>CM067377.1:84012838-85212838 GCA_034510155.1 Eucriotettix oculatus
TGCCTCTGGTCTGTGTTCTCAGTTATCTACAATATTAAGCAAATTTGGTCGAGCCCCAACGTTGGTAAGCCATATATGTGGTGAGGGTTCTATTGATTTATGGGTGGGGAGAATTAAAAATTATAATATTTAAATTTTGACTAATGCAGATTTATTAAAATTTGATATGACGGGGATCCTCGCTCACGACGTCGGGAGCATGAGTGACTCTAGACTAAGGGAAAGCTGAATGCTCAGTGGGTAAAATCGAAATATGGGGGGGAAAAGCGAACACTATATATATATGACCAGAGGCAGGAAACAATAAGGTGGGTACATCACCACGGTGCTGTAACGTTCCCCGACGTCCTTACTGGCAGGTGATTCAGCTGATGCCTGGTTGGCATCGTCTTCCCAGCGTCGGAGACTGCTCTTCTATACTCAATCTTCTAAACTGCTTTTTGTAGACCCTCTTGTAAATCGAACTTGCAATCCACTCTCCAAAACTGAATTTTCTTATCGGTCTGCTCTACGTCTCCTGATGCGCCCCGGTTTTCTTCTTCTCGCCCCGCCCCAATTCTCTCCTGGTGGGGTGTACTTCCTACTTCCTCCATATGGAGGGTAAGATTCTGGGGACTTAATTTCGGCTTTCGGGGAATCGGGTACAGAGCAGGTAGGAAGCAGGCGTCAGGTCAATATTTTTCCCGCGGCTGACAACAGATGTATTGCTGACAAATAACATCTGTTGTCCACGTCTTCCGCAGGCGAGACTTGATGCTATCGTCCAATAAATTTACCGAACCTTAATGTTTCCTTTTCTGGCCGAGAAGATGACTGCAATTCGTCATTTAATCAATCTATCGCGCTCATTCATGCTCCCGATTTCGTCCTGCTTAGACTTAAATACATATGTACAAAAATAAAAATACAATCTAATTAGAATTTCTGTGGTACAGGCAATCGCGTACCACAAGAGATGCAGGGAAACCCTAGAAAACCTGCATCAGGTAGGTCGGGCATTGGGTACTATTCTTACGCCCTTCCGAATGACAGGAGACGAGTTTGCTGTGGGGACGCAGCATTCCCTTCTCCGTGTCTCCACCAATTTCAGGAGGCAATTGGCCGACTGATCCAATGGGATCAGCGGACAACTCTTGCCATATGCCCAAGGTCTTTGACCCCAGTACATATACCTCCTCAAATAGGTGAAGGTGTCTCGGCATATGAGAACTTTGATAAAAAAAATACCCAGAGAGAGTGCGAGGCATCCCCGACATGATCAGGTAAGCCCCGCAGTTACTCTGGGCTGAAGCGTCTACGAGAAAACTCCCGTAGCGCCCTTTTTCCATCAAATCCTAATCCGTGTTATAATGGCAGATCTAGTTTTGAAAACAGAATACGGCTGCAAGATATATATATTCCACGCGTACGTTTTGGCTTACTAATTTATTATTATTATTATTATACTACATATATTGTTTTTTTAATTTTTTTCGTTTCATTTCTGATCAGTCTACTCCGTAGAATTGAAAAAATTAATCATTAAAAAAAATGTTTCGGTGTACTTTATCTTTAGAGTAACAGCCTTTCCGATAAATTTCACATGAAAAATATAGCAGATTGTATTTTTAGAAAATAAATGTTTGCATTTCTTCAGAAAATACTTGTGATATTATATATTTAAAAAAACGACGTATATACATAAATATTTCAGATTTACGGTAGGAGGCATCTGTTTATAATTTCTCCCTATATCAACGTTTCACGACTGCTTGTTCCATGTTACTCGTTAAAATTTAAGTAATCCTCTGCATACCTGCATGGTTGGTAACTCTGATGTTTGCAACTAATTGGCTGTGTGGTTTATAGGGTCAACATCTAATCGTTCATACGATAAGCTTATTAGCTCAACTCGTTCTGGAGAAATCCCGAATATATACAGCAACAGCTTAGAAACAGCCCCTTTTGTTGGTAAACACTTTTGCTTCTCCTGAATATTGAGTATTTTAGTATCAGTTCAATTATTTAATATCAACAGTCACCCCAACTGAGAGAGGTAATCCTTTATATAAATTCATGCTGTAAATGGATATCAGGTTATCGGGAACGAATTCTGTTTTCAATGTTTCGACAGTAAAATACGTTTGTTTTTTAAATACACAAATATTGCCGAATCTTAAGGAATTGATTATTTTTTAAATATATGTTGCAAAGTGTCTAGAAGAAACTACTTACTTAAGGAAACATATTTTCTTTGAAGAATAATGTAATAAATTTTATTATTTTTCTACTTTTGTTTAAATCCGCAGCTCATTCCAAGTATTTAACTCCTTTTTAAATTGAACTGATTGCGTGTATTCACTTTATATAGTGTTCGTCAAAACTAAAATATAAACATTTCTGAAGAAGAGTAATTTAAAGATTATTCCTGTATATATAAACTTATTTCAAATGAATGAATGAGTTTATCTGCTCATTTTGTTTCTTCAATAAATCAAGCGAACAAAATAAATGAAAAATAGTTTTTAATAACCATATTTATTTGCATCATCAGAAAAAAATTACATGTTTAATCTAATATTATATACATATATTTATTTTTCACCCAGTATCTATAAGACAAGTGTGTTATTTCTAGTAAACTATGTAGTTTCTTTTTGTTTCCATTATATTTATAATGAATTTTAGATGTAAATACCGCTCGAATACATGAAATACTTTCTGATATATCAAAATAATATATATATCTAGGGTTTTTCAATAAGGGCAGGTTGATGTTGAATTGGAATGAAACAAGCTGAGTGTGAGGTATTATCGAAATTTTTCTTTATTTGAAAGGGCATACATTGGACTTTTAAATAATATTTTTTGTTTTATTCCATTTCAACATCGACCCGCCCTTATTGAAGAAAAAACAACAACACGTAGTTGAACATATGTGATTAATGTAGATATGAATGACTACAGGATAACAGAAAATGTAAGTTTCTATTGTGTAACGTAATATATGTACACTAATACGTCAATGCGTTGACTATATGTGTTTTCTTTATTGTTGTAGATGGCCGTCCATAATGGATGAGGGTATTTTGGTGGTGGCCGCGTGCCTGGCGGTGGTCACGCTACTGGTGGTGGGTCTGGTCATCTGCTACGCCAGGGTCCTCATGCAGCTCTGTTGTACGGCGCACGATGTTCGCTGTATAGGTCAGAACTATTCATTTATGCCAACTTTCAAATCTCCTCTCCTTCAGGTAGCTAACCCTTTTGGAGCAAATAAGTTTAACCTATAATTTGCGAGCTTGTATCCGGATCTCGAGCCACACGCAAGCACTGTGGTTAGATACACATGTGGCAAATTTTGTAATAGAATTCTGTCGTTTCCAATGAACTTCAGTAATAACAGTGGGAATCCTTATATATAAACTCTTCCAGCGCCGTTTCTCAAAATCTGTAAGAAATTAGTAATTCTCTATCATTGGATCATTCACAAACCTCCTTTAACTCCACACTACAAAGTCGATCTTTCAATCGCCCGGATGTCATACCGGACCCCTCTTCCACTTCATAAATTAATATACATATATATCATAAAATGAGAACTCCTTCGTTTTTAGATATCTTGCCTCTAGCTACCTAAATCTTTGTTCTCACGAGGCGTTTATACGTAAAACTTCTCGTAAGTAGTGATACGAATGATTTGGGCGCCAGGTATTTTATCACAAAAAAATACCAAAAGATTAAGAAGAAACAAAAACACACTATTTATTAATCAGAGTCATGAGAATATATAATGCAAGCAAGCGCGAGGTCATTACAACAATCGAAACTCAACTAAACACTCTTCGGTCAATTCGCCGGACACTCCTAAAAGCAATATTCGTTGACGTAAATCAAACAGTTCAACTCGCAAAGCTTATTGCCTTTGCAACGGCGTAACACCATTAAGATTTTGTGGCTTGTTAGTTAGCCAAATTATCTTAGCGGTCGTGACCACCCACGAGCCCGCGAAAAAAACACGTTTTTCTTTCACCGCATCATGTCGTCTACTGCATTTCACTACAACCCTTGGCTTACGCCATATTCAAGAAATTGGCCACGTGGCCCTTTTCAACGAATCTAATTATCCACCTTGGCTCTCAACTCCCCTTCTAACCACGGCTCAGAATCACGTGACAATTTCATACACAAATTGCTGTGGTCGCGTGGCACGACAAACTACCTCTTTACAATGGATCTTGCCGTTTGAGTCTGTTTTTGCTGCTACGGGGGTCGAGGCTGTAACTTATATGTTACAATATATAGCAAACCCCGAATCTTCTTGAAGATCAACTGTCACGCGTGCATCTTTTTGGAACGGACTGAATTTACTATGTTTATTCCATTACACGGGTGATCTCTCTCTCTCTCTCTCTCTCTCTCTCTCTCTCTCTCTCTCTCTCTCTCTCTCTCTCTCTCTCTCAAAAACGAGCTTAGCTGTTTACTGTTCATAGCGACGCACTCTTTCTTTCTTGCTTACTTTTAGACAATACAAAACATAAAGAAATATTTAAAACGAATAATTGTTTCAATCCGCGTAAATTCTCAAAACAGTTTATTTCTGTTTACAAAACCTGCATTTTTCAAAAATTGTTGACCTTTCTTATATCCCCTATCTGTCGTCATGAAACACTGCTTAAGACACCATATAGTCACTTGACTCATGTCATGGTTTGTCTGACACTTTATATGAATAAAATACGCGAAAGGAAGACAGCATACAAGGCAAACTGACAAGTTGCTGGGCGGTGAGACTAAATATACTATAGTGTGCGCATGTTCGTGTCAGTCAATGTGTTTCATTCATGGATAGTGAGAATCGCGTTGTAACTAAAATAGGATTGGCTTTTGATTTTTTTAGTCGCATGTGGATGTATTCCCATTTAAGGTACTGTAATGTTTCTAGTAAATCGCGCGATTACAAATCGCAAGTGGGCGCGTAATGTTATATTAATTGTTGAATCTATGTTTACCGTCCTATTTTCTAAATCGCTTTCAAAATTCAAAATCGTAAACAGTTTATAATCACAGAGTGCCTTCCTAATCCTGCTTCTTCCAGCATTAGAGGGAAGAAATGTGTGTGGTAAGAACAGAAGGGGGAGGCCAAGGATAAAATGCGCTTAACAGATTAGGGAGGATGTGGGTTGTGCTAGTTATGAGGAAATTAAAAGGCATGCGCAAAATAGGTTAGTATGCAGGGTTTCTCAGACCAGTCTTACGACTGAAAACCACAACAATATATTTTAAATAAAGAAAGTTACTGTAGGAAGGAGCCACATTTTATGGGAATATTGTATGCATGATCGTGCGGCATTCTTCTAAATGCCGCCCATTAAACGTTAGTTGTTTTAAATAACAATTTATTAATCCAAACAAAACACAAGTCCATAAACAGTAATATTTTTATTAATATGTCAAAAACACTTAAAACTGTTGAACGCACGCTCTATACGACGCTGTGCTTTTTGATGCTCATATAATAGTTAGGGAGTGGAAAAGGAAATTCTGCGCATGCGCATTCTGATTCCAGACACGATACTTGTGATATAAAAAATGTAGCCCTGATATATTGCTGGAGGAAACGCGCTCGTATGCAGTTTTTAGTCTTTGAAATCGAAGCAGAAATTTACACTCTCAAAATACTATTATTTTAAAGATTTTTAAATTACGAAATAAATAATTCCTCCTAAATTAATTCATGCACTGTAGCACATGAGCTCAATTAAACAACCGCCACTTATAAAGGTCCAAAATTGACCAGATTTTGGTCTTTAACACTAGTTTAAACTTTGAGCTTCTTCGTTCACGGTTTTGTAATTTTGCATTAAGCATGGCTGGTGGCTCTGTTATTTCATCGCAGATATCACGCACATACTTCATTTTTCTTCCTAATGTCCTCCTGCAGCTCAAAGGTGTTTCACAAAGAAATTGACTTATATGCGTCTCCTCAAACATATTGTGGTTATTAACATTTTATCTACACAAATTATAAACATTTTCACGTGTCAGTCAGTTGCCTGGTCACATCTGAGGCAAGAGTATTTGTTGCAGGATGGTGCTGAGCGTCTGTCGCGGACGCCATGTCGGAGTACGTGAGCGTGTCCGTGGTATTGTCTTTGGCGTTGGGTCTGCTGTTGGTGGTGGCGCTGGTCGTGTGCTATATCTGCGTGTTCCGGCAACTGTGCTGCCAGACGGCGGCGGACGACAAGCGTCGTCGCGGCGGAGGCGGGGGCGGTCCAGGATCAGGGCCCGACGTCGGCTCCACGCAGCTGCACCTCCAGCAGCCACCCACTGAGGAGATCCAGCTCGGCGAGGCCACCAGCGTCGTCGTCATGGGTGGTGACTCCTAACCTTCGGGTGCCCTGCTGCGGGGACCAAATTCCTCTATTTAAAAATGCCATTTTAATCGAAAATAAATATTCTGTATCTCTTGTACGTTGCTGATATGTAATTGCTGTATATTACAACAAATAAACGCTGTGTCTTGATTACGTTCCGTGTGTTTTGCTTTGTTCTAGGCCAATTTATATACTAAACATACATTTCCTCTGTCTGAAATTATGGTTATCTATCTGGGTGCCCGGGTATTTATATCATCACGAAAAATTAATCGATACTAATCTCTTGATCAACACGTGATTCAACCAGTATCAAGTTTGGCACTTTTTTATGGACCATTAACCGTTTGGTGTGCACACACCGATTGAGACTAATCGCTTACCTTACCCGAGAATAGAATTCTTCTGCTACATTAAACAAGTACACTAACAAATCTCGCTGGATTAGCAGACTGAGAGTCCACAATACAGACGGTAAATTAAAGAATAAATAAGACAATTAAAACAAAATAATCGCGATACCTCAAGTCAGAGGTGGTCAAACCGTGGTGCACACGCCAAACGTGACGCTTTGGACGATTAAAAGTGGCGCATTGCATACTTGAGCCTGTTTCTATTTTGGACCAGAAGTCGCTTTACATTGTTAAAAAGCATTGTACAGTTAGACATGTATTATAAATAAATACAATGAATGTCCAAGAGTCAGAAGCAGAAAAATTTAGTAACAGTTCTTCTGGCTCTGTGCCAACAACTGTAGTCCAGAGTTATCTTCACCAAACGAACGTCATGAAGCTATCAACCTCTCGTACAGGTACATCATTCTTGAGTTTTGTGAATTGGCGCTTCATTAATGAATTTAACTGCGTCAAACTCATTCCTTCCTTTCTCATCTATTTACCAACCTCTAACCATGAACGTATGGCCATATAAAATGTGCTTTAGTCATACGTTGCATCTGAACTCGTCTATCAAAAAATTGCCGCTTGATATTCAAATGATTGCCCACCCCTGCCTTAAGTGATTACGAATTCTTTGAGTAATTTAACAAAGTTAAAAAAGTGTCCTGAAATGAAAATACTTTTGGTACAATAAGGTAATCACGGATATTCCCTTTACCTGAAGAAGATGAAAAATATTCCAGCTTGCCTAAGTTAAATTATGGACATAAAGTTCATTTTCCACCAAGGAATTCCTTCAGATAATGAAATAGATAAAAAAAATCTTGGCGCCATATCCATGGAATTGATTCGACCAAATTATTTGGAGTTTGTGGCCAGACGTTGTCATGAGTGAAAGTAATTCTAAGAGAACACATTCCTTTTGTTCTGTATTGCACGACTTAGCTTTCGAAGTATCTCACACTTAACGTCCTTGTGTCCAGTCAAATATTTTCTCCCACAGCTTGCACCAAATCATTCGTCATTATAGACTCATAGTGAACTATTGCACGCCCTTTGTTAAACTGTCTAATTCACTCAACTATTCTATCACTCATTATTCCATCCCCATACGCCTCACACAATTGCCGAAGAATGTTTTTTTGGGAAATATTCCTTGCATTAAAAAAGCAAACTACTGAATTGACTTCATAGTGTGCGTGTCGTTTAATTGTTTGAACATTTCTAAACGCTTTAACAAAAGCTTTGCAGCTGCAACTGTATCACTGCAGTGGAAAAATATTGAAACGGTACCTACTTTAAAAACAAACATGGTATAAAACGTCTGTGTTAAATGTATAACAATCAAATCAAAAAGTAGCCAACCAAAATTAAAATTAATTGATAAAATAAATGCTACACAAAGTTCTTGCAATCCTTGTTGCTTTCGTTACGTGATTCAAAACAGCGTAAATCTATATAATTTTGTGTCTTAATAGCGTACTTCTTTATCAAATTAGTAGAACTTTACATCTTACATAGACGTTTTATATTTTATGTTTCGAATATTATAAAGACACATCTACCTAGAAAACAATATCCCAACAACTATTCCAATATTCACCTCCAACGTTTGACTCTATGCTAAGGACTTATTCTTTATTTTATTTTTTATAGATTAAATATACTGTACTCTTTAAGCTTCCGTCTCGAATAACAATTATTTCTCTACTAAGATTTCATCTCAACATTGTGCTTTATTATACAGATAAATTTATCATAAACTAGCTTATTATTTTGAAGTGTTTTTGTAACGTATTTGAATATCGTTATTTTATAGTTTAAGTACCGTTTTGTTAATTTTAGTTTATAAATACAATTCCTCTATCGTGTCTCTGTTCAGTATTTCCCCCCCATCGTTCGATTTCCTGGAACGTTCGATTTAGGTGTCACGATGTAGTTACGGCTATTGCTGTGATGTTCTCATGAAAAAAGCTCTCACTCGAGAGTGCTACATTTGCGTGATTGCGTGCGGTCCACGACAATAAAAAGGACACTCTGACAGTGCCGTGTACAGATAAACACGAAACTAATGGGCTCAGTGTCGTTCAACAACACTATTCAAGTATGAAGTTACAAGAGAGCCGATTCATTTTGTTCATGTTGATTTTTGGATTAAGATTGTCGCGGAGTGATTTCATTCTGTATGACTCAATTAACTGGTTCATCACCTACTACGATGAACGTCTGAAGTTCTTCAAAACATGATAGTGGTCGTCGTCGTCCCCCTCTCCAAAAAAATTAGCCGATAATCAAAACAGTCGCATGTACCTAAATTTCACCATCACTATTCTACTAAATTGAATTTAAGGTTAAACATTAGCTATCCGAAAATCATATTTGTCAGTCATAGAATATCTGGCATTCTAACGATTCCGCTCCATATTTCAAATAATTTATGGGATCGTCAACGTGACGGATTGATTGATTGTTAGGTTCCCACATGGACTTTTTTCGAAACCTTCAGGGAGGCAACGGTAAATACCTAGTTTCCAAAAAAACGAGCGGATAAGGGTCCTACCCACTGGGAAAAACTGAAGAAACCATTACCCCCTTGAGTCCAACTCCAACTTGCGTTGGCCTGGGACGTGGACATTGCTCCACCAGTTGGGCTTTCGGGCCTCCGAAATATAGATCTATATTTCGGAGGCTCAACCCATCCCGAGGTACCAATTTCCCCGAAGGACGGCATTGGTCGGCCGCGCACATCGCTCCTTTCGGTTCAGTCAACGTGACTGTGCAATACTGCAATCAAGATTCGAAGTAAGGGGAGGCTGACTGTACTGCCCGAAGTATAATGACCACCTGGCGGCGTCACAGTGTTACCGCTAGAGAGCGAGATAGCTATGAAATATGGATATAGGAAAAGTGGATCATCAGTTTCACTGAGTTGTTTGCGAATTTGTGGGCAAAATACGTGATTTAACTGAGTTTGAACGCGGGATGTTCGTAGACGTCGGAAGCGCTGGAACCAGAATCAGAAAAACGAATGCACTTGTGAAGTGTCCGAGAGCAGTGGTTATTAATAATTACAGAGAGTGGACTACCAAGGAAAATTCCGGGTCTCAACGTCATGCTTGTGGTCATCACAGGTTACTCAATGGTCGAGCAGAAAGAAGATGGACTAGAATTATCCAGTGCAACAGAAGAGCAACAATACGTTGAATAGTGGAGAATATTAATCAAGGACTAACTGTGAACGTATCTGAATAAACTGTTCACTGCACGTTACACCGTATGGGTCATGAAATAATCCACTGCCTACATTAAACAAAAGCACACAATTTTTTTTGCGTGGGGAACTGTGGAATCCTGCATGGACACCCGAGGGGGGTCCGCACCCTTCGGGTAGTGTCAGACTCCTACTGACTAAACCACAAACCCGGTTCTTGGCATTGATCCATCCCGGGACCGCGTGAGCATTACATCAGGACGGTGCCACCGTTTCGCATGCTAAGCCTCTTTCTTTAACCCTCTTATTTATGTGCTAATTGCATATTTACGCTCTATTTACATTTTTACTCTCTATTACATATTTACATACTATTGTCGTACTTATATTCTATTAATATACTCACATTCTATTTACAGATTCTTATCCTATTTCTTACTTTTTTCTTACTCGTCAGTATTATCTCCGCATATGTACAGATTCTGTCCCAGTTGTTCTTGTTCCCAAGCATTTTCTGGACGATGTTCTCGGGAGTGATGCTCCCAAGTTCATTCTCCAAAAGCCGCTTGTTAAGTGTCCATCTGTTACAATGGAAGAACGTGTGTTCCACATCGTCCTTTTTCTGACAGTATATACAGTTCTCATTTGGTGCCTTATTCATTTTCGATAAATAGACTCGAAAATAGCCATGTCCCAACAGGAGTTGTGTCGTGTAATATGTAACCTCTCTATGTCGTCGTTCCACCCAGTATTCAATATTAGGGATGAGCCGTCTCGTCCATTTTCCGTATTTGACCTCTGTCCGCCGGTTTTGCCATGCGCGCATTCGATTTGTTTGGGCCGCTTGCTTGGCTGCTTCCTTGCTCATTGCTTCCACGTTTCGCCAAGCTTCTTGACGTTCAAAGGCAAGCAGGTCGATGGGAGCAATCACTAGAACTGCTGCTTCGGAGACTGTCCTATATGCGCTCGTAACACGTAGTGCTCCTCGTCTCTGTATTCGTGATACTCTTATGCGATAGCACTCTTTCCTCAAGACGTGAGCCCAGATTTCTGCTCCGTATAAGAGGATCGACTGTGTCGTTGACATGAGTAGGCGACGCTTGCTCGGTAGAGGACCCCTCACGTTTGTCATCAGCCTGCTCAGTGCCATTGTCGCTTTCGTTGCTTTGTCGGCCACTCTCTCTATGTGTCTCCCGAAGTTCATCTTGTTGTCAATGATGACTCCAAGGTACTTCAGGTGGTCTTTTGTCTGGACGACGGCGTCATCAACTTTAACTGGCACTATTGTTCCTTCATGTTTTCTCGTGAGCATGACGATTTCGGTCTTCTGTTTTGCCACTGTCAAAGAGTGTTCGCTCATCCAGGGCATTACTCTCCTCATGACTTGGTTGACCTTTCTCTGGGCTTCATCCATGTTCCGTGAAACTACTAGTACTGCGGCGTCGTCGGCGTAAGCTACGATTTTTGTATCGGCTGTCATAAGCCACGTTCCACAAATTGGGTCCCAGTATAGACCCTTGTGCTGCTCCAGCTGTTAGGAGTTTCGTCATCCGTCCTTCTCCTGAATCGTATTTGAGCGTCCGGTTTCGCAAGTAGTCTTCCATTACATCCATCAAGTATCCCGGCAACCGAAACGTGTGTCTTAGTGAATGTAAGGCGTCATTCCAGCTCATGGTGTTGAATGCGTTTTTTACGACCAGGGTCAGTAGAAGTGTTATTTTCCTAGAATGATGATTCCCCGTTTGCGCTGCTTCGGCTGTTTTTATCACCTCTACAGCTCTTATCGTGGAGTGCCCCTTTCGGAATCCATGTTGGTTCTCCAACAGATCACCTGCTTCTTTGATTGCTTCGAGGATCCTAGGTTGCAGCAGCTTCTCGTACACTTTGCCTGCTGTGTCAAGCATGCAGAGTGGGCGGAATGCCGATGTCCCGATTCCACCTTTTCCTTTGCTGATCAGAGCTACCTTTCATTAAACACTCCACTTTTTAGGCAGCAGTTGTACATATTGAGCATCAATTGTGGGCAATTTTCTGCCACAATTTTCAAGGCTTCGGATGGGATACCGTCTGGCCCCGGTGCTTTGTTGTTCTGCAAGGACTTCGTTGCCATCTCTAGCTCCTGTTTCGTGAATAAGGGGATTTCTTCAATGCTGACTGGATCTGTTCGCTCCTCTCTTGGTGGGTGATCCGGAAAAAGAGTTTGCACAATTTGCTCCATTGCTCCGGCGTCCATTGATGTGCTGGGTAATCCTCCTAACTTTTTCATTACGATCTTGTAGCCAAAGCCCCAGGGATCCTCATTAACCTCCTCAATCAATGTGTTCCATTTGTCCAGTTTACTGCTTCTAATTGCATTTTTCAGCTCTTTCCTTGCTTCTCTGTATTCAGTAGAAATAGTAACGCCTTCCTCTCTGTTTCGTGTCCGTTGTGCCCTTCGTCTGAGCCTTAGGCAGGTCCTTCTTAGTTCTGTAATTTCAAGGGTCCACCAATATGCAGCTTTCCGGCGTCTTCTGGGCATTATCCGGGTCATTGATGCATCGCACGCCCTCACTATCAACCTCATAGTGTGGTCGACTCTTATTTCCGCTGCTTCCTTTCCCTGTTGAGCTTTGCATATCCTTTCCGCCTCTTCTGCACCTTCTGTGAGTGTTTGGCGGAATGCGTCAAAGTTAATGCCTTTTGTATTCCATTTCCTTGTTGACCGTCTTCGTTGTTATGGTTTGATTGGTGTTGCTGTACCTTAAAGGTGATGTACTGGTGGTCGCTTGCAGTGTAGCCTTCGATCACCTGCCATCTTTGTATCATTGGCACCATTTCTTCGGATACAAAAGTAATATCTACAATTGAGGATCCTATATTTGGTGCTCGGTATGTCGTCGTAGAACCTCTGTTGGCTATGGCCAGTCCAAGCCTTGCTGCGGTGTCCAGTAGGCGCCATCCTCTACCACAAGTCCCTTTTTCACCCCATTCCACAGCTTTTGCATTAAAATCTCCGGCGATGACTAAGAGGTTCTTCCCGCGAGATGATTCTTCCAGATTAATCAGTTTTCTTTCATAAAATCCAATCGGGTCGCTGGGTGTAAAATAGCAGCTTACAATGTGGTCCCGGGTATTTTTATCCAGACAAAGCCTTCGTCAGCTCCTTGTTCCTCGGCTGTGTGTTTGCTTCGGTCTGGTATCCATATTGCTGCAGTTTTTGTGGTGTCGACGCAATTTTGCTCACTTATAATTAATATGTCAGTCCCATCCTCCAGCCTATATTGTTGCAGTAGATAGTGAGCCAGCGGGGATCTGTGTAGGTTGGCTTGTAGGACCTTCATATTTGTCTTCTTTGTTGGCCTTCCGCCTTGGCTTCCTGATATGCCACACAGTTTTGGATCCAGGGGCGTGCCGTAGTTTGTCCTCTGATATTCCTCGTTTTGCACAGAGTGAGCAATGTGCGTCCTCTGAGCAGTCTGCTGCTTTGTGGCCTTCCTTACCGCATTTGAAGCAAAGCTTGCTTCTGTCCTCGTTTTGGCACTTGTTTGCTACATGTCCATAGTCAAGGCACTTGTAGCATCGTCTCACTGTGATTATTTCGCGCATTCGGCAGCTTATCCAGCCAATTTTGATGTTTCCTTTTGCTAGCAGTTTGGTGGCACTGTCATGCTGCATTTCTATATATGCAAGTTTCTGTCCTCTCGTATTGGGTTGGGTCATATTTATCTTCATTGTTCAGGTGCCATCTGAAGATCCCTCCTGATGGAGTCTGCAACTTCTTCATCGGTACTCAGACTGTCCAAATCACGAATTTCTATTGTTGTTTTAGGAGACACGAGTTTTATGCTGGTTTCCGCTCCGAGCGTCTCCTGGAGTTTTTGATTGAAGGCGTCCCTCTTCTCCTGTGTTGTGTTCTTCTTTAGTTCCAGTATTAGTGCTCCTTTTAAAAAGCACACAATAGCAACGACGTTTATAACAACACCATAAATTATGGACGTCTAAAACAAATACCTTTACTAATTGTGCGAATATTCTAAGGTTTTACAGTAAGAAGTACACTATTTCAGTATTATTTAAATAGTCTAATCTTTTAATGATTTTAGTTTAAATATAATTACTGGAACGTGGAAAAGTTCTACCAAACCAAATTCGAATCGATTAATTTACTGTTAAAATCAATGAAAAGAACATCAATGTCCTAATTTATTCTCATTTTATTTTCCTCAATTTATGGAGTATCTCAACGTAATACAAAATTATCTAATGTTTATGCTATTTTCTCAGCAGAAGAAAAATGAATTATATTTTAAGCTCTATTCTTCGTTGTCTCATAAACGCTATGCATCATCATTGCACAAAAATAGACGTAGAAGTAGGGAGAGCCCGAAAAACTTTGTGGGAATGCTTCTCTTCGAATATGAAAGTAATAATATTTCTGAAACATATTTATCGTGCAGGAGTTGTGACATAATTCACGCGCGTTATTATACCTCATAATCCTGGTAGCCCTTTCAGTAATCCCGTGTAGTCCTTTGAGGCTTAATCCAGCGTGGGTAATTGAAACTGCCCAAGGGCTATTTTACTGTCCTTTGAGAAACACTTAGCTTCAAGTAAATTTACAAGACTTCCTCCACCGCGCCATAAAACATGTTCCAATAATTTTATAAATAGGATATATGTAAATTAAGTCAACACAAGCATTTAGAATGACAAATAAACCAATACGTATGTTAACATGATAGAGTACAATAATTCTCCAGTGAAACTTTAAATACTAAGATAAAAATTTTCCGACGTCATAGATTCTTGAAGATATGGACAGGAAAACGTGGATAAAGAAACTTACATACCAATTAGGAAAAACCCATTATAATACAGTGTGTTGTAATCATAAACACAACTACGTGCGGAATTTGGCGGTACGAAATCAAAGACGAGCTGCGTGAGGGAAGTTTTCGTTACAGACAGGGGTAATAATCCGACACGACGGCACGACGGGCTTTTTCACAAATATCGTGAAATTTGTCGGTGTTTTTCCCAGAAAAACGTCGATGGAGAGGGGCAAACGGCTCCTCCCAGAGAGAACAGATAGTTTTTATTGGACAATATTGAGCCTCACCACAGACGGAATATGAAATAAGAAACAGATAACAAATTATCAAAATCCCACGAAAAATAGATTTTCGACATTATTTAGGAAGTGGTGATTAAGTGTGAGTTTATAATTTTAAAAAAACAGGCTATGCAAAATAAGATGCTTCCAATTAGTGTACATTGTAATAAATAAATCAAAAATTCAATATTGTTCACATTATTATAATAATTTTCATTATAGTATTCCCCCTATGGATTACATTGTCCCTACATAGGTTTTTTTAAGAAATACGTTTTTATGTATATAGTGTGCTCTGCAAGATTACTATTGTTTTGAAAACACATTTCCATGTTTTTTTTCTCTGCTGAATAACACGTATAGGTCTCGATAAATAGTATGACGTGTGACGTGCACATTAGAAGAATGGGGGAAGGTGGGGCGGAGGGAGTATTGTCGAGAGTAAGTATAGCCGTTGCAGAGTGGATACTAGTATTTTTAAAAACATACGTTATATTCTTAGTAACTGGAAATGGAGGCAGCGCCGAAGTCTTTTTACCACATCCTTTACTTATCATACCTTAACGTTTATGAATGAGTTTTGTGACGTACAACATATCCTTCTCTGAAGACAGTATGTTTCTTTGTGTCGATGTTTTGACAATATATTTTATACTAAGAAATTGTCTCAATCAACCATCTTGTTAAAGTTAGTTCTTTCCTCGTCACTTCTACATATTGCCACATCGCAAGACCTGCAGTGATGGGAGAGGGGTATAGAGTCGGACTGCAGAAACGTAAACTCGGATTCGAGTCCCACCCGACGCAACCATTTTTATTTATTAAAGAACGTATTTGTTTAATTTATTGACATTGTTTGCCTTTACTTTCTAGTATTTTCTATTTCGAGAATGTTCTGCTTCTGGAATATTCCATGTATAAATGGGACTGGATTCCAAATCGGAGTCAGTCTTACGCAGTACGAGCTTTGTACAGATCTTCGCCGTTAAATAAACACATATAACCTCTACGTGTGTGTGTTATTCAATCTCACGATCCCTCAGAAACGTGACATTTCTGGTGGAGACGCCGGGTAACAACTAAACTAAATGGTTCCTATTAGACCTCGACAAAGCCGGAGGTTCCAAGGCTTGAATCCGGAATTGGTGTCATATACAAAACCAACCAACACTGTGATGGATCGACAGGAAAGAAGCTCACCGGCTTATGCTGCTGTTCAACAGCAGATAAGGAACCCTCCTATCTTTACAGGAGACGCCGTCAAGATCAAGGCAGATGGCTCAAGGGCTACCAACGAGTCGCTAAATTTAATAAATGGGACGACACTATTTGCTTGGCCAATGCGTACTTCTACTTGGACGGAGCCGCAAGACATTGGTTCAAAAATGTTGAAGAAAAGTTGACCAGTTGGGAAACTCTTCAGTCCGAGATATCCAAAAAGTTCTCGCATTGTGCCGAACTGTTAATCCAAACATGGGGGAGGAAGAAAAACTGGCACATTTGATGAAAGGTGTCATGGAGGACTTACATCAGGCCTTCCTATTAATGGACGTAAAAACTACGGACGATTTCGTCAAGCACTGCCAGTTCGTCGAAGATATGAACCAGAAACGAATTCGACGAAAGCTCGAGAGGCTTCGGAACGTAGAGCCCAATAATTTGTCGTCTCTAGTTCGACAAATAGTAAGGGAAGAGATTCAGCGTTCACTATCCCTTCAAAACGACGTGGCAGAGCCAGAAGCCATCCAAGAGGCCATCCGGGGGGAAGTAGAGAGCGTTTTGGCACTAATCTCCACCCCGACGTCCTCCTGGCGAAAGGTCGTTCCGAAGAGGAAGCCGACATATGCGAAAGTCGTTGCAACCTACGCCCCAAGGAAGACAGACGTCTGGAGGGCAGTGTGTTTCCACTGTGGCCGGCCTGGACACGTAGTTAGATACTACAAGGACAGGAGACGTGTATTCGATGAAGCAAGAACTAGGAGAGGACAGGTTGTATACGACCATGGACGCCAATATGACGAAGCCGAACAAACAGAGTTGTTCCGAGAAAGATACAGGTCGTCGTCGCCGCATCCCAGCCGCAAGGAGAGGACGCTCTCCGTCACGTCACTCCAGATCTCCGTCGCCATTCGACAGCTCCCCTAGCCGACGTAACCTGGAAAACTAGATGACGCGACCTTTCCTGGAGGTGAGGCCACACAAGAAGAAAATCTTCCGTCGACGACCATCGCCAAGATGTCAGGAAATTATATTGATGTAACATTGGACCACAATAGATTCCGCCGCATCTTTATCTGTTATCTCCGAGACGTTTCGACGACAGCTGAAGAAGACCAAGGTGGCTGATAACAGGAATACTGTTTTAAGGGTCGCGGATGGAAAATATGTGCAACCACCCGGAAGATGCACCATCAGGCTGAAAATTAATAACAGAATTCAGCCGTTCGAATTCATCGTCCTACCACAATGTAGCCACGACGTTATCCTCGGATGGGACTTTTTGAAGAGCTTGCAAGCCGTAATTGGCTGTGGACGTTCTGAACTTCTGTTAGACGAATTACAAGCTTCCGTAGAAGAAATAGGAAATAAGGATTCGTGGTGGTTATTTTTCCTCGACGATGTGACCATTTCTGCGTCTAAAGCTATCAAGGTTACCGTCACGTGCCCTAAGTTAAATGGCCACGTAGATCTTATAATTGAAGCGAAGAAGAAATTATCACCAGTCATTATTCCTGCGTCGGTCATTTCGTTCAAGAATGGCGCTGGAGATTTTTGGGTAGTTAATGGTCAGAACGAACCTCAGCTTCTCCCGATACAGCGCTGAGCTAATAACACAAGAACTACTGTCATGGCAGAAAATCCATCCATTCGCAGATTTCCTACAGGGACGAAAAAAAATGAATTCGAGTTTCATAAGTTACTGGCGCCGCAGTTAACCATCGATCAGCAGACGAAATTTCTTGAATTGCTTCATAAATACTCTGCGTGCTTCGACGCAGTAATCAGGGGAAAATCAACCACTGTGAAGGTGAAACATAAAATTAATACAGGAAGCTACTCACCTATCAGTCAGAGGGCATACAGAGTATCACCAGCAGAACGACGCATTATTAAAGAAGAAGTGGATAAGATGCTTGGCCGAGGAATTGTCCAACCATCACAGAGCCCGTGGTCATCACCTGTCGTACTTGTCACAAAAAAGGATGGAACCTGGCGATTCTGAGTTGATTATAGGAGACAACAATATCATGAAGAAGGACGTTTATCCACTACCAAAAATGGACGATACTCTGGATTATTTAAAGGGATAAAAATTTGTCTCCATCATTGGCTTGCACTCAGGGTACTGGCAGATAGAAGTGGACGAAGCCGATCCAGAGAAAACCGCTTTCATTACACCAGACGGACTCTACGAATTCAAAGCTATGCCGTTTGGATTGTGTAATGCACCGGCAACTTTCGAACGAATGATAGACAACTTGCTGCGCCACTTGAAATGGACTATGTGTTTCTGCTATTTGGACGACATAATAGTTTTCTCGGAAACGTTCAGCAACCAACCATCTGCGCCGACTGCGAACTGTTCTCGAGTTTCTGAGTACAGCAGGTCTAAGACTGAATTCAAAGAAGAGCTTATTCGGTGCAAAGGAAATAAAGATCCTTGGCCATCTAGTCTCACGAGAAGGTGTACGACCAGATCCGGAGAAAGTCAGGTCGATAAGAAACTTCCCCCGACATCAAGAGTTTTCTTGGGATCTGCTCTTATTATAGGCGTTTTGTACGAGACTTCAGTGGAACGGCACGGCCACTACACAAGTTGTTGCAAGGCGACGCCAAATTTATCTGGATCAGCGAACAACAGGAGTATTTCGACACGCTGCGACGAGCCCTTGTTTCCGACGCCGTTCTAGGGTTATAAGACCAAAATACCCTGACTGAATTGCATACTAACTCCAGCGGCCATGGACTTGGTGCTGTATTCGTTCAGATATTCGGCAAAAAAGAGAAAGTCATAGCGTATGCCTCGATAAAACTTAGCAAGGCAGAGAGGAATTATTCGACGACAGAGAGAGAATGCATTGCTGTTGTTTGGGCCATAAATAAATCTCTTTGTCAAACCGTTCACAGTTGTGACGGACCACCATTCCCTCTGCTGGCTGACCGGACGCAAGGATCCTTCGTTTCGAATCCCCCTTTTCAGTTCCCTTAAAAAAAATTTGCTAGTTTCTGGATCACCCTCATGTAGCCTATTACACAAAAGGAATGCTTTTTTGATTAGTGTTTTAAATATTGCAATAATAGTAATTTAATTAGTAAAACTAAATGTTCTATTTTACGCTAAAAAATAATCTTGCACTAAAGATCATGATTACAGCAGAAAGCTAATCCGACAAACGAGTAATTAAATAAAAACGTACGGAAAACAAAAGCGTTTAATTTGAAAATGATATAAAGCAGGGGTTGCATTGGTTTAGTAGTTATTCATACATTTTTTATAATTTTCATCATTTCAAGGGAAAATTTAATGCTAAAAATATCTCTAGCTATTGCTATAATTCAAAAATCTCAAAATATAGAAGCATAGAAATTTATTTCATGTAAAATCTGCATAGTTTGCGGATACATTTGCAGATCTCTAGAGGAATTAATTTCATAGCTACTCCAAAGCAAATACGACAGATCTCGCTGTTAAAATGGAAGCCTTAAAAGAGGTATTCAGGTTGAAGTTAAAACACACTTTTTGAAGCGTATTCAAGTCTCGCACAAAACTGAAGATCGATTGAGAGCCCTCTAAACTTGTTTCTACATCCAATAGCCCTTTTGTATTTGATTCAGAAACTTCAAAATTATTAACAGCAGTTTTTCACAGGAATATCTCTCAAGATTAGTTTTTGTAACAAACTTTACGACATGGCGTCCTTCAGTTTGTATTTGAATATAATCGAAAATTAAATACAGTGTTGGATTCTAAAAAGTATAGAATTATATTAAGTATACCTACTTAGCGTTTCAAACGTTGTGTGTTAGTTATTAATAGTCTGTGCTTTATACGGAAATCCTATTTTTTTCTTTGGATCCAGATTCGAGGGCGCAATGGATGACAATATTAAGCCGTAATCATACTCGCAATTTCAGTTAATTATTATTTTAATAATTTTAATTCAGGTTATGATTAGGGCTACAATTTACATTAGGGTCCTCTATTAACCGAAACATGGAAATTTTATTTACTTAAGGTGAGCTAAAGCTCAGAGCATTGTTTTACATAGGACTCATACTAACAGGGTTATGTCTGTGATCGAGTAAAACAAAATATGCGTATGAGATTTCGCTCATTTACCTTCTACCTGAAAACGACCGTGTGTTTTGTTCTCCGTCCTACGTCTCTGGGCCTTCTCGTCCATATACATGGAACGACTTATAGGAAATAGGATCACTTCCTTCTCTCAAATGGGTCTCGTATCATTAGGCAACAGACTTTGGATTTTGCTCCTTCAAGTATTGAAAGAAACCAGTGTTCACTCTCGGTGTATAGTTTATCACTAAGCCTCATAATTTCTAGTGCAGATTTGTGTTCGCTTTCGAGAAATTATAGATAGCGTCTTCAACTCTTCTTCCCCGATCTCCTTCTCTCAAGTCGTGAACATTTCTTCTCCCCAAGATTTCTTTCTTCTACCAATTCGTGAATTGAACGCACTCCCCTATCTCACCAATTTCCTTCTCCTTCCATTTCTATTCCCCAGATCACCTTCTTACAAATCGTGAATCTCTTTTTCCTTCCTTTGCGTCCCCCGAGATCGTCTATCAATCCCCCAACTACGGTCTATAAAACTTATTCACGTAACGTTTCTACGCCAATCATGTCCAATCTTAAAACTTTTTGGGCTGTTCTACTGATAGGGGACGATCTCCGAGAAAATTTCGCGTGACACGGACCGTCACCGGCTGGTCTGCCTTAATCCCCAAGGCTATGTCTCCAGTCATGGACATGATTTTTGGCTCCCCTACCTGGCACAGATTCGAGACTGTAAATTCCACTGCCTCGCATCCCGACCCCAGCCGAGTCTGTGCATTTGCCTCTACTTTCGCAATAATAAATTTTAAAAAAAATGGATTGATTTGAGGAGGGGAGTGCCTCTGAGCTTCAGTGAAAAAACGTATTAGTTTATACTACCAAAATTCTTATAAGTTCCGTGAGAATTTTTCATGAGGCGATCATCAATTTCACGTGAGACCTATGGTATGAAAATTGTCAAGACAAGGAGGGTTAACTATGAGTGTTATAAATTAATTTTAAATTACTACTTAGGTATTATTTAACTTGGCTTGGGTTTCAAAGAGTAAAATGTCATCAAATTCTTGCAACACAATACAAAATAGCATTGTAATTTGAAATTTAATTTCTTCTGATCACTATAAAAATTAAGAAACTGGAATTGTTTGCTTAGCTGCTTAAAGAACTAGAAACTTTCACTTTAGTATGCTTGGTTGAAAGTGTATTTTTCTTGCGGAGAGGAACTCTTGTATACTATTTGAACCGAGTGGGGAAAGTAATCAATTCCAAAAAAGTCTTCTTCTTGCTTTTATTGTCTTAGTTTTATCAACTGATCGATATCAAAAACAAAACTGCTTCTCCAATTGCACCTCTTTTCAGTAGCTTTATATGGTGAAGTTCTTAGAGATTTTGAATTGTCGTAATTCAAAATCCCTTAGAACTTCACCATATAAAGCTACTGATTGTTTTCGTGGCCATATTAATATCAGAATCATATGGCGATTTTAGGGCTGTTGGGCCACGTTGTTGTTTGGCGTTCTTGCCGACGTTTCGCTCAGAGGCACCGAGTATTTTCAAGGCTAGGCCAAGACTGTTGCTCTGTGCACACGTTGGGATGTTATAGTTCACTCAATGTTTTCCGTTACCTTCCTGGAATCTATTTGTTTCCTCAGGCATGTTTGCCAGCTGCGTCCTAGTCGGTAACCGTTTTCCTTTATTGAATTTTTTTAATGGGCCGAAGGCCCCAATGGCGGTGCCCCCTGAAAGCACGCACCGCCCGCATGGGGGTCTACCATTTTCTACACCCCCTCTGCACGTGCTGTTAGTACACTGACTGGAACACAAGGATCGGGATTTTGTGTTTGATCCGCACCTGAGGGCATAATACCCTTTAATACGGTCGTTCACGGAGATAGATTGTGAGAGAAACAGAATGAAGAGCGTGGGGCTGAGGGAAAAAGTGCCGATAATTTAACCAGAAGGGTTTCCTTACCGGGAAAAAACCTCAGCGATAGTAAGAGGGGTTGAAGGGCACAAGGAGCTAGAATACTGCTCTTGTGAGACAGCAACATGCGTTTGGAAATTTTTGGTTGGATATTGTTAGTAGTTGGGCTTGGGTATCATGCGCGTCGATCCACTTCTTCTCCGTCACTTTTGGATCATGTCCTGTAACAATCAGTTAGCAAGCGTGGTCAATAAAATTCGTTGAGACAATCATGGGGTGTTGGGTTGTGGAGGAGGTGTTTGGGGCGTTTGTATCTAGTGTCGCGGGTGTGATCATAGTTGCCCAGACGTTTTATGATTGTCTTGTATGAGAATTGTGTCTTGCTGTACAGATGTACAGCATGTTCTCTGATAACGTCCATTAGTGGCAGTATATTCAATTCCCGATGGACGTGGACGTCTTTAGTGTGTGCCCTCCAAGGTGCCTTGGAGATTTTAAGGACCTTGTTTTGCACAAACTGGAGGTTACGTAGGTGGGTTTTGGCTGCAAAGCCCCAGACTGGTCCTGCATACGTCAGAATTGGCCGTATGAGTGTTAAGTATAGAGGAAGTGTTTATGGTGTTTGTTCTGTTAAGTATAGGGTATAGCTGTTTTAGTCTAATGTTAGCTTTTCTGATGATGTTCGTGGTATGGGGTTTCCATGTTACGGCCGGATCCAGTGAAACTCCTAGTTATTAAACCGCGTCTCGGAATTGATTCGGGTGGTTGTGGAGTGTGAGTGGACTGTGACAGTGTTTGTGTAGGCGTGCGTGTCGTGCCCTACGTGTTAGTAGGAGTGCCTCGGATTTACCAACGTTAACTTTAATTCGCCATCGTGTTAACCGTGGTTCGAGTGTACTGAGTGCGCGTTGTAATTTATTGTTAAGTGCTGATGATCGCCTCGACTGAGCAAAGATGGCGGTGTCGTCTGCGAATATGGCGACCTGGGTTTCTGGTGTTGTGGAGACATCGTTAATGTAGATGTTGTGTAGGACTGGCCCAATAATACTTCCTTGAGGCACGCCTGCTTGTATTCCTTTTATAGTGGACTTGGAGGTGATGACATCAACGAAGAATGTCCTGCGTGAAAGGTATGAGTGCAGCAGCCGTATTAATCCCAGCGGAAGCCTACAGTCATTGAGCCGCCGTACCCGACCCTTATGCCATACCTTGTCGAATTCTTTATTAAAATTGTTAGGGCACTTAAATATTTCAATGCCTTCTCGGACTTTCCGGGTCCAGCTAGTATTTCCGTATTCTGTAGGTCAATTTTGTGGTTCGTAACCATGGTATGTTCCGCAACCGTAGACAGATTGAAATGGCGTAATCGCATATATCTCTCATGCTCCTTCAGTCTGGTAAGAACGGACCTGCCCGTCTCTCCAATATATGCTTTGCCGCATTCACATGGGATTTTCTTTGCAGTCCTTAATTAAGGTAACGTATTCCCCTATCCTGTTTTCGTTCTTGTAAATGGGGAATATGCCATGGTTCTGTAGTATCTCGCCGATACGTTCAGTCACTCCTCCAACGTATGAAAGGAAGGCTTTCATTACCGGTTCCTCTCGTGGAATTCTGCAACCCCGTTTCAGGTCCCTATGAATGGCGTTGTTTGCTCGGTGCCTCTGAGCGAAACGTCGGCAAGAACGCCAAGCAACAACGTGGCCCGACAGCCCAAAAACCGCCATATGATTCTCAACTTCACCATAGTTTGAGGTTCACCATGATAATTTTGAAATTAGTACATCAAAAATACTTGGTGCCATGTAAAAATTTACTTGTAACTACTATTTATTCTTTGTAAAAATTTATTCTACACAACAGATAACAATGCTGGTGGAGAGACGAGTAAAGAATGTTTTAACTGCTGTTCCAGAATGGTTTCTCCTGATAAAAAGAAATGTAATTTCAAAATACAGTTTGTTAAGCTGTACTTTTGGAAGAAAAACTTGCAACTTTAAAAGAACGTTATCCAGAATTTGATTGGCGTTCTTTGGCACTCGGCGATAATTTTCTAGATTAATCACGCATGCAATGGAAATAATGACACTTTCTGGAAGTACCAATGCTCGTGTTATAAAATTAATAGTTAGATTTGTGAGTTCTGTTTTATTGTCCAAACGAAGAGAACTTTGAATAAAATATTTAAAGAACATTAGTCTAATTTAATATTTCTACTTGAAAATATAACCGAGTCACTAAGTATTTTATTTATCTGAATCATTTTTTAGATTTTGGTAACACTTCTATTTTACACAAGGAACCACATTTTCGAAAAATATACTGCCTGAAATAAAACATATTAAAAATTAACGTAATAATGTAAATGTTAAGCATGACACTGATAATCTTAATAAGTTGTACGACGTATAATTTTAAGTTATTTGATCCTTTACTGTTTTATCTCTGATTTTCTAAAGTTCATACATTCCAGTTCAGAATGGGAAATCCAGATATATCAGAGTTTCGCAACATTTTTTTTATCGTGCCCCACTTATTGCGTTTTGGGCAATGCGGGTAATTCTGAAACAGGCAGCTTCCCTTAAATAGCTAGGAAGGGTATTAAAAAAGACGGACGTGGAAAGTAGAGCAAGGTAGCCAAGGATTAACTAGGGGTCCGGGCTATAGTTAAGGATCATACCCGGTGTTTCACCTAAAAACGATGTAGGAAAAACCCTAGAAAATCTGCATCAAGTATATCGGGCTATTGGGTACTATTCTCACACCCTTCAGAATGACGGGAGAGGAGTTTGCTGTGGGGTCACCTTCAGGCGGTAGCTGGTCGACTGATCCGATGGGATCAGCGGATAACTCTAAATTCTGTGTTAGTACCAAAACATTCAGGGGCGATATGAGGGAATCTAATGTCACAGTATAGGTCGCAAAACTTACATTCACTCATCAATCTAAACTAATAATTGATTTCTACGTCTAATCAATCAATCATGTGTCTTTTTAAATACATATTTTGCTAATGCAGATTTTTTTATACAGATTGTTTTAAATTTTTTAAATGCTCCTTAATACATGTTTGAAGGTTACTTTTTGTCTGACTAAATGACTGACCTTTTCAGTCTAAACCCTCAATGTGTTTATCAAAGTTATTTAAATATTACCTTAATTCGTAATTAGATTAATTAAATTATCTTATATTTAATGAACGTAGACTTTCCCGGTGAATAATTCGGATGAAATCTTCACGGTTAACCAACCGGGTCAGGTATTTAAAAGAACACAACGTTTCTGCGGCCATCTTCAATCTCCCTCTGATATATTTATTAATGAAACTGGGCGGATAATAATATAAAAATAGAATATAATGATGCTAATTTGTCTCTTTTTTATCAGTCACGTAATAAAATCTATTTCAATTTTGATTTCTAATTTTTATTAGGAGCTTTTGGCAATTGCTTTTCCTGGGCCTTCGAATTGATAATAAATTAAAGTGGAATGGCCATATATATCTGCTTACTGGGAAACTAGGTTCAGCTTGTTATTGTTTTAGAACACTAATACAACACGTTGACAAAAAGTACGTCAAAATGGTTTACTTCGCGTATTTTCATCCAATTGTGTGCTATGGTCTGTCTAATTGGAGAAACTGCAAAGTTGCAAAGGCGTGCCATGAGAATACTTTCTAGTACGAATTCTAAATCGAGTTGCAAACCTTTCTTCAAAAGTATTCAAATATATATATACTTTACCAAGCGTATATATGCATTAAATCTTAAGTTTGTAAAGCGGAACATTAATTTTTTTCATACGAATGGCAAATTTCATGAATACGTGACCAGAAATCGTTCAGCTCTAAGGTTGGACAAGCATCGCCTTGCTCTCCACAAGAAAAGTATTCACAATACCGGGATAATTTTACACAACAGCCTTCCTCCAGAGGTTAAAAATAATAACTACGAAAGTTTCCTGAAGCATAGTAAAACTATTCTATTAAATGACGCGTTTTACTCTTTTCAGGATTTTCCCAATCGTCCCTCTAATTTTTAAAATTAAGGTTCCTGCAAAAGTTTTGAATGTGTTGCCTTGTAAAATAACACACCACATAGCTGTAAACTATATTTACAGTTTTTTCTGCTCTTTTGTTTGTTTGTTCAATGTATTGCCTGAAGCTACTACGGAAGGACAGTTTCCTGGTCGCGCTGCTCCAAATAGTGAAATCTCCATTCTGTGTGTTTGTGTTTCTCTGTGTGTGTTTGTGCTCTCTTGTGTGCGTGTAGTGTTTTTAATGCCTTAAGACTATATACTTTTTATTTAGTTATTTTAAGAATATTTCTAATAAATATTTACCTTATTTTGTTCTTAAAATTATTTGTTCTTTGTAATGTATGACGTATTCTACTTCCTCAATCGAGGACTAATGGAAACAACAATAAATCCAAATGTAAACCTAATCTAACAGTTTTTTGTAATAAATGGTAAAAAGGCACGTAGCTAATAATTATTAAATTTATTGACATTAGTTCATTACACGACGTTTCGCCCCTTTGTTCGGGACCTCATCTGGTGTTTTATAGAAACAATAAATTCAAACAGAAGAGATTTCTTGTTTTTTTTAAACACCATTTTGAGGTCCCAAACTAAGGGACGAAGTTCACGTAATGAACTGATGTCAATAAATTTAACAATTCTTCTGACTTACATAACTAATTATTCCGTAACTGACGTACAAATCACGCCGTAGTGTTCTGTGATACAGAGAGGACTGCACCGGGAGCGGACATAAGAAGCGAAACCAAAATGAAATTTAAATCAAACTAATAATTAAATATTTCAACGCAGCGCTACTTAAGACGAGCGATAAGACAAACAAAACCTTCATATCTTTCCATACGTTCTACTCAAACTACATTGGCTGCTACTCTAGATTTAACATTACTAACTAACGAGCATTCATAAATTAAAACTAGAAAGGGAAACGGTAGAAGATTGTTGTAATTGACATCATTATTTTAACTAGTTTATATTATCAAAATAAAAAGAGCATTCATACTATGTAAGAAGTTCTTAAAATCCACAAGCGAAGGATGTTTAAATAAATACATAAATAAAAATTTAAGGGGCGACATTTCGAAGACTTGCGTCATACTGAGAAAATGTACCGGTCGCCCCTGTGGAAGATAAGCAGTGGTAGAGATATCTGGTGCAGAAAGGCGTACCACCCGCGGCTGCGCTATCTGTGGTACGCCTTCTAGGGGGTGTCTAGTGTCTTCGATAACCATCCACAGAGCGCTCGTCTCCAGTCCTCTTCCAGCCATGAATCAGGTACGTTCACTTCAATCTCACTAGGCGGAATTCGGTTGAGGACTCGATGTCACATAGCGATACACTTCATGTCTCCCATTACATTTTAAAAGGTAGAAGTTGTTAAATAATTTGAACAAAATGTTTCGCCCCACTTGTACAACAATACGCAAACAGTAAGACCAAAATTATATATATATATATATATATATATATATATATATATATATATATATATTACTTTCATTAGTTCTGTGTTGATGTTGTGCTATTCAGTCCGAAGACTGGTCTGACGCAACCCTCCATGTTACTGATTATGCGCAATCATTTTCATTTATACATAAGTACCCCATCCCACATCCTCTCTAGCTACTTAGAGTATTCCATTCTTTGCCTTCCTCTTGTGTTCTTACCCCCACACAATTCCCTCTAATGCTTACAAAATGCTCAAAATGTGCCTTATTAATCTATCCCATCTCTTGGTCCCCTATTCTGTTCTTGACTTCCTAGTTAGTGATTCTATCCACCCATCTGATTTTCATCATTCTCCTATTCCGCCACATCTATTCTTTTCCTTTCTGCAACTCCTACCTTCCACATTTCATACGAATATAACACCACGCTCCCTATGAACATTTTTAACAATGGTTTATCATAAATAATTATTAATATTGCTTCCTGTCAACTTGACTGATATTTTTATTTAATAGCTAATTTCTCTATCAAAATAGTCATAACCACAAAACATAAGAAAAGAAACAATTAATGGATCACCTAAAGTATTCCTTCATGTCCGGGTCAATAATAAATTCTAATAATTTTTCAGTAAGAGTACTAAAGCATTACACAAAGAGTATGAAAATGTTTAGTGATAAGATTGTAAACTGTAGTCATGAATGCTTATGAATTGTATATTTAAAAATGTAAAACACTGAGTAAATGCCAAGAGCATCTAAATAATATGGTGATGTGGAAGGCAGAGAAATGGCAACACATTTCAGTTTGTCATTGTGCTTATATAACATAAACATGTTTGTTTAAATGTTCACATATATATAGTTTTTGAGTATTTTAACGTGCATTCTCCTATAGTAAGTGTTTCTAGTCCTTTCATTTCTGCAACGCCTACCGTCCACAATTGCACCCATATAACGTCACACTCCATACGAACATTTTTAGTAATTATTTCCTAATATTCACACTTATATTACCAGTAAGTAAACTCCTCTTTTTGGAGAAAGCCTTCCTTGCCTGTGCTATCCTACTCTTTATGTCTACTCTTCTTCTACCATCCCTAGTTATTATGCTTCCGAAGTAGCGTAATTCCTTAACTTCCTTCAAAATATCCCTTCCACATCTAACACCTTTTGTTATTCCACTGTTTCCCAAACTACACTCCATTACCTAGGTTTTCCCTGTATTAACATTAATATTGAACACTTTCTACAGGACCCCGTTCATGCCATTTATTATAATTTCCAAGTCTTCTTCTGACTCCCCTAATACTGCAATAACATCGACACAGTGTATGGTTTTTATTTCTTCTCCTTGCAGTGTGATTCCTTTTTAACTTTCTACATGGCCTGTTAAACAGCATGGGCGACAGACTGCGTCCTTGTCTTACTCCTTTCTTCATTTATGCTTTCTTTTCTTGACGTTCAATTCTAATTACTGCTGACTGCCATGTGTAGAGGTTATGGATAAGCCTTCTTCCTTGATATTTTATTTCTGTCCTCTTCTCTTATTAGTAAGTTCCAGTTCACATTAGCACTGGCTTTTTTCTAAATCTACAAATGCCATGAACGTAGGCCGGGTTTTTTCATATCCTGTCTTCCAAAATTAGACGCAAAATCAATATTGCTTCTCTTCCCCTACATTCTTCCTGAAACGAAACTGATCTTCTCCTAACTCGCATTCTATTTGACTTTCCATCCTCCTATATACTATTTTCGTTAATATTTCGCATGCATGAGATACTAAACTAATTGTCCTGTGCTGTTCATATCTATCAGCCCCAGTCCTCATCGGTACATAAAAGTAATAATAATAAGAAAAGTAAAAATACCTTTTTGGAAGACGTACAACAGGAAAAATTCCTTAAAAGAAAGAATATGATATGAATACAGCACATTGCAAAAATAAGAAAGCTTATATATAAACTGAGGTTAATAATTATTATTTGAAAAATAAGCTTCACGAGTGACACTGAATTTTGCAAATAACAAAACAGTTATTAATGCAAGAAGATGAATTTATCTGACAGCACTTTACAGCGAGTGGAAATTAAATAAATATTTGTCAAGTATCTGATGGACATGCAAACAATACAGATTTATGTTGGTGTTATATGAATTAACCAGTATTTTCTAGAGAACTAATGTGCGTTAGACTTAGGGTACTTTACAAATTCATTAACAGATTAATACGCGTCTTTAATGAGTAGAAATTTGTATTTAGCAAATATGTTGTAACTGGATACACATTTGACGCTAAGACGAAGGCAAGTAAATAGTTTATTCCTGAATAATGTATACTCTGTTCAATAAGTGAGAGATGATGTTTGTCCGTAAAGTCTGTCAGTGTCTGGCATTATAATCATAATTATTGTTATAGAATGTTTACACTATCTAACATTAAAACTCCAAGAGGTTTGAAGACAGGTCTGAAACACACTCTATAAGTTTTATCACATAATTTGAGTCTGTGTGACTTCCACCTGGTTGGACCTATGAAAGACAACCTACGCGTTACAGATTCAGTGACTCTCGCAACTTTCTACGCAATTTGACATCATAATATCCATTAGAAAAATGCTTTCCTGTATTTTCCAGAACACAATGACAATGTCATGTACTTCATTTGCACCATTTTCTGTCCTATAATGTACATGTTTAGTGAACACAGATTATCTATTGGTTGCTTTAAATTTACAAAATGTTCCTCAATTATGTGTCAGGTTTTTAAATTTGTTAATTATGTAATTATGCATTTATCCTGATAAAAACTAGAGAACCAATATAAAATTTTTGCGTCATGGACTGCAACCATTGACAGTTACAACCGACGAGCAAGTATATTTATATCTCCTTTGTACATGAAGACCCAAATTTGAAGATGAAACGTCATAATTGACATAAATTCTGAATTGTCTGTAAAAGAGATTATTTGATTTATATAATTTTAAAAATATTATTTTAGGAAAGAAAGTAGCCAAAATACCGTCAAAAAATTAGTGTTGGAATTAATATCACACGGCGTGTCTGCCAGCTTTGCAACTTTCTTCAGTTACTGAAAAACGTGGCACACATCACAAATAAGTGATAACTTCCTAATAATAAACATTCCGTAGTCTCCAAACATAAAATCAATTCAAAACATACGTTTTATTGGCAGAATTACACCTAAAATTTTATACATTAAAAACGTTTCTGCAATTAACGTAGAAACCGATACTGTGAAGCTCAAAAGTTGTAAGAGTAACTTCTCTGGTTTCGTACTACCTTTATTTTGACTTTGATTACTCGGTTTTAATCGTTCTTCCGCCTGTTGTGTTTTACAATCACCTAACGAAAGCAGCTCCAACATACAAGTTTATGATATTTATTTTATCATTAATTTATTTTGTTTATATTTGTTACTTCTTTTATATTTTAAGCTTTTAAGACAGAATTTATTACGTTTAGTTAAAAATATATTTAGTCAAATTGCTTTACCTCATAATATGCTGAGTAGACATCCACAAATGTCCAACGAGAAGGATTACGTGATGTGGAATGATGAAAGAGAATGGGGCAAGAAATAAGTGGAAGAAGTTAAAGCCTGCGCGAAGAGAGACTATTAGAAAAAATTAACTGTGTTATTTAATAGTTAGTAATGTCTGTAAGTTTAAATAAGGCCAAAAGCAGATAAAAAAAATAGTGAAACACAATTACTTTAATATCTTTGGAATTAAATAATTTTTGTGCATTGTTATTTAGTTCATCCAGATCAATACCGAAACATGTAATTGATTTTAAATATTATAGCATGCTTTGTTTCACTAATTTTTTGTGTTAATTTAGTTTAAATCGTTCAAATATGAGACACTAAACCACGCAGAACGTAACGGATTCTTCTTCTTTTTAATCAGATCACTACCTTGCTTATGCTTTATCCATTTCCGTTTTCGTTACTAGATGTGGTTTGCAATAGCTTCCATTAAGTACTTTTTTGGAGGATGAAGTCTCTCTAAATGATTCGATCCAAGTTACCAGTTTTGTAATTTATTTTCCAGGACTGAATGAACATGACGGGAATACCAGCTTTTCTTGTACTGGCCTTTTTCGCCGCTCAAGTCACTTGTGCAGTTAATGTGTCACCGTAAGTAAACTTCATTTACTACTTGTCATTAATCCACGGAATTTGAGTGTAGAGACAGCTAGTGGAAGAAAAATTATGAATATCCACATAAAAATTTCTCTCAGCTAAATTAGTCCATAGAAGAAAAAAATAAGACAGACTTCGGTAGTTGTGAGTTCATGGCATACAAAACCATGATTATGAGTTCCGAAATGCTACATATTAAATCCAACATTTCAGGAATCAACGTATAGACTGATACTGTGAATCTCACCAATGGCTATCGGGCCATTCCATGTCAAATCACCGAGAAATCGCATAAGGTTCCCATTCGACCCTCTCCAAATCTCATTAAATTTTGTAATAAAGTAACCCTAAGCCCCTGAGAGTTTTCAACATATTTGAACTCATTGTACATTGGTTCAGAAGATACAAGGCCGCCACCTGAAAGAGCCAACTTTGATCCCTTGTCAAATTAGTTGTAGAGATAAGTGTGAAACTTCGCTTCTCGATAAAACTTCTACCCCACAATGTAGTAGTAGGACCAAATAAAGCAGTACAGTTGGTAGTTCAGATATGTATCCATGCCAAAGTCACTACAAAGTTTTGTTGTGGCAAATTTGAACCTCAGTTTGCCAAACATCTATATGGCAAAATATTTAGCAAATAACCATATCAAGCAGTATATTGTTTTGTACTAAATTTATAATATATATATATATATATATATATATTATAAAGTTTAAACTTTGCTATTAAGTTCGCCACATGGTTTGACGTGTGTCGTTCTTCCGGCTCTCCCGTTTTTTCATCAACGAACCAAAGCTGCAGGGAATTTATTTTTGCACTAATATACTGTCTGTATTTTGGCTACTTTTTTGCAATTTGTACGCTTTAAACCCTTAAGAACTCGCCCTTGTATCCCATAATTATCATCATGCTCCAAAAATTCCTCAAAAAGGCTAAGGAAATTGTGAAAACCAACAATTATGCGACACAAATACAAACAATCGAATAGCATTCTTTTGCTCTTAGATTACATTAGAAGATTCCTTTTCAAAGAATTAAGTCAATTTCTTTCCTTTAAAATAATTACAAGTTTTTGAATGATAAAATGTTAACACGAAACTGTATTTGGAATGTAGGAAAATCCTTTACTAATTCGAAATATTGCAATGACACAGTCTTTAAATTAATTTTAAATCTGTATTTCCTTTAGAGTAGTGGCAATCGTTGCTGCCTCACAACCCAATGGCCCCGGGTTCGAATCCTGGCATGGGCTTGGACGTTTATGTTGTGATGGTCGCGGATATTGGGGTTAAGACTGATTGAGAGTCGATACGCTGACCACGTATCACTCCATATTCGTAATGTGTCATGTAAGATGACAGTCCGCAGTCGTCCTGGTAGACCAAGACCCTTAATGGGCTGCAGAGCCAACGAAGAAGATAGAATGAAGGAAAATATTGTACTAATAGTCAAATGTTTGAATGATAAATTCTTTAAGGAAAATATTTTAATAAATTTCAAATAATCAAACAATAAAGTTTTTTAATTGATTTCAAAGCTGTATAGAATGAAAGAAAATCTTCTAGCAAATGATATATATTTGAACGATAGAATCTTTCAATTACTAAATTGAAAATATTTTAATAATTAAATATTATGCAAAAATATTCGCGGTAAATGACGCAAATAATATTAGTGACGTTACCGTTAGTAATGGAGCAATCCATATTGAGTTGTTCATAACAAGTGCTTAGTAGAGTGGACGGTGCATTTGTCTAATCGAATGCAGGTAAAGTTTATTTGTTTACCATTCTTTTATTCGTTGTTCCTTCTGGAACTCCGAAGTTAAAAAAAAATGTTCTGTGTAAGCCAGCACAGCCTGGAATCGCATACTTTTCCACGAAATAATTTAGAAATTTTTGCTTCCAAATTATAGGAAGGTGTGTACAATAAACGCAACTAAACAATGTTCCATATTTATGTATTTAAAAAAATTTAAATTTGTAATGTTTAAAATTTTGTACTTTATAGATGATTATGGCAATTGTCAAAAGCTCCTAATAAAATTTGGAAATCAAAATTGAAATATATTTTATTACGTGACTGATAAAAACAAGGGACAAATTATCATCATAACTAAATTCCTGTTTGGAATTTTTTATCGTGAAGAGAAATCCTTTCATGAGCAATTGATTCGTCAGCTTTTAATAAGAGTAAAACTGTAAATATATGCCTTTACAGACCAAGAATCACTACTTTCAACGGCAACTTGGTGATTAGTGCTGCATCCAACCGAAATATTCAACTAAAAACTCAAGGAAATGGACGGCTGTTGTACAACGGCCAAGATTTATCCCAGCTGGCCGGCGAGGTAAGTTTTATTTAGTCATTAATATCCCGCTATTTATTGTTAAACATTTTCCGTAAAAAATTCAGTTTTTCTAAAGTATCAAGATATTATGAATGACAATGGAGAAATGCGTAATTTAATAGATTGAATCGTTATGTGTTCTAAAAGAAGATATTTTAAGTAATATTTGCAACCATTCCAATTTATGTTGGGTTGGTATCCGATTCTTTAACCCAAAGAAAGTGGCTATGAACCAACACATATAATGATGAAGTATTTTACTGTTGTGCAACTAATTTAATGTGGTATAAACAATTCGTCCACCTCACATGTAATATACCAACAAATTGGTTTGCTCACAGGTGAAGAACGCCAGCAGCAATATTAGAAAACTTCGATTGGATTCACTGACAATATTGCAATTTCGACGTTTGGTGAGTGGTGCTGGAGGAATCCTACAACGCCTAGGGGCATTGGAGGCGCAAGTTAATTCTTCAGTTTCTACTAACCCTCAGCCTGTGAGTTTCTAACTTAAGTTTGAAAACATCGATGATAAGTCGTATGTAACACTTGTGGTGATCCTTTCGTTAATATATTTCAATTTACTGTCGTTTCCATTAGTCCTACATTACAAATAACAAATAATTATGAGAAGAAAATAAAGTGCATAATTAACAACAAATAATCTTTAAATAAATAGGATGTAGTCGAAAATAATTGAAAACACTAAACGCACTAGAGAGCACAAACACACTCATAAGCAATGGAGAATTCACTACTTGGAGCTGTACGATGAGGAATCTGGTCTTTCGTAGTAACTCCAGGCAATATATGAAACAGCAAACAAAAGAGCAGAAAAAAGCTATACAGAAAATTTAAAGTTATGTAATAGGTAATATTACAACGCAACACTTTTACAGGTAATTTTAACAATTAGGGGAACGATCAAGAAGCTCCTGCACAGAGTAAAAAGTGTTATTTAATAAAAACATATTTTTACACTGATTTACAAAACTGTTTTAGTTATTATTGTTCTTAACCTCTGGAGAAAGACTTTTACAAAAGATTATCCTGGTATGGTGAATAATTTTTCTGGTAGAGAGAAAGACGATGCTTGTCCGACCTTAGAACTAAGCGATTTCTAGTCGCGAATTCATGAAATTTGCTATTCGTTTGAAACAAATTTATGTTCCTCTTTACAACTTTAAATATTTGCAAATTATTAGAATTCGTACTAGAAAGTATTCTAATAACACGTTTTTGCAGCTTAAATATTTCAATGCTCCTGGTGCAATTTCGCCAATTAAAAGATGCCATCGCTCATAACTGAATCAAAACACGCGAAGTACACCATTTTCACGTATCTTATGTTAACATGTTGAATTAATTTTCTTAGAGAATAACAAACAGAAATTAGTTTCCCAGCAACCAGACCTTTATGGTCATTCCACTTCAACTTATCATGAACCCGAAGTCCCAGGAAAGGCGCATTCACTGAAAAATTATCTACTGGTCTGTTAATGGCATCAGCGCTAAACTGAACTAACTTAGTCTTATCTAGGTTTAGGGATAATTTATTCACCTTGACCGTTCAGAGTGCTTTCCACTTAATTAACGAGATTATTCTAATTTTCATCTGCAGTAATATATTTGTGTAATCCGCGTAGAAAATCGATTTTAGAGGATGTACGTATTCTGAAAGATAATAAGGGTAAAAAGTAAAGGTCCAAGAATTGACCCTTGCGGTGCTCCGCATGTTACAAATCTGATAAATGAAGTTGGCCGTCTTTAGTTTCAACTACTGCTTGTTGTTTATGGTTTGTAAGATACGATCTTAGTAGAAATGACGCATTTTCCCGTATACCATAATATTCCAACTTTTTTAGTAATATTTGCTGATCTACCGTGTCGAAAACATTGGAGAGATCAGCAAATATTCCTGCTACCTTCAGTCCTTCATCCAATGAATTCTGGATATACTTATTCAAGATATTGATTAATCTGATATAGTATTGATGTAGTATTTTTCACATTTTTTAGAAAAAATAGAAAGGAGAGGAATGAGCCTATAATTTGATATTTCGGATGGCGATCCTTTCTTTAACAGGGGAATTACTTTAGAGATTTTCAAACCATCGGTATTCCAGCACCTAGGCGCCACTTGAAATATGATTTCTTTTATCGTTTTACTAGTTATCCCACATATATATGCTGCTGCGGATTACTTAAGCTTTATTAATCGGTTGAATAAATAGAGTATTCGTAATTTTAGAAGCGGAATTTTGCAATAGATTGAATAAATCCTCATCTTGACGCAGAGAATTATCTCTAGCTAGAAAGTTTGCAACATTTACGAAGTACGAGTTGAATTTTTACGCCGCGTCTCTACTAGAAACTGTTTCACTTTGCCGGACACATTTTTAATTACATTCTAGGTTGCTTTGATTTTATTATCGGCATTCGCAGAATTGATATTTTTCGCGGCAATGACCACTTTCTTGAAAACACGTCCCCTGGAGATCATTACATGTCTAAAATGTAACAGCATTTACTTACACAATCATCCATACATTCTACCTAGCATTTTGACTAATACTGAAAATTGTTTTTCAGGCACCATTTACTCAGGTGATAACATTGCAGAGGAAGGTCAGTAAATTATATTATCTACTTAGAGGAAATAATTCCTTTCTATAATTTATTGTAATGATTACTTGTCTTGCGCAAGCCTTTTTATCTACGCATAACATGCATATCCCACATCCACCCTAATCTCCTAATCTGGCGCTTTACAATTGCTCAGGTCTGTAAGTCCCCTATCAAACTCCGACCTTAAAAGTTTGTCCTCCAACTCTTCAACATCCACCTCTTCTTCTTCCTCTATTACTGACTGATCTGGGTTTTCACCGTGATACAGCTTTTCTAGATATTCCTTCAATCTTTCTGCTTTTTCTTCTTTATCCAGAATTGGCTTCCAATCCGCTCTCCTAATGTACTTGCTAATATTTTCCTCTCTCCGAAAGTGTATTTGATTTTCCCTTTCACCATGAAATCTTCAACCGCTTTGCATTTCTTTTGTAGTCAAGCCTCTTTGGCTGCTTTTAACTTCCTATCTAACTCATTTTTGAAGCGTCTGTACTTTTCTTTACCATTTTCATCCCTCGCGTTTTTATATTTACGCCTTTCATCAATCATTTTTATTATTTCATGTGTTATCCATGCTTTCTTATTGGTCTGGGCTATTCTTCATATTTTTTCGTAGGTTGCACTAGTCATTTCTTCCTTCAAGAGTGCCCATTTCTATTCTATATTGTTTCTTCCTACTTTCTCTGTTAGTCTATTCTTGGTATCTTCTTTCAAACTCTGAAACACTTCCTGTTGTTTAGTTTTTCTAATCCCATCTCTTTGTTTTAATTCTTTTCTTGAGAATCCAACAAATTCAACAGCCAATTGATATTAATGCTCTTCACTTAAATGTAGGCAAAATTTGCAGCTAGACATTGCAGTTTGAAATGAATTCAGAGTAAGATTATTAGGTTACAAATCAGAAAAAAATTAGGGTGTAAATAATAAGCCAGGGTAGTGATTAATAGAAATTTTCAACAGCTGCAAATGTTTATTTAAGACCTATCACGGGGAAAGCATAAAATTAAGAAACCAATAAGCATAAGCACATATGTTCATACACAGAGTTTGACTGAAAACTTCAGGAAGGCTAATGGAATTGCTTATAGAACTTTAGAGCATATAGAACAGTGGCGGACTTAGCACTTGATAGGCCCAAGGTGGAATAAAATTTTGAGGCCCCCTGTAAATATTTTCACCAATACAGTGTTCATTCTGCACGCATATCTTTTTAAATTTTTTAATAATTGTGATCCACATAATTTAGGCATGGGAAAATTACAATGAAATTTCGGAATCTGTGGTCAGAGTTGTGTTCGAATCACAGCTAGTGCATGAACTATTGTCCATCTAAAGACATCCGACTGTAACACCACATATAGTGCGACGTAACATCCAACTTTAGGAACTATCAGTAATTAAGTAGTGAAAAGGTTAAAAATCAGCGAATCGTTAAATATAGTCAGTGGGTTGCATTTTATATTCGTTATTTATCAGTGTCACTTCCCGTTGTCTTACAATTTTTGTCTGCATCTGTATTTTTTTTTCGAAATAGGGTTTTTTTAATAAGAAGCCCTTCAATCAATAGAAATATATTGGAAGACAATAATATGAATTACAGTCCAATTTACAAGGAAAGAGAAGGAAAATTCCCAATACAATACGGAAGACAAACAAGATCTTCATTTAGTATTCCCTTAGTTTGTGTATATTTTCTAACTGATGTTGATATTAAACATTAATCTTATATAATATAAAAATATATTAAAAAATTAATTGAATGGGTGCACAGGCTAGATGAGGGTGATCCTGAAGCAGGCGTCTCCTTTAATAGCATAGGAAGGGAATTGTAAGGTAAAACAAGATAGCCAAGGGTTGACATGGACCCCCGGTTGGTTGTGCAAGGAGTCTACCCCGTGTTTCACCTAAAAGTGATGCAGGGAAACCCTAGAAAGCCTGCATCAGATAGGGCGGGCATTTGGTACTACTCCCACGCCCTTCTGATGACGGGAGATTGGAATTTTGATGGAACGCAACAAACTCTTGCCGTATGCCGAAGGTATGTGACCCCCATGCATACACCCTTCAAACTGTAGGAGACTTAATTTAAAAACCTCGACCTGAGGGCAGGGATGGGGGGGGGAAGCCCAGTAGGAGGAAGACAGATCTGACGGACTTTCCAGAATTCCTCTAGATAATCCTTGGCCTGAAAGGAAGTGGTTTCGTTTGGTGGGTAACAGATTGGCCCAAGCGTTGAGAGAAACGGAAGAAGAAGCTAAGTCTTAAAATCAAACCCGACTCATTTACTATAGCCGCAAAACATTCTAATCTTTAAGCTAAGGAATATAGCTCTAACGAATATAGCCAACAATGTTAGGTGTGGATGCATATTTGGTATCCACCAATCCTAAAATTTTAATACCAACCATAAATTTTTAATTAAACATAAATCATCTTATTTATATGCATTTATTTCTTGTTGTATATAGCTTGTATACATTCACTTTATGCATTTTAAACATTGCTACTAGGCTTTCCCCAATGCAAATCTCATCTAGCCCCCTGACTAGAAAAGATGGAGAGTATATAATGTTCTTCCTAAGTACACAAGCAATCTAGTTTTATATTTAATTCCAATGTGCGTTAATCTTCAAAACTAGCAATTGGTCAAATCAGAACCTGCATTTCTACTATTTTTGGGCCACTTAATATTATGCTTCTTAAATATTAATATGTTTAAAATGTATGAAATACTACAGGGAATAATTACATATTGCAATGTAATAAAAAATATGAATGGGTAACAAACGTACATCATTCTATGTTTATCTATAAAACTTTATTTAATGCATATAAAACGTAAAAACATGCCCTTTATTCTAGAATACTCAGCGATTGGAATTAATAAGATTCCATAAAGTATTTTTTGTTCATATTCAGAAAAATGTAAACTTTTTGTACATTTTCAAAGGAAATACATTATGAACCTTTTACACACTTTCCCAAAATATAAACAGTAAGTAATGTCTTGCCTAAAATACAGTTGTTTGTAATGTGTATTCCATTTTCCCAAGGTTAATATCCTTGAAACACAACTCAGACGTTTACGCATAGATCTCACAACCAATGATTGCGCAAGGAACCCATGCTTCAATGGAGGAACGTGTGAAGATAAATACAAAGGCTTCATATGTCGGTGTCCGAGAAACTGGGAGGTAAGCATATTTGGCATGACGCTACTGCTAGTATAATGTTAATCCAGTATCTTTCGATCACTTTTTCTCTATAATTTGCTTTTATCTCAATTACGTGTATTTATAAATATTTGAGTAAAATTCAGATTCAGGATATAGTTCTGTATGGTTAGTATGGAGGACATTAAAGATAAACTAAATAAAATCATTGTTTTCAATAAATCAATAATATAATATTATTCTTAATTAAAAACTCCAATTTTTCTGCAAACAATATTAATATTTAATTAAGCCTAGTACGCACCAAAGAGTATCTCAAATAGTTATAGAGGCAATGCCTGGCTTGCTCAAAGAGTATCTTAAATATACTGTATAAAAAAGCTCTCAATATTGATTTAGAAACATAGTCACGTTTCGTAATATTACGCATAAATTTATATTTGTACCTTACATATTTGAAAATAATAAGTTATGGTTTAAATAATAATAATTTGTCTTTTGTTGTTTTAAGATAGATTTTAGCGGACTCGAAAAGCGTTGTTTTTACATGTGTTTTTATGGGCCTACTAGCGAGTTGATCCCAGTTAAGTGGGGATGACCGTCACGTTCCGAGCGCTGCTATTGCCTCTTTATTTAAGATACTCTTTGGTACTCACTTGGATTCATTGCTGCACACTCTTTGGCGCGCGGCAGAGTCCGAGCAGCGTCTGAAATTCTCAGCGACATTGAATCTGTAAATCCTGATGGGTTGCGGATTGCATTTCGTAGGGATTGCATGTGCAGATGCCCGACCATGTTTATTAGAATAGATGGACTGTTCCACATAGACGTGCTTGCTCTGTACACTTTTATGAACGCCTACAGGTCACTATAGTCAATTTCGAACATTTATAAACTCTAAAATATAAATAAAGTACGGTTATAAATTAAATATGAGATTCTATTAGATGCAGAAGAAGTACAATTGTGTCCGCAACATCATTGTCACTATATATATAATATCGTGAAAATACCCAAAGAGGACCGCCGATAGTGATAGAAACGTATATTTAATTGTACTTTATGTAAAATACTTATTCATTTAATTACTTTTTCAGAATCATTTACTATTAATTTTAAATGTTATTTTATAATTAAGTCATAGCAATATAGAAGTACTGCAGCACCACACCCAGCCTGGGAGGACAACAAAAGCGGCTTCCAACAAGTACGTTGTTTCTTATGGAGCTGTACACATGTGTCGCGTGTTTTACCTCAGACGACAATGCTCTCGGTTTCTTTAACGACGAAATACCAACACCCCAGCTTATCATGTGGACTTTTCATTATAATATCTATATTGCCTTGTTCCGACTGTCAACAATGGCTCGTCAAGAATGACCCAAGTCGCTTCCCATGGCCGGCTGCCGCGCTTCTGTTTGCTGGGGAGAACACTGCCAGAATCGGTTGAGTTGACAATAAATCTTTTACTTTCTCCAATATCTCTGTTTCTACCGGCTCCATTTGGAAATCAGACTTCATTTCGATTTTATCGTATATTTTCCTCTCTTCGTTTTGTATCAGTGAAGACATACAAATTTATTGATTTATGCTAGATATTGGAATGTTATGTTGAGAATGAGAGGGACTGGCTGCTGCTAACTTAGTAGCGAAGAGTAAAATTGGCAACGGAGCCTCCTCGCAGTAACCACGGCAAGATATCGAAAACCATTTCTTGATTCAGACCTGTCTTAGCGAGCGTTGTTAGTTTGCTACTTTTACATTCTAAAACATTTTAGCCCAAAAATGTTATCTAAGAAATGTAAGATTGAGTCTGAGTGCCGTGTTTTCAAAGATGGAGTTGGAAGTACTTTTTCTTAGTTGGATAAGCCACTATAGCGCGGCTTATGGTTGCATTAAGTAACGGTAAGTAATATTTATAAATTTGGGAGATAGGACTGTGCAGCAGCTAAACACGGTTGCCTGGTTTATAGAATTTCACAGCTTAAAAATTAACGCTTCGTCTCAGGTACGAAGGAATGTTCCATTCCATTCCATAAGTGCGGGATAAGTAAGAACCAATCAGAGCCTTTTGACGATAACAGATCCATGGAGAGGTTGGGTGATCAGACATTCTGCGGTTGATGACGACGGGGAGAGCGGGCCACGTGGTAGCGGTATGACTGTTCTGTGACGATCAATTTGAGCAGAATTAGTCTATAACCTACTTACCCCACGGTAAACCCTGAGCGTAGAGAACGTTTGCATATTTATCTTTTTCCTAAATTAATTATTGTGTTTTTATGATAAATAGATATTTGTTATCGTAAAACCTTAAATATTTCCTAGATGCGAATAGATAGAAAGTTAAAATACTCCAATATCTCTCATCTGCAACGAAACTGTAGCATTTTACAAAGAATATAATATTTCTACCGGCTATTTGAAATACTTTTTTCAAAATATCTAAGTGCTCGTCAAATGTTTCCTAGGTAATTCATATATCATCAAAGTAGAGCAAAACGTCGCACTGTCTCACCAATTCAGCAAATAATCCGTGAACAAGCCGTTAAAATACACGTGGCGCATTTGTAAGCCCGAATGGCATTTGCAAAAATTCGAACTACCCTAATGGTGTCACGAAGGCAGAATATTTAACTGATGATTCTGCCATTTTTATATGGTGGAAGCCGTCGCGAAGATCAGTAAAGATCTTTTTGTCTCGTAACCGGTCTAAATTATCATCAATGAGTGGCGTAGGAAAATTATCACGCACGGTAATCTTATCCAATGCTCTGTAATCGACACATACTCTTACGTCACCAGATTTTTTCCATACGATCACAATGGGACTTGCATAAAGCGAATTACTTGGCCCAATTATGCCGTTCGCAAACTACGCGTCCAGTACAACTTGGAGTTCTTGTTTCTCCATATCCGACAATCGTCTTGGACGGAAATAAATTTGGCTTTTCATGCTTCAAAACAATATTCATCTCACCATTCATTGTTGAAGCACGATCAACGGCTCCTTCGATATATTCAGTCTAATATATCTCCGCAGGTTCTAAATCTGGGCAAACAACCACGGTATCTATATGCAATAATCACGCAATGCTATTGCCAAGGTTTCGGTTTCCTGATTCGCATAGTTTATTTTCATATCCCGACCAAACGTTACATTAATACCTTGGTATGCTAAAAATCACACCCTAACAAAGCGACATATGACATCGTTTCATCTGACTTTTAATTGGCACGTCAGACACTTGTATACTGGTCTCGAACATTGCCAATGTCTGTAATTTCGTCCCGTTTATACCACAAAATTAATTCTCTGCGACTTTAGACTTTTGCGCCCACATCGAAACATATCTATCTTCCATCAAAGATATTGGAGAACTCGGTATCTATGATTGCATTCATCCTGTATTCGCAATTCACTTCATCACTGTTCACGCAACAATAAGACATAGTCACTAGGTAAGGTTCGCTGATCTCGATGTGAAGGACATCGTTCTTCTCCCCGGACGCCGCCTGCAGCGCTCCAGACGTAGTCGTCGGCGTCGTCCTCGAGGTTCCTGGAACTGCTCCGCTGGAACTATCTCTGCAGGGACACAATCGCCTTGTGGACCCACTTGACCACACTGGAAACAAGCACGTTTAGTTTTTAAAGGTTGTGGATATTGGGAAGCTACATGTTGCCAGTCACCACAATTGTAGCAGCGAAAACGTGTTTTTTCGTTACGCGGCATAGCTCTGTCACTATTCGGTAGCCTTACGAAATGTTCTTTTTATGGAGTCACCGTTCTAGTATATTTCTCCTTCTGAAGTGAAATGTTCTCAAAACCTTCTGTATTGTCTTGCACACTTTGGAATCTTCGCATTTTGGCTTGAGCTCGAAGCTCGAAGAAAAATTAATGCTAATTTTACAAGACCCTCCTCTTGGTCAATGTCCTCCATATTGTTTTATCTTCCCCTATTCTGTTCAGAACTTCCTGGTTAGTGATTCTATCCACCCATCTAATTTTCATCATTCTCCTATTCCACCACATTTCAAAGGCTTCTATTCTTTTCCTTTCTACAACACATACCTTCCACATTTCACATGCATATAACACAACACTCCCTATGAACATTTTTAGCAATGGTTTATCATAAATAATTACTAATATTGTTTCCTGTCAACTTGACTGATATTTTTATTTAATAGCTAATTTCTCTATCAAAATAGTCATAACCACAAAACATAAGAAAAGAAACAATTAATGGATCACCTAAAGTATTTCTTAATGTCCGGGTCAATAATAAATTCTAATAATTGTTCAGTAAGAGTTCTAAAGAATTACTCAAAGAGTATGAAAATGTTTAGTGATAAGATTGTAAACTGTAGTCATGAATGCTTATGAATTGTATATTTAAAAATGTACAACACTGAGTAAATGCCAAGAGCATCTAAATAATATGGTGATGTGGAAGGCAGATAAATGGCAACACATTTCAGTTTGTCATTGTGCTTATATAACATAAACATGTTTGTTTAAATGTTCACATATATTGTATTTCTTTGAGCATTTTAACATGCAATATGTAGTTAACTTGGTTAAATATAACTTAACTTGGGAATTAATATTTTTGCATTTTATCTAAATATTAATAAAACTAAGTATTTGAACAAAAATTTAATTATGTAAGACATATAACTATGATCATAAAATAACTTAATATTAATAAAGTTGAAATGCATGAGCTATTTCTGAATTTTATCTTCATTTGCAGGGTCGTACTTGTAATGTAGATGTTAATGAATGCCTTACATTGGCTGGTACAGATTTGGGTTGTCAAAATGGTGCCACATGCTTGAACAAACCTGGAACTTATGAGTGAGTTCACATGATAATATAATGAATAATAATTTTCATATAACATTTTTTTAGTTATGTCAAATTGTTTAGCAGTTGGTTTAATATTCTCCTATGGTCCTACTGCTGACACTTTCATTAATCCAAAATATATCCCATATATCCCAAAGAGTAAGAAAGGCTACCTACAGGAATTCCTTCTTTTCTGTCTGGTTCTGAATTAAGCCGAGACAGCTCAGTTAGCTCTAGGGTTGCAAACCTTTGGCATATCATAAAACTTGTCCATTGGCCAACTGACTCATAAACTGGTTGAGACACAGAGAAAGAATGGTGTTTCATTGAAAATGAGGATGTAAAATATCCTAGGTCCTATGTCTCAAATCTTTAAGACAGGTCTACTCCTCACACCAGATGACCACTCTACCCTATTTCTTTTACCTGATCATATCAATTAGTATGACAGTGTCTTATCATCCTTAGTGTCTTTTATGTAATGGTTTCAGGTTCAAGTTCCTATACCTAATGTTTTCAGCCATTCCTTCTTCCTTTCCTCTCTACACTTAAGATATGCCTTTCTTTGAGAATATGCTATAAAGTTCCTTTGTACCTTCCATACTTCTATATTTATACACTATCCAATCATCCAATGTCTGACTTCATCATGTATCAATATAATCAGTTTACATTTATACAGTATATGTAATTGGTAAGGGAAGGGAAGAGAGAAGTATAAAGTGGGCACACAACATTATGGCCTCATGTTATTAGACTTATTGGATTCCTTCCAATTTTATATAAATATATGGGCATAATACCACTTGTTTATAACCATTATGTTTATATATTAATTTTCTAGGATGACTAATATTGTAGGAGATTTGTATTTATTTGTTACGTAGTTCGATATAGTTAATGTGATAAAATCAGAATAATTGTATTTTTATGCACTTATAATTCTATTTCCATGTTGCATTAAATGTAAATTATAAAAGAAGAATGCACTATTTTGAACATTTATAAATGAATGTTCATTACTTGCACAGCTGTATTTAGAGAAGATCTATTTAAAATATGGGGTCCTTTATAAGTCCAAATATTCTATAATGCTGACAAATATAATTTTTGGAAACTTAAAGGGTTAAGGTGAAACATAATTTAGCTATATATTGTAGTAAAATAATAAACCTATGACTCAAAATCTTTTTTGAGTAGAATGAAAAAGGAAAGGGTCCCAAGCTGCGAGGAATATATTTTGTCACTCATTTTGTCATTGTGCAATAAGTATGCTGGTTTTCCATAAAATAATGGTCCACTTATAAATGTTAATAGCTTAAGTAATGTAGTGTTGTTTATAGACCTCAAATAAAAGTAACTTAAAATTGTCTTTCCTTGAGTCTCTACTATTAACAATGAACTTATTGACAGTACAACTATTTCAATCATTTTTTGTCTCTTAGATGTTTCTGTGCTCAAGGCTGGTTTGGTGTGCATTGTACACAACAATCACAGGCCTGTACACAGCAGAGTTCTTCTGCACTTTGTGGTCATGGAATCTGTCAAAATACCGGAGGGGGGCAATATTCTTGCCTTTGTGATCAAGTAAGTTATTCCCTTACTATATACTATATATATTCAAAATGAAGAGAGGAAACAAATTATATAAATAAATAATTAATAGGGAAAGGACAGGGAGATAGAAAGTAGGTGACTTACGTGAGGTTCATAGATGGTAGACACTTTGTGAGGTTTAGAATACTTGAATTACGGGAGGCACTGATCACTGGAAATGTCTTCCTAACTTTCTGATGAAGGGGGCGGTGCCTCCGAAAATTCAAGTACTCAAAACCTCACAAGGTGTCTACCACTTGTCACCTACTTTCTATCTCTCTGTCCCAATTAATTGTTTTAATTAACATGACAATGTCATTTCCTGACTCATATACCGCTCTGCCATCACTGCAGGTCTTCAGATGTGGCAATATATATATATATATATATATATATATATATATATATATATATATTGCCACGTCTGAAGACCTGCAGTGATGGCAGAGCGGTAGCGAGCCGGACTGCAGATTTGCAGACTACTTGGGTTCGAGTCCCAGCCGACGCAACCATTTTTATTTGTTTAATTTATTTACATTGTTTGCCTTTAGTTTCTAGTATTTTCTGTTTCTAGAATGTTCTTTTTCTAGAATATTCCATGTATGTATAAATAGGACTGAATTCCAAATCGGAGTCAGTCTGGAGCAGTACGAGCTTTGTACAGCACTTCGCCGTTGATTAAATGCCTATAACCTCTACGTGTGTGTGTTATTGAATCTCACGATCCCTAAGAAACGTGACAATATGCTAAGGCTTATTGATATGCATATGTTTAAGTAATAGTTGTTTAGAGCAAATTTCTACTGTTCTCCCATATTTATATCTTTATTCTGTATTCAAATATGCAATGTGTGACTTTGTCATGTATTGTTGTTGTTGTAGTAATCAGTCCTTAGGTTGGTCAGATGGAAACCTCAATGCTAGCCTTTTCTGTTCAAGACTTTTCATTTCGACATAACTACCACATCTTCCCTAATCTACTTACAGTATTCCATCCTTTGTTTCCCTCTTCTGTTCTTACCCCATACACATCCCTCTAATGCTAATTTTTCTAGACCCTCGTGTCACAAAACATGGCTTATTAATATATCCCTTCTCTTGGTCAAAGTTTTCCATATTGTTCTTTCTTCTCTTATTCTCATTAGAACTTCCTGATTTGTTACTCTATCCACCCATCTGATTTCTTTCTGAAGCACAACATTTCAAAAGCTTCTATTATTTTCCTTTCTGCAATTCCTGTTGTTCACTATTAGACATCTGGAAAGCTTATTGCAAATGCATACAAATTTTGAGAGCTTTAGCTCAGCCCCTTTCTTCAGTATGTCTCACTGAACATATCTCAATTCCCAAAGTTTCATTAATATAATTCAGGGGGGCACGTGTACACATTTACTGATATCAGTATTATATGACGATTTTTGGGTTATTGTGCCACATTGTTGTTTGGCGTTCTTGCTGACGTTTGGCTTGAAGGCACTGAGCATTCTCAAGGCTAGGCCAAGACTATTGCACAGTGTGGCTTAAATATCACTGGGACATTCGGGGTCACTCCTGCTCCTGCCAATGTTTTCCCATTTATTTCTGGAATATGGCCACAAAAACTATCAGTAATATGTATTAATGTTTAAAGTTAAGCCATGAAGTAATTTTTGCTTGGACTGTTACCCAGATGTGTACTGTGGTCTTAGTTTCCATTTAACTTTGGATCCAACATGTTTCTGTATAACTGTAATTTATTTTCATTTTGTTTATTGTGAGGGGTTACTGTCCTGGTTTTGCACCCATTAAATTGGGTCTCATATGTAAAAATTCTTATTTGTACACTTATTCCTTATTGAATGTAAAGTTTATTCTATATTTGCTGATCACATTACAAATTGGTCCCTATTTTTATGGGTTGTGAAAACCTGGTTACAGCATTTACAATACCTCCAACATTTTAATGCTATTATCAGTGCTGTTGCATTGTCCCAATAGCAATTGAATTTTTCTCAAATCAAATGGCATCAGTCATTTAATCAAGTTCTGAACATGTGGTGGAAAATGTCACACCAGAGTGCTGATAATTTTCATGTCCAACATGGGTGGCGGAGACATGCATATATAACATAGCAATCTTTCATGGTCCATATTCTCACGCTGGACGAAGTAGGGTATGTAATAAAATTGTCTGCCAGACTTTTGTATTCCATTCCATCATTATGTAAATTAAATCAGAAAGTTAGGAAGACATTTCCAGTGATCAGTGCCTCCGGTAATTCAAGTATTCTATTGGATGTAGGGTAAGAATATTCTGAACCCAGTGGTGTAGCATGGGTTTCAGTCACCCAAGGTGTAGGCCAGATTCGCCACTCCCTCATATAGGTATTAGTAACTACTTTACACAGCAGCAAGATAGATATAGGGCTAGAGAGTGAATACACATTGATCAGTTACAATGGTATAGAGCAAACCAACAATTGCAAGCTTCCATGTCTTTATAATATTTTGTGTTTTTCATGTTACGAGTTGTATGTTGAATTATAATAACAAAAATACACATTTATTGAAATCTAAAAGGCTCCAAAACTAACAACAATTGTAACTACTTTTCTGCAAGAATGAATTTGTTATTGCGTGTAGTAAAGGGTTAAAATTTTAGCTCTGATTACAAGTTATTATTTAATAAGAAATTTTACTATCTGAGCCCTTTTAAAAACCATCCAGATGGTCAGCATCTGAAGTTTTAAGTACATCAAAATAGAAAATTGCAGCTAACCACAGCAGAATCTCATTTTTATTTTAACTGTTCTTCAGTCTCTCTGAATTTAATCAGCTAAGAAATAATATTAATTTAAATAAAAACTAATTTTAGATCTCTGTGAATAATTTTCATTGTTAATTATATTTCACCTCTAATTACTTTTTATGAACTAAATTTGAAATTTATTTAGATCAGTTTTCATAGAAGAATCGTGAACATAGTTAGTGATATCAACAATGTTATGTATGTAAATTACACAGAATTTATTTATGATTGAGATGTATTTTTAAAAGGTAGTATAAATCTATGTCTCTCATTTAATTATTTATACAGTTTGTAATATCATTTGAAAAAAATTATTGTTAAGGGCTGGACAAACAACCCAATTATGTGTACAAAAGATGTAGATGAATGTGCCTCAAGTACAGCTTTGTGTTCTCGTAATCCACCTGTCAGATGTGTGAATGTTCCTGGCTCATTTTACTGTGAGGCTTGTCCACCAGGTAAGAAACTGAACAATTCTGATTTAATAGTAATCCTTACTCCAAATTCAATTTTGAACACTATTTAAAATTACATATGTTTATTCCTGGTTTCTGTATCAGTTTATTTATTATGTGTAAGGTTCAACAGTATAAATGGAAAATTATTTTCCAAAATCCATCTTTAACTTAAAAAAAAAAATAATATATGACATTTGAAATAGCCTATTATTTAATTACTGTGTACATCATCAAATCATACCTACTTAACTTTTACGCCTGTAGTGAAAATTATTGACAATTGCCGTATATAAAAAAGTAATGTGTTATAATTAAAGATTTAACATATAATAAAGATAATTCACATTATATCAAGCTAAGAATAAGAAGAAATGACCAATAAACTTGACTTCGTCACTTATCCAATATATATAATTTATTTGTAATTTATCCTTAACGGATGCTCCTAATTCTTCCATCCCTCTTCTCTATCCATCCTAACTTGACAACCTAATATGTAGACTGAAAATGTTTGGTTGGTCATACTCGATGTGGTGGTGGAGTCGGTAAGACGCACGCCACTGCTCAAGTGGCAATACACTGCTGACTTCGTGTACCCAGGTTCGAGTCCTGACCACATTGAATTTTTTCAGTCTTTCTTCCTTCTTCCATTCCCTTCTACACTTAACATATGTATTTCCTTGCCGTACATATGATTCAAAGAACGAATTTCCTGCCTTTCTCCCAAATATTTCTATCTTTCTTTCTATCCAATTATCATATGTGTGACTTCTTCACTTATCCAATATATATATATATATAATAAAGTGAAGAGAAAGATTTTCATAAATAATAAGTGTAGTTTGTATTAAAATATTAAAAAAAAACTATTTTAGAATGGTTTCAACAAGATTGTTCAGTAAAAATAATAGAGATTTTTTTCAATGTAATACTAACTCAAGACAATTGGAGGTAATATACTTGAAGCAATCTATAAACAGAAAATTTACTTCTTTTATTCATATCTTCAAGCAGGACTTTGACTTAGTATGAAACTAGTATGGGAAAGTAGCATTTCCATTAAGCAAAGATAATTTTGCTCAACAATGGTATTACAATCTTCACAGAAAAAAGTGTTTACATCACAAGCTTTATTTCAATTACAACAAACAAAATATAATGCTAAAAACATTTCATAAAACAATACTCCTCTATACTAAACAAAGTAAGAAAGAAAGTAAAGCAATTAATAAATGAGGTACTGATGAACAAGTCTTAAAATATATCTAAAACTATTTGGAATATTGTGAAACAGTTCAATTCTAATTCTACATTAAAAAACATAACTTTCAAATTGAATAACAAATTACATGAACCACATATCATTCAACAAAAGTTCAATAATTATTTTACCACTAGTTCTGAAATTCTTATTAACACTACCTATGGAAAAATCAAGCTATTTCACCAGCTCTAACAAACAGAACTGATAGCTTCATATTCCTCTATATTATCAATTATATATAGAAGAAATTCAGGAAATAATAACTAATCCCAAATCCTCTTTCTACATGACCCACAATTGTAATGAACCAATCCATACCGCATTCTTCCCAGTCCTTCAAAAAATTGGTAAAGTTATTCCCAACATAGTAAGACTAATGGAATTACAAACTACAGACCTATTCACTTCCAGGACTGGATTTACTTATAAGCTACACTAGCTGTAACTGCATGATTTTGAATTAAAGATTTATTATTTGATTATCAATATACTTTAATTTAAGTTTCTAGGCATATGAAAATCATATTTGCACATAGTCATATCTGGACTAAGGACACTATATATTTCAAATAGTTTAGGGCCTTGCCGAAGTCTAAATCTGACCCTGCTCACTTCTTTCAGTTTTTCAAAAACATTAGAATAGATCACATATAAAAGAATAAGGCAGTTCATAAAAATGCATATTGACACTGTTCTTATTATGAATTTAGAGAGAAACTATCAACAATTAAAGCTTTAACTTTTAAAATCAAGCCCAGAGGGCAGTTGACCAAAATAAAGTAGTGACAGGAGCTTAGTATTTGGTGCCTTTTTTAATATACTTAAATGACTTCCCACAGTGGCACACAGTCATGTTTACTGATGACACCTACTTATTAATGTGTGTAAGTAAATGTGATGGTCTTCAGCAGGATATAGATATAATGCTAACTAACAGTTACAAGTCTTATTAGGCATTCCTATACCATTCATCCGATTACCGTGAAATTTTGAAGGCACAACTTGCTGTTTTATTTTAAGTGTAATTTTGGCAGCATGAGAGAGAAGGGCAGAAGTGAGCATTCTCACTCCATCTATTATTGCTGCATTATTGTTGGTCACTTTTAGTTTGTTTCACACAAATTTGTAAATTACTAATCAGATAAAATTTATGGTTTAATAAGATTGTTACAAGTAGCCGAAATATCCATCCAAGTACAGTCAAGGCAGGTTTCTGGGGACAAAGCCGAGAATCTGTCTCACAGTCAGAAGCAGAGGTTTGAAACAAGGGACTGACCCTGGAAAGCAGGGGCGGATGGTCCCCTAATATAATTGAATTCCCAGGCATCCAAGTTCCATGTGAACGAAGTTGCGGGCATAGCTAGTATAAATTAAAATGAACTCAATAAAGAAAAATAATTGCAATGGTATTCATAAAATAATGTTATGATGTATGATTGTATGAGCATTATGCCAAATTGAAAACCATCGCAATTTAAACTATATCTTTCTATAACTGTGTTCTTTTTAAAATAGGTTACATTGGTGATGGATACCAATGCACTGACATAAATGAGTGTCAAGAGAATAATGGTGGTTGCAGTGTAAATCCATTTGTTCAGTGCTTTAACACACAGGTATATAATTGGAGTTTATAATTTTCTTTTATAGAAAATATGATCAATTTAAATAATATAGTAGAACTTGATAGCTTTAATAACTTTCTCAGACATAATCTCTGTGCACCTATGGAACACATAAAACTTGATTAATTTTTACCTTTTATATTTAGATTTGTCTTGTACTTTACTTTATCTCTTTCAACTAAATATTTGAAATATTGATTGGCAATAGACTTCACTGCTTCCTCTGAAATAAGCTTAAAATATATTGGAGCTACTGAATCAGAAAATAATCAAGATGTGAAATTATCACCACCAGATTAATTTGAATTGATGGCTATTATAGTTAAGCATATAATACATTGGTATTACTCCTTCAAAGAGGAAGGTACCAAAGATGGACCAGTCACTTTTTTCAATTTGAAATTAATTAATTATTTTATCATTAAAGAACACATATTGTGTTCATTGTCATTGTGAGCTAATACTTAAAATCTGAATTCAGTGTCAAGTGGTCTATGGATCCCCACCTGACCCTTTCGATTTTGATGAAATTTTTAGTTAGTACTAGATGGACATCTACAAAATTTCAGTTCAGAATACACAATTCTGGCTGAGATACATGCTGTTTCGTAGAAGGCTGTCAGTCATCGTTGTCTCAAAATTGCCAAATAAATTGCCTTATTTTTGTTATTATTTTTAAATAATCCTTCTGGGATAAAGAATGTAGGTAAGACATTCATATTGTGTAGTTTTTATGTCTACATATCTGTCTACTAGTTAGAGGATTTACAGTTTTGCACACAATAGTTATAGACTACTTTGGTAAATTTGGTCCTGCAAACTGATGCCAAAGTGAAAAATGCCTAAAATGAGCTTTTTTAGAGGGATCGCTTAGAAAGACACCAGATATCATTATACAGTTGACTAAGATAATGATTTTCTGTAATAGGAAACTTAATTTTAGTTTTGGGGTCTTGCTGGATAAGGTCTCAAACTTCGAGTTAAAGTCAACTGTAGTGAACTGTCGACAAATATCGTCTCACCATGTTTCATTGTACAATAATTGCTTGAATAACATGCTCTTTAACGTTATTTCATTCTCTTAGGTGAACGACTTACATATGAAGTAAAAATAAACTTGTTTGGATCAATCAGCTATTTCTTATGTCCATGAGGTCACAAAAAGCCATAGCATTCCTTCTTAGAGGCACAATTTACTTTTTCAGGGCTGTAACATTAAATGATGTGCTATGAATTTTGTAACATGATGCATAAGAATCAAATTCAATACACATCAAATTCCTTGCGTGAGTCATAGGGGCTGTGCCACTACCAATCACAGATTGGGAACCCTATGGCAAGGCCACGGGCGAGTTTCTATACCTGCAGGTTTCCAAACCTGATAAGTTTATGTAAATGTATATTTTATATAATTTTATTATAATTAAGTCTTTTGACCAAGCCGGTAGTTGGCAACTTATGGTTCGCACACCGTATTGAAGCTAGTTCAGAATAATCACTAAATACTGCATATCTCGGCAAGAAATTCAGATGTCCATCTAAGGCATCATAGTACAAATTGTAAAAAATTCATCAAAGCTGGAAATGGTCACGTGGGAATTGTTCCTCAAATTAGGTTATTGAGATGGAATGACCCAGGTGCTTCCATGACATATGCAAACTGAAGTGTAAATATTAGAAAGAAGAGTGGAGTGTGAGACATTTTTAGAAATTTGTAACAATCTGAGCAGCCAATGAGCACTCAAACATGATATAATAGAGCAGCCTAACAAATATTGGAAGGTCTTGTAAAAAAAAATAGAAACAAAACAGTAGAAAATAAAAATATGATTTAGTTAAGATCATTTATTTATTGAATATTATTTTCATTGCTGCAATAACAGTTATACTCATAATTATAATATGATTAATTTATTACTTTTAATATATTTTGTGCATAAAGGGTTCTAGAAGATGTGGAGCTTGTCCTACAGGTTACCAAGGAGATGGTGTAACCTGTAACTTTGTTGGAATTTGTACTTTCAACAATGGAGGCTGTCATCCTCTTGCACAATGCATAACTAATACAGGTTGTGTGTCTAAGTATTATTATTTATTTTAGAAATACTTTCAATAATCTGCTGAGGCCTAACAATAATCAGAAAAATCCATTATGGCCTCAAATCATACTACAAAATATGTAAAACCATCTGGACAGGAAAAAAGGGAAGCACGCAGGTGACTTACCTTATATCATCAATTGCCGTTACTTGACCTGTCAAATATTTTAGGGCTTACAGACCTTTCCTTAGAGCAGTAAGACTTCATGTTGTGACAACCAACTGCACAGTCTATATGTATCTCATTTGTATAGGAAAGCAGGATAAAGAGAAGTTTGCTTACCTTAAAACAATAGTAAATGTCAGCTGCAGATGTAGACTGAGTGGCAGGCTGTTCAGACAAGCTCTGTCTTGAAGATATTCAACATATTACTGCTTCTCCGTGTTGTCAACAACTACTACTGATTTAAGATAAACTAACCTCTCTTCCTCTTCCCTATCCAGATGACATATACACTGTCAGGAAATGATGTCAAAATAATTAAAACAATTAATAAGGACAGGACAGAGAAATAGAAAGGTAGTGGCATACCTTAAGCGAAAGCTGGTGAACACCATGATGAGTGTGGTGTTGTCTGAATTTTCAGAGCTAACTGCCCCCTTTGTCAGAAGATAAGGGTGGGTATTCTGAGTGACAGCCAACCATTGACTCCAAAAGCAATTAGAAATTGTCATAACATTATGTTACAGAAAAGCAACTATTATCTGGGCATAACTTCACACCATACCATTTAATACATTCCAACACTGAAAATTTTTCTTGTTTGCGTGTAACTTACAATGTCCACCCAACCTGTCCTGAAGTTGATGAGACAAATTGTATATAATTCCAAATCATCAATATTTCAGCATATTTTATCTGGTCTATTAAAAAATTTTCAGCATTAATAAAATGCAACAAAATTTTTCAGGGAGTCAACAAATAAATTTTTGTTAATTTTGAAAATTTTCATTCTTTCCAAATTTCTTTTAATGTAATGCTATTTCTGTCTTTTAAACCTTAATTTTTATAAGCTGTTAACAAGACATAGGATTTTCATTGTCAAATTTTGAAATTAAACTTACATATTTATTTTTAAGCATTTAATGTGATTCTCAGGAATAAGCCAGACTTATCGGCAGTGCGTATGTCCTACTGGCTATGCTGGAAATGGAGAAGGTGCAAATGGTTGTATAGTGGACAGTGGTGTTTCTTCCCTTTGTAGAAACAATCCCTGTGGACCACATGGCAACTGTATCAGTATTGGAGGTTCTGACACATATACATGCAATTGTTTGCCTGGATACACAGGTATTATTAACTAAATTATTCTAAAATATTACAAGAACAAATTTATTTTATTTAATAAGCTAATAATCAAGCAAAATGGCTATTTGTATTTACACCAATTCCATTTCCAAGATTCATTAACAAATAATAACATTCAAGTTTTTTTTTTTTGGTTAACAGGCTACATGAGGGTGATCCTGAAACAGGCAACTCCCCTTTAATAGCATAGGAAGGGAATTGAAAAGGGGGGATGCGGAAGGTAGAGCAAGGTAGCCAAGGGTTGACTAGGGCCCCCGGGCTATGGCTTAAGGATCCTACCCGGTGTTTCACCTAAAGAGATGCAGGGAAAACCCTAGAAAACCTGCATCAGGTAGGTCGGGCATTGGGTACTATTCTCACGCCCTTCCGAATGACGGGAGACAAGTCTGCTGTGGGGACGCAGCATTCCCTTCTCCATGTCTCCACCAGTTTCAGGAGGCAGCAATGGGATCAGCGGACAGCTCTTGCCATATGCACAAGGTCTTTGACCCCGGTACTTATACCTCCTAAAATAGGTGAAGGTGTCTCGGCATATGAGAACTTTGATAAAAAGTACCCAGAGAGAGTGCGAGGCATTCCCGACATGGTCAGGTGAGCCCCACAGTCACTCTGGGCTGAAGCACCTGCGAGAAAACTCCCGCAGCGCCCTATCCTTTAATAACATTCAAGGTGATTTATCTATATATATATATATATATATATAATTACTAGGGAAAGGACAGAGAGAAAGAAGGTGACTTACCTGAGGTTCATAGATGGTAGACACCCTGTGAGGTTTAGAGTCTTTAATTTTCATCAGAAAGTTAGGAAGACATTTCCAGCCGACTTCACCTGAAGAAGACGGCAGTGTCAGCCATAGAAACGTTGTGGACTACAAACAACATCACCTGACTGGAATCCCGAGAACTCTTCATCCAGCATCTTTGTCGGGAAAATCTACGTTCTCTATTATTGCCCTCCATATTGTTCACTCTTCCCCTATTCTGTTTAGAACTTCCATGCCACTGATTCTATCCACCCATCTGATGTTCAGTATTCACCTATTGTACAACACTTCTTTCTGCAACTTCTATCATCCTCATTTCACACCCATATAATTCCACACTCCATACAAACATTTTTAGCAATGATTATCTAATATTCACACTTATATTGCCTGTAAGTAAATACCTCTTTTTCTTGAAAGCCTTCCTTGCCTGTGCTATCCTTCTCTTTAGGTTAGTTCCAGTTTTTGAGGGTGTTATTAGATTGCCTCTCATTTTCCCTGACTCTCAGTGTAGCACAGAGTAGTCACACAACTGAGGATCAGTCTAGTATAGTATAAACTATCTCAAGATAGATTATTTTAAATCAAATTAATGATATCTAGGTTTCATAGTGTCTGTATTATAAACTCAATACGTGCAGCTAACAACTTAATACTGAAAAAGGGAGAAGAAAAACCCCAAAATTTCAATGAAATATACAACTTGTGAAAGCCATTTTTGAACAGCTAATGTCCACTTTGAAATAAGGCTTGCATCTTACTTTGTAAATTGTGTTTTAAATGCATTAAGGAAAAATTTGTGCTCATTCAAATAATTTCTATGGGTATTAATTTTTTCAAATTGACAGAAATCCTTGTTGGAACAATTTTAATTAATAATACTTATCTTAAAATCCATATTTTAGGTATTCACTGCAATTCACTAACAGACCCATGCTCAATCTCACCTTGCCAAAATGGAGGAACATGTGTTCAACATGATAATGTCAGATATTCCTGCAGGTGTTCTGATAGTTACACAGGACAAAACTGTGAAACACGTCAATTAAGTGAGTTGTGTGTACAGAAGTATTTACTAAATATAGATTTGGTACAATTAAGAAATTAGATTTATGTTTTCCATTGATTCTTAGAAGTATTATGAGTGTGTATTAAGTACATATACAGCAAACCATTTTTCATTCTTAATATAATAAGATAAAATAGTTGACTATGTTCAATATAATATAAAATTTATGCATTTAATGGTTCATAAATTCATGTCAAGAATGGAAGGAGTGGTTAAATATAAATTTGTAGAGCCTTCAATTGAATTTAGCTTAACGTTTGCCAGAAGTTTGATAAAAGAAATTTTATAGCACACCTTCCCCTCCTTTATGTAAGTGATATCATATTTTTTAAAGGTTAATTTATATTTTCTTATGTTTAATGAATGATTTTCACAATTGGTATAAATTTTATTATAATTATAGACAACAAATTTCCTTGATGAATACATACCAGAATTTGTTGTATATAAAATACACATTTACTGTATGTAAATGATAAAATATTTTATTCAAAATATTGTCCTATGTTAGCTATACATTTCCCCACTTCTCTGGCAATGTATGAATGCCATGCAAAAATAAACTGTTGCTCCTTTGAGGCAAAACTGTCATCAAGCCAAAATCATTAATATTTTGGATGTTTTCATGCAATGCTTGTTTCATTTTGATAATTTGTTGTAATTAGCATTCAGTATTAATGGTTTTGCCAGGTTGTAGCAGCTCATTATAGGTCACACCCTTCTGAGCCTACCAAGCACAGATCATTGTCATCTTTCCTTAGTAATTTGGATGTTCAATTGATGATGGTTTACCTGAAGTTACCCATGATCTTTTAGGCTTAGAATTCTATATATATATATATATAAACACTTTTCATCACCTGTCACAATTTGATGGAGAAATGTGAGCAGAATTTCATATTTGTTTTTTTTTCTCCCATCTTTTATTCAATTCACGTGAAACCCATTTCCCATGTTCTAGACCTTTCCCATAGCTTTCAAATGTATAGAGATGACTTCTTGTGTTACATTTATTTGACCTGCAAGTTCTTGTTGGGTTTGAGCATCATCCTTATCCAACAATGCTTGATAATCACTGTCTTCAATCTTTTTTGGCAGTCTTCCATGTTCCTCATTTCTCATGTCTAAATCAACACTTTTTAATTTTTTAAACCACTCAAAGCACTGTGATTTACCAAGAGTATACTCACTGTAAGTTTTGAGAAGCATTCAATGTGATTCTGCAGCAGTTTTCTTTAAATGGTAACAGAAAAAAAATGCTGTACACAAATCATAGTTCATAGGCACAAAACTCAACAATGCTATTAAAAATGTTGTTAAATAAAACTTTTTATTGTTGAGTCAAAATTTTTTGTCAGTTCTCAAAGAACTTTAATGACACCAAAGATGTAGTTTGAAGGTAGCAACATTGACAGCTACGGCCATCAATGTTCAAATTCCACTTACATATAATGAGGTCTTAATTTTAATATTAGAATAGCTTATGATTCTGACTGCACATCTTATTAATAAGATGAATGGCTGGGTATCTAGAAAATTCTAGGAATTTATTTATCTTACATTGGAAAATGAGTTAATTCAACATTAATCTCTTGTACTTTATAATATTTTATAATTAACCTCTTTTCACAGTGCTATATATTAACTGAGCTGAGCACATGACCTAACTTGAATTAATTGTCAACGATGATCTCAATAACACCAAAAGTTATTGTAGGAGTGGACAGCGCCATCCGGCAGGAAAAGCTACAAACCTGCCAGTCATTCGGCTGATCTTTGACAGTGCGGTTGTGTGTAGCCATGTGATTAAAATTAAGTTACCTTCGTATCCCCAACAGTTACGGATTCAATGCTAATATGGCCAATTTTTAACAGTCCCACTCCCCCTCCCTTCCAGTTAATACTTTATGGGCCTAACTTAATCTCAACTATCATGGTGAATGTTAATTTCCTAATCAACAACTGAAAAACATAAATTCAACAACAATCTGAGTCCTTTTAAACATTTAGTATCAGTCTGAATGGCCTGTACTAGATCTTATACAACATTGGGATTGTCACTACTCTATCAGGGACCAAATCTATGACAAGTAGTCTATAAAAATTACTCTCAATACCTTAAAAGAGTAAAACAAAAAATAATTTCAGTAGAAAACTACATTTAAAAAGAAACAATGGAGTAAAAAATTACATCAAACATGAAGGAAATCAAAACATGCCAAGTATCTTAGGAAGTCAAAAATACTTCATTGTCTTAAGAGAATCCGGAACATCTGATACCATAACCAATCAATTACCTTAATGAAGCCAATAACATACCTGATACCATAAATCATTCACATAATGGTTTTTGAGCTGATTAGACATGTTTTGTGTTTACATCAGTCTGCATTACTGCTCCTCAGCAAACTCAATACAGGCAAATAGTTAACACTAGCAACTGATGGGCAGATTGTTTCAGTGTTTGTTTCCAGATTGTAAGGAATATATGGACAATTCTTGTTTGAAATTGATTCACACTTTTTAATTTTTTGTGAATCATACAAACATAAATCAATTTTTATTCGTAAGATTCACATGACTTTTCTTGTTAAAATTGTGGAATGCCAAACTCTTCAAACATCCTGTGCAAACATTTGATACTTTCTTAAGCTATAGTCTGAAAAGTGGAATTAGTTGTATATATATATATATATCAAACAAAAATTACTTTGAATGTAATGGCACGTAAATATATAATAGCTCCCAGTCATAGTTGAAGTAATAACTATCACGCATTTGATAGAGAAAGGCAGGAAATTCGCACTTTAAATCATATGTACGGCATGGAATCATGCACAAGAAAATACATATGTCAAGCCTAATATATATAGACTGAAAATGTTCGGTTGGTCGTACTCGATGTGGTGGCGGAGTGGATAGACGCACGCCCTGGCTCTAGGGGTGATGCACTGTTGTTTCGTGCACTCAGGTTCGAGTCCTGGCCACATCGAAGTTTTTCAGTCTTTCTTCCTTCTTCCATTCCCTTCTACGCTTGACATATGTATTTCCTTGTGCATGATTCCATGCCGTACATATGATTTAAAGAGCGAATTTCCTGCCTTTCTCCCAAATATTTCTATCTTTCTTTCTATCCAATTATCAAATATATATATAGGAAAGAGAAACTGAAGGTTGGTAACTTACCTGAGGTTCACAGATGTAGGGTTTGAAGTTCTTAAATTTTCAGAGGCATCACCCCCTTCATTAGAATGTGATTATTGAATTGTAGGTGAACCTGGCTTAGGTTTACGGGAATGGAGGGATGTTGAATTGGTCCTTGGACATCGGCTCGAATTAGCTCAGTGGTAGTACGCCCACCTGGAAAATGGGAGGTCCGCGGATCTTTCCCCTGGTCCGGTCAACCTTTTCCATTCTTGTCTTTCTTCTAAATTAGCTATACACTTCTGCTTGAGCTTTGGTTGAAGCATTTCTACATTTTTTGACTGTAATATAAATAATTTAATTGGTTAAATAATCTATTGTGCTCAACTATTTTTAAAAGATAGTTATTACTTCAACTATGACTGGGAGCGTCTATTATATATTTACATGCCATTACATTCAAAGTAATTTTTGTTTGATTAGCTCTGGTCTATGATTTACTGTAATTTTTTATTATTTGATCACTTAATGATAAAAAGTGTTCCCTAAACTTGTTTGACTCTTCCAAAAGTTGCTCATCCGGAACATTTAGCTGATATGGTTGTAAAGTAATTAATTTTCATTTTGCTCTGTCTTAGTAATATTCCAAATAAATATGATTTTGTTTATGAAGTTTGGCTTGTTTTGTGTAATGGTGGTGATTTGAAGCTTTTATCAGCCTGCTTAAGGTTTTACAATAATATGTAAAATGAGAATTTTGGTAATTTCAATTTAAAATTATTCATATTAATATTTAGTTGATATCCTTAACCTAACAATTATTTTGTAGAATTGGTTGTATTAAAGTTACAAGTTTTATTGATAAATTTGTATAGCAATGTGAGTATAAAGTGTTTATGAAAGTATTAAATCTATTCTTGATTATAAATTAACTTACTCCACTTGTGAAATACATATTTGTGTTCAGTAACTTACACGCATAACCAAGTTTGTTTTGCAAAATTTACAAAATCAATTTGGAACATCTTGTGTAATACTTATTTCAAATAATCGGTTAAGAATGGCTTTAGTACACATTTATTCCTTCAGACTTTTATGTACTTACCATAATATAAAATATAATATGTCAATAGTAAAGGTTTTTTAAACAAAGAAATGATAAACAAAAGGAAACAAATGCATACTTCAATCAAATTAATTAATTTCAAACCCTCAGTCAATTCATAACATTCATTGATTTTTAGGTTGTGGTGGGTATCTCACAAGTGAAGAAGGAATACTAAAATTCCCACAAGAAGGATCTACATTGTCATATCCTCATGGAATGAGTTGTGCTTGGGTGATAATCACTAATGCAACTAAAGTTATTAATATTACTTTCAACAGATTTGATTTGGAACATTCCTCAGGATGTCAGTATGATTGGTTACAGGTACTTTATTAGTAGAATATACTTACTGATTTGTAACTGTTTCTTCAATGTCTTAAACTAAATAATGTAATAATGGAATGTTGGAATGCTGCAATGCCACAGTAAACTCATCTCCGGTCATTTGGAAGGGCGTAAGAATAGTACCCAATGCCCGACCTACCTGATGCAGGTTTTCTAGGGTTTTCCCTGCATCTCTTTAGGTGAAACACCGGGTAGGATCCTTAAACCATAGCCCGGGGGCCCTAGTCAACCCTTGGCTACCTTGCTCTACCTTCCGCATCCCCCCTTTTCAATTCCCTTCCTATGCTATTAAAGGGGAGTTGCCTGTTTCAGGATCACCCCCATGTAACCTGTTAAACCCCTAAAAAAGTTGATCATTAAGCATTTTCATAGAAGCTTTTAAAAAAGTTATCTTTTCCTTAAAAAATAATAATCTTTACATATCTTTTGTGTTAACATAAAAATTAACATTTTTGTAGTTGCATTGTAGAGAGAAACAATCAAAATAAGGTTTCAGGGTTTTATCAATACTGAAAGCTGTTTTTGACACAAAGCAACCACAGATAAAATAAAATGTCAAAGAATTTAAAACTTTCATTTATGCTACTCACTTAATAAAAACATAGCTATAACTCCTCAGATATTAATTCCTCCCACATAAATTTTGAAATCATGTTGATTTCATCCTTCCAAATATATTTTACTGTGGATGATTGTGTTTAAAATTTAATTACAAATTAAATTTCATGGAATAAAATCCACAGTTTGATTTGTGTTGAAAAGAGTTCATTAATAAAATGTAAGCATTAATAGTTTGTATCTTGTTGTTTTTCCAACTTTTCAAAGAGAGATTGCTGTAATTGTTGTCATAGTGGACAATATTTAAATTACACTGTCTGGTTATAGTATAGGGTTAGGACACTTGTTGTGACGAATTGTTTTGATCTACGCAGGCTTCTAGAAGCTATGTAATTACACAACTACAGTAGATAAATTCTAAAAAAAAAGCCAGACACAACTAGATGAAAACCTTTAGACATGTCCAAAACAACAGCTGGGGTGAGAAATATCTATGAAATGGTTAATTATAGTACTTGTAATGGGTTTAAGGCCCACCTGTCCCTGAAATAGCAATGACTTCACTGTACAAACTTTCACAACTAATTTCTTGGCCACAATTATAGTTATTGTATTGTATTTATTTAATCCAATTATCTTCAGATAATAGAATAGGACAAGTCAAATATCATGATAAATTAAGAGTAAATGATATTTCACATAATACAGAATACATGAATCCTTAAAAATTTAAAGTTAAAAAGCATACAAGCACATATTAAAGTTAATGGAGGTTGGCATTCAGACATTCATTTATGGAATAGAAACACTGTTTTTGCATTCATTTCATTACACTAAATCAAAATTATATAGTTTTATTTTATAATGTAAAATTACAAGATCCACTGATTATCAGATAAGCTATAGATATACCTAATTTTTCGCTTACAATAAATATTCGTTTGATTTATTATTATTTTATTAGATATATATTAGTTGGTTTTATTATTTTAATATGTATTTTTTATCATTCAACCCATAGCTCAAGTTCTTAACATTTTTCAGTGGCAGCTATTATGATATTTAATTGCGTTAAAAAAAACTGTAAAACTTGAGTACATATGGAGATATGTGAAATATAAACTACTTAAAAATAAGATTTTTAATTCCTGAATGTTTTCAATTTATTTTCATTTCACTGAGAATGCAGTCTCCTATAAAGTTCCGCTTCTCTTTGTCAAAGCATGGGGCTTCTGTGAGCTACTTTGTTCTGAGCCCAACTAAGAACCAGTTTGAAGAAGCTTGCAGGGAAAAGGAAACGAAACAAAGTGCTGTGGATATGTATTTCTCATTGCTAACAGATTTTGTGCACTGCATGCTCTGTAGCTCTGGTTGCTTTAGTGGGAGTGAGCACACTGTGCATGTCAAAACAGAAATTCTCACTGATAAAATCCAATTATTGTGAAGGTTCTTAAAATGAAGGAAATTATAATTCCTCCTAAATTAATTTATGTACTGTAGCACTTGAGCAGAAATGCACCAGTCGCCACTGGTGGCTGATGAAGGTTTACCTCCTATGTTAAATGAATTGGTAAATGTTCTTTCAATAACAGGGGTCAGCAATTATGGCCAATACCATTCAGGAATTCCAGATAATCTTGTAGTCTGTTTATAACCTTGAACATCAAGGAAGTATGACAAATTAATCTCTGGAACTTAAAGACACTTTTTTATATATAATATTGATAATAATAAGGTTCTATTTACTATAATTGTTAACAATAAGATATTTATGGTTAATTAACTCAAAGTTCCTTTCAATAAAACCAGTAAAAAGCAATTAATTATTATTATTAATAAAACATCAAATTAACAAAAAGTTCTTTCTGAATTATTTCCATCATGGCTACCTCAATTTAGTTAATCATTATAGATATGAGGGTATAAATATTGTTTAAGTGAAATAACTAAGAAATATGTCAATGAACATTTTGGTTATACTAATAGTTTCTTCTACTGAGATGCATAGGCAAATTCAATTATAGTAATTTTGGAATCCTTCTTTGACTTTTTTTAATGTTTCAATTATTATTTGCCATTAGTTAGGAATTGATAATTATGATATCTGAACAGTTCTGTAACTCATTTAAACTCTCTTTAATCTACAAATAGGTTCATGATGGTAGTTCTCCTGGAGATCAACTAATTGGTAGGTTCTGTGGTTCAATTGCTCCACGTAATGGAACATTCATCTCAACTCACAATAAACTTTACTTTTGGTTTCGTTCAGATGTAAATATAAACAAACAAGGTTTTGAGTTTATGTGGAATTCAATTGATCCTGGTAAGTAACATTTGAATACAAGTTTTAGACACATTCATTATGTAATACTATTAAAGTGCTGTTCATAAATTAATATGTATGGTCTTTGAGCTTTGTTTAAAAATTTTATGAAGTAAAAATACTTTCATGCTACAAATGTTTGTCAACTAGGTTTTAAATTTTTTCTCAATTACTGTTGCAAACTATTTAGACAAAATTAGAAATGTAATATACTTTAGATCAGTTCATTGACAGTACAGTATTGCCAATACTATCATTATTGTAGTATTATTAGTATTTTGTATAGATAAGATTGTAAAGAAATTGTTGCATTAGGAGCTATTGGGCTTCCAACCGGGAACAAATAAGATCACTGGGAAAACCAGCAATCTTTGTTAAAGAAATTGTTGTTGGGGTGATTTATCACATAAATTAAAAAATTCATGAGCCACCATTGTGATTGATTTATTCTTTAGTTTAGCAACATAAACTACATCATTTTTGAGTTTAGGAAATTATAGAAAATGCATTCTCCCTAATAATTAATTTCTTTAAAAGCAATTTAGTTATAATAGAACTTATATTTGTGGTTTTTAAATGCATGTAAACATTAAACTAAGAAGTGCTTTGAATTACAAGTTTATGATTCGTTATAATTGGTTTTATTAATCAAATTTAATGAATTAAAAATATTGTTTAAATCAACATTTTTCAGAATGGCACCATGAGACTGCTACATCCAATCAATAAAATAACTATATATACAGTTAGCATCCAATTTATTTTATTACATTATGTTTCAGTTTGTGGGACAACTATTGACCCAGCAACGTTTGGAACTATAAGTTCTCCTGGTTCACCAGGAAAATATCCACCAAACAGAGATTGTTCCTGGTTGCTGCATGCTCCAACAGGAAAAAGGCTGCAATTTCATTTCTTTAATCTATTGATAGAATCGCACAGTACATGTGATTTTGACTATCTAAAGGTAATGAATTACCTTAATATGTTAATAAATTAACATATTTTATCAATAGTAATGTTGAGAAACACTTTTGTTTTAAAAATGTATGTGCTCCAATGGAAGAGATAGCTTGTGAACTTCAGAAGTACTTAAGAGTATTGATTGAAAAAATAAGTTATCAATTCGTATTGGATTCAGAACATAGATTTTATGAGCATAGAATTCTGGTTCAAAATTGCACCTGAGGAGTTTTACAATATTGGAGGAAATATTTTGCATCTAATTAATGTATTTTGTCAGTATTTTTCAATATAATCTTACTTTTTAATAGTGTTTGACAGACACTTAAATCTTACTCAATCATGTTTTAATTACTTTTTTAAATAAAACATTCTCACAGTTCTTTTCTGGTGGGAATGAGCGAGATCCAGTTATTCAAGAGTTCTGTAACTCTTCCCAACCAGAACCACTGATTTCACCTGGCAGGACAGTATTAATACGTTTTCATTCTGACTCTGAAGGCAGTGATGGAGGATTCCAAATTGCATATTCAACTATTGAAGGTATGATGGCACTATATTAATCTGTTAAACATGTATCCATTTTATTTTGTTTATACGAAGAGATTTATTATTTATTTTTAAATATTTTGATCATAATATCAAAATTGTTATTATATTATATAAAATTACAATTATGATATAATTATATCCAAACCTCACTGCCTAATTGTGGCTCTCATATATACAGACTTAGTAGTCTTCAACAATTTTCATCTGAATAAGTTAAATCATTACAATGATTCAATTCTATAAATGTCAACTACTTTGAAGAGAAAAATTAAATAAATTTTGAAATATTAAAAAAATAACCTATTGTATTTATTAAATCCAGTAAATGATAACCCTGGTAAAGGAATCTTTTATGAAATCAAAATAATTTTTAACAAGTTAATTGATTTTCACTTTTCATAAAATTTTAGTGCAGTGCCTTATTTGCAGTATAGCAAAGAAGATATCTTGCAATTTTGTACTAAATGTTGATTAAAAAAAGAAGAAGTTAGAAGGCAGGGCAAAACTTATAAAAGAAAGCTTCTTGGGTTTTGTAGAACAGCGACATTTGGTAGACTATTATGAAATTGTCTTTCAGGCTGAAAAGGAAATCAAAACATTGCTTTTCTACAACATTACCTGGGTGTAAATCTGAGAAGCTTTTCTTCATTCAATTCACTGGGAAAGTCTTGGACAGGTCATAATATAACTTTATAATCTTATATGTACTTTCATTCATTACAGAAGTACCACTTATAGATGGAAAGAAATTATATATTATTATTTAAATTAATGTTCATCTCATATTTTCATTTCAGTAAACACCTTCTGATTTCTACAAAACATTATTTTATACCTTAGTTTATTCAACGCGAGAGAAGCAAATGGTAAAGAGTAGTACAGACACTTCAAGAATCAGATAGATAAGAAGAGCAAATTAGCCAAAGAGTCTTGACTACAAGAGAAATGCAAAGTGGTTGAAGATTTCATAGTGAAAGGGAAAATAGACACAGCTTATAGGAAAATCAAAGAAACATTTGACGAGAGGAAAAATATTAGCAAGAACATCATGAGAGCGGATGGGAAGCCAATTCTGGATAAAGAAGAAAATTCAGAAAGATGGAAGGAATATCTAGGAGATCTATATAACAGTGGAAATCTAGATCAGTCAGAAGGGGAGAAGGTGGATGATGAAGAGTTGGAGCACAAAATTTTAAAGTTAGGGCACTGACAGGCCTGAGCGCTGTAAAGTGCCAGGAATTCATAACATTCCAGTGGAGTTGATAAGAGCATTGGGGAAAGGAGCAATATGATGACTGTTCAGGATAGTTTGTGAAATCTATGGGAGATTTTAGAAAAACATAATTATACCCATACCAAAGTAGGCTGGGGCTGATAGATGTGAACAGCACAGAGCAATTAGTTTAGTATTCCATGCATGCAAAATATTAATGAAAATATTATATAGGAGGATGGAACGTCAAATAGAATGTGAGTTAGGAGAAGATCAGTTTGGTTTCAGGAAGGATGTAGGGACAAGAGAAGCAATATTGACTTTGCAACTAATTTTAGAAGACAGGATAATAAAAAGCCAGCCTACCTTCATGGCATTGTAGATTTAGAAAAAGTGTTTGATAATGTGAACTGGAACAAACTATTAAGGATTTTGATGACCACTGGAGTAAAATATCGAGGAAAGTGGCTTATACATAACCTCTACAGAGGACAGGCAGCAGTAATTTGAATATAAGATAAGAAAAGAAAGCTGTAATCAAGAAAGGAGTAAGACAAGGATGCAGTCTGTTACACATGCTGTTTAATTTATATATAGAACAGGGAATAAATAAAGTTAAAATGGAATATGAAAAAAGAATCATACTGCAAGGAGAAGAAAGAAAACCCAACAATTTTCTGATGATATCGTAGTCAGAAGAAGACTTGGAAATTATAATAAATGGCATGAACAGGGTGCTGGAGAAAGAGTTCAATATTAATGTTAATAGAGGGAAAACCTAGGTAATGGAGTGTAGTTTGGGAAACAGTGGAATAACAAAGGGTGTTAGATTGGGAAGGGATATTTTGATGGAAGTTAAGGAATTCTGCTACTTGGGAAGCATAATAAGTAGGGATGGTAGAAGTATATTAGACATAAAGAGTAGGATGGGTGTGATACGTGGATGACAGGAGTTGCTGGAAGGAAAAGAATAGAAGCCTTTGAAATGTGGTGTTGTAGGAGAATGCTGAAAATCAGATGGGTGGATAGAATCACTAATGAGGAAGTTCTAAACAGAATAGGGGGAAAGCAAACAATATGGAGGACATTGGCCAAGAAAAGGGATAGATTATAATAGAGATCATATTTTAAGACTTGAGGGTATTGTAAAATAAACATTAGAGGGAAGTGTGTGAGTTAAGAACAGAAGAGGTTGGGTCAAGGATGGAATGAGCACAGCCGATTAGGTAGTATGTGGGATGTGCTAGTTATGCAGAAATGTAAATGCTTACACAAGATAGGTTAATATGGAATGTAGCATCAGACCAGTCTTAGGACTGAATATCACAACAACAACAACAACAGATTATTCTTATTTCTTGTTCTTTTGTTTCCCCTTCTAGTACTTTCTTGACAAAGTTGTTTTGAACTTACAACCAGGTGAGGGTGTAGTAATTCCATGACATTGCAATAGTAGACATTGCTATCATCTTCTGGTGAAGTCATTGAAATGTAGTGCACCCTGTTGGAAGCCCAAGAAAACTTTGTCAACTACATGCAACAAAATTATTTAATGACACGGAATTATATATCCTAAATAAATTACCAATTTGAATTAATGCTACAAAACTTTGTTTAAAATTCTTGAATTGAAAAGATTTTTGCTGTCCGCTTTAGGATTTCCAGGATGTGGTGGAACAATTACTACACCTTCAGGATCAATTTCCTCCCCAAATCACCCTAACAATTATATTGGGGGACTTGACTGTGAATGGAAAATTCAGTTGCCAAGAAGATCACGCATTCGGATAGACTTCTCCACATTTGCTTTAGAAGCATCTTCAAACTGTAGATTTGATTTTCTGGAGGTTTGTTTCTTCTTTATAATTGCCATAGCACAAGATTTTTCAACCAAAACTGGTGTAAATTGAAAAAATTTACATGTGTCTAGTATATAGTAATTTATTAATTCCTTCATTTTAATATTTTAAGATCAGGGATGGTAATTCTATGGATTCACCTTTAGTAGGAAGATTTTGTGGCTCTGAGATTCCATCCAGTTTTCTATCCAATGGAAACTCTTTATTTATATATTTCCACACAGATAGTTCACAACATGATGCTGGCTTTGTCATGAATTACAAAACAAGTAAGTATTTTTATAGAAGTAAATTGAGTACAAAATGTATCAAGTATTTACTAAATTAACTAATTGTACACATGTAAAATAATGTACACTAAGATTCATTAAATAAGTATGACTACATTTTAAAACTGCACCAAAGTGCCATTATCAGCTAACCAGGTTTGTTTGTGTTGTAAAAGATTAAATAATTTTTATAACACATGTAGATGCTTTTCTATTTTTACAATGAAAAATAATGTTTATTTCTGTGGAAATAAATTCATATTACAATGAAGAGTTCAATCTATAAAATTATTATTAGATTAATATAATAGTCCTTTTCTTCATTAACACATTTAACTATTCCCGGCCAGATCTTTTATGAAACTGGTAAATGTTGGAAACAAGTATGAATTCCCAAGTTTGGTTGATTCATATTTTTCAAACCTGATATGGACTATTTTTTTTAATGCTACTAGTAAATTCTTTTGTGTTTGCAATAGTATAATTCCAGGGATAATTTCAAGCTATGTAATTCACTTTCCCATAAATTTGATACTAAATATTTTATATTGTAATCCTTATATGTCCTATAAATCAGCAACATATATTTGTTATTTTGCTGTGTTCTAGAACCTAGGATTTACTTTTAACTTTATTTATAGTATAATTAATATCATCAGTATATCAATGCCCCATGCAAATTATTAAGTTTCTGACTATCTAAATTAATTTATTCTGAAGCTTTTGCTTTTCTGTTTTAGTTTGTGGTGGCATTTTCTCTTCGCCAGAAGGTGAGATCACTTCGCCTCTGTATCCAAATCTGTATCCAAATGCAATAGAATGTATATATGAAATTGAACAGCCACTTGGGCAAGCAATAAATCTTCAATTTCAAGATTTTCAAGTTGAAAGTTATAACTACTACTCGGAAAGGCAGCAATGCAGTTATGATAATATTCAGGTTAATTAACATTATTATTTGTTGCATATTATTAATTAGTATATCATCAGATTAATTGAAAGAAAATAGCCTTTTATTTTTACATGACGATTTAAATAGATTTAACTAGTAAATCCATTCAGACATGTTCTGAAGAATGGGGCTCAGGCCTTCAAAATTTTTTATTGATTCTGAGCCTTGGGGATATCAATGTTAGTTGATTTATTAATTGTTCAATTTAAAGTAAGTCACATTCTCTCTGCCCCTATCTACTATCCAAATGGTTATATATTGTAGCTGATCCCGCATTCCTCTGTATTCAAGGATTTATAATTCTTTTAGGGCGCCAGGTATTTTTCATAAAAAATACCATAAGATGAATTTAATAGTTTTAATTTCAATCAGAACATGAGAAAAATTATATCTGCAGGGCGTGGTCATTCCTCGTCGTCCCGCCGACACAACCTACTCCTTCCACTACCCCATGACGACTCCTAAACTCTTGCCAGACTACATTGCTGGCTGGCCCAAGTTGCGTCAGTTCCTCAACAATTGCAACTCGCAAGCTGGCCTGCATTGTTAAGTGTAACTTTTCATGTTACAATATATATATAACAATTAATAGGGAAAGGACAGAGAGATAGAAAGAATGTGACTTACCTTCTTTCTATCTCTCTGCCCTTTCCCTATTAACTGTTTTAATTAACATGACTATGTCATGCTAGGGATTCGAAGGTAACTTAATTTTAATCACACGGCCACACACAACCACACAGTCCAAGTTCACCTGAATGACTCTCTAGTTTGTAGCCTTTCCCGCCAGATGGTGCTGTCCACTCTTACAATATATATGTAGAGCATAATTTTGTGCCAAACATATGATTCCTATCTTTCTCTCTCATTTACTATCGTTACTCACTAACCAAATACCCAATGCGTGTGACTTAGTCACTTTACATATGTTTCATTAATTTGTTATATATATATAAAAGGGTGCGGTGCCTCCAAAAATTCATGAATTTGACATTCTTCATAGTACATGCCATCTGTACACTTCAGGTAAGCCACTAGTTTTCTGTCTCTCTTTACTGTCCATATTAATTGTATAGTTGTTGGCTAGAATCCAGAGCAGTCACTTCACCTGATGATGGCAATGATTCAAGTTGTTTAAAGTGCTGCAGCATATCAACAATGTCATCGGGTTGATTTCGCAAGGAGACTTTACACAAATTTTATTATTTAAACCATTTTTATTAAATGGAAAAATTTAATTATATTAAATACATCTGGAAACACAATTAAACATTCTTTTTGAAAATATTAATGTAATTGTAATTTCTGTTTTAAAGCACATATTTGGAAAGTAATTTTGTATTAAAAAATTACATAATTGCTTCTGTCATAAAAATTTGGTTACAGGGTGGTCTGCAGTGTTCCATCTTAAATCATTTTTATGCTGTTCCAAAATTTTCTTTACATTTTTGATTTGTAGTGGCATAGATAATTTTCCAGATGTTAATATTAGCAACTTTTCCATACTCTCACTATGAGAGAAGAATGATGCAGTCACCTGATACTGCTAATGTTAAAGCATAAATAACACTGATAAATTGTCAAATAAGTTGATAGTATATTATCAATTATTAACATTAATGTTTTATATTTGATTACTAGATACATGATGGACATGATGAATCTGCAACACTCATTGGATCATACTGTGGAAGTGATCCACCTCCACCTGTAATTTCAACATCTAATTATCTATGGATGAAATTTACTACTGATGGATCATATAGAAACAGGGGATTTTATGCCAACTATACAACATTTAGCATTTGTTAGTACTCTTTCAAGGTTATTTTGTACTGTATCTGACAAGTAATATTCTTGGACATGGATTCATTAAACCTGTTTATGTCTAATTTTGACACAATATATTAATCAGTTAATTAAATTTAATCTTATAAATTGATATTCTTACTGTCCATAGCCAATTATTGATATAGTTCTTTTGGCACCAATGTAATGTAAGTTATTCAATGTCCTCCAAACTTTTAAGTATTAGTCTTAAATTTATTTATCAGGCAAAACATATCACTTTAAAATAGCTTTTTTTTAGTTAGAATTTTATTCTGAATTTTTTAAATTTAGATTTCAAAATCATTCATTTGTAATTTCTTCTTAATGGATGATCAAAACTTTTCTTTCCCTCTTCTCTACCTATCCCACCTATCCAAACAAAAAATGAAATAATAAGACTGACTATATTCAGAAAGCTTACTCAGCTTGGTGACGGAATTGGTTAACACCTAATGTGTGTCTTTCTTTAAGGATAATACTATACCTGAGCATATTCTTAAAACACATTATCTGCATTCTCTATCCAATTATCCAATGTGTGTGTGTATATATATATATATATATATATATATATATATATATATATATATATACATATATACATACATACATACATACATATTAGTGATGGATTTTTGTTTAGTCGTTCAGTCAGTTCACTCATGGCTACAAGTCGATTCTTTTAAATGACTCTTTGGCTCTCCGAATCCCATCTGATTCTTCTATCAAGATTGAGCATTAATAACTTGAGTAAGAAGGGGACGAGGGTATGAATACACACAAAAACTATAGAACAAAATATGTATTATTTATAATATGGTTTATTTATAAGAAGAATTACATTTATTTTTCAAACTATTTTGCAAAATTATTACTGCTATTTACATAAAGCATTTGAGAATGTTTTTGGGAAATGAGATGACTCATTTTTTTTCCATCATGATGTGCCCGGCTTTAGAAAATATATTTTCAAAAGGAACCAATGTTGTGGAAATACATAGTCTTTTTAACTAAAAGATAAGGATTAGGATTTTTTTTCTCTCATGTCACACAAGAGGATCTGTGTTTCTTTATATGGGAGTGGGTTAGTGATTTGAGAAAATAAAAATATTATTCAAGAGATAGAACAAAACTTTGTACACATCAAAAGGACAAAAATCTTCTGGTAATATATTAACTGTGGGTGTAGAAAAGTAGTAAGAATAACAAATAAAAATGAAGTTCCTGTCATGATTATTTAAGCAATAATTAAGACTTTACCATACAGACTGTTATATAAGAAACTAAGCCTATCAATTTCAAAATTTATTACGAGTGTTATTCTTTATTAGCTCTTGGAAATTGCCATTCAGAATGTGAGTTGAATCTTACTTCAACCTGATGACTCAAGTATCTCCCCCTGTAGCTGGCTCATTAAGGTGGCTCTCTCTGGGGTTGACTCTGGGAATTGATTCAGGCAGGCAGTCACTCAAGACTTGACAACTTGAACAATCTTCTAATGACTCTGAGACTTAAGTAACTCACTCATGACTCTGAATATATTTACTGAGTCATTTTAGAGAACAGTTCTTTTATAAGAATTGACTCTTTTAATTGATTTTTGGTTCTTTTTCCCACCTCTAATATACATATATACTACATTACTATTCCTCCAAGATTAAAATTGTGAGTAGTTCTTTACTTATTTAATAATTTAAGTATTTTGAATAAGAATTAGATACCCATGGCAGCAATAGTACAGTGATGTTAAAAGAGGTTAGAGGAATAATTAATTACTGAAACATAAATGTAACACAAAATTTTCAAATATTCGAAACATACTATTATTTATTTAGATATATGCCCTGTGGAAAAAAGTTTAAATGCTAAGTTTCTGTTTGACACAAATTGAACTCAGAAATATATAATTAGCAGACATTTTTCATCTAAACTTATAATATTGTATAGCTAGAGAATAAGTAAGTTATGAATGAATAATACACTTACTTCTATCTTAAATTTTTATTCAATATCATATCCAGTAGTTTAGAGTTAAATTTTTTGAAAGAGCTGGCCTTTTTATTTTAAAAATATGGCTAATAACTTGTTTGCCTAAGTTAAATGTTGCCACCCTTCTGTGGTCCAGCGGCTAGTGTCACTTCCTCACACAGACCTCAGGTTTGAATCCTGGCATCAGCTTAGGTGTTTGTGTCATCATGGATTTGGAGACTGAGAAGAATTGAGTAGACTGACTATGTATCTCTCTAAATTCAGAATGACTCATGTATGGTTACAGTTTGCAGTCAATCCAGTAGGTCAAGGCCCTCAATGGGCTGTAGTACTTAATGAAGAAAGAAGGAGAAAATATAATATTCAATATTTCATATCTTATTCTATTTTAAATAACATGATTTTATTTATTAGCTACTTAAGTTTGAATTGAAATCAACTTTCAGCTTGTGGAGGAATTATGAAACAACCTGAAGGTACTATTCATTCTCCTCAATATCCAGAAGTATATTTGCCAAGGCAGAATTGTCGATGGGTGCTTGTTGCTCCTAGAAGCAAAGTAATTCAACTCACTTTCAACTCATTTAATGTGGAACATCATTCAAATTGCATGTATGACTATGTGGAAGTTTATGACAACACAACTTCTCTAGTTAATTATATGGGCAGGTAAGATAATGTTTTATATTACTAAAATGATTTTGTTATTAATTACAACTATTTTTAATGCCTTCTGCAATAAAAATTCCTGTTATGGTCATCAATTTATTACAGTGCATGTTTATCTCAAAAGAAAATGTTATTGTTGTTCTTCTACTTTGTCTTATGTTGGCGGTACTCCATTATCTTCAGAGATAACCAATAAACTTGCAGTGGTAATGCCTGTCAAGCACTGACCTCACTTTGTGTGAATTACCACATCAGAGAAAAGGAGAGGACTCCTGAGAGTTTCTGAAGTAACTCTTTCTTGGTCTTGATGAGCATGTCTTCAAAATATCAGACCACACTTTGAAACCCTGCAAGAAATGTTTCCATGACTCTCGGGAAGATTCCAGGGGCAATGCTTACCCTAAATTGATTTAGAATACACTTAAATGTGCCTTTGTACATTACAATTGTTTGAGCTAAACCAGCTGCTTTGTCGATCATCAGTTGGTTTGTCAGAGACAGGTCAACTTTACAAAATTACAACCTCCTGATAGTTGAAAAAGTAGGTGGTTGATTGTTGGAACCAGAAGGGGTCCTGATGAAGCACCTTTTTCAAGTAGTGTCACCGGATAGGTGAATCTGTCTGTTCAGCTCGATAATTGGAAGAATGTGAGTTGTCCATTTTGTATTCCTTACTACCATATGGTCAATTTCCTTTTCCACATTCGTCAGAAACATGAATGGCAGTTTCCTTGCCTTGAGTTAAATCAGGTGCATTGCAGGATACAGGTGAAGTCAGAATGGTAGTCCCCTAAATATTCAAAGACATAGGACTGCTTGAAATCATGCACCTTTGATCAATTTACACCATGTTCATTCTTCACAGATTTATTTGAATTAGGTTGTGAAGCCTGAGGTACAGGCATACAAGGGAGGAGGTATGTGGCATGTTCCTAGCAATGACTCAGACTAACTGAGTGGTTAGAGCATCTGCCTGGAAAGTGGAAGGTTTTTCCATTTTGATTTTCTATATTTCCTTATTTATGAATTAAGATTTATCATATAATGTTAATTTCACAATACTAATGCAATTATTAATGACAAGTTTTAAACAATTCCAATTTATTTCCAGATTCTGTGGTAATAACAATCCTCCTGTTTTAACCTCAACTGGAAATATTGTAACCATATATTTTATATCAGATAGCAGTCGTGGATATGAAGGATTTAATGCACAATTCAAACACTTGAATGCATCCAGTAGTAAGTTACCAATCAAATACTTTTTGAGTTTTAACTGTCTTCTCTGTGATAGTAAAAATAGGAAAATATTAACGTTCATTATCCATATATATATATGCTCGATTTCCAAGTGTAGTAAAAGTGGGTATATCAATATAATATTATATGTTTAACAATTTTTTATACTATCTTTGAGTTAAATCTCAAAGTTCAAATTTATATTGTAGTTTTCTACAATAAAGACCTATTATGCGAAAACGTTTCAGATTTTTATCTACATGCCCAACAGAGATATGGCGTCTCAAACATTGAAAAAATTTGAAAAATCCCATTTTTAAAGGTATGTAATTTCTAAAGGGAACGTCAGTTACTATCAATAATTTACATAGAGTAACTACACCAATAAGTAGAAAAACACGGAAATTATTGAGGTTCGCAAACTTTCTTCTTGGGGAAATTAGCCTTCGAAAATGAAATTTTCTCAATTTGAATCGACAACTTCGTGGTACACAGAGTACATGAAAAAATAATAGGTTAGTAAGTATGCATTTAATTTGTAGTCCTGAATGTACTGAACACGATGGAGTCGTGGGTAATTGAGAAATTCGTTGACACCTGAAAACGGGAAAAACGGCGTGCGCGCTACAACAAAAGCGGCCGCCATTTTTGAACCGGGCACAATATAAATGAAACAAAATTATTCCTAAACTGCCAAAACATGAGGGAATGCACAAGCAAAATATTAATTTTTTCTGAGATGGTGCGGCAACCAGTTTCCTTTTTCCTGGGCACTTGGCTTGGATTGACCCTATAGTAAAAATATTTTTATCAGATTACAAGAATTAAAAGAACGACCAATTCACATAAAATCCAAGTTTTATTTTATTCATACAATGTTTTATCCTCAATTTTAGGATACACATTTTGTGTATAACCTTCACCGGACACAATTCATGAAGCAAAATTTTCTATTTTCGGACTTCTTATGGTAATTCAGTTGTATTTGCATCTAAATAATTTGATTATGTTTGTCTGATTTAATCTCTTGATTTATGTAAATGGAAAGTTTAATTAATTATGTCATAAATTTATATGTATTATACAATTCTATCATTTCTTCTGGCCGTTCAGCTTTACGTCGATATAGAATTTACTCCTCGGACAAGGAATAATATAGGGTGCCAGTTATTTATTCCACATAAAAACACAAAAAGTTCAATTAAATCAGTGTAATTTAAATCAGAACCTGATTTAGATCTTCTAAAACAGAGCATGGTCATTAGAATCGACTTCTCTATCTCTCATCTTTACATCATCAGCAACTACTGCTCGCTACTAATCACTATTCTAGTCTAGGCCTAGCACCACTTATTCGCGGATTACTTACTAAGCCTCAATTCACACACATGTAGTCACGAAGAAATTCGCAGGCCACAACAAATCCGTCCTCCAGCGCCTCCAGGTTTCCTCCTGGTTTGCACCAACCTGCAGAATCACGGCCACATGACCTCATCCACCAATCGCATGTATGTAAATTCCCACGCAGCGTCAGAAATGCCATATCACGCGCACACTGAATGTGCAGCTTACCATTCCCGCGTTCACTTGCGTTAGTCATCGACGTCACGCGCACAACAATTGCGTCTGGGGTTGTAACTTTACATGTTGCAATATATATATATATATATATATATATATATATATAAATATATATATATATATTTATATATATATATATAAATATATATATATATATATATATATATATGAGAGAGAGAGAGAGAGAGAGAGAGAGAGAGAGGGGGGGGGGCGTAAACCTCGTTTCACCGCGGCATCTCAGCTCTACAACGATAATATTTCAGTTTTTCTAATAGGAAATGATAGGGCGCCAGGTATTTTTATCAAGGAAATACCAAACTTTTAAACAATTAAAAGATATTTAATCAATTCAGATACATGAGGAAAATAATCTAGTACTAGTACTGATGCAACCCAGTGGTCAAAATATGTGACAACACTATAAAATGACAGAAAAGCTTAAGGTATCTTGGAATTTGGCTGGACGACAAAAATACATTTTCGGAGCATATAGATACAATAAAAACCAAAAGCATAAAAGTAATAAATCAAATTACAAGAGTGGCAACAATTAATTTCCAAATACCTTTAAATATTTTCAAGTTATACCACAACTCAATATTGGCAGCAATCACAGGTTACGCAGCGAGCACATGGGCGCATAGATTGAGACTAGTTAAACCAATGCTAAAAATCCAACAAATTCAGCGGAAAACTTTGTTAAGAATATCAGGTGCCTTCAGTACAACCCCTTCAGAAGCACTAACAGTTCTCCTTGCTGTTGTCCCGTTGGATCGAGAAATCATGAAAAGGAGCGCGCAGTACTGGCTCAAAAAAGAGAACCAGGCAAGGAAGCAAACACCAAAATAGAAATTAAGGAAGAAATATTAAACATTTGCCAAGAAAGATGGAATTCATCGAATAAAGGGAGAAGGGTGTACGAAATTCTACTAACATAAGAGAAAGATTACAGCTTAAACACCTCAACCCAACCAAGGGTCTTATACATTTTCTAACTGGTCATGGTCCATACGGACAATATCTGGGAAGAATAAATAGCAGACCAGACAATCTATGTGCCTATGGAGAGTTAGGAACACCGGAACACGCCATACTGGAATGCCCCAATTATGAGGTAGACAAGACAATAAGAGAAACCTTAAGAAAAGAAAGACTATGGGAAATAATAAGAAACCCACCACTCACCGCGGCTCTAGAAAATTTGACAAACCTGATATCCGCTTTAGAACTGACAAAATACAGGACTAAAAATATAAACTCTTAAATATTACATCATAAGACTTAATATACTCATCATCGGACCGGACTTTCAAATCCAGGAACCGGATGAGTATAAAGACCAAAATATGGACATCATAACATAAAATAGAATATAAATTATAGTAATAGTAAGATTATTCAAGTAATTATCATAAACAAATTACATAACTCTGCTAATACAAATACAGTCATAAATAATTAGAGTATAAAATTAGTAAAAAAGTTTGAACCTACAACCTCGACCAACGCGTCATGGAGATCCGGAAACGTGGGTCGTAACCGGAAAACCGGATGTTCCACAAAAAAAATGTATTTGAAATTTAATATACATTTGAATATGTTCCAAATTAAAGGAACACAACATTGTGTTACTACTTTGTATGAAAAGCTTCTTACTAAACTTTTCAGGAAAATATGCTGGTTGACGTATTTATTTAGTAATTATTAAATAATATTACAATACTATTAATTAATTTTATGATCATAATATTTTCATTTGCCTCTTTCTTCTTCTTATATTTGGTAATATTGTTTATCACTGTCCAGATAGATTTCTCTGTGTGTTGTGAGTTGATTTACTATCCCCATCAGGGTGGTGCGAGAGGTGCGATTGAACCGAAACCATCGGCATCGCAATTACTTGAAAACTGCTCGAAATTTCATCTACTCTAATCACTGCTAGTGAAATAGCATCTCAGGTTGATATAAAACCAATTTTAAGCCAGTCAGATCTCGAATAAAGAAATGATTATTTGAATACGAAGTCGAAAATGAGAAACCAACTATTTCGGAAGAATTATTTAAAATGAACGTTCTTTTAGCCTATGATTGATACAATTGAGAATGCTTTGATTACTCGGTTTAAAAAATTATCAAAATTCAATTATACATAGTCCTTTTTATACAACATAAAAATAATTTCTGAAGAGTCCATAATGGAAAAATCCTGTCTTGGAATTTTGTTCATAGAAAATGATGTTGCCGAAAAATTAAATTATTCCGATTTAATAAAAAAACTTCAAGTGCAAAATCAAGAAAGGTGATCATCCATTTTTTTTATATATATAAAACTAGTTTTCCTTTTATCAACTTTTAAAATGGATTACTGTCAGTAGGATAACTGTTTAAATAAAAGTTGTCAAACATATTAAGAAGTTATTATTTCTTATTTGTATTATTTTTCACCTCAGGTATAACTATAGATATTTATCCGGTCTTATAGTTGATAAAAATTACATTCCCTTTCCTTAAAATGTAAACTATGTGGAGCATAGTCAAGCATAAAAAGAATACTATAATTTCATGTATGGAGAAGTGCCACGTTGAGACTTAGTGCCACATAAATATTTTGCTAGAGCCACCACTTATCCCCATGTAATACTCCAATACTCTTCTTTACATTATTGTATTTCTTTATTATATTTTCTTAAATTTTTATCATTTGACATTAACTTAGAAATCTGTTTTGCTAAAATATATTATTATCATTGCTTTCAGTATGTGGAGGTACATATTTTTCATCTATGGGAAGACTTCAGTCTCCAAATTATCCAGATTTTTATCCTCACTCTCGTGACTGTACATGGATAGTTAATACACAAGTGGGACAATTAATTAGAGTAAATATTACTGATTTTCAGATGGAACAATCTTATAATTGCAGATATGATTATCTTGAAATAAGGTAAGATATTTTAATATCAATAATTGAAATATTATTCTGTAATCAGCAGAACAATAAATTTTGTGTCACTACCTTTGAATGATAGTATAGTTTAAAGTATCAGAATTATCCTTTAAACTTACATATTTAAAATGTCATGAAAGAAAGTTATACATGGAAATCAAATTAAAGGAATACATTATAATTAAAATATAATTAACTTATTAATTATAAGAGTGGATCACTTTCAAAGAATAAATAGATTGAACACTGAACTAATTTCGGTTTTAAGTAGCAAAATATTTGTCAGAAAGCACATAAAATGTAACTATTTATTCCAGACATATATGGCACAGGGACATTTTGAAGTAATTACCAAGATGCCAGACCCAGTGTTAAAGAAATCATTATTTATCTTTTCATTGTGAATGTGAACTAAACAAATTCCTTAAAATATGTATTTTATTTCATTGTGATTCTGAGGACTGCACACATTTTTTATTGTTAATGTAGGAATGGTGGATATTCAACTTCTCCATTAATAGGAAAGTTTTGTGGTACAAAAATACCAAGATTATTCTCTTCACATTCCAATAAAATGTATTTTAGATTTGTATCAGATAGCTCCAGAACAGCAAAAGGATTTGTAATTTCTTGGGATGGCACTACAGAAGGTATGTTTATGATTTCTGAGCATATAAATTTTTAGTATTTAATTATTGATTTGTGTGTTCAAATGTATTATATTTAACAATAATTGGGTGTCCATTCTTCAGAATGGAGTGAAATCATTGTTTACAATTCTTAGAATTATTGTTAGCTATCCTGGACTCACTGTCTACATTACTTCAACTTAACATTTCTCTTGAAGAAGATGGGTATATTTGACATCCTGTTCAAAAATAAAAACCTCTATGAGTTCAGTAAAACCACATCAGGTCCATTTTGCCACAAATACTTTAGAACATACAAGGAAATTCTTATATAATAACAGCCAAAAAAACTGCAGCCTTCAAACAATAAGGAAAAACCATGTGGGATATTGTTGATGACGACAAATGTTAATGTACAATTTCTACAATAAAACATACTGATGTTGAAGTTACTGATCTCTGTGTGATAAGTGACATTAATACTCACTTCAAATATATCAATGACAATGTCACTGCACAAACAATTCTCCCAATCACTAAGAAAAATATCACAAAAATCTCTCTTCTTCACTCCAAATGATATACTTAAAATAATATGGGGAAAGTCCAACTCCTTATGTGCAGGTACTGACTGCATACCTGATTACATAGTTCAACAGATTGCCTTACAAATTGACATATCACTCTATAAACATTATTAAACGCTACCTCTCCACAGGGAAAATTCGTGATCCATATAAACTCTCTAAAGTGATAATAAGTTAATACAATCATCTACAGTTACTAAAATTTTAGGAATATGGATTGACCATAATTTGAAGTGGGATTTTCAAAAGAACACATACTTATACTCAGGTAAACCTGATATGCACTTAGAGTACTGAGCAGATTTTGTGACTAATGCATTGAAAACAGTGTACCCTGTCAATCCTATATCAGCTTTTGGTATTCCATTTTGGGACTTTTCCTCATACTAAAATCTTCATTGTGTAAAAGAGAATGGTAAAGTTCCTGATAAACTCCAACCAGGCCATTATATACACATATATATCCAGTGTAAATTTGTAGCTGGCATACTGGTAAAGTTGGCAATGCTTGTAGTATTAGTTGGTGGCTGGTGTCCTTTGTGGTATTGTATTGTATGCCTACTAAGACTTATAATAACAATCTCTACAGCTCCACATCTTTCTTCCCATTCCTCACAACTATCTCCAAATGTGTCTAATACCCGCTTTCTTGCCTGAGGGTCTAAACAATAAAAGCCCTTAGCTTCACTCCTACAATGTGGAGCAGTCATAAAGTGTCCTTCACTTAAAAGACACCTGTTCACAAAAAAAGGTTTGAGGATTATTGATTTATTACAAAGACTTCCAATATTTATTTTGCTGGTAATGGACTACAATTTTTTTTAAAAAATACATATTTTAACATAACTGAAAAACAATGCATTGTTCAATCTAAAGAGGGTCCATATCAGGACCAAAGCATGTAGTTGTTTTTAAAGTATAGTTTTTTATGTTTCATTAATTTTTTTGTCTGTTTTTTGGCCTTATTTAAACATATATTAGGTATAACAATAGGTTATAAATTTAAGTTGGACCTCTGTATTTATTATATTTATAAGCAAATATCCAGTGGAATTCAGTTGCCTAGATGCTTCACTATACATGCATCCACAGATATACTGATAAAGGGATTGTATTTATTTCAATTGTATGGTCTTCAAGTTTAGAAAGCAACTTCTAAAAGCTCTGAAATAAAAAGTGTCTGTTTTACAAAATAGTACCTTAATGGTGTTCTAGAAAATGTAAATATTAAGACCTGTCATAATATTTTTATAGATGACACTGTATGATTTTTATAGTTTCCAAATTGTCCTTATGATAAAAAATTACTTCTGTTGTAATAAATAACAGTATTGACCATGTTTATGACTCACTAAGTTGTAAGTAGTCTTTAGCAAACTTGACTATGACTGTTAATGTTTTATTGGGCAATAAAGATTATTATTCATATTGCTAAAAAAACTTCCTTACATGTGTCTGCAACATAATATAAAGTTTAAGCAAAATGTGGTTTTCTATTGAAAATAAAAGTTATTGTGAAAAGCGTCAGTTAATTTTTGATGTCCATTGGTGTCAATCTGACAATCTATTAAATTTATTCAAAATCTGAATAAATGTAAGTAGAGCAATTTTGACAATATTTTGAACATGTATTCTTTGCAACTCAAAAACAAAAACACAGCTGGGTAAGGAATGAATACCACCCCTAGAGGTGAATAAATAGCTTTCAGGTCAGTGGGTTTGATATTTTATACCAACATTGTTTGTGTATAATTTTAACTCCATTGAGTATGGGAGGGAAACACCCACAGTTGGTAGGGCATTGCATAAAAAAAATGTAAAAACCACCGAAGTTGGTGTTGAACCTGGGGTTATGGGAGTTACTGAATCTAGAATCTATTTCTGGCATGTAACATGATCAGTCCTTAAGAGTGAGGGGAGGGGGGGGAAGTTCAATCAAATTTGTGCACATTACTTGCTACCAATAAAGAAGCACTGCTTTTTTTAAAACAGCACTAACACAGATTAGACTGGATGGGGTGTCAATTTAAAAACATTCTAAAATACAATTATTACTGTCAAGTGTAAAGTTTTCAGTGTTACTTAGTTTGATGTTCATTCTTGAAACTGTCAATGATCAATTACAAACTCTACAATGAAAGGGAACACCTTCAGTGGTGGGGGATCTTTGTACACAAATAATTCAGAAACTGACTGAGAATGTTGTCATTTTTGGGGATATGGAAGTTAAGTGAAGTTAAAAATGACAGTTGCCATTGCAGGTTGTAGGTATTTTATGAATTTTATGTTATGGCTGGCATACTGCAATTTGAATTGTCACTGAGTTGCTGGCTGCCATACCTTTCAGACACTGTCTGAAGAACTAATGTTAGGCTTTCAAAAATTCAATGCTTGCTAACAATTTAAGGTAAGTCAATGATTGTTGTCTGTCTCTCTTTCTAAAATTCAATTTATTTTTTTGACCTTATCTTATTTCTCCTTATGTATGTGTGTGAGGGTTTTTCAATAAGGGTGGGTCAATTTTGAAATGGAATAAAACAAGCTGTGTGAGATATATTAATTAAATTCTCTTTTATTTGAAAGGACATTCATGGGCCTTCCAAATAAAAAGGGAATTATGTACCTCACACATGTCTTGTTTTATTCCATTTCAACCTCAAACAATCCTTATTGAAATATTTATATGTGTATATATATATATATATATATATATGTATATATATATATATATATACTTACTAATGGAGCTATCTGTTTATTCTATGCTTCAGGATGTGGTGGAACACTTTCTAGCCCGACAGGATCATTTACTTCCCCAAATTACCCAGAAACTTATGGACACAATTCTGTATGTACATACAAAATAACAGTCAGTCGAGGAAGTAAAATTCAGTTAGTGATGGTGGACCTTGAATTAGAAGAGGATAGTGATTGCCAGTTTGATTTCATTGAGGCAAGAGATTATTGATAACTGAAAATGATACCTATTATAAACAGATGTTTCTATGTTGTATATATTAATTATTATTTGGTGATATTTGAGCATCATGTAATAGTGATTATCTCTTTTCAGATAAGAGATGGTAGTCTTGCTTCAAGTAAAGTCTTGGGAAAGTATTGTTCAAGTTCTCATTTAAGATCAATCATTTCATCATCCAATTCGTTGCTTGTAAAATTTCGTTCAGATTCTTCGCAATCAGCACGTGGCTTTCACATTAATTATTTTACAGGTACTGATTAATATTTTTTTACAATTTTATATTATATAACTGTTAATTAAAATCTTAAATAGCCACAATGAAAATGTTCACCTTGGGCTTTGCAGAGATATGATATTTATTTCACTCACATCTTGATCTGTTCCTTTAATACTCAATTCCAATTATCTGAATATTTTATAAGTCAATAGTTAATTTACGATTGACAGTGGTTTAGCTAAGTAATAACTGGTGCAAAATGTCCAAATAGGGTCTGTACTACAATCGCCAAAAATAATTTCAGGTATTTTAAATGTAATTTATCTTACTACAGTTCACATTATACATTAAATTTAACCATACATAAACAATTATATACATGTAATACTTAGTTTTACAAATTTAAGAAATCTGGAATCAATAATGCCTGGTATCCTATGGTAAAACTTAAGCAAATGACTTGGGCCCCAAACACAAGGGGTACTGATTATAAACCAAAATCCATTTAAAACGAAATTCTATTCTGCATCTATTTTGCAAGAAAGTCTGAAAAATTGAAATTGTGATTTTCAAACTGCTGTAAACTTTTTAACTGAACTGACACTTTACTTGTCATTCTGAAGATATTCAAAATGACAAAGATTTAATTATTAATATTGAAATAACTATAAAGTACAGAAATATATAAGGAACATACCATACCAGAAGTAAATATAATAGTTTGCTTGAGTATTATTTGGTTAGAATTTACAATGGAAGTTTCAAATGAAACTGATTGGGAATGTAAATGATGGAAAAATTTGTTCTAAACTTTCATTAAGAAATACATTAAATAATTTCATAAAAGTTATTCTGTGTTCAGTACTGAAATATAAACCTGAAATTAAGATGAAATTGTTACACTAATTTTGTGTGACTGTGGTTGAAACATAAAGTGTATATAAATCTAAATATATCCTGCTAGGGAAATTGTAGAAAGTAATATTTCTTCAGCTGGGAATATGTTTTTTATAAAACTTCCCTCCTTATGATATCTGGACTGTTTGATAATAATTGCTGTTACAATTATGTAACATAAGAATACAAATGCTGTGTTTATTGTTACAGTATGTGACAATGATTTAAGAGGATTTCATGGAATTGTAGAGAGTCCTAATTTTCCAAGTTTATACCCTAATAACATGCAATGTTCATGGAGGATTCATGCTCCAAAAGGCAATAACATTAGCATAACTTTCTCACATTTTGAATTGGAAGGAAAAAAAAGATTGTCAAGGTTATATTCCAGCCAAGAAAAATATAATTGCCGCACTGATTATTTAGAGGTAAGTTTGTATATTTTACAGAGGAAGGAATAAGTTCAACATAAATGTTATATTAATGTATATTTTTTTCATACACTTTTCATATTAATTTTCTGTATTAAATGAATGTGTGTGCTTTATAAAAAAAATATAACAAAACATTATAAAGAATGAAATTTAATATCAACTATATAGGTAAACCTCTTTTTTTTTCTTTTTTTTTTGCGTGGGGAACTGTGGAATCCTGCATGGACACCCGAGGGGGGTCCGCACCCTTCAGGTAGTGTCAGCCACTCTCTCTATGTGTCTCCCGAAGTTCATCTTGTTGTCAATGATGACTCCAAGGTACTTCAGGTGGTCTTTTGCCTGAACGACGGCGTCATCGACTTTAACTGGCACTGTTGTTCGTTCATGTTTTCTCGTGAGCATGACAATTTCGGTCTTCTGTTTTGCCACTGTCAAAGAGTGTTCGCTCATCCAGGGCATTACTCTCCTCATGACTTGGTTGACCTTTCTCTGGGCTTCATCCATGTTCCGTGCAACTACTAGTACTGTGGCATCGTCGGCGTATGCTACGATTTTTGTATCGGCTGGCATGTCCAGCTTAAGTAAGCTGTCATAAGCCACGTTCCACAAATTGGGTCCCAGTATAGACCCTTGTGCTGCTCCAGCTGTTAGGAGTTTCATCATCCGTCCTTCTCCTGAATCGTATTTGAGCGTCCGGTTTCGCAAGTAGTCTTCCATTACATTCATCAAGTATCCCGGCAACCGAAACGTGTGTCTTAGTGAATGTAAGGCATCATTCCAGCTCATGGTGTTGAATAGGTAAACCTTTATGTTGATAATTTTGATAATATTTAAGAAAATACATATTTTTAATGTTTTATTTCATAGATGGAAATCAATTGCTTTCTAAACTGGTATTAGTAAGAACAAAATATTTAAAATTTGATTGAATTCATCATAACTTGTACTTTTATAATTTACAATAAACAGGTATTTTAAATCTTTGTCATAATGAATACAACTGAAATAATTTGTTGCCTTTGTTAATTTTTTTTATCTTGTTTATAATAGAGTTTTATAATGTATGAATTAGGATTACATGTCTGAACATTTTAAGTACACAAATTTTAAGTATTAATGGAACACGTGACTTTACCATAGCAATTAGGTACAGAGATTTACTTAAAGAAACCCCATCACTTATCAATAGTTTATGAGTACACAACTCCAAAGCACTATATGTTGTAGTCTTAGAAGAGCCCTGGTGAGTCTATCTGCCAGTTGATAGTGTTGACCTTGCTGACCATTATGTCTTCATCACATACCTTTTGTCTCACAAATGTCTGATTTTGAAGTGATTAATTCTCTTATGGCATTGTGTATTCTGTGCTATCTTAATTACTGCTTCTTTGTCCACTTGAAAATTTTTTAAATTTTGCTACATAATTCTCATTGTTGGCAACTTTGTGAAATAGGGGAAAAAACCTTATTCTGTTGTTTCTCTTGTATATCTATATGTTGTGAACCTGTTAGGTTTCATGTTTGTTGAATGTGAATTAAACAACCTTTAAAAACTAATAACTAGGAGTTATTAATCATAAAACCTAACAGATTACAGGCATAGATATTATCAAAGATTCATAAAACTAGGGGATGTAAAACGTGTGTGTTAAAGTGATCGTTAAAAACTTCTGCTCAATTTCAACGTTGTGGTACACTTTGACTGATCTCTTCTAAACCTTGAGGCTAAGAAATGACATATAACTGCCAAAATGTTGATGAAGGAAACAGACTAAATGTTGTGTCTGAATTAAATATGAATAACATATACATAACTTATTTATTGTGCTTTAAATCTTACATCACAAAACATGAGTATCATGGAACAAAATCATCTCACACACATGGTGGGATTTCAAAATCAATAGTCCTAATTGATATCAAGTGTCAAACAAAAATTACTTTTATTAAGAGAATAAATTATAGTCTTTTAGTTTAGTGGGGATCTTCTTTCTCTTCCCGATCGCCGCAGGGTGCGGGGTAGGGCAGTCTTGGCCGAAGATCATTTGGAGGGTCACTTATTGGTGTGTGGGTACAACCGGGTGATGCGAAAGTCGCTCTTTTTTGTAGTTTTATTGACAGTAATTGATGTGTGTGTATCTCTAAGCAATATCCATTCTCATCATGTTTGACTAAGTAGTGCACCTTTACAATCTTCTGTATTACGATTCCAATTTCCATGATTGTATCACTGTAGAGAAATACGAACTCCCACACTTAATTGTCAAACTATGGGGTTAGCTTTGGGAAAACACATTGTTCGTGGTGGGTCTAGGTCTAGTTAGATACATATTCTTCATTTCAGATACAATTCTGATAGAGATTTCCCACACAAAAGAGGTTGATCTGTATTGCATTAAGATTTCTTAAAATTTTCTTTGTAGGAGAAGTATGGATGAAGTAATTGCCTGTAATTTCTGTTTGATGGACAGAACATTATGTTCAACTAGTCCACTAATAATTTGGTGTCCTGGTGCTATGAACTTTTGATCTATGCCTTGGTTTGAACAGAATTTTGTAAATATTTCACTTTTAAAGATAATTCTTGGTAATCCATGAACTAAGAATATGCATTGAAGGAATTTAATTGTTGTTTCTGATGTTGGTGCATTCTTGAAAAAATAGACTTCTAAACATCTGGATTTTGCATCGGCTAGTATGAAGAAATGATGGTCTTGAAATGGTCCGGCATAATCCATGTGAACTCTTTCAAAATTTTCAGAAGGTTCATCCCAATGATGAACGGGAACTCTGGTAGGGTTTTTCCATATTCATCCACAATCTGAACAAGTTTTGGCAAGATTGTCTGTATCCTTATCTATGCTCTTTGAATAATTGGCTAATTGTTTCATTTTAACAATTCCTACATGGGTGTTATGAAGTTCTTCTAAGACGGTTTGATGAATTGAAGCTGGAACCACAACCTTGTGACGTTTCAAAGTTACACCATTTTGAAGTTGATACTCTGATTCTTAGTTTGTACCATTCAATAGGTCTGATTTTATTTTTGCTAGTTGAATATCACGTGAGGTTTCTTCAATCAGTGTTTTAAAATTAAGATTTTCATTGGAGTTGTGATAAATTTCCTCATTTGAAATTAAAGATACTTCTTCCACAGATTGTTCAATTTTGGACACATGTTCATAGATTGGGGAGGGGGATCTAGATAGAAAATCGGCGTGGGCATTTTCTTCAGCTTTTTTATGCCGCAAAGTTAGTTAGCCACATTGCATAGCGCAAAAGTCCTGCATAAGTCATAACTAGGAGTTTTGTATTTTCAATGGACGGTTGCATGTATAAAGTATAATAATAATAATAGGAGAACGCGTAAGGCAGGTGCGTTTCCGACTAGATGAAATCAGTGGAAAACTGCTGGCAGAACATTTGGCTTTATCTAGCAGGCTATCTTCTTTAATGTGAGAAATTGTTGATAACAATACCGTGTCCCAATATCAAACGCAGTCATAAAGAACCACCCTGAAGCAGACCAAGAAATATGAAAAACTGTCAGGAGATTCCTACGGTTGAAGCAGCCTACCAAGTCCTCTGTGGCCGATCACGCACTATTGACCGAACTAAAGGATGGTGGAATTCCGTAATCACCTAAGCGATTGAGATCAGGACTACAGACAATTTGCTGAGCAAAGCGTGGGATCTTCTATTTAAAACCATAAAACACCAAATAGACCGAACTAAGCAAAAACACGATTCAGGCGAAATGAGGAAGCGGACCAATGAGAACCGAGTACAGGTCCCAAGAGAGGGGAGCACGTGGCCGTGTATACGTACGGGTGTCACGGTCTCGGCACGTTATGTGAAGCTATTCTAGATATTCCTGTAGGCGAGGCATCACAATCGAAGCCCGAAAACTATTTCTGCATGTAAATCAAATTCTTGCAGTCTATCCAGACAGGCGATCAGATTTTTGTAGCATTCCTCTCGTGTTCTTGCATGGATTATAATGTCAAAGTATGTCGTGACACCAACAAGATCCGCTAGAATTTTGTCCCTAAGTGGAAGCCGTTTAATGCTAAACGAGAGGCGATTAAAAGAATAGCTGCCTTTATGTGTTATAATTGTCTGAATTGTTTAACTTTCCTCGTCAACTGGTACATGAAAATAAGCTTTAACTAGATCTAAAAGAAAATAATATTTGAATGGTTTAAAGCTGTAAGGATAGAGCGCATCCTGTAGTTGTGGGCTTGTGGTACTTCTCTATATTTGAAAGCCATTGGTTTTGCACTGTTTCTTAATTTTAGCGAAATTCTGATAACTTTCCAACAGCTTGTAGTACTTGTTGAGTATTTCAGTTTCTATGTTGTCTGGGATATGGAAGAAATTGAATTAGTATAGGCTTGATCTATTTCTTGCAAATTTATTTTCAAGTGTCGAATCCATAGCGGCCTAAAGGTGGGGAAAAGTTGCCTGTACAACGTAAAGAAGCTCTGATATTTTTGTATTGCACCTCTACTTCAGCCACTCCAATATGTGCAAATATGACTGTGTATGATCGGAACCGTTTGTTAGTCTTTTGTAATTTTGAACTAAGGTTTAATTGGTCGAAATTCGTTTTATTTAGGAGTGTCTGGTCCGCATCTGAGTCTTCTTCAATTTTTTGAATTTTGTTATTTATTTTGATATGGATGAAATATTTACTTGTATCATTGTCTGGGCTTCCATTACATATATTGTAAAATGGTCCTGGGTAAAATAGTCTTGAGTATCTCCAGTCTTAGTCCCTTTTTTCCCATTCAGTAATCTTTTCAGGCATACTTTCTGTGCATGACAACCTTTCTTTTTTACAGTACTCACACTTGAACCTGCTCGAATAAATTCTGCACTCACTTGAATCATGATTAATTTTACCACATTTTAAGCAAAGTCCTTCGATTCTCAGGTGTTTCAAATTCAGACGAGATTTTGATCTTGGTGTTGGACTTTAATATTGTCTCTGTCTTAGACTTGTGTTATCTCTATGGCTTGAGTTAATACATGTACCTCTATTTTGTTGCCTGGAAATTCTGTGAACATTGGGAACAGTGTGTTCCACAGCGTCATCAAACTGTTGAATAGCCAGGGTTGATGCTTCTAACGTTTGTGCTTTTGAGACTGATACTAGAAATGTTTTTCAATTATCTAACAACTGATGTCGTACGTTCTGGTTTGAAACGCCTCTGATAAATTGTGAATGCAGGAAAAGAACTGCCACTGATTTCTAACATTAACATTTAAATTCACAAGTTGGAATGAATTTTCGTAATTGAGTTACAACTCAATTTTTAAAAAAAACTAAGTATTGAATGGACTCATTAGGTCCTTGTTTTTGTGACAAAAATTGTCTTTCCACTAAAACATTCTTTTTTTCATCGAACTGATCATCAAAAGATAACTTCAATAACTCAAAATATTCAGGGCCACTACTGCCATAAGAATTGTTTATGATACATCCATACCTGTTGATAAGCATTTCATAATAAGGAAATTGTCGAACCGTTTTTGGTACTGTCGAAAAGAATCCTTGTTTTTGTCAAAAGTATCGAATTTACTTACGTTTTGGTTTTTTACTGATGCAGCATTTTGATTTGTGGTGTTGAATTGTTGTAATAACATTTGGAAATTTTGTTGTTGAAGTTAAAGAAACTGAGTAGGCCTTAACTGTTTGGCGTTCATCCTGACGGATATGGATGAAATCTCGATGTTTAGAATGTTCACCGAACTATATTATAAGATTTGTTCGTCTTCTTGTTTTTCTCGTCGTCGCCAATTTTTTATGTTTGAATTAAATATGAATAACACTATACCAAACGTATTTATTGTACTTTAATTCTTACATCACAAAACATGAGTATCATGGAACAAAATTGTCTCACACAAATGGCGGGATTTCAACATCGATAGTCTGAATCGAGATCAAGTATCAACTAGGGACATACCTCTAATCTTCTGTTGAAAAATTAGTTGATTAAAATAGCTTCGCAATGTGAAGTTTGTATTGCACCTGTTGCTTCGTGCATCGGCGATTGACTATGTTGTGTTCGGAGATAAGATGCTGGAAAGTGCAACGAGAAAAGAAAACTCAAGATGGGTACGGGATGACCTTAAAATTAATAAAATCATCGTTGTTACTATTGATAAGAAACTAAAAATACATATAATAAATTGCAACACTGCTGCAGTTATGTACAAAAAGTTGGAGAGTTTACTCTCGAGGGACCAAATATGGGCACGAAATACACTTTTGGAGGAATTTTTTCGTTTTAAATATGATTCCAACAAAGACATGGCTACAAACGTGAGCCTTTTAGAAAACATAGTTGTCAGAATAAACGCCATGTCCAAGACGATAGATGACGAAATGCACATGGCACGAATTATGTCGACTCTACCGAAGATTTTTCACCCTCATTTTAGTACTGCTTGGGATTCGACCCCTAAAGAAGAAAAACTTAAGAAAATTTATAAATACGTTTAATAAGTGATGAAATTTGCTACTGTACAGGCACTAAAAATAATTGTGTGGTATTCAATACCGAAGAATTAAACTGTTATGGATGCGACTCGAAATCGCATTTTATTCCGAACTGTCCCAAAAATAATAACAAACATATGTCCTAAAAGTAACCGACTTATTCTTTCTGTAAGAAGACAATTCACCCGGAAAATAGATGCTTTTTTAGGAAGAAAGTACCAACAGTAAAAGTGGTGTGAACAAAGTAAACTTTCTTAAATGTTGACAAAAAAGTGCATTTTTATCTTGTGACACAATATTCGTTTTAGACTCTCTTGCCACCTTGCACATGATAGGGAACGAAAAGTTATTAACTGAAAAACAATCATTTCCCGAGTGAATGTCTAGAGGCTTAAAGTGTCAGTAGCATAGTGACAGCCGATGCTGATTTTGGTGTGCTTTATATTCCTGGACTTGAAAAGTTCAGTGTTCGTACCATCGATAACGAAAAACTGCTGCGAAGTAAAGTTTCACAACAATGAGGTACTGATTTTGAAGAACAACAAAATTGCCCTTGTTGGAAAGAAAAACGGCTCCGACCCGTATCTCATTGAAATTCTGCAGATCTTGGACGAAAATGCATATATCTCTTCTGAGGCGCAGTCATCACTTAATTGGCTTAAAAAAATTAGGACATCAAAGCTTGAAGAACAAGGAAAAGCTTTCCAAAATGACCATTGGTTTTGACATGTTTCAGCTCTTCAGATGAATTGGCCTATGATGTCTGTCAACAAGCTAAACAAATAAGAAAGCCTTTCTTTAAAAATTATAAACGTGCACAAAATCCATTAAAATTAATTCATGACTCTTCTTGAAGACTGTACACACTTCTCCAAAGTTTTCCTACGTTCAAAGAAATGTAACCAAGAAGTCTGAAAAATATGTTTTTGTCAGATATGATACAAAAGGCTACAAATTGTGGGACCCAAGTAAGAAGTTATATCATAATCTCATGTGATGTTACCTTAATCAAAGAACTCTATATATCAGAAGAACTCAATTTTGGGATTTACTTTTAAGTAAATCACTGTTGTCCTGTTTTGCAGATGATTGTAAAGATATTCAGAATTATGAAGAGGACGCTGTTGAATCAGATGTTGCAGATACATCAAATGAAGGTGACAATGAGCCAAATGCAATCTCTTAAGAGCAAGGTGAAAACATAACATCAGGAAACTATGAAGAAATACTATGAAGAGGAAAACGAAGAAGAAGGAAACTGGTCAGAGAAATTAGACAATTATGCTTTAGTGACTTTTGAAGAAGCAACTGCTGGAGATGATGCAACTAGCTGGAAAGAAGGTACCAAAGAGGAAAAGTCAGCTGGTGAAGAGAGTCAAACCTGGGAACTTGTCGACCACACCAGGCTAAAAACAAAAAAATTCTGATGAGTCGATGGGTTTTCAGATCAAAATATGATGTCCGATTCAAAGCTCGATTTATAGACAAAGGCTATAAGCAGCAAGCTGGAGTGGACTATGATGATGTATTTGGTCTCATTGTCAGCATCGATGCCCTGAGGAGAATGATAGCATATGCTGCAAAACAAAATATGATGAAATTTTATGTGAAGACTGCATTTTTATATGGTACAGTTAAAGAAGAGTTGTACATGAAACTACCGGGTTACTCAGACAGATCAAAAATTTGCAAGCTGAAGAAGTTTCTGCCAGGCTCCTGATCAATGGAATAAGCAGATCATCTATATTCTGCCGACACACCAGTTCACTGCACTTAAGACAGAGAAATACGTATTTGTGAACCCAAACCACTCAATATTCATGTTCATTTTTCAACGACTGACTGATAGCTGGGTCTAATACCACCCAAATGTTAAAAATTTTGGAAAATCAAATAACAGAGTTCAAGATAACTATTGAAGAAAAACCAAGTCATTATGTGGGAATAACTTTAGATGTTTGTGAACAGAAGCTGAAACTGGTACAGAAAGATTATGAAAATCAAGCTGTTCAGTAATATAAATGGAACGCCAAATAGAATGCAAGTTAGGAGAAGATCAGTTTGGTTTTCGGAAGAATATAGGGACAAGAGAAGCTATATTGACTTTGTGATTAATTTTAGAAGACAGGATATGAAAAAACCAGCCTATGTTCATGGTGTTTGTAGATTTAGAAAAAGCATTTGATAACGTGAACTGGAACCTGCTATTAAGGATTTTGAAGACAACTAGAATAAAATATTGAGAACGGAAGCTAATACATAACCTCTACAGAAGATGGGCAGCAGTAATTAGAACAGAAGACCAAGAAAAGAAAGCAGAAATCAAGAAAGGAGTAAGGCAAGGATGCAATCTGTCACCAATGCTGTTTAACTTCTGTATAGAACATGCGATGAAAAAGTGAAAACAGAATATGGAAAAGGAATTATACTGCAAGGAGAAAAAATAAAAACGTTATGCTTTGCCGATGATATTGTAGCATTAAGAGAATCAGAAGAACACTTGAAAACCATAATTAATGGCATGAACGGAGTCCTGGAGAATGAGTTCAATATGAGGATTAATAGAGGGAAAACCAAGGTAACGGAGTGTAGTATGGGAAACAGAGGAATAACAAAGGGTGTTAGATTGAGAAGGGATATTTTGATGGAAGTTAAGGAATTCAACTACTTGGGGAGCGTAATAACTAGGGATGGTAGAAGTATAGTAGACATAAAGAGTAGGATACCACAGGCAAGGAAGGCTTTCACAAAAAAAGAGGGATTTACTTACGGGTAATATAAATGTGAATGTTAGGAAATTGTTGCTAAAAATTTTTGTATGGAGCGTGGTGTTATACGGATGCGAAATGTGAACAATAGAAGTTGGGGAAACGAAAAGAATAGAAGCCTTTGAAATGTGGTTCTATAGGAAAATACTAAAAATCATATGGGTGGATAAAATCGCAAACGAGGAAGTTCTAAACAGAATAGGGGAAAAGCGAACAATATGGAGGACGTTGACTAAGGGATCGATTAATAGGCCATATTTTAAGACATGAGGGTCTTGTAAAATTAGCTTTAGAGGGAAGTGTGTGGGGTAATAACATAAGAGGGAGGTCAAGGATGGAATATGCTAAGCTGATTAGGGTGGATGTGCGGTGTGCTAGTTATAAGGATATGAAAAGGCTTGCACAATATAGGTTACCAGTCTTATGATTGAATACCACAACAACAGTAATATAAAATGTGTCATTCAAAACTACATCTTGTCGTCGGAAATCCCCATGTTCCATACATTGAGAGGAGGGAAATAACAAGATCTGATCTGGCTTATGCTGCTGAAATGTGTGAATGTCATGTGGACAATGGGAAAAAGAACCTTAAGATACATAAATTGTACAAAAAAAATACTGAAATATATTATCTGAGTGAAGAAAGACAAGAACAATACGCCTGTGATCAATTTACACAATGTCCATTCTTGATGTATTTCCTATAATTAGGGTGTGAGGAGTGTGATTAGTGAATTGGTATGTGAGACCTAGCTTAGGTTTACAGGAATGGAGTGATGTTGGATCTGTCCTTGGATATCACCTCAGATTTGCTGAATTGATAGAGCACCCGGCTATATATCAGGAGGTCCTGGGTTTGAGTTCCTGGTCCAGTTGACATTTTTATGTTCTTGTCTTTCTTCTAAAACAATGCTGAATGTTTCACACACAATAGCTGCTAACACCAATGTTCACTTTAAAATTCCTGAAAAAGTTTGAGCATGTGCACTCAAATATCTAGCTGCGCCCATAACCTTTTAAGTTTCTACATTGTCTGGGATTATTAGATATGAGTCAGGATTACATCTCTAAACCTTTAAGGAGATGAATTTTAAGTATTAATAAAGCATGCCACCATGTGACTTTACCATAGCAAACCATAAACAAAGCTGTCACTTATCGACTGTTTCTGACAATTAACTCTAAAACATTATAAACACCACAGTTATTAGAATCATATGTCCACTTCATTCACATAGCCCTTCACTTACAACTTATGTTTCAAGTCATTACTTCTGATTGTGTATAACTAGTACAAAAGTTCAATTACTCACTGGCCAAGTGTTACAATAAAATTTTCTGTTTATCAAGTACTTTTCCTGCCCTCTACATTCATATTAGGAAAATACTTCAGTTTAAGGTTTCGAATTAAAAAATCTGAATTTTTTATGATTAATATTGAATTTATTGTTCATTCAACACATATTAAAGTACATGTATTGTAGAGACTATCATTAACAAATTGAAACCTGAAGCATTTATTCAAAATATTAGCATGACATATAACTGTTTCAGTTCAATTTATTGTTACATTTTGAATAGTAGTATTGCATGGTGCAGAAGTTAAGTATTACTAGTAATTGTATTATTTTGTAAATTAATTAACTTTGAAAATTTTGTTTAGATAAAAGAATATTATGATAAGGCAGAAACAGAAACTCTCAGTCAACTTGGTGAAGTTCTGTGTGGCACAGATCTACCACAAACAGTTCAATCTCAATTTAATAACGTAGTTGTAAAATTTGTAACTGATTCTTACATTCAGATGTCTGGGTTCCGCCTGGAGTGGATTGTACAAGGTACTTTAAGTTAAATGATTAATCAAACAGTATTAAATTTTATTTCCAATTATATTTTGTTTCTTGTTTTTAGATTCAAATTAATTTAATGTTTGTATTGAATAAAAATGTATCTTTCACATGTATTTTTGTAAAGACAAAAGTGCTGCACTTGTTAATTTTATTATGTGTTCTAATTACAACATTTTTCGTGCAATAAATTATTATTTAGTTAGTATTAACAAAATATTAAAAAAATTAATTGCAGTTGTAACTTCTACATTTTATTACCATAAGTAGCCTTTTTTATTAATGATACATAGACTGAAAATGTTCGGTTGGTCGTACTCGATGTGGTGGCGGAGTGGATAGACGCACGCCCCGGCTCTAGGGGCGATGCACTGTTGTTTCGTGCACCCAGGTTCGAGTCCTGGCCACATCGAATTTTTTCAGTCTTTCTTCCTTCTTCCATTCCCTTCTACGCTTGACATATGTATTTCCTTGTGCATGATTCCATGCCGTACATATGATTTAAAGAGCGAATTTCCTGCCTTTCTCCCAAATATTTCTATCTTTCTTTCTATCCATATATATATATATGAGTCAGGAAATGACATTGTCATGTTAATTAAAACAATTAATGGGGAAAGGAAAGAGAGATAGAAAGAAGGCTAGCCGATCACTCAAAATGTCTTCCTAACTTTCTGATGAAGGGGGCTGTACCTCCGAAAATTCAAGTTCTCGAAACCTCACAAGGTGTCTACCATCTATGAACCTCAGGTAAGTCATCTTCTTTCTATCTCTCTGTCCTTTCCCCATTAATTGTTTTATATATATATATATATATATATATATATATATATATATAGTAGCAGATCCCGCCTTTCGTCCAGCTCTACCTCAATATTGTAATTTAGGTCTTTTAGGGCGCCAGGTATTTTTCAAAAAAACACCAAAAGATGACTTTAATAGTTTTAATTTCAATCAGAGCATGAAATATATTACATCAGCATCATTCGCTTGTTCATCGCGCAGACACAACCTGCTTCTCCCATCACCCCCTGTAACTGCCCTGTCCCCTTGGGGACCACCCACGTCCCGCCAGGCCACTTGTTGGCCTGGGTTGCGTCACTCCCTCAACACGTGCAAATCGCAAGCTGGCCTGCATTGTTCTTTGTAACTTTTCATGTTACATTTTCCCTGCCCCCAATGAATTTAAAAAATGGTACAATTTTTTAATATGACACCCACTGAAACACAATCCTAAACAATTTGACTGGTCAACGCCCTTAATCAAAATTACAAAAATATTTACAAAAATCCACTTATAACTAATTACAATTTCTTCAATTCTTCAAGTAAAAATACAATTGTAAAGAGAAAATATTTTTAAATGTCCATGTTTTAAATAAATATAATGAAAGCGCAGTAGTTGTATCAACTGTGATAATCAAGTCTTTTCATCATTTTTTAGTGTTATGACGTTCAAAATTAATTATATATTAATTATTTTTATTTAAAAAATTAACAAAATATTCATATTAATGAACTATGTATTTTCTTACAAAGGGTGTGGAGGTCACTTTGATCGACCCTTTGGAGAATTTACATCTCCTGGATACCCTGCTGGGTATAAAGATAATATGGAATGTGAATGGTTAATAACTGTAGACTTGGCAAGCAGTGTTGAATTAACATTTCAAGATTTTAGTTTGGAACAGTCAGTGGTTTGTGGTTTTGATGCTATATCAGTAAGTATTGACACCTATTTATTATTCACTATGTTCAATAATAACTTGTATTCAATTATTTAAACTTAGAATAGTACTGAAATTGTTTTACTTTGTATTTAATAAATAAGAATCATATGAAAAATAATCATTTTCAATAATATTATATTAATATATAATTAATGACAGGAAAAAGAGTTAAAAAAATTGGTGGTTTACCTGGTGTGCAGTTGGTAGGTACCATGTTGACTGCATTTTTTGTTTGTTTTTTTAAATTTCAAGGGCACCATCTCCTTTTTTGTCCACCATCAGAATGTTTTTCCTAGTCTTCTGATAAAATATATGCAATGACAAAATCATAACTTTTTTTTAAAGAAGGTTGTACTCCTAACAGTGAACATTTAATAATGAACAAAACTTTGCATCCCATGACTGTCCACTTTTCGGAAGCTCCACTGTATCAAATATAGAAAGCCTGATCCCTTTTTCAGGCACACTGTTTAATTTTTTTCACTCACATGTTGGACAATTGGATAGTGAAGAAAGTTAGAAATATGGGAGAAAGGTAGGAATTCACTCCAAAGATTTCATATGCTAAGGGGTAGAAATACACTCAATGAAATGTGTATGGTGTAGAGAAGAAAGGAAGAAATAGAAAAGAGTTCAAAATATTTGACACAGGACATTAGCATAGCTGTACAATATCAGTCCCCCCACCCAGGAGCAAATCATATTGACAGGAAAAAGACTTAAATTGCAGGCAAGCCATTAGATACTTTACACCCAAAAATGAACTCTTTTTCCGGGGAAGGTAACAACAAAAATCTTGTGTCAAATATTAGAATAATACAATCATATCCACATTTATGCAAACATATATATTTACATGCACAGAATATAATAATAATAGATACATCCTACTTGTGAAACAGTTGTCAAATTTTCAAGAGTCTAAACCTACTTCTTAAAGACAGTGTCAAGTACACTGTCCATTCTTTACTGATGTTCTAGAAATTAGGGTGTGCAGAATGTGATAAGTTAATTGTAGGTGAGCCTGTGCTTCATGTGTACATATGATATTGCCATGGTCCAGGAGCCTGGAAAGTGGGAAGTCTTGGGTTTGAGTTACGATTTTTTCTATTCTGATCTTCTAAATTCAGTTTCATGACATTTGACTGAGATTCAATTGGATGTAATTCTTCTTACTGTGAAATTTTATGTTATGCTTAGTGTAGAGAACATCAGATATGGTCATTTCAGTAATTTTTTCTCCATCTTACTAATACCTCAATATTAATTGTTTCTATTGATTTTAGTTCGTATAATGCAGATTAATGAAGCTTATTTCTTTGTAGAATTCCTATTTATGAATATTTTCACATCCCATTTAATGACCTACATCTTTCTTTCTTCATTGAAAACTACTTGAATGTAGAAGCCTATTTGACTACTAGCTGGAAATATTTGGCCTATGTCTTATGTTGATAGAAACATTGTATCTATGTCACATTTTGTGATGTCAACCAATTCATTTATGTAAGAGATATATAAACACTACGCATTTTTTTAAAAAAATGTTTTGAACAAATGACCAATATATTAAAATAATTGACTAATCTCTTTGTGTTAGTTTATTAATTGTGTTTAGCTTATTAATTGCTTAATTACAGCTATAACATTAAATAATCAAAATTATAGTTAAGATTACAAATTAATAAGTGTCAGCTTTAAAACTTAACTTTTATCTAATCATATTTTGCAGTTATATGGAGGCATTGATAATACATCATATTTAATAGATAGAATATGCCATTCAAAACTTGCTCCTCTAACATACACTTCATCAGGTAATAACATGTTCCTCCATTTTACAAGCGACTTTTCATATAGAGGTCGAGGTTTCCGCGCTACTTACAAGTCAGTTCCTTCAAGTAAGTATAGGTTTTGATATATAAACTCATATTTTACATCAAATCACCAATGATATAGCATTTAAAGTAAATAATGGTAGTTCTGAAGTTAATTATCAAGTAAAATAAATATAAGTTTAATTTTATCATCTTTTCATTACCTAGTAGTATGTTGTAATGTGTTGCTTATTTTCATTACATCTTTACTTTTAATAATGTAATATTGAAATTAATATTCTGTATGATGCTGTAATACACACTGTGGTTGGAATTGACTAATATATTTTTTTCATCATTTACTTCACTAAACTACAATCAATTTGATATTTCTTATTTATTGTTGTTTACAAAATATTTTAAAAGTATATTGACATTTCTGCTGTAACTGTCACTGGTCACAGCCCAGGAAGCAGAATTCTCTATTTTTGGACCTCATCGTTAAATCCCTGTGTAATTGTATCTATATAAAATTTAACTTTGGATGAAATATGTCTGGTCTGATGTACTGTGGTGTATGGACGAGTCTCACTACCTAGTGAAACAGAGGTCTTGGTTTTGAACATTGACAAGAGCATGGATACTGTAAAACTCTTATTGATATCAAAGAAATGAGTTGTCCTGAGAAGAAATTCAGTACCTTACCTGACTGTAAATGAAACTAGAGATAAAATTGATGAAGTTCCAAAATTGTGGATGGACCAATGTGTTTAATAATTTAAAAAATTCTGACATTTGACTGATTTTTTAAATTAAGTGTCCATTGCTTAAATCCGTACTTGCAGTTCAATTGTTTATCTGCAGTGTTTTCCTCCTGCATGTTAACAATCATATTCATTTAGCACTCTACTTTATAAGATTAAATTTTCTCTGTATTGATTAAAACTGTTAAGTTTTATAAAAAGATTAAACTACTATTGCATTCATTTTAATAATTAAAACAAACTATGATTTATTTTTCATTTTAATCTAGCTTGTGGTGGAAAGTTTGTTGCTCCTACTGGCTCAATACACTCCAAAAATTACCCCAATTACTACGATAAAAAAGAAGATTGTATGTGGCTCATTGAAGTTGCTCCTACTCATCGTATCAATTTAACCTTTATAAATATTGATATATCTCCTAGTTTTAATTGCTCTGCAGGCTCAATACAGGTAGGTTCTTAGATACATTAAGTTAAACTTTTATTGTAGTGTTGTTAACATAGAAAGCAGTATTGCAACAACAATATGACCTGTGTTAGCAGTCATTTTGTTGTGTCAGGACGACTGGTTTGGATGGTTGTGAGGTGTTATAAGGAATTCTGCGCATGAATTTTGATATATAAAATACTTGAAAGACTGTTAAAATGATAGTAAATTTTGAGATTGAAAGTATAATAATAATTTTTTCAGTACAAGTACAAGTAGTAGTAAGCCATTAGCACGGAACCTCTCCTTTAATTCTCTAAGTGACTCATTGCACTTGCAGTTCCTGCTCATGGACTTATGTTCTTGTAAGTATGGTTTTGTCATCTGCATTCTTCAGCACTTGTCTATTATTATCTGAGAGCCGTCGCATGTCTATTGTGTAGATTATAAACAGGAGGAGCCAAAGGACTGAGCCTTGTGGGACACCACTGTTGACTGTCAGTAAATTGTGCTAATGGTATGGCAAGATGATGTGCAACTTCATCGCTGATTTCAAATCTTTCATAGACATACCATAATAATCCATTGCACTTGTCATTTTCTTAATAACAGTTTTGATTTCATGAACTGTAATGGGTTTTAGAAAAATCGAGTCCATCATCAAAAGTGCTTCAATCTTCTGTATTTCTGGGATTGGAGCACTGTTGCCTGGAAGGTTTACAAAAAGTCATTCATGTTGTTGGGCTCGACAGGGCATGTTTCATGTACTGCCATAGATGTATCACCTTTAATGATTCTCCAATATACTTTAGGGTTTTGTTCTGAGTTTAGAAGTCTATTAAGGTTGTAGTTTAATTTCTTATGTCCTTAAAGGACCTCGTGAGCTTTTTAACTAGTTGAATATGTTCATTCGATTGGTAAATATCTTTTTGTGCAGTGGCAAATTGTAGCCAGATATACAATTTCTTAAGATCATCATCCCACCAAGGATTGTGGATGATGTTTTGATGGTGTCTTGTGGTATTGAAGCAATTTATCAGTAAATATTAGGGAGATTAATAATAAGACTTGGAAAACATAATAAATGGTATGAATGTGGTCCTGGAGAAAGAGGGAAAACAAAGGTAATAGAGTGTAGTATGGGAAACAATAGAATAACAAAGGGAGTTTGATTGGGAAGGGATACTTTGAAGGAAGTTAAGGAATTCTGCTACTTGGACAATAATAATGACTAGGAATGGTAGAAGTATTGTAGACATAAAGAGTAGTAAAGTACAGGTAAAAAAGGCTTTCACAAAAAAATTACTTATGGCTAATATGTGTATGAATATTAGGAAATCATTATTTAAATGTTCGTATGGAGTGTGGCATTATATGGTTACAAAACGTGAAGAGTAGAAGTTGCAGAAAGGAAAAGAATTTAAGTTTTTGAAATGTGGTCATATGGAAGAATGCTGATAATCAAGTGGATGGATAGAGTAACTAATCAGGAAGTTATATGCAAAATAATATAAGGGAGAACAATATGGAGGATTTGGACCAAGAAAAGGAATAGATTAATAGACCATGTTTTGAGACATGAGGGTCTAGTAAAATTATTAAAGGGAAATATGTGGGATAAGTTTAGAAGAGGAAATATGTAAAGTATTATTCAAGATAAGATTATCTGCTAAGAATATGTTTTCTTTTCTTTTTTCTTCTCATTTTTTTAAGGTGTATGATGGTAATTCAACTGATAACCAAATGTTGGCCCAACTCTGTGGAAGTTTAACAAATTCTACTACAGTTATATCCAGCAGTAATTATCTTCTACTTCACTTTCAGTCACTAAGCTCTAGCGGGAAAGGATTTAAAGCAGATTACCATATTGTAAGTGACGTTAAGTATGCATTAATATCTTTTTACTCTAAATTTTAAAAATCTTCTAATTTCAGATATGAGCATATAAATACATAATAACAGTTTTATGTTTGATGAAGGAATTACTATCCATTATTGTTTATGGATGCAAAATATTATTTATTAGAACTTTTATTAATATTACTGTACTTTTATATACTGCTGTCAAGTGTTACACTCCATATTTATAACTTCAGGTACATTTGTGTTGATTAAAATTGGCAATTATTCTAACAGAAAACAAAATAGAAAATAAATTTACATTGTAATCAAATCAGAATAAGATATGTTCATTATTGTTTAGGTCACAATATGAAAACAAAAGTATCAAACAGATGCTAGATTGGAATATATTTAGCGTTGTTTGTTTAATTTAGATAAATTATTTTATTATTTCATGAGTAGAAAATCAAGCAAAATAATAATATTAAGATTTTTTATTAATAATTGAACCATTCTAACATAGAACCTCTTTGCATAAGTTATTATTTTATAATTTAATTTTTATTAAGTCCCACTTCTACCATAAACTTGACTGTGTGTATTTGGGTATGTTCTGCATATAATTATAAACATGTTGAGCAATTTTGACCAGTCAATATTTTTCAGAGTAAATTACTTTCATACTGTTAACCTCAACACTATTTGTGTATGATTCCATCCTTTTTCAGCACGGAAGGGAAGTAATCATAGAGAATGACATAATATTTAGAGCAGACTAGAAAAGGTAGACTATGACCACAATGCCTGAAAGGTTTTAAATTGGGTGATGATTTAAGTGGAAAATTATGGACGTTTTGGCTTTATTAACCTTAGTGATCTTACAAAGTCCTTTTCAAACAGATTAAATATAACTAGTATTTTCAATGAAAAATATTTTAATTTAATTAAATCTGGGTTTGTTTTTATATTAAAAACAATAAAAGCAACTAAGTATGTTAGTATTATTTATATATTAATCTTTATTTTCTATTTACTCTAAATACAATGTAATAATTATATAATTTCAATTTTGAATTTGTCATAACATTAGAGTAACAATTTCTCAATGTATACTTTGAGCAGTGCCAAAATTACATCAATACCACTGCTTTAGCCACATGTTCCACTCATAAGCTCATCATTAACTATCAGTCTGGAACAAGCTGCAAATAATTTATTCAATTGTGTTGTAAATTGGTTTCCTGTAAATACACAAAAATTAAATTGTGACAAAATGCACTCCATTTGATTAAACACTACTAATTCTAGTATACTACCTAAATGAATATAAAAGGTTTTGATTGAACAAGGTAGTATAGAATGTACAATATGCCTTCTGGCAGACAATAAGTTAAATAAATGAACTTTGCGTGATTCTCTGCAGTCAGAATAATACCGGTTTTGAATAATTTTTTTCCTCCATAAATGTGTCATTTGATTTATGAGAAAAATTAAATCATGGCTAGCAGATAGAGAACACTAAATCCATTTTGCATCCTCATGTCTCATCATAATTTGTATATCAATAGCTAAAAAATTTATTTTATCAAGAATTGCAACAACAAAAAATTGAAACTTTAATGATAAGTTAATAGAGTAAGGGCACTTAACATAGTAATTTTAAGCCATTATCAGTTGTACTGATAAGAATGTAATATACAGAAGTAACAGAATGAATATGGTACAATCTGTCAATATAGCAAAATAGTTTATACTGGCAGTTTATTGCTTTTTGCTGAATTACTCTGACAATCCAATTCCAGAAGTAAATTTATATATTTTTTAATTGCTTAAAGCCAAATGAATTAAGATGTAGTGTTGTTAAAATCAAGTGCAAGCTTAGTAAATATCTGTTAACCCACTACTCTATACAGAAATTTATGGATCCTTAATAGATTATGGTTACTATTTGTTTATATATATTTAATTATAATTATTTTCAACTATATAACTATAATAGGAGATACAAACTAAATGTTACCATAAACTATTATTTACTATAAATAAAAAATATGCAACTGTAATATAATTAAAATATATATTATGTATGTAATCTAGCTGAAATGAGTTACTTATTTAAGAAGTTAATTACAATCATTGAAGCCTTGTTTCTTATAGAATTTATCATTAATATCATCCTAACCTTAGAATTTATTTAATGTAATAAAAATATTTTTCAATAATGTAGTGAAATTGTAATACTTATTAAAGCTACATTGTGGCATGGATTTTATTTCCAGATGTGTGGAGCAAGGATAGAAACAGAAGATTCAGGTCAAATTTCATTACAAGATTCTATTGGAAAGTCTACTAGTTTAAATTGCTCATGGATTATTATGGGAACTAGGCCTGGTATATTATATATTACAAATATTAAACAGATAATTTTATTTAAATTTCATATTATCCTTAATATATATTTATAAAATATTATAATCAATAAATATATATATATATATAATGGGGAAAGGACAGAGAGATAGAAAGAAGATGACTTACCTGAGGTTCATAGATGGTAGACACCTTGCGAGGTTTAGAGAATTTTCGGAGGCACCTTCATCAGAAAGTTAGGAAGACATTTCCAGTGATCGGCTAGCCCACCCCATTAATTGTTTTAATAAACATGACAATGTCATTTCCTATCTCATATATATATATATATTGAATGTCACTGGACATTACAATTTGTTCAAGTATTCATGTCAATTATTTATTTGGTGTACTGTATTTCATATCAAATCAACTGTATTATCTTTGGATAAAAGTTATCCTCAATAATTTTAATAATAAATAAATTACATACAAATAAACAAGTTATATGTGTACTTATAAATAAATTATTAATGTAATAAACAAGTCTTATGTTTCAGAGGATCGAGTCACTCTTACTATCACCCATATGGAAATGTTGGATGAGATGTGTTTATCATCTGGTGTAGTGGTGAGGGATGGAGAAGATGATTCAGCTCCTCTTATTGGACAATATTGTGGAACAAAGCATCCACCACACATTACAAGTCAAGGCAATGCCCTTTTTGTGATGGTCAGGTCTCTATACAGATCCAGCCTAACCCGTTTCAGGGCTTCTTACTCTGTTACTTGGACAGGTATGTATTTGCTGTTCCCATGCAATAATAATTACATGTAATTCTCCTATAAGAAGTGACTGCTATAATAAAATGGTCTCCGAATAATTAAATTTGTATTTAAAGCATGTGGAGGAGCTCTTACCTCAGAACATGGATCATTTGCATCTCCTGGCTTCCCTGGTAATTATCCATTGGAAGTAGAATGTGTATGGACCATTGTAACTTCTCCAGGTTTGTTTATTAATAATTTTCGTTAATTTATTTTATAGTCTGTATACATTTTTACTCTCTGGAATAAGTAGAATTTAATTAACTTATTCATTAAAGAGTGTCAACAAACTTCAAAATCATAAGTGGATACCTTTAAGTGTATTTATCATTTTTAGTGGTGTATAATGAATTAATTTTCTTAAAGTAGAGAACGCAGCTGATTCACATTAATGATAACTTAATATATATCAATTTAGGAAGGTTGCAATTTATGAAAACTTGTATTACTTCATGTCTCTGACAAAAAATAGGGTCCCTGGAGTTAATTCAAGAAGTCTTCTCGCCCATTTTGAAAGTTATAGTTTCTCTTGTTCCTTGCTCCTCGATAAATATTATTCCTCCTGTTACTTTATCACTATTCATTGCCATCAGTTCTAAATTAACTAGAATGTCTAGCAAGAAATCTCTCCTTTTCCCCAACACTTAGAGCTGCTCATTTAATTAGCCACATCAAATTTATGATATTACCAATTTTACCTGTTCTTTTTTCTTGAAATTAAAGTAACTTTTTTTAAAAGACGTATTGTGTGGATGTACTTGAGTGATAACCATTATCAGTGATGTTGTTAGGGTTTTATATAAATTTTAAGAAATGGAGATGCTTTAACATGAAGTTATGTAATGGTTTGTATAGCTTGTCTCTAAATTTTACATAAAAACCTGAAGAGTTCCTAAAGGTGGGCGAAATTTTTTTTTTTTTTTGTAATAAATATTATATTTATGTAACTCAAGGCTGTCTACCTATTTATATTACATGTACAGCTTATGGTTTTCCTGTCCCGAATATGGCACCTCATGTTCTCCTTCAAACACAACATGGGAAAATTGACCTCAAGTGTTGTTGCTTACTGGTGTAGGCTCTGGATCAACTGGTGGTGAAACTATGGGCTACACCCAGTATCATTAAATTATTACATGAGCCCTTGTAAATGCTCAGAATGTGTTCCCACTGTTGTGAAGAGTGTTCTCTAACTTCACTTACTGTTCTGTCTTCAGTTGAACAAGTTAAACAATTACAAATGATAAGTTTATCTGCCTAAGTACTGTCTTATTAACAATTTAAAGACTTGTCACTTATTAACAATGTATATGGTCTTCACTACTTTTGATCAAAATAAGAAGACACATTGAGCTTCACTGACAGATAAATGCTAAAAAATCTATAAGCTTTTAACAAACAAACATAACAGACAATATATCAGCTCTTTTAATTAATTGAGTTCCTCATTCAAGACTAACACTTAGCCAATCAAAATTAACTGTTTAGACAACAATTAACTATTTATTAGTCAAACCATGGGAGCCCCAAAAAGCAACATGTTAAAAAGTATGCAGTTATGTCAAAGCACATTATCTAAAAATTCAATATGTTCCAAAATGTTACTGAACTGCATGCTATTTTTTTGTGTTAGTAATATTGAAAAATAAATGTTTTCACTTAATCTAAATTTTGTTATTTTTATTCATTAGTCCCAAAAATATAACTGCAATTAATATTAGACAGTCAATAATATTATATTACTTTTTCTTCATTAGTATTTATTTAAAGTAAGACATTCTTCATTGCTATTTTTATTTTGAGTAAATATGGAAAGAACTGATTCTCCTGATGTAATGTACCTTTCTTGATATTTTCACCAGACACTAATATGTTACTGTTATCAGTGAATATATATATAAACAATTAATGGGGAAAGGACACAGAGATAGAAAGAAGATGACTTACCTGAGGTTCATAGGTGGTAGACACCTTGTGAGGTTTAAAGAACTTGAATTTTCGGAGGCACCGCCCCGTTATCTACAAAATAAACTGCACTCTCTGCCCAGCCTTTTACATCGGTCAGACAAAGAGACCCCTCCCCGAACGGATTGCCAACCACCGCAGCACAGTAAAACTCCTCAAAACCCCATTCCCCATAGCCGCCCATGCCCATAGCCACAACACCAACTACTTCAACCAGTGCTTCACACTGACCCCCCTCAAAGCCCTACCTCCCGACTCATCAGAAGCTGAACTCCATCTGTGGGAACTTTCATTCCAGCATGTCCTACAGTCAAGACAAAGCCCTGGACTCAACATCCTATAACTCTTTATCTCCAATCTCCCCCCCCCAAAGCACGAGTCCATTGGAAGTGTACATACAATAAATCCTTCTGTGTGTGTGTATACCTTGCCTTTTGTTTGAATAGTGGCTGTATGTATGTATGTATGTATGAGAGTGTGTATCAATATTTAAATATTGACACCTCTAAGGGTGGATGTGTTTGAATGAATGTGTGTCAAGATGGGGGTGTTAGTATGCATCTCCCCAACCCCCATCAAGTCCTTGCCTCTTCCCAGACCCTTATTGAGAGAGAAAGTTGGTGACCTGGTGGGGTCAATTGTTTACGACCTAAGTTAGCAGAGCAGCAAATTTTGGCTGCTCAGTTGTCGGCTAGCCGATCACAGGAAATGTCTTCCTAACTTTCTGATGAAGGGGGCGGTGCCTCCGAAAATTCAAGTTCTCTAAACCTCACAAGGTGTCTACCATCTATGAACCTCAGGTAAGTCATCTTCTTTCTATCTCTGTGTCCTTTCCCCATTAATTGTTTTAATAAACATGACAATGTCATTTCCTGACTCGTGTGTGTATATATATATATATAAACTGTTTGATTTTTTCTTTAGCAAACAGAGCAATGATAACATTCTCCTCATTTGAACTTGGACCCAGCATTCCTGGTGGAAGCTGTGATGATGACTACCTGGAAATAAGAAAGGATAATGTTAATGGTGCACTTTTAGGCCTGTATTGTGGTAATGTTGTACCTTCTAACTTAACAGCTGCTCATAGCTTCTGGGTTAAATTTAGGAGCACTAAGGGTGGTGGAGGTGCAGGATTCCTAGCTAGCTACAGCTTAAGTAAGTAAATTTCTTGTTTAATTAGATATATTTTAGATTGTAAATACAATTCTCTTATGTATATTTTAAATGCAAACATATTCCCCAAATAGTGTTGAATATGCTCAACACAACAATATTTTAAATCTTTTAAACACTATTCCCAAAATATTACAATTGTTTAATTTTTCTATCAAATTTAAAATTAATTTTCTCGTACAGTAAGTCAGTATTTTCAACTATATATGTCAGAGTTCTACTGAAAAGTTTTAATAACAGATGCAATACTTACATATTTATACAACATAGAAACCATGTTTTAAAAAATTCTTTTTATCTATTTAATATATATCATGTAACCATGTTACCAGTGGCAGCTGGTGCATATGTGCTCTAGTGCTACAGCACATTAATTAATTTAGGAGGAAGTATTTGTTTTGTAATTTTAAGAAACTCTAGAAAGTCTGTAATGAGAAATGCTCTTGCACATTATTACCATTTCCACTCCCTGCTTGCCTAAGATCCAGCAATAATATGAGCTACCAAATGCACAGCGCTGTCAGAGCAAATGTACTGACACAGGATATAATTATAAATGTTTTCGATGAATGCTCTAGTTGTTGTTTATTTTGTTTAATAAAAGTTTATTTTAAAAAATGTTTAACAGGTGGCATTTTGAAGACTCATAATTCTGTGAAAATTAGCATACAATCCACGTACAATATTCCCATAAATGTGACTTTTTCCTAAAATTAACTTTCTGTATTTTAAATATGTAATAAGTAAAAATACTATCTTGTTAGGATTTTGCGCCAATGTGTTTACACATTTTTACAATTTTAAAATTTTGCTTCTATTACAAGTGATGGAGACGAAAATAGAAATTTAGCATTTTATGGGTCGTGAAGTTTTAACGAACATTTAGGTGTTGTAGTATTATTAATATCTTTATCCTCCTAAAATTTGTCTTGGGGTGATGTAGCACATAGCTTTAAATACTCATGAGCCACCACTACATTTTATTATGTTTCCAGAAAAACTTCGAAACACATCACTTTGTCAATTCATATTAGAATGATATATATCTTTCTTCAAATCCATTGATCAAAAATTTAAGCACATTAAACCTGTTTTCATTTCCAACATTAATAAAAATAATGCAACAGATATCTGTGTACATATTCACAATATTAAATTTTTGTCTTTAAATGATTGGATATTAAAGTGAGGCTTGGGCATGGTCAGGAAGACATCATTTTTTTGACTGATATAGAAAGATGAAATGAGTTCGCAGTTGACCTGCTTTAGCCACGAGACGCCTTTACCGATTCAGCCACGATGCCCGCCCGCCAAATATCGTCAGCCTGGGTAGTTGGATTATCTAAATTGGGATAGATAGAGAAGAGGGATAGAAGAGTTAGGAGCATCCATCTTGGATAGAACACGAATTAATGATGGAAACGTGAAAGTGGTTGTGGTGAAATGTATCTGTGGTTTGTGCAAGGGCAGCTCAAAATGTTTAAGAAATCTAGAATGATTATGGAAGGTACAAAAGCTTGTTCAATTGCTAGTCAGCTTCAAAAATTAAAAACATACCTCAAGAAGCAAAACAACTTCTTAAAATTCTGGATCATAGTAGAAATGTAAGTATCAATAAAATACACCAAGAGCTTGTACAATTTTATAGCAGATGCCTCTTTAATATTCAGTTAAGAGAAAACAGTTTTGGTGGAGCAGAATTTTTTAATTGGATTAACAATAATCAATTGACTTGGACTGAAATTGTAGCTTCCAGTTTGAAAATTAATGAAATTCATGGAAATAACCCAATTAACTGAGTTAAACTATTTGTTGAAGATGTGGTTGTAAAGTATTTTTTCGGCAGAAAACTATGCCATTTGGTTAAACTATTTAGTCATTTTAAAGAAAAGAACATTTCATTGCCTCATCTTTCTCAAGTTATAAAATATAATTTGTAACAGATCAAAGCATGTTGAAAGAATATTTTCAATATTGAATAATATATGGTCTGAAGCAAAGGACAAGGTAGCTGAATCAACATTAAAAGCTTTATTACGCTGCAAAGCCAATAATGTACTAAATTGTACTGAATTTTTCGACTTTATTAAAAACTATAAAAACTTTTTAAAACAAGTTCACAGTAGTGATAAATATTATCAATAAAAAGTTTTGTTGAATTAACCCTTACGTTAAGAGGTTGTTGATCCAAAAAAAATATTTTGAGTTTTTTATTTTATTTTTTTCACACACATTATGACGCACTATTAAATAGAAATATATTTTATACAACAATAAGTAATTTACTGATTTTTTTCCTCCAGTTTATGTATTGTAACAGATCGGACGCATTCCCGGTCAGCTCAGCCCCGCGTTGATATACAATTTTAGGAATTTTATAGGGCGCCAGGTATTTTATACTCAGAAAAACTTGAAAAGATAATTTAAGAGTTTAATTTTAATCAGAGCACGAAGTTAGCAATCGAAAACAGGGCGTGGTCACTCATTTATTCTCCGCTAACAACTCTCAAAACTCATAGACGTAAATTAATTTAACACTTGACGAAGACCTAAAATACTTTCTGCCGTATCACCACCTAAATCTGGGTTTGATTCTGCCAGCTCCTGTCTTGTGCCAACCTGCTGATGCACGGTCACATGACCTCATCCGCCAATCGGAGGTCTACGAATTCCTGCGTAGCGTCGGCCATTTGCAAAGCGACATCACGTGTTAGCCACATGCAAAGCCGCGTTCGCTTACGTCCGATAACAATACTTCTGCGTCTGTCTTACCTTGCCTACTACATTCCCCCGCTTGTATTGATTTTGACTGGGACTTTACATGTTACAGTATATTTTGGAGCATAAACATCTTTCTCCCAACCCTTGTTATTTTTAACACCTCCTTCCCAGAAAAAATCGCATGGACGCTTGTGTTATTAGTTTTGAATAAGTTCTCTTATTTGTCTCAGTTTGAAAGAAAAGAAAAGTTATGTCTACCCATATCACTCTCTGTAACGACCAACAAATGTGGCTACATACCAAATTTATTTTATTTTAAATTTTAATAAGAACTAACATATTCCTGAAATTATTTGCTAAGTATCAAGAATATAATTAATATTATCAGAATGCATAATATACATGCTCAAGGAATTTTTCATTAACTTGCAGTGCATGGAAATCAACTTGAAGGAGAGTCTGGACAGATAGCATCCCCTATGTACCCGTCTCCATATGTTCAAGAAGGAGATTTCAGTTGGAGGATCACAGTAAACTCATCCTATGCAATACGGATAACTTTCAAGGACTTTTATATAGAAACATTTTCAAAGACGTGTCATGACTATCTTTCGGTAATTGTACTCATATTATTTCCATTTTAATGTGCAATTATTAATATAAAATTAATTATAAACTTGAGAATCCAATTCAATTCTAATGTACTGCCTCCAAATATAAATACTTAAGTATATATAACATGAATCAGAAAACTATCAAAAATTCATTAATTTGTTTTTTACTATCACTCACAAAAATTAATCAGTACATTCAATGAAAATTATAAACAAACTATTTTAGCTAGATTGACAGTAAATTGTGCATATCTGTGCTCAACTTGACTCAAATGTATTTGGCTTTACTTCGATCAGTAAAAATGGCCTTGTTACATGAATCTGTGCACTACATGTATGGATGAAATTTCATACACTTCAGAGAGGGCTAAAAGGCTGTAAACCAATTTCATTTGAATTAACCCATCACAAGTCTTTAGTGAGAACTATCAACAAAGTTGGTTTGCCTCAATTTCTAGTTTTACATCCAGCTTTATAACTTTAAATAAGGCTGAAAATATTCATGAGTTGAACACAACAGACAATGTCAATTAGTTAATTCATTTATTTATTTTAAAATTATAATCTACATACTTATATATTTTTGCTGCTCAAACTTTCCCTACAAATTTCATAAACATGACCCATGCTTAAAGGCTTAATAACAATAAGTTATTACAACTTATGAATTTATATTCTTTCTATGATTTTGTTATTGCTAACTATTAAATTCTGTTGTCTTAACTTCTCATAAACATTTACCAACTCGTTTTTTTGTTCTTAGTTACTTTTTGTTGCATGTATGAAAACTATGGATGTGGTCGTGGTAGGTGTCACATGTTAATTCATCTTTTACTTCAATTAATGTATTTAACTCAATAAATGTTATAAGGTTACAGGACCCCAACAATGTGAATAGATTTGTTCTACATTCACCTTGGAAAAGTACACAACAAGTTAATGGCTGGTATTGATGTTTTTGCTATTAATAAATTTAATAGGTAGAATTATTTGCAGTGGAAATTTTAAATTAACTGTGCTCTGCAGGCCACAAAGCCACAAAATGATGAAACAAAAATAGAGAAACGGGATAAAGAAGATGTGGCAGTAATGTTCATAATATTGTCGGTGATGGAGCTGTCACAAATTACACTCACTCAAAGCTGTTTCTCTTCAACAGAAATGATGAAAAAATTAGACTGTATTTTTAAAATATTCTGATTTCAATAAAATGTTCCTTCTTGACAAATTTTGTCAGTTGAAAATGGACGGCAATGAAATGGTGATACATTATATTTGTAAATCTTGCCCACTAAATGAATGAATCTGGTAAAAATATTAGTAATGGAGCCTTAAATTGAAAAATTTTGTGAACAGTCTTCAAAATACATAAACTTTAGACATGTGTGATTATCTGTTGCTGATAGGAAACAAAACTTGTCAATAAACGACTTAAAACAGCATCTTTGTCAGTTTTTATTTTAATTACTATATTATGTTTTGTCTCTGACTTGAGACTTCTTCAGGTATATAAATTTAGCTGTACATGGAACTTCACACCATGACACCTTTGGCCGAAATGCAGGAAATACCTGAAGAAGTCTCAAATGAGAGACTTGAGAGTGTGTAGTGCAATATTTAAGTTAAAATAAAAACTATCAATGAGGCTGTTTTAACTCATTTATTTTATATTTATTTGTCAGACAAAACTTGTCAAATTTTATAGCTAGACTCATCGATGAAGAAACTGATACATAGTGAAATATGTGGTACTATGTCTGTACAATCGGTTGGTGGAGAAAACTACTTTATTTTAATGAATGACCAATTTAGTGGTTTCAGAACTGTCTTTTCTTTAACACAAAAGTGATGCTCTAGAAACCTTCCAAAACTTTTTCCTATTGTGTGAAAATAAATTTGGCCATCAAGTGAAATCACTCAAAGTGATACATCAATATGTATTTCAGTGGTTTTATAGAAAGGTATTCAAATATAAACTACAGCTCCTTATACTCCACAACAGAATGGGAGATCTGAAAGAGATATGTGCACAATAGTATAGTGTTTTTGATCCACGATATATTTTAAAGAAATACCTATATATCTGTGGGCAGAAACTGTGAATACTGCCCTTTTATTATTGTGAATAGAACCCCTGCAACTCAAGCTCCAGATGCTACTTCTTATGAATTAGGGACAGGGAAAACTGTATCACTTAATCATCTAAAATTATTTGGCTCAGATGCTTACATACATATACCTGATGTTTGCAAAAGAAATTGGAGCACAAAAGCAAGAATATGATCCTTGTTGGATGGGAGAAATATTTCAAGAACTATCATCTGTTTGATCCAGTTACTAAGACCATCAAGGTTTCAATAAAATGTATCTTTAATAAATGAAATAACATGTTGAGTAAATCACCACATCAACATACTTATTTACTATCAATGAAGATGATATAAGCACCATTGATTCTACAGATGGAAATCAAACTTATTATCCCAAAAATCCTCCTTACACAAACAAAATTAAGCATTGAGTTTCCCTCAAGCAAAAAATTGGAAAGGGGCTTTAAATGAAGAATTAGAATATCTTCAGAATGAGACTTATAACCTTGTATCCCCACCAGAGACAGGCAATATAATTGGATCCAAGTGGGTATTTAAAATAAAATATCTTCCTAATGGCAAGATTGATAAATGTAAGGCTAGACTGAGCAAAGGGTTTTACCAACTGGAGAGAGTTGACTTAACAGTGAGACCTTTTCATCCACTTCAAGATATGACACTTTAACAGTTACTTTAGCAATAGCTGCACAAAATAAATGGGAAGCCATGGAAATTTATACAAAAACTGCCTTCCTCTGTGGTGAAGCAAAAAACCAATATTTATTGAAAGTACTCCAGGATTGAGTAAAGCTAAAAACCTGGTAAGCAGTGATGGTTTATGAATATTTAAAGTAATGTGCTACATCACCCCAAGGCACAATTTTTATGAGGCTAATTTCTTTTACATAATATATTAATATTATTACAATGAAAATATTATATAGGAGGAAGGAACATCAAATAGAATGTGAGTTAGGAGAAGATCAGTTTGGTTTTAGGAATAATGTATGGACAAGAAAAGCAATATTGACTTTGTGTCTAATTTTGAAGACAGGATAAGAAAACACCGGACAACGTTCATGGCATTTGTAGATGTTGAAAAAGTATATGATAATGTGAACTGGAATACACTATTAAGGATTTTGAAGAGCACAGGAAAAAAATATCAAGTATGAAGGCTTATACAGACGGAAGTCAACAGCAATTAATATTGATGATCAAGAAAAGAAATCAGAAAGGAGTAAGACAAGGATGCTGTCTGTCGCCCATGCTGCTTAACTTATATATAGGACAGACGCTGAAGAAAGTTGAAACGGAATATGGAATAGGAATCATACTGCAAGGAGAAGAAATAAAAATCTTACATTTTAAAATGATATTGTAGTACTACGGGAGTCAGAAGAAGACTTGGAAACCATAATAAATGGCATGAATATTGTCCTGGAAAAAGAGTTCAATATGAGGATTAATAGAGGGAAAACCAAGATAATGAAGGGTAGTATGGGAAACAGGGTGTTAGATTGGGAAGGGATATTCTGATGAAAGTTAAGCATTCTGCTACCTGGGAAGCATAATAACTAGGGATGAATCGGAATGAAATTTTAAAATATATAAAATAAAAGTGGCACAAATTGCTAACAGGAACGTATTTAATAAAGAAAGTTCATTTTAGGCCACACTTTTTGGTAATATTGTACGTGCAGGAACATGCAATAATTTAAAGTATGAGGTCTTTTCCGGTGAATGGCATGTATAAATTCCTCTCGGGTTTCCAACTGGGACAAAATTTTAACAGTGACGTTTCGATGGCTTGCTCTGCCATCATATTCAGACAGAGCTAATTGCTATTGTGATAGCATTATTTTGGAAGCAATAAACATCAGGTTCAGTGAGAATTTACTGAATAGAGATTCTGTTTCCAATTGAGCCTGGCTTGGAATCCATTGTTTCACCGGAGGAACGCGGAGCTGAGTTACGGGACCCCAGATGCAACGGAGACGGGCCCGCGTGACCTCAGCCACTGAAGACTAGAGCAGTAAGAGGCAAGTGGACCAATGGGAGACGCCCTCGCACCCTCGTCAACATCTAGCCAATCTCAGGCAGTCTGTGCTTGCACAGACTATATAAATGCTTACACTTACCAAATTTGACACTTCAGTCTGAAGATGATGGCAGAGCAAGCCATCCAAACGTCATTGATAAAATCTTTGACCCGGTTGGAATCCTGAGAAGAATTTATACATGCAATAATTTTCTCAGTTATGAAAGACTTCAAAATGCTGTCCATTAAATGTTTTTTTTAAATAACCTTTGATTAATTCAAATAAACCACATCAAGTCCATAAATAATAATAGTTTTATTAACTCATCAAAAACATTTAAAACTGTAGCCTAATGAGGCTGCCTATGTTTCAGCATGAACGCTCTGCCCGGTGCTGTGCTGACACATATCAGAACAGCCTACTGTGCTACTTCATTAATCATACCATTCTACATTTAGAGCAGCATGAACGCTCTGCCCGGTGCTGTGCTGACACATATCAGAACGGCCTACTGTGCTACTTCATTAATCATACCATTCTACTCTTAGAGAGGTGTGCCGATAGCTAAATTTCACTATTAGCTGGCCACTAGAACTGATTTGACTAGTGATCAAAGCTGGCCCATTTAGCATCTCCCGCGCAATACCGCAGAAACACACGTGAGCTTCAGAGCCCAATAGCTGCTCTAAAGCAGCTGATCCCAACTTAAAAATATATGTTTCATGTACATAAGAGCCTGCTCTTTGTAATCGTACCATTTTTCAGATGTTTTAGCCTGAAATTTGGATACATTTACATGTAATATCATTTTGGGAAACTTTCATGAGGAATATCTCAAGACATATGATTATAATAGTTTTTATGTTTCTGCACGTCTTAATATGGTGTTTTATCTCCTCGGTTGCAAAATATGGTGGCATATAGATCTTTTGCTCCTAAGTAATTTGCCTCCAAAGTGACGTCAAAATTTGCCGCGACAAAATTTTGTGGCGACTTTGGCCAGCTGTACTACTATTTTTTTTATACCACTACATTCTGGGTTAGAAGGTGTTTCGATAAGCCAAGTTTCACACTTATCTGGCAGCTAGAACTGATTTGACAAGGTATCAAAGTTGGCCCTTTCAGCGGTGTGTGCGCGTTAACGTGGTGACAATAACATTGAAATTGGGATTCTAACTTCTGAACCAGTGCACAATTAACTCTATTATTTTGCATAGTTTCAGTTGGGGTCTAGATTTACTTCCTTACAAAATTTAATGAGATTTAGAGAGGGTCGAGTGACCATGAAGCAAGTACAAGCACTATACCTTCAGATCCTGAAACGATCTTATCATCAGAATATAATCCATTGATAGTACACTGGAATACTGTGAAACTTATTTTTTTATATCTGAAGGGTAGTGCAACTTATGGCATTGAATACTCTCCAGTGATTGATCATGCATGTCACTTAGTTGGTGCTGATTTTCTTGATGATGTTGACAATAAGTCAACTTCCGGCTATATATTTAAACTCAGTAGTAAGCCAGTAACTTTGCGTAGTCAGAAACAGTCTGCAGTCTCTACTTCTATAACCAAGGCAGAATACATTGTAGCATCAATTGCAGTTAAAGAAATATTATGTATTCATCAACTTTTACAAGTTTTTGATGAAAGTGAATTGTGTGTATGAAGCTTTATCTTAATAATCAGAGTTTCATCAAGTTAATTAAAAACCCTGTGTTTCACTTGTGTACAAAGCACATTGATGTGCACTATCACTTAATTTGTGAGAAATGTATCAGCGATAATAAAATATGTGAAATCTTTTGAGCAGTTAGCTAGCATTCTTACAAAAGCTCTTCCCAGGGCAAAATTAAAATACAAAAATAAACTTACATTAAAAAATGCTAATGTAACTGTGTGTGTGTCTGATCTTTAGTGACAACATAATTGAGGGTAGTATTAAATTTTGTTGTCATAACTATTGTCCTAATACACAAACAGAAAATAACAATTGAGATTCTCTAGTCAGTCCTTTATGTACTAATGGACCCTTTATCCCCAAAATAAAAACATATTGCTTAATGGCTTATTTTTTAAGTTATACTTAATTTTCTTGCATGTTGGCCTTTATCTCCCACATTATTATTTTAATATTAATTTAATTTACCAGAAAACTAATAGTTATTATTCTTTAATTAAGATATATGATGGATATGATGATTCTGCACAAGAACTATTTAAGGGATGTGGTGGACAGTTGCCTGATCCTGTTACATCTTCATCAAATATTATTTATATTTCATTCTCAATAGATCCACATAAAATTGGAGGATACTTTCTCTTAGAATGGCTTCAAGTAAAGTTGGACAATTTTGTCTTTCATAAAGAAGAGAAAAATGTAACAGGTATTGCATGCTGAACCAAATTATTTCATGAAATAGTAAATATATGACTTCAATATTGTTATAGTTTCTTAAATAAATCTATAAAGTATGTTCTTAAATACTAACCAAACTATGTGGTATATTTACATTAATATATTTTAATATAAATGTTACCTTTTAGCATTGTATTGGATTATTTTATCATTAAAAATATATTTAATAATATTTTCAAATGTTAATGACTGAATGCAAATGTTTTATTTTAAGTCATAATTTTATTGACCAATATTGTCATTGGCCTGTTTATATTTCAAAGCTTTGACCTTTATCATATATAGTTCTAGGATAGTTTAGTGTGTTTACAGTTTGTCTTGTAAATTATCAATTCCCTTGTGTTTAAGCCAATTCTTAGGTATATCAGGTGTTTTATTGATTATATTAATTGAACAAACATTTACTTTTAGTATGGAAGACATCATGATTCTCCCATCATCAACATTCATTTTTCAGTCCATTTTTCAGGGTGTAGCCTCACAGATATATTTAAATAAAGTGTGCCATCATAATCTCTTATTTACCAATTGCAGTAATAATGTTCAAGGTATAACCTGGAAACTTTTTTATTTCATAATAATAATATGATACTGAGGGGGAATATAAAAAAAGAGGAATAAATGTTTAAGTTTAATTCTGTTTTAATCTTAATAAACATCAAAGTTATTTACAAGTTATGGATGATATAAAAAAAGGACAATCATTTAGCATTAGACTTAAATCTCAGGGTATTCACTGCGGGGTGAATGAAAAGCATTTGTTTGTTCCCGAATGGCAATAGGCCTGGCAAATGTGAACTCAAAAGTAAAAATATGTGTATGATACTGATAAAATGCATATGTTTCTATACACTGGTTGATTGGTTGCTGCTACTAATGGTCTCCGCCTGCTGTCTCCCTTACTCTCCTTCTTAGTTGCATCTTCCTTAGGTTTTTCCGCCAATGTCTCTCCGTTTCCCCGACAGCATCTATTGACACGCTCTCTCCACTCTCCCGACAACTTCTTCTCTGCTCTCCCAATCTAGTAGTTCTCATCCTGATCTCCCAAACTTTCCTCCCTCTTCACTTTGGTCGGACGCCACACCATCGTCAGCCACCAATCAGATGTTGGTCACCAAAGTCTGGAAGGAGACCTCTTACTTTTGTTGGAGTACTATCCCTTTTTGAACATTTTAGTGGTCAATGCATGATATTTATTTTCAGTACTAATATAGGTTTTTTAATTTTTTATAATGTAGCCTTGTACTTCCAGATTTTGCTTCATTTTCTGATAAGCTGTAACATTACTTGCTACTACTGGGAACAGTATTATTATTATTATTCATAAATGGCTTGCCTTTGTAACTTTGTGCAATGAAACAACCTTATGCTTCTTTTTCTTTTGAAATATCCTTTTGATTTAATGATCCACTGCTTCCTCTTATTCAGATTTAGCCATACTATATTTCTTTGGCTTTTGTTAAGTAGTTTCTTTCAAAACATATCTACTATGTCTTAAGCTTGCATTAGCATTTTATACCTAACATCACCTTGATAAATATATTTGCACTGCATATTTAGTTCTATATGCAGTTTTAGTTGCATACTGGAATGTATTGAAAGGCTGGACTATAACAGTGAATGGACTGTGACATCAAGGGGAAACACAACATGGGTGGTGGTGACATGCAGAAAATTGAATATTACTTCAAAAGTAGAGCACTTTATCTATATGTATTTTAAAGTCACTAAAATTAAATAAGTTAACAACCAGTCTTTTTATAAAAAAAAGTTTTTCTTTAGTTTATAGGACATTTCATCACCACATTTGGAACTTTCTCGCATAATGTTATTACAAAAAAAATAGAATAAAAATTATTAAAATATCAGAATAATAATAACATTAGTACAAATAAATAATAATAAAACCTACAATTTTGAAATTTTGATGAAAGTGAAAAGATGCCAAATGAGTAAGAATCCAAACTTGACTGCCTACAAGGGAAGCTTCAACCAAAATGTTATACAAGATTACATATCAACAATGTAATACATACACTTAATCCTAACTATGTGTAAAAGTGGGAAGTTAAAAATAGGTTTGTTGAACAGTTAAACAAAACAATATAATAACAAAACAAATTGAAAATGAAACAAAATAACAATATATCATATAACAACTAATCAATTTAAAAATAAATCTAACCAATCATAAAATAATTAAACTTAAAATAGAAATGTATGATATTTATACAATTTTTTAAAAATCAATAATGAAAATGTTAAAAGTTAAGAAAAAAAAGTACCATAAATATTAATCAATTTTAACATCTCATTATGAGAAATTAGTGTATTAAGTTTGTTTTAATAAATAACATTTCAGATATATTATGCATAAATAAATTCAACATTATCCCAATCAAATGCATGACTTTGGTCACTTTAGTGTTCTTAACCATGATGTGGAATACACTTGCAAGCATGAGCAGGAGGGGTTAGCAACAATTATAGTTCTAATGAGATGATAAAGATTGTGGAATAAAAATAGCAGGCCAGCTTGTTGACACAACAAGAAGTTCTTATATATATTGCAACTTTAATAATTGTAATAACATGTAACATAGTATTAATTTTTGTACACCAGTCCTAGAATATTTCTCAATATTGTTCATAGGATTTGTAGTATTACAATTTAACTTTGAATGCTATGATATGGTAAAATCACATATTTAGTCAAAAACCTTTGAATGAATAACCCAAATTTATGTGATTAACTCTAGCAGAAAAAAGTCTATTGTATATGCAACTCCCACCCCTCTGTGTCTCCCTTTTTCACAGACACATATTTTTATGTATATAAAAAAATTAATTTACTTTTACAGGTTGTGATAGAATACATGTTTTGGGCACAGATGTAAATACTACCTCTGTCAACATGTCAAGTCCAGGCTATCCAAATATGTATTCACAAGGCGGCTGTGAATGGATACTAGAAACATCCCAAAATAACCATATTTCTCTCATTATACGTGACATGGATTTAGAAGATTATTCTTACTACTGCTATAATTCTAAGCTACAAATTTTCTTTGGTAAGTTCCTTCCCTTACTAATATCCCATTACCTTCTTCAAAATAGCACTTTAAACAAATTGCATTCTCTTTATTAATGCCATACATTATTGGGTAATATTTGCCATATAGACATTAACAAAAAACAGAATTTTCTACCCAATGAAAATTATTAATTGTAAGACACAAATAGTAGAATAATTTTCATAAATGCTCAAATGATTTATATAGAATTACAAATGAGATATGCTATACGTAGTTGTATCATAAAAGTCTGCAACTTCAATCAATTTTATGTAATATGTAATCACTTATAGATGAAATTAAAAATGTAATTACTCTTCCATGTAGCTTCAATTGCCAAAAACAGACCTTTATTTTAATCTCTTTGCAATTATTGTACTACCTTATAATTGTACAAACCATTCTTATTGTAGGTGTAAAAAGTTGTAATGGATAAAGTAGAGGGAATAAGTGTAACTAAATCCTTATAATTGTAATTATTCCTTAATTGATGCTCCAAAAACTCTTCATTCACTCTTTTATATACATTACAATATATTTGTTAAAGTATTGTGTTGGCACAATAGCTCATTAATTGGTAGAGCATCTATGTACATTTGATTCCTGGCCCTGCCAACTATTTTAAGTCTTTTCATCTTCTACCTTTTCACTCTATATGCCTTGAACATATGCTTTCTTTGGAGCATATTCCCATCTTTTTCCCCTATTTCTGTCTTGCCTCACTATCCACTTTGTCACTTATTATAAATCCTTATCATTTTAGTTATTCCTTAGTATGTGCTACATTCCCTCTTCTATATTCATTCCACCCATCTTCTCCTATAATAAGACTGGCAATATTCTCTAGATCCATGGATTATCTTGGCCAGTTAGCGGTAAAGCATTTGTGTACAGAGCAAATGGATGTGGGTTTGATTCCCAGTGCTGCTGATTATTTTCTGTATTTATATTTTTCTCCCATACTTCTGTTTTTCTGTCACACTGTTCAGACTTGAAGAAGGGATCTAAGTTCTTGAAAATTCACTTACCCTTCCTTGCCAGTTGCCACCTACTATCAATTTATGGTAAGATGATTTTTTTCTTTCTCACCTATCAAATTTATTATTCTTTGACTTTTTCACCTTACTTCTTTTATAGATTTATAAATTATATCGATTTTTATAGATAGGTAAAAAGAGATAGATGGCTGACATAATATGTAAAACTTCCATCTCCTATGGATAGTCGAACATCATGTGTGAGTTAAAAATGAAAGTGAATAAATAAATTACTGTACTGCTTTTAGGAAGAAGAGGAAGTAATGATTGGGAGCCTCAATATACATTATGCTTGAGTAACTCCACAAATTTGGGATTCATTCATGGACCCAACTTAATGAAAGTAGTATTTTCTTCTTACTATGTTGTTACTCAAAAGAGAGGCTTCTTAGCAACTGCATTTACAGGTATCTATTGTGATATATACCTAGTCAAATAATATTCTCCTCCATTATTATTAATATTGAAAACTTTCATTATTTGCTTTTCAATGGAACGTAGTATAATACCACAATAAAATATAATATTTTAAAAGAAATAACTTGTTTCTTAGTGAATTCTGTATGTGGCCAGTTCTTAAATTCCAACAGAGGAGTTTCTTGTTTCTGGCAGCATATAACTTATCATTAGTGGATTAGGAATCTCAGTGATCTCAGTATATATCACATAAAATTTGAAATATTTTGACTTTATGCTTAAACTTCTTGTATTACTTTTTCTATCAGTAGTTTAAGTATTACAGTTCTGGAAACTTAAAAAAGAAATATGCAGAGTAGCTAACTACAAAAAACTACAATCAGAAATTAAAACACAGTCCCTAAGGTTTAGAAGTAAAGTGAAAAATTTACTGCAAAATAATTGTTTTTTTTCTGTACATGAGTACTTGAATTCCACTTTATGATAACAATTAATTTGAATCTCCATTCTCTAACCAAATTTTGTACTACAAGAAAGTAGCATATGTACATGAATACAGTTAAGGTAAGTCATTGTCTCTGTCCCTCTTTCCCATTCTATTGAATTCATTATTTTAACACTTTCACATTATACACTACCTTTCCTGCATGATATGTATGTGTTTCCCTATATATATATAAATGTGTGTGTATATAATATTTACATAAAATAATAAATGTTAATCATTATTCAAAATGAAATAACAGCCTTTTTAATAGTTTGAGTATTTTAATATTATCTTTAAAACTATTTTAGTATTTTGTTTTCCTAATCAAAATCAATTTAAAAATATTTAGAATGCGGCGGTTCGATTGAAGCCCCCAATGGAATAATTGAAATAAGTAACAAATCATTATATATTTCACAAGTCCATGGTCTATATAAGTGTGAATGGAACATTACTGTACGTGCTGGGAGAACAGTGCGTATGACATTTGATTACTTTGATGTACCTAGTGGAAAAGCTTCAGCATGCACATCTAAGTATGTAATGGTAAGATTTTTGTTTCCTATTGTATAAATAATTGTATAAAATTCTTGAAAATTCTGGCATGAAATGCCTGAGGAGAGTATTTGTTATCTCTGAAATTTTGAAATGTTTCTTGTCCAACTTAATACCAATGAATATATGAGTCGACTGCGAGCCAGCACCTGCAATGTGTCTTAAGTAGAATACCAACACCTCAGAAAACTTTATCTTGTCTCCAATGGCAACACTGAACTTCAATTTAAAGTAACCCATGACTTAAACCTTCACTGATATATGGAGAATTTTGATTACTACAGTCTTCTTCAAGAGATGAAAATGGTAAAGAGCAGTACTGTACTGCTTGAAGAATGAGATAGATAGGAAGTGCAAATCAGCCAAAGAGGCTTGGCTATAAGAGAAATGCAAAGCAGTTGAAGATTTCGTGTTGAAAGGGAAGACACAGCTTAAAGGAAAATCAAAGAAACATTTGGCGAAAGGGAAATTATTAACAAGAACATCAGGACAGTGGATGAGAATTTTATGGTCAGAGTTTGATAGAGTGCTGATAGATCTGAACAATTGTAAAGCACTGGGAATCGATAACATTCCAATGAAGTTGCTAAGATCATCGGTCAACGAAGCAGTATTATGGCTGTAATATAATTATATCCATACTGAAGAAGACTAGGGTTCATAGATTCAAAGAGCACAGGACAATTAGTTTAGTATCACATACATGCAAAATATTAAAAAAATACTGTATAGCAGGATGGAATGACAAATGCAATGTGAGTTAGGAGAAGATCAGTTTGGTTTTAGAAAGAGAAGCAACATTGACTTTCAGTCCAATTTTAGAAGACAAAACAGATAATAAGAAATAAGAAAAAACAGGCCTACATTCATGGCATTTGTAGATTTAGAAAAAGCATTTGATAATGTGAACTGGAACACTATAAAGTTTTTTCAAGAGGACAGAAATAAAATATCAAGAAATAAGGCTTAACTATAGCCTGTACAGAAGGCAGTCAGCAGTAATTATAATCGAAGGCAAGAAAAGAAAGCAGAATAAAAAAAGGAGTAAGACAAGGATGCCCATACTCTTTAACTTATATATTGAACAGGCGATGAAGAGAGTTAAAACAGAATATGGAAAATGAATCTTATTGCTAGGAGGAGAAATAAAAACCCTGCAGTTTGCTGATGTCATTGTAGTATTAGGGGAATCAAAAGAAAACTTGTAAACTATAATAAATGGCATGTATATGGTCCTGGGGGAAAATAACAATGTGATGATTAATAGATTAATAGTATGGGAAACAGTGGAATAGTAAAGGGTGTTACATTGCGTAGGGATATTTTGAAAGAGGTTAAGGAATTCTGCTACTTGGGCAGCATAATAACTAGGGATGGTAGAAGTTTAGTATATATAAAGAGTAGGATATAGTGGGTACGGTAGGCTTTCACAATAAAGAGATTTTTTCTTATAATATAAGTGTGAATATTAGGAAATCATTGCTAAAAATATTGCTATGTAATGTGGTGTTATATGGGTGCAGAACATGGATGGTAGGATTTGCAGAAAGGAAAAGAATAGAAGCCTTTGAAATGTGATGCTATAGAAGAATGATGAAAATCAGATGAATAGAATCACTGATGAGGAAGTTTAAGCAGAATAAGGAAAGGCTGACCAATATGGAGGATGTTGACCAAGAGAAAGGATACATTAATAGACCAGGCTTTAAGACATGAGGGTCTTGTAAAATAGCATTAGAAGGAAGTGTGTGGAGTAAGAACAGAAGAGAGAGGCTAAGGATGGAATAAGGTAGTTATGTCGAAACGGAAAGGCTTGCACAAGTTAGGTTAGCATGGAGGGTTGCATCAGACCAGTCTTAGGACTGAATACCACAACAACAACATATTACACAATTAATAAGGATAAGAAAAATTGACAGCAAGTTGTTGACTTACCTGAAGTTCACAGATGGCAAGGTAAATTCTCACATTCTAACATGTTACATTACAACTTTTTGGTTCAAATAAATTGCCACCCTAAGTCGTTGCATTTGAAATACTTTCATAAGACTGAAAAAACTGCAGCAAGATACTACATACAGTACTGCCTTCACATCATGTAGATGGAATGATAAATGTAGCATATTACAGGTCGTGTAGTATTAACAGTGCTGTAGTTGTGCTAGTATTATGAATATCTTGGGTAATTATCTTCATCAAAATTGGTGGGTGTGATGTAGCACTTAAATTTAAAAACTTGCAATTATGTCACTGGATGTTACACTAGATTGTTTACTTTACATGTGTGTGTGTCTATATCTATATATATATATATATATATATAATGGGGAAAGGACAGAGAGATAGAAAGAAGATGACTTACCTGAGGTTCATAGATGGTAGACACCTTGTGAGGTTTAGAGAACTTGAATTTTCGGAGGCACCGCCCCCTTCATCAGAAAGTTAGGAAGACATTTCCTGTGATAATTGGATAGAAAGAAAGATAGAAATATTAGGGAGAAAGGCAGGAAAATATTTCTTTTTATCCAATTATCAAATGTGTGACTTCATCACTTATCCAATATATAATTTATTTGTAATTTATCCTTAAAAGATGCTCCTAATTCTTCCATCCCTCTTCTCTATCCATCCTAACTTGAAAACCTAATATATAGACTGAAAATGTTTGGTTGGTCGTACTTGATGTGGTGGCAGAGACGATAAGGCACACAGGGCAGCTCTAGTGGTGGTTACACTGTTGATTTCATGTACCCAGGTTTGAGTCCTGGCCACAAAGAATATTTTCAGTCTTTCTTCCGTCTTCCTTTCCCTTTTACACTTAACATATGTATTTCCTTGTGCATGATTCCATGCCTTACATATGATTCTAAGAGCTAATTTCCTGCTTTTCTCCCAAATATTTCTATCCAATTATCCAATGTGTGACTTCGTCACTTATCCAATATATAATTTATATATATATATATATATATATATATATAAGTTTCCATAGATGGAACTCAGTCTTATATACCTGAGTATTAATAAATTCTTCCACATTGAAACAAATAAAGACACTATTGTTTATTTAAATAGTATTTGTTTTAAAAATTAATTTCATTTCCTTTCTCCAATAGCTTAAGAATGGAGGATCAAAAGATTCACCTTTACTTGGGAAAGGAAAATATTGTGGAAGTAAACCAGAAGTCACAGAAACTACCAGCAATAAAGCATATGTTTACTACACTGGATCAATCAGCTCTGGGGTATTGTTATTTTCTAGATAGTATAATTACCAATTACAAAAAGATCAGCCTTTTGAGTTTACGCCTGGTTTGTGCAGTGTGTTGTACTTGTGGTTCATTTGATTTTCAGTCACCTCATGAAAGCAACAAAGATTGCAGAAACATTGTGTGGTATTAAGTTTCACTTCCTTTAGTACCAATTTGGCTGCTTCTTTGTGTAATTAGTATGCTTTTATCATAGATAATTTATATTTTATGTATTCTTATGTGATTATGTATTAATGTATGTGAATTTTATATCTATACTAATTGGGGAACCTGGTGTTGTCCAGATATTTATTTATATTATCCCAGTACATTATTTAATTCTTGACTAAACCGGCATCAAAAACGTCACAATATGAACTTCCAAAATACTCCCATTATCTTGACAGAATCAAAAATACTCCCAGTACAATAACAGTACTAAAAATATTTTTGGTACTTACACAGAATAAAATTTCTTCCCCACTTAAGGGGTGAATTATTACTTAAATTGCATATTGAATGTCATAATGTAGCACAGCAACTCCCTTTACACCAGTTTCAACACCAAAGTTGATAATATCCTTGTTATTTTTATATGACTCATTTCCATTTTCATTTTCCAATACCTTGTACAAGATTATTACGGAAAGAAAAATGAAGCAAATCGGAAAATTTCAGAAAACTTAACTTTTTCATCCATACGTTTGAATTGCCAACATGCATGATTGCCTATCTCCCCCCTGCTGGACAACCTTCCATTTCCCCTTCCATATTGCCTGCGCCATATCAATTTTTGGTTAAATGATTCCTTGGCTGAGGCAATTCGTGTTTTTATCTACTTATGGCATCACAAGTCATCAATGATTATACTACCCAGATATTTAAAGGAACTTACTTAACTGATCTTAGTTGTCTCTGTCTTGATACTTGTCTGTTTTGTCCCTTTACTAATCATCAAACTTTTTGTTTTTGAGGCGTTTATTTTCATGACATATTCCTCACAAGCTTGATGCAAATCTTCTAGCATTTTCAAATATTATGCATTCTATTCTTTTTCCACTTACAAATATACCTCTTTCATGCAAAGAGTGAGAGGGAATTGCAAACACCCCTTCCAATGCTGCTTTCTTCTGACATTTCATTTACAATTCTAATCTTCACTTTATGATTTAAGTTCAAATTTTGTATTAGTCTCCTCTTCTTCCAATATATTCATTTCACCTTCAAAATATCCACCAGATATTTCCCCCCTCTCTTCCCCTCCCCCTCTCCCCCTCCCTCTCCCTATGTTAATTAAATCACTGAGTTCATTTGCAGACAATTGTATAAATTTTGAGTAAGATGCTATCTTTGCTGATAGTTAAAAACACTAAAAAACTTTAATTATAACAAAAAATTCATATTGCGATAAAGAGACATTAGTACCTCGCTGTAAGAAACTGAAGAACTTTGTATTACTTGGAATTTACTAAGCAGAAATAGCTAATAAGGAAAATCCTGTCCCGCTAGGTAGGACAGTGGACTGGAACATGAAAATAGATTTGTTCCGCTACACGGGACACTGGACCATAATAGGAGATAAGGCAAAGGGCAAGCAGACCGAAAAGAATTAATAACAACTTTTAATTACAATTGTCCATCAAGGTTACAGGAGCTATCAGCCTATCACTGGCCAAATTCATCTACTTCTAGTAACATAACATCAAATCAAATAGAACACATCTTTATCAGTTAGTTGCAACGTTATGCTACCAGGTGCAGATCAATATGGCCAGTGATATGCTGAAAGCTCCTGTAAGACAGTAAGAATTAAAGTTGTCATTAATTGTGGACTTATTTTTGGGTTTCAATTATATAAGTAATTAATTTTGATAAGACTGAATATTAGAAATTACTTGTAATATTTTTTTTATATATTCCTGATTTTTAGGGGTTCAGGATGAAGTTTGAAGAAGTTTCTTTGTCATGTGGTAGTAACATTATCCTAACACATGACAATAATTTTACTCAAATAAACTCACCTAATTACCACAACATACCACCTCCACATATTGAATGCATTTGGGTTATAATCGCCCCAGCTGGAGAAAGCGTGTACATTGACTTTTATGAGGATTTCAGCCTAAAATCAAGTAAAAAGTAAGTAACTTTGACCAATTTACTTGAAGTCTACTTATTATATATATAAACAGGTTTCTACAATGAAACACAGTTGCACTCTATTGTGTCAATCAATGTTTCTTGAGCTTTATTTTGCAGTGAGGTTTATTAAGAAATCAGTGAAATTCTTTATGTATACCATACTTGATAAACTAATTTTCAAGACGTATTTAATAGAGTTCATTAAAGGTACTATTTGTTTTCAAATCAAGTGTAAAGTTTATAATTGATTAATTTTTTTATCAATATTATTTTGTTCTATATTTCAAAAAAAGGTGTATACCAAAACTTTAGAGTTATAAAATAATGTATTTTTATATAGTCATAGATTACCTCAACCTTAAAGACAAAAATATGCTAACAACAAAGAAGGTAAATTTGTGCCTGTTCCTGGAAAAAAATATGAAAACTTAATGTGAATAAGAATCTGAATGTAAACTTGAAGCCAGGTTTTGGTAGATGAAATAATAAGCCACTACAACTGCAGAATGAGAAATCCAAACCAATAAAGATAAAGTCAATGAACCACCATAAGGATGGAATTCCATGCTGAAATGGTTAAAATGCTACATTATGAAGTAGTGCACAGAAGTCCATGAAGCTGCTACAAATGATAAGCAATCTGATTATCTAGTGAAGATGGCATTGGTAGTAATGACCCCAAGTCAAATTATATGCTATCCAAACTGCAGAGCAAATAATCATATGGAACCACACAAGGACAAGAAAAAACCTTGCTATTAAATAATAAGTCTCAATGTTGCAACAAAGAGAGCATGAAAGTAACAGATACCAGGAATGCTTAATTCATGAAATAAGCAGGAAACTCAGCACACTATGTGGCCCTAAAATGTATTGTGTCTTATGAGTTACAAGACAATCTGACATGTGCAGAATTAAGGAGTTAGTATTGATTGTAATCTTTGGCAACAATAAAATGATAGTCAGTGACCTAAACAGTAATACCAACCTCACCTCATTAAGATGAGATTGTCTACACATAGGAAAGGTGTATATTCAAATAGCCAAAGTCTGAGGTGTAGCATGGTGGTAACACTGGGGGTGACTGCCCTGGGTGCCACTTTTTATGGGTGGCAAAATTTCACATACAACAATAATAACTTGTAAATAAAAAGACAGCCAAAAATCAGCATTAAATATATCACTATTTATTCACAAAAGCAACATTTCATCTCCATTTTGAGACTTCCGCAGGCTTAAAATTCAGCAATACATCCTATTTACTCCTTAACTCCCTCAGCCAAAAAGATTATTGAATTTACATGTGAAGAATGTGGTGCTGTGCTGGACCATCTCCAGCGACGGTTATGGCCAAAATGATCTCGGACTTTTTGGCCGTCTTTTTATTTATTGTAAATTTTAAAGTCAAAAATGTTTGTTGAATAATAACTTTTAATATGAAAAAAATATTTGAACCCTGTACAATACACTAGACAAGGTGTAGTATGGCAGGTACAGTGACCTGCCCCAGGAAGCACATTTTGTGGGTGGTAAAATTTCACAAAAACAATAACATAATCTAAATATCTGAATACTATACAGTACACAATAAGAAATTTATTTATATTCAAATAGCCTGAGTCAGAGGTGTAGTATGGTGGGAACAGTGGGGGTGACCTGCCCTGGGTTACAACAATAATAATTTGTAATATGAAAAAAAAAGAACCCTATACAATACACAATACAAGGTGTAGCATGGCAGGAACCTGACCTGCCCCAGGCAGCACATTTTGTGGGTGGCAAAATTTCACAAAAACAATAACATCATCTAAATATATTAATTCTGTTCGGTACATAATAAGAAATTAATTTATGCTGAAAGGTTTTAGAATTTCTGTAAATTTTTTAGCCTTTTTGATTTAAATACTTTAATAAGGGGGCAAAAAATTTGGCCTATGCCCCAAGCGGCTGAATTCCAAGCTATGCCACTGGCCAAAGAGGTGAAAACAACAAAATTGCCATGGCACTTCCAATATGAGATCTTTCATATAGAAACCACCAACAAACTTGTGGATGGAAATAATATAAGTTAAGTGAAAAATAGACATCAAGAAAGAGTTTGACAACTATAATAAAGCTGACTTGTTTAAAAGTAGCTTTATAAAAGGTGGAGGCAGAAAAACTACTGGAGCTTATTCATTCTGACGTAGTGTGAAATATCACAACAACTTCAAACTGTGAAAATTTGACAAGTATCAAATGAAGATTAAAAGCAGAAATAAAACTAGCTTCAAACTGTGAACATATGTGTGCACAATCACCTAAAATAGTTCAGCTTACTTATTTTCACATCAATTTAACAATTGTTCCTTATAGGTAAATAGAGTAAAATAATTCTCTATTATACAATATTACAGGCATAATTTGATTAGAACAATTTTATGTATAATGATACTGTTTTTCTATAATAAAATTTGCATTACAAAAGCAAAGAAACCACATACATAACATAAGATGGTTTCATTTCAATTTTTTTTAAATCAGTTTCAAATAGTGTACAATTCCAATTACTTTGTTGTATTTGACTCAGAAAATTCGCAATATATAATGGTCAAGAAGTCAGTTATGAATTAATCAATTACAAATAAATATTTCTTGAATAATATGCTAATAAAAATCATCCATAATTTATGGACCTAATAAGGTGTGCCCTACAACCAAAGTAAAACAATTAAATATCATATTTTATATATATATATATATATGAGTCAGGAAATGACATTGTCATGTTTATTAAAACAATTAATGGGGAAAGGACTGAGAGAAAGAAAGAAGATGACTTACCTGTGGTTCATAGATGGTAGACACCTTGTGAGGTTTAGAGAACTTGAATTTTCGGCGGCACCGCCCCCCGAGTCGTCGGCTAGCCGATCACTGGAAATGTCTTCCTAACTTTCTGATGAAGGGGGCTGTACCTCCGAAAATTCAAGTTCTCGAAACCTCACAAGGTGTCTACCATCTATGAACCTCAGGTAAGTCATCTTCTTTCTATCTCTCTGTCCTTTCCCCATTAATTGTTTATATATATATACATACATATATGGGATAAGTGACGAAGTCACGCATTTGATAATTGGATAGAAAGAAAGATAGAAATATTTGGGAGAAAGGCAGGAAATTCGCTCTTTAAATCATATGTACGGCATGGAATCATATATATATATAAAATTTTAAAAATGCATATTTTTTTGCTTCAGCTGTGAAACAGAATATCTTGAGCTTAGAGATGGTGGCACAGTATTATCCAAGTCTATTGCAGTTCTCTGTGGATCATCAACACCTACTTCATATACTACTTCTGGAAACACTCTATATATTAAGTATTTTACAGACACTGATGATCCAAGTTTTGGATTCAAAGCTAATGTATCAATTGGTAATTTTATATATTTTATTTCTAATATTTTTAGAAGCTTTAAAAGCTTGCTTTTTATGTATGTTTCTATTATAATTCAACAGAGTTACATTATTATGTTATCAGCTATCTTGAACAAAAAATATTTTCCAGTTTATCATATGTAAACATGCAATTATTTTAGATGTAATATATGTTTATAAATTAACTGTCATATTTGGGTTCTATAATTTTTCAATCAGTTACCGTAAATGTCGGTATTAAACAAAATAATTTTGAAAAATAACATATGTACTTTGTTGCTTATCAGTCAAATTATTTAATATTACCTGGGATCTTAAATTATATGGCATATTTTGGTTCATTTATAGGTTTAATAACACATTGAAATGTGTGCAAATAAGTTTTTTCAAATTAATAACTATGGCAACAAGGTGGTGTGGATGGGGTTGACTTGCATTGGTCAATGTCAGTGAAGGTAGGAAATGGAGTTGGCCAACATTGGCTTTGGAAGTGGTTTTCTTCACACATCAAAGGAAGCCAATATGTGCAGTGTCAATCGAGGCATGTACTTATTGGCCCATTGTGTAGATAGGGACCAAGACAACAATGATTGGCAGTGAATACTGGTGGTAATATATGTCCCAACTATCAGTCCATAGTGAAGAGGGGCTATAACAATGGACTACAAGAAACAGAAATTAGACCTATTTATTCTTGAAGGATATGGACCAGTACTCATTGGATGCCCATGGCTTTGAGAGTTTCCAGAACTTATGCAGCAGATTTTAACACTTAAAAGAAACCAAATTAGAGAGCTCAAGAGCAAGTTTAAAAACTTACAGGCATCTGGGACCGCTGATACATGTCAAGATTCGACCTGTACTTCTACTCAAATATAAAGTCGATTGTATATGGTGTGTGATTGTACTACGGTTGAATATGATAGGCATCATATTAACTAAATGTGTTGCAAAGGTCCATGATCGTCATCACCAGATTAGTAAATTGCCACATAGTAGCAGTCGATTTACACTCATGGCGAGCTTTCTGAAATATTGATGGAAAGCAGTGTAAGATTGAAAATATGTAGCTTGTAACATTTTGTTTGCTGAGAGGTGTATGATCATTTTCTTTTGTGTGAATAATCAGAAGAGATGTGGCTGATCATTGGTGGGCTAATTAGTCTTTTTGGGGGAGCCAGGGTTGCCTGTACATCTTTAAAATAATGATATATTGAAATAAAACACTTTTGAATGTTAAAAGATACAGTTTCAATAATTTATGAAAGCTGTACAAGAAGTAAATAATTGAATCAAGTAATTTACTCTTATAACTAATTTTGTCAAGAATTTATTGATTATTACTGCAATATTGAATTGATCATGTCAAAATAGATCACTTGTATTGGTAATGTGAGGAAACATTATTCATAAGTCATTAATTTCCGGGACTCCGAGTATCATTTCTTAAATACCACAGAGATGCAGGTTTACCATTTGACCTGCTAAAATTTGTCAACTGGCAAGCACTTAACTTATATATTAAATTGAGTTTAGGAATTGAATGAGTTTATACCATTGTGAGAATTGATAATTGTGTAGGACCTTTAATATTGAATAATAGAAGTGGTGATGTCATTAAACTCACTGTGGAAAGGAGAGTTTTGTTACACCATGTTACATCACAGAATGGAGCTGGGCACTGTAGCATTCATGAGTAGGTTGCTACAGAGAGTAATAAAAAAAGAATGAAGAAATTGATTGCTGGAATATGGCATTAGGATGATCTGGAAGGACAAAATAAAGAAGTAGTATGTAATCCTAATATAATCTTATTTTGATCAAACAAAGTGGTTATCAATCAGCGAATGAAAGTTTTGATGAAGTAAGTGTCAAAACAAAACCAAAGTAACAATTTGTTATGGTGCTTAGTTTTTATCATTCCCATAATTTACCATGAAGGCTTCTGACTCCCTTAAGTTACTGGGAATATTTTTTACTCCCTTAAGTACTCGTACATGGAGTACATTTTATTCCCATAACCTACCAGGTGTAATTTTCACTCTCCTATTGTCCCAGACTTTATGAAGGTATCATACATATTTCAGATACCATAATAATTTATCTGGGACAGTATATAAAATGGTAAATAGACCAAAAAGTGATTACTCGTTGATGTTAGCCAAATTACATATTGACATATTGCATTAAATTAATTGCTCTTTTGCGCTAATATAAATAAATTCCCAGGCAACAATAGGCACTCACAGAGTAATTAAATAATATTAATTGTTAATTCTGCAAGAGCAGTATTAATATGTATAGTACGGTAATATAATCATTTGACATGTTGATATTACAAAACATTTAATTTGATCTGAAATTTGTTTCAGCAAAGTGTGGTGGAGTAATTAGAGAAAACCGAGGAAAATTATTTTCTCCAGGCTATCCAAATGTTTATCCTATCAACTTGCACTGTGAATGGAGAATTATCACTATGTCATATAATATTCTCAATATAACTATAAAAGAAGTTGATTTAACCAGGACTTTTAGTTGCAATGGAAAGGATCGTATCACTTTAAGTGACCAACTAATGGGTAACAGTAGTGGTAAGCTAAAAGTTGTTTCCACACACATTAAAATTAATAAAGAATCAATTAATTAATTAAATGTTATATTTCATATATTTAACATAAGTATATCGTTAACCATAATGCTTTTAAAATGGGTACCAATCTGGCATTCAGCATATGACAAAAGCTGCAAGAATTTGATGGGATAGCAGAAGGAGAACTTTAATGTCAAATTGGCTCCCATTTGAAAAGGACTATAGACTGTACAATGTATAGCACTCATTACCAGCACTATTTACTGTTTCCATATTTTTACTAACAGAAGACTAAAAATTAATTTCATTTTCTTTATGGATTCAGAAAGCATCAATTTTAAATATGGTTCCATATTTAATAGGAATTTTGTTCTCTCTCAAGAGAAGAACCTGATATAATTACAAAACAACATGCTTCAGTAATTTATTTATCTTTTCTAAAAGTAAAATATATAATCATTGTACAATTTCTTTTAGGCCCTTGAAAATTAGACATGCTCCTTACTGTCCAATTTATTGACTCAAACTATCAATTTAAGAAAAGTGAACAACTTTCAACTGCATTTAAGAATATCATGTCAAGGACTTTAAAAAAAATTAGGCATACTTACCCTCGCAAGTCAGTACATTATCTCATTCATATTTTTGTTATTGACAATAAAAATTTGTACACTACTAACTCAGATATGCATCGAATTAACACAAAAATAAAAACAGGCTCCATATAGAATGTAAGTGACTTACAATAACACAGAAATCTCTACACTTTAAGGGAACGACACTGTTCAACAAGCTTCCCCCACATATTAAACAGCTCCAAAATGAACCTAACAAATTAAAAATTTAACTAGCCTCTTTCTTACTTAGCCACGCCTTCTATTCTATAAAAGAATTTGTAGACCTATGTAATTATTGATGTCCTTTTAATAATATAATAAATTTATATAAAACTACTTCACTTATTCCATATCCTCAAAGCATTGCTTCACTGAAGATCCACAGAATATGACTTATGTTTACTATCCACTATGTTTACTGTTAATATTAACATCTCAAGGATGCTCAGCTTCCAAACAATCATATCAGAAGGAGATTAATTCAAGAAAGACCTTCTTCTTTTTGTATTTAGTTTCTACTGGGAGAAAGGCCCCTAATGGGATTATAATAAAATATTGTTATTTGTTAAACAATTACAGGCATGTCTCCAACCAAGCATGCCATTAGCTGAATGAAATGTCCCTGAATGTTGCATGTTTCACATGAAATATATTATAAGTTTTTTATAATAAAACTAAAATTAACTCCGCAGTGAATTTCTTATCTGATAACATTATACTGAATAAAAACTACAGTTATCAAACTAACCTGAGAACCCTTTCACTCAAGCCATTATCCTATATCAAATTCCCATAATGTGCTCCATCTTCTTCTTCTTCCAATGGCTCAACAGCCCTCTTGAGGGCCTACCGAGGCAGCTGCGGACTGTCATCTGGTGTGAAACATTCCGAATTTGGGGTGATATGTAATCAGTGTATCAATTCTCCAGCAGCCTTAATCCCAGTCCTTGCGACCATGACGACACAAACATCCAAGCCCATGCCACGATTCGAACCCCTATGGTGAAACCAGTAATAATTGAAGAACTGGTATGGCAGAAAAAATTATATACAAATATTGCCATTTAATTTCATTATTCTGTGTAACAAAATTCAGAATATTATAAATAGTAAAATCCCATTATTTAAAAGACAAAAAGGGTAATATACATCGTAAGTATGGAATTATGTATTAATGAAAGTATTATTTTCAGTTATAGGGACATATTGTGGAACATCATTGCAATGGAAACCAAAATCCATTCAATCTCTTAGTAATGAGGTTCTTATTACTTTTGACACAGAGAGTACATTTCATAAAACTGGCCGTGGATTTGTCATAGAATTCCAAGCTGAATATGATGGTGAGATATATATATATATATATATACATACATACATACATTTAACTATTCAATTAAAACAACCATATAGTTATCAATTTTATTATAAGTTTAATCATGTTCAAGTTGTTTTAGTTACTGGGAAAATAACTAAAATTTATGTATAGTAACCTGTGGCGGCTGGTACATATGTGCTCATGAGCTACAGCACATAAATAAATTTAAGAGAAATTATTATTTTCATTTTAAGAACCGTTACAATAATTGTCTCTTTAACAGTGAGAATTTCTGCTTCGAATTGTACCGTGCGCTCGCTACCGCTAAAGCAGCTAATGGCTATGGTGAGAGCTACAGAGAGCACAGCACACAAATTCTGTCTGAAATGAGAAATACACATGTGCAGCACTCAGTTTCATACCTCCGTCCCACCTGCAAGCATCGAAAAACTCCCGCTTAGTTGCATTGTATCTAAAATAGCTCACAGAAATCCTGTGCTTCGACAAAGAAAGGTGGGCCATAAGAAGACTGCTTAAGCAAAATCGAAACCAATCAGGAATTAAAAATCTTATTTTAAAGTACTTTATATTTAAGATATTCCATATTAATTTAAGTTTTATAGTTTTTTAATAAAATAAAACACTATCATAGCTTCCAGTGAAAAATGTTAACAACTCCAGCTAAGGGTCGAATAAAGTTTTTGGCGGTAAATGACTAGGGCTATTTTAGCTCAATGCTGAGTTTAAATCATATGATTTGCTCAAATGAAATTTACTGCAGATATTTTAGTAACGATCTTTTATAAACAAAAATATTATTTGTACGTTCTTTAAGAAATATGTTTTTTTTTTAAAAAAAAATCTTAATCAAATAATATTTTAATGGAAAATCATTTAAGGAAAGGCCTTTTGAGGACTACCTCATGACTCTGCATATAAATACCGCATTCATGCATGGGTTGGTATTAAACACTTTATACTACATTTCAATAATTACGAAGGAAAAATACTTTGGAATTACAAATGAGTCTTAACTTGGCATTTAATTATTCCGCCTTTAAAACTACACATATATTAGAAATATAACATATTACGGATGAATTCATGTGCCGCAGTGTTGGTAACACTGTCACTATTGTTGGAGTTAGTAGTTCTTGTGGTTTAAATCCTGTTGTGTTGCTTTGTGTTCTCTCTCGTTATTGTTCGTGTTATTTTAATTAGCTTTTTAGATTACATGTAAGTTAAGTTATATATAGTTAATTTACTGTTTCATATCCTAATAGAACCGTTAATTTTGATATAGCATAATAATAATAATAATAATAATTTTTTTCAGAATGTCAGACAGAAATAACTTCCCCTGAAGGAGAGATTTCAAGTCCTGGTTATCCATCTTCTCCACCATCTAGAAAATATTGCACATGGATTATAACTGTACCTAAGGGACGAAGAGTTACAATAAATATGATAGATTTTGATTTGGATCCAACACTGATTTGGGACATGCCATCTGAAGCTTTTAGGGTAGGTAATTGGCAAAATGTTGTTTTTGAGTTTTCACCTGTTTTGTGTGGTTTGTTGTTTTTACAGCTGTTATGATTTAGAATCACTTGAGGAAAGCAACAAGTATTGCGGAATTTTTTTAATTTATTGAAGAGAACATATATCCAAAGATATTATAGTTGTTATGACAATCAATATAGTATTTATACATTTTATAAATAATTAACATGAATACATAGTAAATTGTACGGCCCAGTGACATTAAGTTTAAAAGTGATAGAAAAGACCGAGTTTGTAAGTACATAAGCTTGTTTTACATGGTAATTATTGTTGTTTTAGAATTTCTGCGGTAGTTGGGGTTGTCAGCTATTAGAGAGTGGAAATTATAGGAAGAGTTTATGAGAGAAGTAGAATGAGGTGCCAATATATTAGGGGAGCGTTAATGTTAAGTTATACTGGAATGAGAGAGTGGAAGGATGTAGTCTATGGGAATATTCTTTTTAGTCTACTGTAATGGTAAAACACAACTATATACAGAATAAGGTGGTAATGGAATCAAAGGCAAGTGGAGTGAAGGAAGTTGAAGGTTACAGAAAGGGGTAATAAAACCCCCAGAAGTAGTGCAACTTGGGTTTTTCTTAAGCTGTTGAGTTTTGGTGGCATCGGGTTGTTAGGGGACATGGTCTTTTCCTCAAAACATTGGTGGAATGGAGTGATTGGCTCCTCCCAGAGACAATAAGGAATGATTTTTATGGGGCATTGATCAGGACCTGCCACCAATATAATGAAGTGAGGATAAAGTATTGAAAACCCAGGAGAAATGAATTTTTAGACATTAAGAAAGAGGGATCTGTAAGAGTGAAAAATTAGAGTGGACAGTAGGAAATTGGAGATTGTCCTGGCCATGAACATTTGAACAACAGGAGTAAGTCGTGCTTGAGTCTGGGACAGCAAGATGCTCATAACAGCAATGAGGAAGAGTGGTAAGACTGACTCCAGTGATAAGTTCCAAGCTAAGCTGAGAAAAAAGGGTAATTACACTGTTTGAAACCTTTTTCCTATCTCCTTGTACTGCCAATTGCATGTAGGATTTGTGTTTTTATTCTCCTCTATGAGATGGCCTGTTTAGATGATCCTTAGAATAGAACTCATGTCTCTAGTTAGTAAGAAATTTATTGTGTTTAACTAGTGTAAAATACATATTGATAATCATTAAAAATCCCGGCTTTGTAACTTATAAATGATCCAATTATTGTATATTGTAAATTAGATAAATGTTGAGTAAAGGGATTTTTCACATTTATGTATCAAATTTTATTTTAAATATTAAACTACAGTTATGTGGAGGAGGAGGAGGCAAGTTGTTGTGGAAGAGGTATCATAAGGGTGATTATTGGAGCTTTTGATTAAGGAGGATATGGATGATTTATTGTGGTGGAGTTCAGGGGAATTTGGATGTCGTCATGCATTAGCGAGTTGCAAAGATACCATGGTGAGTTGGATATGATTATAAGGATTCTGTTTTGTTTGGTTTGCATTTTATTTCAATTTGAGTTGGCCATGGATCCCCCATATGGTGCATGTGTAGAAATTTTGTGTAGTATTATTTTATTACTTAATTTTGTCTATTAATTTGCTACTTCTTCAGAGCTAGATATGTAGAAAGGAGTAACTATTATAAGTAATGATAATATGAAAATAAACTAATGGCTTATAAGATCAGATAGAAAGGCATTGACTTTTTAAATACTTTACATAAATTGTAGAGTAGCAACTGGACAGAGTCAATGCTAAGATGATCTGTAACAGAATGTGTGCATGTTTTCAAGTGTGTGTATATCTAGAAGTTTGTTTTATGTTTCAGGCCTATAATGGACGTAATCATCTGAATGCAATTACTGTCCTTACAGGCAATAATGTGGTAACACAAATAGAATCTACAAGTAATGTTATGATGATAAGTTTTTATTCATACTCTTATACAAGTCACAGAGGTTTCAAACTTCACTTCTCATCAGATCTTCCTCAAGGTATTTTCTAAAGCAACACTTAACCTTGATATCACAAAACTCACAAAAATATTAATGAATAAGATGTAAATTAAATTTTAATTCAATATTTTTTTTTTACTTTAATTATCTTTGGAATGACACAATTTCTTGTTATTCACTAGGTCAAATTAAAATATTACAAGTTTCTGTAACAATCTTATAGTTATGAATCACTTTCCTTTCATATAGTTCACTGTTATCTTAATATTAATTAGCATATCACTGATAGAGTATTTAAGTGTAACTTTGACTGAATCTGAATATTTTATCCAGAATAATGATGACATTACAGTATTCATATAAAAAAAAATATTAACATTTTGAAAAGTAATTAAAAACATAATAGACTAGCACTTGTGATCCCTGTCAATATTTGTAATAGACTGAAGTAATAAGAACAAAGATTACAAATTGAAATATAACAATTACTTGATACGTGATGGGGGTTCTTTAATCACAAGCATTGAAAAAATTAATTTAAAACCTATAACATATTATAGTTATGTTAATGACATTTTCCGTATTATCCCCTCTGATAAATTGGATGATTTACTGAATATGTTTAATATTATTTAATTATTATATCTAATTATTAAATTTACTTTTGATTTGAAAAATATTGTAGTATATATTTTCTTGGAGTGTCTGTTCTCTATCTTTTACTCTAGTCATCAATCATAAAAAGCTTGTTTACAAAGCTTTTTTACTGTCTGATTTACCCAATTATTTCTTAATTAAAAATTTAAAATATTGTGTGCCAATTATTATTCAGTTGTGAAATTCATCAATAAGTAGATTAATACAAATAATACTGTTCAATAATCTAATCTACTTCTAATAATTACATTGTTTTACCTTTTCATGATCACCTTTCTACTAAATTTAAATCTTATTTAAAAAATTCAATATTTCATTAATCTTCAAAACTGTTAATTCTTTATTCTACTTTGTTAAAAAAAATCTAGATGTTCTTAATACTTTTGATTGCCATATCATTATTTATAAAATTTTCTGTAATATTTTTTCTTATTGGTCAGACTAAGTGATATTTTTCAATTAGAATTAAGGAGCATTAAGATAATCTAAATTTTTGCTTCCTACTAACATTCGCCTATTACAAAATATTGTCTGGATCATGCTGCTATTTTATGTAATGATATCAATTTTAAGAAAGGGTTAACTTCTGAAATGTTACGTATCAAATTTCCTGTTAATATTAAACTTCTCATTTAAATAAATTATAAGGTGGTTTATTTAATTGTCTTTGTTAGTTTCTTCTGTTTGGTTATTATTTGATTTGCAATATCTTTATTGTTATTACTTCAGTCTGTTATAAATATTGACATGGTCCACAAGCGTTGGTCGAAACATCTATTAAGTTTTAAATCCTTTTTCAAAATTTTAATAATGTCTGTTATAAAGGTCATTAATTTATCTAATTTATGTAAAAACAGAAATTAATTGTTCTTATACATTACAGTATCCTTTTTATTTTGTTGTCATTGATCTACATTAGATATATATTGGGTTTTATAAAATGTTTTAATAAAGCTTTACACAGTTAATTTATGTTACTAGACAATATACTATAGATAAAACTCAAAGAATGTGCATACTTTTATTTTAAAGTGTGGCTACAGTAGAGAGTAAAAGCTTGTCCATTGAATCAGGTCCAACACAATTCTTAGGTTTTGACCTGGACCAATATTTTGACAGCAAGCTCCACCATCATTTTCAGGTTTACTGTCAACTTGATAAAACTGTTGGCACTTTCTGATAAATGAACCATTAATCTGGGTTAAAACCTAAGAATTGTGTTTGGGGATGGCTATAGTACTTGGCCTGTTCTATCAATACTAAATTTTCTTTGATTAAATTTTCCTTAGTTTGTGGAGGAGTCATCCAAAACTACTCTGGAACTATTGAGTCGCCATCAGAAGGGCTAAATCTTACATCTTATTATTGTACTTGGAAATGGGGAAGTAATATGTTACAGACAACTAATCAGACTACATATACTATGGTACTGACCAATGTTTCAACAACTAAGACAACTCCTCATTGCAGACGGTCCTCATCAAAACTTACAATATTGACTGGTATTTATAATTTTTCATAAATTTTTAAAGTCTAAATTTAAGTGGATTTAAAACAATCATTTTGGAAATAAAAACTTTGTATCAACAAAATGTTTCTCTCTCTTACTTCTTTCATTTTTACAGAAAGTCAACAAATCCCTCTGAAAGTAGTTTGTATGAATATAACAAGTCCTCTGGCAATATTAAGTCCATATGGAAATACTGAAATTGAAGCACAGGAGGGAGCGTACTATGGAAAACTATCTTTTACACTTCAATATTCTGTCTCATCCTGTGGTGGAATTGTGCAAGGGCCAGAGAATAATATAACTAGCCCTAACTATCCAACATCAGCTCAACCTGAAATGCATTGTGCATGGGCTATAAACTTTCCAGATAGTCAGATTATCAAGGTAATTTTAGATATATTTATATAGTTATGTTTTTCCATTCTTATTAAAAATTTTGTGAATCCTAACAAATAAGTTACTTAATTGACAATATTAAACTACCTTTACTATATATATATATTGTAGAAGATCCGGGGTACCCCCGTATTCGAGGATTTAAATGCTTTTTGGGCGTCAGGTATTTTTTTAATAAAAATACCAAAAAAGTGGATTTTAATAGCTTTAATCCATTTCAGAACATGAGAAAAATTATCACTACAGGGCGTGGTCTTTCTCCGTCCGCAAGTGGCGACACATCCTTCTCCTTTCACTACCCCATGACGACTGCTCGAGTCTCGCCAGACTCCATTGTTGGCCCGAGTTGCGACAATTGCAACTTGCAAGCTGGCCCGCATTGTTGCGTGTAACTTTTCATGTTACATTATCCCCGCCCCCAATGAATTAAAAAAATTGCACAATTTTTTAATGACACTCACTGAAACACAGTCGTAAACAATTTGACTGACCAACGCCCTTAGTCAAAAGTTACATTAAGTTTTACAAAAATTCACTCATAAATTAATTACAAATTTTTCTGACGTACCATTCAATCCCTCATCAGCAGAAACATCCAGTAAAATACAATTTTCTCAATTAAATAATTCAAAATTATTATAGACCAATCACGGACAAACCCTTAACTTTAATTACAACCACATAACTTCAACCCAAACAATTTCTTTAAGAACTCTGTAATCAGCTGTTTGCTGTCTTTCCAGCTGTTCGCTGTCAAGATCCAAAATTACTTTGGCCATAATTTTTCTATAGTCAACTGCCTCTGCACAACAGCTGTTTAATGCAAGTCGCAAATTTTCAACAGAACATCTGTTTCTTATAACTAATTACAATGTTATTACATAAAATTTTACATCCCATCAGCTGTTTCTGACAGATCATATGACATTTATTTTAATTGTTGCCAGTTGAATTTGATGTATCATCTGATCTTTATTAGTTTGACATTAACAGAATACCGCATTCAGTTTTTCCACCTGGATTCCAAGGAAATCCACATCCACCCCTATTCCATAACTTTCTTCCTGCTCTCTGTTTTCACCATAGGATGCACAATTTTGAGACAGAGAAGCACATTTTCCGATAATCATTAAGTTCTGCTCAGTTTTTTGATGACTGTTTCTCCTACATACCTTTCTCTTGTACGTTTTTTGGGAGTTATTCTTAAATCTATTAACAAAACATTTCACTACTTCATCTTTGTTTGCAAACATAATCAGCTGTTCCCTAACCTGCTTATGCAAAGCGTTCGCATTACCTTCACACTTATCAGCTTCCATCTGATGCTCTACACATTTAAATTTTTTCTTAAACTTATTTGCAACTACATTATGAAATCAATCCTTCCGCATCAGATCTTCCTTTATTGTTACAGCAACCACACTCTCCTTTTTTAACAAATGATCTCTTTGCTGTTTTGGTCCATCCTTAGCCCCCAATGGTAGTTTTATTTCTATTTCCTTCGCTATCTCATTTGGTAAACCCATATGACACTCTTTTTTACTAAAATCCAAAACTACTTTATGCTTGAGAATCCAATCTAAGCCCAATACAAAAGGTACAAACAAAGACTTAACTACTATACATCTAATAAGCATCTCCTGACCTTGGATTCTAACCTTTAAAAGAATCTGTTTACTGCTTTTCTCAAATTTCTTCCCAATGGCTCCATACACTCTCATCCCAGTTATTGGCAAGCTTTCTAGAATTGCTTTCCTTTCCATCAGCTCAAGATATAATTGCTCACTGATAAACGTAGATGTAGCTCCAGTGTCAATAATGGCTCTTCTTTTCCCATCTCCCTCAATGTCAATATCAACAGATAACAATTCATGGTCAGATGATTTCTCTTCTCCTTCATCCTCAATTTCTTCTAATAATTCTTTCCCATTCACCAAAATTGGTATTATTTGATTTTTTTGTGGTCCCTATTCTTTTCTATGTTACTGCACTTCGTATCTACACACTGCTCTACTTCTACCATATTTTCTATCTGCTTATCACTACTATTTACACAATCCTCCTTATATACATCTGCCTGCATTTCCTTAATACCATTAACCATGTCATCACGAACTTCCTCTTTTTTCATAATACTATTAACCATGTCATCAAGAAATTCCTCATTTTTCATCAAATATCTTATTATGTCCCTGAGCATAGCGTCCTCTGCCTTCTCATCTACTCTTTCACACGTAATAGCCTCCTGCACTTCTTCCATTTTAACAAAATACACAACACACACTTCTCGACGAAATCCATGCAGCGGTCACAGGACCCCTCAGCTATGCGTAGAACATCTCTCTTCCCCAGCGTTCCTTTTTCAGCGCCTCCCACTTCTTCAGTCGTCATATAATTCTAGGGTACCAAGTAGTCGTCCTCACCAAACCACGTTGTTCGGTGCCCCAACGCTGCGGCGCCAAATGTAGAAGATCCGGCGTACCCCCGTATTCGAGGATTTAAATGCTTTTTGGGCGCCAGGTATTTTTTAAATGAAAATACCAAAAAAGTGGATTTTAATAGCTTTAATCCATTTCAGAACATGAGAAAAATTATCACTACAGGGCGTGGTCTTTCTCCATCCGCAACTGCAGACACATCCTTCTCCTTTCACTACCCCATGACGACTGCTCGAGTCTCGCCAGACTCCATTGTTGGCCCGAGTTGCGACAATTGCAACTCGCAAGCTGGCCCGCATTGTTGCGTGTAACTTTTCATGTTACAATATATATATATATATATATATATATATATATATATATATATATAATAAGTGAAGGAAAGAGAAATAGAAAGTAGGTGACTTACCTGAGGTTCATAGATGGTAGACACCTTGTGAGGTTTGGAGTTCTTTAAATTTTCAGAGGCACCACCCCCTTCATCAGAAAGTTAGGAAAACATTTCCAGTGATCGGTTAGCTGACGACTGAGCAGCCAAAATTTGTTGCACTGTTAGCTTAGGTCACAAACAATTGACCCCACCCGGTCACCAACTTTCTCTCTCAATGAGTGTTTGGGAAGAGGCAAGGACTTGATGTGAGTTGGAGAGATGCATACTAACACCCCCATATTGACACACGCTCATTAAAACACATCCATCCAGACGATATTTGGCGGGCGGGCGGTCGAATCGGTAAAGGCGTCTCGCGGCTAAAACGAGGGCTCTGTGACGATCCGGGTTCGAGTCCCTGCGATGCCTAATATTTTCAGTCTTTCTTTCTTCTTCTATTCCTTTCTATGCTGATCACACAGCTTTCTCTGAGCATATTTCTATGCCAAGCTTGTGACTTAAAAGCGAATTTCCCAACTTTCTGCCACATGTTCTATCCTTACACCCTATCCAAGTATACAATGTGTGTGACGACATCATGTTTCAGTCAATATATTAATTATATTATATTAATTAAAACAATTAAAAAGGAAAGGAAAGAGATAGAAAGTATTTGACTTACCTGAGGTTTAAAGATGATAGTTCAAATCATTGATATCAGAGGAAATAAAAGTAAAAGATCTTGGGCCAGCATAATTAATTTTGTCTTTGTGAGTATTAAGAAGTGAAGATGCAAGTGTAAAAATTGATCAGAGTCAATATGTGAGCAGAATTATAAAGTAATTTGAAATGGAGGATTCCTATGGTCACCCAGCTCCTTTACCAAGTAAAACAGAGCAACATGAGTGAGCTGGAGTTACAAGACCTGATATAGCATTTACTTTGTCAAACAGAGTCTGTATTGTGAATGTCCAACAAAGAAGAATTGGAAAAATGTACGTCTTTTGAGATATATATATAGATCACTAAGGACTGCGGAATTTATTATACAAGAAGTGGAAATCCAATAGAAGTATATGCTGACTGGGCTGGAGATTTTTCAGATGCTGTGTTAGTAAGTGGATATGTCATAAAGTTATCCAATGGAGCTGTCATCTAGAGAAGCCAAAAGCAGACTTTACCAAAGACTTCTGGAGGGAAGTGTGAGGAGCAACCACTTGTGGCAACTTCAACTACTCATGTTGAATATTATACTATTTATGAAGTCACCATTGAAGTGATCTAATATTTGAGAAGCAAGATGAAATATAATGGTAGAAATATTTGTTTGAGGGGAGGTGTTGGATTTGTGCAAGCAAATCATTTCCAGAAGTTGGCACAATATTTTTTATGTCAAAGTTGGTAATCAAGTGGGCAACCATGTTGTGTAGTTTTGTATTGTAATGAAATAAAGTATTGTTTTGTTAACATTGAAATGGTGATTTTTTACATCCTACCATGCTTGAGAGAAGCTAAATTCTAACATTTTTAGACCATTATATAGCATGTAAAATATAAGACTATGTTAGACATTAATTAAAAAAACTTAAAAGGCTGAGCAAGCACCAGCAGGTCTATCAACAGTAAACTTTCATTAGTGTCTAGATTTGGCATATGATTTTTTTTTCAGGTAAAATTTCTGGATGTACAAATACAGGGAAGTGAGTGTGACAAACACTACTTGGTGATACATAATGGTCCATCTGTGGAATCCCCTACCATTGGAAAGTTTTGCAGACTTCCAGATCATGAAATAAAGTCTCAGACCAATAAACTTTGGATTGAATACCACTCTGGTCCATCACCAACAGGTCGTGGTTTCAAAATTGAATTATCTCCTGATGTAAAAGGTTAGTATAAGTGCAAATGAAATATAGTACTACAATAATAATATTTGGTATCTTTATTGGTTTTGAAAAAGTCTAAGCCAAATAGACGTGTGGTTCTCGATGTATGTTATGAAGAACATTTATGTTCCTCAAATGTTCTTTGAAAATTCTACAAAACAGTTAAATAACAAGAAGAAGAGCACAGCTTTCCTTCCTTAAGTGACAGCAAAGATCAACATAATGCTTTCAAAATTCAATTACAAGACATTCATCTGTGGGAAATGACCTTTACTTACAATGTCTGTGGAGTAATTAGTCAATGTGTTGAAAATAGAAAATACAAGTTCAGAAAATAATTTTCAAATCTTCAGCTCATACAGCATTGCACAAAATAAAAATAATCCCCCACTCCTGGTCAGGTTAATTAAAACAACATAAAGACAGGAAAGAGAGATAGAAAGTAGTTGACATACCTGAGGTTCACAGAGTTCTTTTAAATTTTCATAGTTACTGCCTCCTTTATCAGAAAGTTAGGAAGACTTTTCCGATGATCAGGAACCCAACGACTGAGAAGACAAAAGTTGCTGCGTGGTTACCTTTGTTCTTAAGAACTAGGGTTTGATATTCATCAGTACATAGTCATAAGGCTGGTGTTGTCCTGAGGTAGTTCAAAGATCATGATGGAGGCTTTACCTTGCTTTGTTGTCCTGCTCAATCACCAGATCACAATCAAATTAAGACAACAGGCTTTGGATCCAGTTCCATCAAATCTTAAGGAAAGAGCAGTTCATTATTATATGGTGTCAAATTCTTCCTGCCACCTACCAAAATCTCATGAAATCCGTGCTCATAAGAATTCAGGCCGTATTAAGAGAAAAGGTGGTCCAACATTATATTGAGGGGGTTGTCCTTACAAATTGGCCTCTTAGTGTATTAATAAAGAAATGGCAAGGGAAAGCCTGATTGCTATCAATTTATAAAATCCTGTTGAATTATGATGGACTTAGTAACATACAAACAAGGCAAAGAGAGTGACGTTGGTTACACAAGATATTTACAAGAAAACAATAGTATAACATAGGAAGGGTAACTGAACCTATTGTTACACAGACCACACAATCATGGTCATACTTCCAGTGCCCTTAGGTAAAATACACCATCAAATCAAATGGAAATGGCCCAGTCCAACAATGCTCCATGCTTAGGCTGATTGCTAGAGAGAGGGAAATATTGTGCCATTACAGGACCCAGGTTCACTCGTGTGGCACCAAGAATGTGCTGGGAAGTACAATGCTTTCAACTACAATTGTTTCAATATATATCATAAATGCACAATAGTATGCATAAAGAAAATCAACATAATATTTCAATGAGCCCTGATGTGATATTTATATAATATTTCAGGGGGTCAGATAACAGCACTTTCATAGTGAAATAACAACAAAATTGACCATAAGATAGTAGGGAACATTTTTCAATTAAGCTTTTAATATGGTGCAGGTATTTCATCACTAGAGAACTGTTTTATGTTCTATTTAGTGTAGCAGCATTTAGCCTAGTCAATTGCACTAATGTTGAACATTTAAAGACTCTAAAATTATAAATATGACTTGAACAAAATAACCTACATTCCTGAATTAATAAATGGATATTTAAAAAATTTATCTCTACAAACATATTTAATAAAATTTTCATATCATTTAAATCCAACTCTTTGATGAAATCAAAGAGGGATGTGTTTCCCAATGAATATGCTATAAAACTGATTCATGAGCTTTCAACATCATGAGAGTAGGGGCACAATGTTTTTCTGGTGCTAGAGAGAATGATTACCATCAATATATCATAATCTAAACATACACTCACCAGGTTGGAAACCCAATACATACTGTATTTATTCTTTATGGATTAAATTTTATCTGTACTATTTCTTTTTTTTAAATCACTATCTTGCATTAACCTTGATGTACACTTTTGCGGTAAGTTTTGCAAGAATAATTTTTTATTTTAATTTAGTTTGTCTAAATACAAGCAAATACCCAGGTCTAACAGAAATTTAAAAATTACATTTCTAGGATGTGGAGGAATTCTTCATGGAAAAGGACAGGAAATCACCTCTCCAAATTATCCAAAACAATATCCAAACAATGCAGAATGTGAATGGGAAATAAGAGTTCAGGAAGGGTACCATATTGTTTTAAATTTTACTGATAGATTCCAGCTTGAGACTAGTAATGATTGTGCAAATGATTTTGTTCAGGTAAGAATGACATTTACATGATAATAATAAAATCACTTGTATTTTTTTTAACTTCTTTCCTTAAGAGTTTTTTTAAAAAAAATTATTTTTTGACATGAAATACAGTATTTATTCAGCCAATAAATAATTGGCATGAATACTTGAAAGAATTGTAATGTCCAGTGACATTCAATTTAAAAGTGAGAGAAGACTTATGTAAGTAGGGATATACATAAGATTGTTTATATGGTTATTAATATTAAACTTAAGAAAGGTGGGAAGATGGGAAATAGAAAAAATTCAACAATAGGATGTGATTCAGAGTTTCAAAGAAGTTATAAGGAGTAGATTAATAGAGAGGGGAAAGAAACAATATAGAACAGAAGTGGGCACTCTTAAAGGAAGAAAAGACTAAGACGGCAGAAGAAAAAATAGGAATAAAAGCTCAGACCAATAGGAAAACATGGATAACATAATAAATAAATAAAAAAGATAAATAAAGGCATAAATATAAAAGCGCGAGAGACAAAAATGTTAAAGAGCAGTACAGACGCTTGAAGAATGAGATAGGAAGTTCAAATCAGCCAAAGAGGCTTGGCTAAAAGAGAAATGCAGAGCAGTTGAAGATTTCATGGTGAAAGGGAAAATAGATGCAACCCATAGGAAAATCAAATAATCATTTGGCGAGAGGAAAAATATTAGCACGAACATCAGGAGAGCGGATGGAAAGCCAATTATGGGTAAAGAAGAAAAAGCAGAAAGGTGGAAGGAATATCTAGAAGAGCTGTATCATGGTGGAGGTCTAGAAGAAGCAGAGGAGGTGGATGACAAAGAGTTGGGGGACAAAATTTTAAGGTCAGAGTTTGAAAGGGCACTGAAAAACTTGTGTTATGGTAAAGCACCAGCAGAGTTGATAAGAGTATCAGGTGAAGAAGCAATATCATGGCTGTTCGGGATAGTTTATATTTACTTTGCTATTAATTTTAGAAGAAAAGATACGAAAAAGCCGGCCTATGTTCATGGCATTTGTAGATTTAGAAAAAGCGTTTGATAATGTGAACGGGAACATGCTATTAAGGAATTTGAAGACAACTAGAATAAAATATCAAGAAAGGAGACTCATACATAACCTCAACAGCAATTAATACTGAAGATCAAGAAAAGGAAGCATAAATCAAAAAGGAGTAAGACAAGGATGCTGTCTGTCACCCATGCTGCTTAACTTATATATAGGACAGGCGATGAAGAAAGTTAAAACAGAATATGGCAAAGAAATCATACTGCAAGGAGAAGAAATAAAAACCTTACATTTTGCGATGATATTGTAGTATTAGGAGAATCAGAAGAAGAATTGGAAACCATAATAAATGGCATGAACGTAGTTCTGGAGAAAGAGTTCAATATGAGGATTAATAGAAGGAAAACCAAGGTAATGGAGTGTAGTATGGGAAACAGTGGAAGGGATATTTTGACGGAAGTTAAGGAATTCTGCTACTTGGGAAGCATAATAACTAGTGATGGTAGAAATATAATAGGCATAAAGAGCAGGATAGCACAGGCGAGGAAGGCTTTCACGAAAAGAGGGATTTACTTATGGGTAATATAAGTGTGAATATGGAAATCATTGTATGGAGTGTGGCATTATATTGGTGGGAAAAGTGGATTATAGGAGTTGGGGAAAGGAAAAGAATAGAAGGCTTTGAAATGTGGTGCTATAGGCGAATGCTGAAAATCAGATGGGTGGATAGAATCACAAACAAGGAAGTTCTAAGCAGAATAGGGGAAAAGCAAACAATATAGAGGATGTTGAGTAAGAAAAGGGATAGCTTATTAGGCCATGTTTTAAGACATGAGGGTCTAGTAAAATTAGCATTAGAGGGAAGTGTGTGGATGAGGGAAGAAGGGCTGAAATACACTAAGCAGATTAGGGAGGATGTTGGGTGTGATAGTTATAGTTATAAGAAATGAAAAGGCTTGCACAAGATAGGTTAGCATAGAGGGTTGCATCAAACCAGTCTTAGGACTGAATTACCACATCAACACAATATTGGTTTAGATTTTCAGTGGTGGTGAATTTTATCACAAATTTGGGGTAGTTGGGGATATAGCAAAAAGAGTAGAAAATATAGGATTACTTTTTGGTGTTAGTACCCGATTACTAGGAGAGAAATTAACATTAAGTTATGCCAGAATGAGAGAGTGGAAGAATGGAGTCTATGGGTTTTGTCTTTTTAGTGTGTGGTTATGTGGAGGAGAAGCTAATTTCTGTGAAAGAGGGCTATGGTATCATTGGAGTGGTTAATGGAACTTTTGATTAAGGAGGATATGGATGATTTTATTCATGTGGAGATACGGGGAATTTGGATGTTGCCATGAGTTACTGAGTTGAGAAGGTACCATGGGGAGTTGGAGATGATTCTAAGGATTCTGTTTTGTTTGGTTGCATTTTATTTGAATTGGAGTTGACAGTGGATCCCAAAATGGAGCATGCGTAGGACCATATGGGGTGGATTAAGGAGAGGTAAATGTGTCTTTTGGTGGAGATGGAGATTGGTGTGTTTCTGTTAAGGAGTGGCTAGGGTAATATAATTTTAGAGTCAATTTTGGATGAGAGGTGGCTAAGATGGGGTTTCAAGAAAGAGTTTGTAATCTAGAATTAATCCGAGGAAGGGGTTAAGTTTTTTTTTATTGGGATTTAGGAGCCAAAAAGATAGAATGATTGAGTAAGAGGATGTTTGGTTCTGAAGGTAAATGGAACTATTGCTGATTTGTAGGGGTTTATACTGATCCTCCAGTATTTGTGTCGTTAAGTGAATTTTTGATTTTGGATAAAATAACAATAAAGTGAACATAAATTATGACAAATTAAAGAACAGTTAAACATCGAAAACAGTTTCAAATCTACCATAAACGGCTTTGAAGATAAACGATGAAAATTTATAGGAATTCTAATAAGTAATAGCTTTTAACTGATTTGTCTTTACATTTAATGTATAGAAAAATGAAATAAAGTATAACATCTATAATGCATTAATAGGTTAATGTCAGTAAAATTTTGTCAAATTTTCAAGTGCTTAAATACAATTAATTAATACAGGGCTGCTTTTCATGTCAGCTGGACCACATTGGTATATAATATTAAGTATATAGATAATTAAATAGGTATAGGAGAATGTATGAATTAATTGAAATAATATTGACGGAGTATATTAAAGAAGACATTTTATAAACTCAATCTAAATTCTGTGGGGTAAAGTAAAATATGACAAGTCTTCTAACGTGTCATGAGACAACTTGTGACTGTGTGACACTGTTTATGCATGTAAGTAGTAACAGATTTGAAATAATCACAGTATGTGTTTAGTTGAAAATTATATGTATCACTGTCTTATTTAGTTGCACCATTTAATTGAATGAATAAATAAAGTACTTAAATATTTTCTTTGGTAAGTATGACTATTTCTAATAGTGAATTCATTATTTAACTCTTGTGTTACAATTAGGCAGGAAAAGTCAGTTTTCTCACTACTTTACAAAAGCTGTGTAAAAATAAGTTGTTTGTTATTAAATGATATAAAAATTTAATTGCACAGAAATTCCAAAAATTTTCTCATGTCAAAACTTAGCATTTTCAAATAATTATTATTTGATTTAAATCCTATGGTATCAAAGAATTAGATATGTAAAATGAATTATTATTATTTTACAGATATATGACTATGTTTGGAATGAATATAAGTCAATTGGAAAAGTTTGTGGCAGAAATGTACCTTCAACATACAAGTCAACTACCAATCAGATGAAGATTCTGTTTAGAAGTAATGAAAAGACTCAGGGTGATGGATTTAAGGTAATATATATTTCTATAACACCAAAAGAGTTTATTATATTTAAATATTAAATATAATAAAAATTGTAATGAATATTTTTGAGTGTCTGTCTCATAATATTTATCCATTAATTTAGTGGTTGAGTGGGTTTTATATATCAAAAATAATTACCAAAATAAATAAGACCAATTTTTAAGAAAACTGTGTGCAGTATGATTAAGATTAACAAGTAGTTAAATTTTGTTTTTTTGGTACCATAACAATTAAAAAACAAATAGTTGTTCCTTTAACAGGACAAAAATAACTTTAAATTATTAAAATAATGTTGCTTTGTTCTTAACAAATCTTTTATTTTATGAGATCAAGGTATTATGTTTTTAAATATATATATATATATATATATATATATATATATATATATATATATATATATATATATATGAGTCAGGAAATGACATTGTCATGTTTATTAAAACTGTTAGATTTTATTACTTTGTGTTACATCGTCTTAGCAACATGCAAAGATTCTTATGCAAAACCATCAGGTTTAGAGTACTTGAATTTTCGGAGGCACCGCTCCCTTCATCAGAAAGTTAGGAAGACATTTCCAGTGATCGGCTAGCCGACGACTCAGTAAATTAAGATTTTATTCAGAAATTACATCTAAGAATGAATTCATTAATTGCAATTTTTTATTTTCATTATTGGTCTTTGAGTTAATTGTTAAACTTGTATTTACAAGTAATTGGTTACTATCCTCCTGTAATGACTTTTTATATGCTTTTGTCTACCTGTGGTAAGCAGTTTATGTGAAAAATTAATATTCTGATTTGTATTTAATAGATGATAGAATATTACTGATTTATTTGATTAAAAAAAGTTTTTTAACTGTTGACTTTAAATTAATTAGATAAATGGCTTTGAATATATAGGCTATGTGGACAATTGGATGTGGCGCAATAATTACAAACACGTCATCTGGAACAATTATTTCTCCAGGATATCCAGATTTATATGGTTCAAATCTTTATTGTAATTACACTATTCATATGCCAGGGCATTTTGTTGAGGCTTCTTTCTTGGATTTTGTTCTGGAGCAAGGTATGAAATGTAGTAATCACATAAAATTTAAAGTTAACTTTTAGTGTATTTCCTAAAATTTTTCACTAGATCATAATAACAAAAAAATTTGCAATAAATTACATGTATGATTTTTTCATAGTGTTCCAGTAATCAATAGTTGGTTCTATGGCTTTATTTGTAAAAATATTATATATTATCATTATTTCTCTTAAGATGCAATTATTTACTCACAATATATTATTATATTAATATTATAAAGTTCAATTATATGTTGTGGTTAATATGTTCAATGTGAAAAAAAAATGTTTTGTCAGAAAAGTATAATATTACATTAATATATGGCACATATATTTACAGCACTTTATATTTAGTTGTTGCTATTGAATATACTTAAAGTTGATGGCCATTTATTTTCTCTATCATAGGTAGTAAAATGTGCATATTTGACAATGTCACATTATTTGGAAAAGTAAGACGCTGGGAAATGAATCCAATTAAATTTGGCACCTTCTGTGGATCTAACATGCCAACACCTGTCGTGTCAAGAGATACATTAACAGTAGTTTTTCAAAGTGATTCATGGATTGAAAGAAAAGGATTCTTGATGAAATTCAAGGTTAATGGTAAGAGAGTGTGCAGTTAATTTGGTAGATGGTGTAGGAGGACAGACAGGTTATGTTTTCTCTAATATTGTATGTAGTGTTGTTGGTGGGATTCTACAAGGTTGTGGTGGGTGGGAGTATTGGGCAGACATGGCATCTGTTTCTACCACACAGTCTGCAGCCAATTGTGGCACTCTGCCAACCTTCTCTATTGGCCAGACAAAGAGACCCCTCCCCGAACAGATTGACAACAACCGCAATACAGTAAAACTCCACAAAACACAATTCCCCATAGCCGCCCATACCCATAGCCACAACACCAACAACTTCAACCAGTGCTTCACACTGACCCCCCTCAAAGCCCTACCTCCTGATTCTTCAGAAGCTGAACTCCTTCTATGGGAACTTCACTTCAGCATGTCCTACAGTCCAGACAAAGCCCTGGACTCAATATCCTATAGATCTTTACACCCCCCCCCCCCCAAAGCACCTATAACAGTACAAGTTCAGTGGAATTTGTATGTGTGATAAACCCTTGTGTGTGTATACTGGGTGGGTGTGTGTTTGTATGTTGTGTTTGAGGGGTGGTTGTATGTATGTGTGACTGTGTGTGTTAATATTTAAATATTGACACCTTTGAGGATGGGGGTGTTAGTATGCATCTCCCCATCCACATCAAGTCCTTGCCTCTTCCTAGACCCTCATTGAGAGAGAAAGTTGGTGACCTGGTGGGGTCAATTGTTTATGACCTAAGCTAGCAGCACAGCAAATTTTGACCGCTCAGTTGTTGGCTAGCCGATCACTGGAAATGTCTTCCTAACTTTCTTATGATAGGGGCGGTGCCTCCGAAAATTTAAATAACTCCAAACCTCACAAGGTGCCTACTATCTATGGAGAGATTGAAAACTGGTGGCTTACATGAAGTGTACAGATGGCAGCCACAGGGTTTCGAATTCTTGAATTTTCGGAGGCAGAAGATTAGGAAAACAATCTGAGTGGTGGCCACTTGGTGATAAATATTGTTTTGGAAAGAGAAGTAATTTTAGGTACAGACTGTCTGGGTGAGAGAGAATCTTCCACTGGAAATCTTTCAGTGGGGGTGTTGTATCCAGCAATTTTGGGTGACATGGGGTCCAGCTATGTGTATTTTTCAGAGTAGGTAGAAGGTGTGTATTTGGGGTTTATACTGATGTCCAAAAATGAAAGGCAGTAAGTCAAAAATGTGGTTTTGAGAAATAAAAGATAAAGTTTTTTTGAGCTTTGACATTTACATAAACCCCTTAACTCTTTGAAAATGGTTTTATCTGTACCAAGAATATGAATTTGTTTTTATAATTTAATTATAATACATTTATTCATGAAATATTTTCAAACCTTGAAAATGTATGCATACTGCCTTTCTACTTTGGATGACAATATAAGAATGAGAAGCTTGATAAATTTTGGTTTTAAATTTTAAAAAGGGCCAAGGGTTCTAATAAATTTATTAAAATTTTGGTAGTTATAGAAGCTTTAGGATATGAATGGACAGATTTGCCAATTTTGTCATTTCTCTACTGGCAAAGTGTCTCAGTTCCATATTTATCTGACTACTATTGAGGAGCCCTTGTCAGCCAGTGGAATGACAATATCATTATTATTTTCTAGGGCTATGAGTTGGGAACAGGTTACATTGTTTGGGAAGGAAGTGAAATAAATATTTATTTTATAAAAAGGCAATTTTGCATTTCTTAAGGAGCCATGAGTATTTGTTAATAGTTTTGAATACTAGAAATAAATTTGGCAGTTATTTCCATGATTTCAGTTGCATCCAGACCAATTTTGCCCTTATAAAAAGTACTAAGCTTTCTGACTCCATATTGTACTGAAAGTATTCTTGACTCTTTTAGGATACTGGGAATATTTTCACCTCTATTAACATTATGGAGAATTAAATTAACTGGCTTAATGTAGTAAGTTACTGTGCTTACTTGATTTGCCACCAGATTTCTTGACTCTATTGTGCTTCTGTAAGATATGACATCAGTTGTGATGAAATTATCATTCCATTGTTAGGTTAGTGGGTGAAAAAATTTAAAAGTTCATATAGAGGTGCTCTTGATTTCAGTTTAACCATGCACAGACCAAGAATTAAATACTGAACTGGACTAATAAAAATAAAGTTTTGAGCAATGCCGGAACTGGAACCCAGAACCTTCACTATTGCAGCAAAGTATGTTAACCATTTCTGAATATAGCCATTCTTATTAGGTTATTTGTATAGGTAGGGTAGATAGAGGAGAAGAAATGAATAGGTTGGAGCATCAATTAAGGATGAATTACTATGAAAATTTATTATGATTGTTTTTGTGGTAAACTGTCCTAAGACTGGTCTGATGCAACCCTCCTTGCCAACCTTTATTGTGCAAGCCTTTTTGGTTTCTACATAGCTACCACATCCTCCCTAAGCTGCTTAGCGCATTCCATTCGTGGCCTCCCTCTTCTGTTCTTTCCCCACACACTTCACCCTAATACTAATTTTATATGATCCTTATGTCTCAAAATGTGGCCTATTAATTATTCCTTCTCTTGTCCTCCAAATTGTCTTCTCTTCCCCGTTACTCTTTAGAACTTCCTGGTTAGTTACCCTATCCGCCCATTTGATTTTCAGCATTCTCCTATAGCACTACATTTTGAAAGCTTCTATCCTTTTCCAGTCTGCAGCTCTTAGTTTCCATGTTTCACACCCACATAACAGTACACTCCATACAAACATACTTAGCAATGATTTCCTAATATTCATACTTATATTACCCATAGGCATATTCCTTTTTTGTGAAAGGCTTCCTTTCCTGTGCTATCCTACTCTTTATGTCTACTATATTTCTACCATCCCTAGTTATTATGCTGCTCAAGTTGCAGAATTCCTTAACTTCCTTCAAAATATCCCTTCCCAATCTAACGCCCTTGGTTATTCCTCTGTTTCCTATACTACAAAGAATTACCTTGGTTTTTCCCCTATTAATACTCATGTTGCACTCTTTCTCAAGGACCATGTTCATGCCATTTATTATCATTTCCAAGTCCCCTCCTGATTCCCCTAATACAACAATATCATTAGCAATCTATAGGACTTTTATTTCTTCTTTTTGCAGTATGGTTCCCTTATCATATATCTTTTTAACTTTCTTCATTGCCAGTTCTATATATAAGTTAAAAAGCATGACTTACCTGAGGTTCGTAGATGGTAGACACCTTGTGAGGTTAGGAGTTCTTGAATTTTCAGAGGCACTGCCCCCTTCATCAGGAAGTTAGGAAGACATTTCCAGTGATTGGCTAGCCAATTATCTCTTTTTCCTTTCCTTATTAATTGTTTTACTTACCATGACAATGTCATTTCCTGACTCATATATATATATATATATATATATAATTTTTCATTGTGATAAAAGAAACCATATTATCTTCTGCAGAGTGTGGAGGTGTTATGCAGAGTCCAGGACTGATCATTTCTCCTGCACGTACCCAGTTCGTATCAGATTATGAAAATATTAATTGTACATGGCAAATAATTGCGCCTGCTGATATGGTAGTTATATTGAGGTAAGTTTATATGTCTACATCACATGAATGATTGTCTTTCTGGTCAATGAAATCGTTGTATCATAAATATTTTTTTGATGACTTTCCAAAGTCTTCTTGTTCAAGTAAATGATTAACAATAGTATTTATTTTTCTGCCTTCTGTTTTCTCAAACGTAACATCTTGCTCAAACAAATGTCCAAGCCAGCAGTAGCTGAACATGCACTTACTACAGGACATAAGTTAGATTTTAATGGGACCACAATCCTCGACTCTGCTAATCATTTCTGGGATAGCATTTTACTGGAGGCAGTTGCTATTAGAACCGTGAACAGTCAGCTGTTAAACAGAGACTCAGGTTTCCACCTGAGTAAGGTGTGGGAACCATTATTGTCAAAAATGCGGAGAACCAGAACACAGGGTAACCTATCGGACATCCCAGAGGCTGAGCCCGATAATGGAGATGGAGCTAAGTCACCACCAGTCATAGGCCGCAATGTCGGTGCAACGATCCAAAGAGTGCGCGGTGGAAAGGGAGCGCTCCACTCCTACTACCTACATACTAGACAAGGGAACCCCCGATTGGACCACACAGAAAGTCCCTGATTGGACAGGATAATTCAATCGAGACTATTTAAACCACCAATTTTTGATTCACCTGGAGATGATGGCGGTGTCAGCGATAGAAATGTTGTGGATTACAAACGACATCACCCGACTGGAATCCCGAAAACTCTTCATCCAACATCTTCGTCAGGAAAATCTACGTTCTCTATTACCACAGATTTAGTTGACTCTCAAATCATAACTGTGTCAAAACAAAAGAAGGAGAATACCATAAAACATATATAATTCATTTTATATCTACAAGTGTCTCTGTAAACTACCCTTTCAACAACAATAATCATATTCTGTAGATCCTGTAGAGAAGCTTATCTTTAAGGATGTGGAATGAGACAGGATGTGCATTTATACCATTAATACTGTGTTACATTCATTTGTTTATGACTAATAATACTTTTTAATTTAAACTTATGAAACTTATATTTGCTATTTACAGTTACATGATAACAGCAATAGTAATACATTATGCAACCATATCCAAAGAGGACTATTTACATTATATCTCAGATTCTTCTATAAATTCTCTTACTGAATAGAAACAGTGGCTATGGAGAGATTTAGATAACTCAACTTTAAATTGACTTTGGTTATTGAACATGTGTTTAATTCTTTGTGGCAGTCTGTTAAAGGTGGAAATCCCAGAATAATGTACACCTTTCTGTGCAATCAACAATGTTTTACATTTTTTGTATAGATTCTTCTTTTTTCATCTATTGAAACCATGAACATCAGAATTATTCATAAATAAGTGTGTATTTTCAGTCACAAATAACATTAATGAGTAAATGTTTAGGTGTCACAAAGTGAAAATACCCATCCACTTTCTACACCAGAAAACCTGTCAATCTACATTCTAAAAAAACGTGTTTCCAATTCATATTTGGAAAGCAACTCTTTCAAAAATAGGCACAATGTTTTTATTTTTTGTAACTAGGGTTGATTTTATCACATTCAGACGTCATTTCTACTGATTCATTATCAGTGCTGAAGTGAAGGAGCATTCTCACTGTATAACGGCCCTGGCTCCTTCTTCTAAGGGGTACCAAAATGTATCTTTCATATTAGTTTTATTTGTTAACTCTTTATAAACAGTAGTGGGTTTGCTTGACTACATTTACTACATTTCCATTGTAAATAAAAATAAGTTCAAAATTATTATCCACCTGATCTATAGGTTGCTGGAGGAATTATAAAGAGTTTTGAAAGAGCCTCGCTGCACTTCCGTTTATTATTAGCCCGTGTAATAAAGATAATAATTTTGATTCAAAGACAGAAGAATGGCTTCCAATTGACGTGCAAACAATGAGGCCATGGAACTAAATTTCATATGATCAGAATTGAAATATCTTGACCAGACCAGAATTTGAACCCAGGACCTCATGCTCTCCAGATGAGTCTTCTACCATCTTATTTGAGTTGACTCCTGAACCACTGAAAAATACCATTCCATGTATACCTTATACCAGTCGATCAGTTAATCAAGTTACCCAATATTCATTTTTCACTGATGTCCTAAAAGGTAGTCTGTGAAGAATATGATTAAGTAAATTGTTGGTAAGTATGAGCTTCATATAAAAAGGGATGAACAGACATCAAAGCAGTTCAGGAGTCAAATTAGATTAGCTCAGATGGCAGAACTTCTGCATGGGAATCCTGGGTTTGAGCCATGGACCACTCAAGATTTTTCCATTCTGATCTTCTACATAAAAGTATTATTTGTAACACATTTTCAGATCATTTGGCAGACTATTGTAGAATGTTAGCCTTAATACAAGTGGATCTCCATTGCCAGTACTTTTGTTCTTAACATACATATGAAAATTGTTTTTATTTCTGATGTAATAGTGTAAATTTCATATTAGGATGAGTCTTTCATTTAGATTGATGTTTCATTAGTTTTTATAAATTAGTTGTACTGATAATATTGTCTGTAATCAAAATGTGTATAGCAAGAGAAATAAAAAAAATTAACCAATTATTAAAATTTATTTGTGAAAAATATTTTTGCCAAAAACAATGATACAAGAAAATTGTGCTTATAATCTGTAACAAATATAATAAATTTCAATTTCATATCTTGCTTTACTTGGATTTATATGCAGTATAAATTCAAATCAAATAATTCTTTGTCAATTTCTAATACACCCATTTAATTTCCAGATTTACTACTTTCTCATTGACAAGTGAATATGATTGCAGATATGGTTCTCAAAGGTACCCGAATGTTTAAAGTATAATAAACTACTATTCAATATTTATCATAATTCAAATGATATAATAAAAGAGGATAATTGTTTTGTTTGAATATTAGATGTTGAAATATAATTATTTTATTTCTTTTGTCCTCATTCTCTTTCTATGTAGACTAGTATTACAAACATATAACTGAATAAAGTCTGCGGATGAAAACATAATGAGATGTTATCAATGTGATGACACATTTTTTAATAGACTCTTCTCTGTCTCATTATTTAAATAAGAGGAGTTAAGTATTTCACAATAAAAACAAATGCTTACAGTACACTTTTCATATTTTAAAATTATTAATATCACTTATTCCTACAGTTATTGTTAAAAATCAATCTTAACCTATATTGAGGTATAAGTAAAATAAATAGAATCTTGCAAGTTAGATTTAAGAAATGTTGGTGCTTGAGGAACAGCTATTTTAAAAAGACTGAAACAGACAGAGTTCTCCCACTTCCCGCATTTTGATAGAATATTATATGTTTTCTAAGTAGATGTTTACCTAAAACAAGGAATTAAAATTATAAACATATATAAGAATATGTCACAAGACTACTGATATATGAAACACTACTGTGTAAATTCAAACAATTTCCCCATTCATATCCATAGACACCTACTGCCTTCTATATTTTGTTGCTTTAACATATTAGAATAAAATGTTCTACCAATTGAGCAGAAACTGAAATAGAATAATTATGTTAGAATATTATGTTAAAATGAATTGTCATTTACTCATTTATTCTTTTCCAATTTCAGAATTATTGTATATGATAATCCTTTTGCTGATGAAGAAAAATCCCTTGGAAAATTTTGCTCAAACCTTACAAATGCATTGCCTGTACTAGTTTCAACTAAGAATTATATGACCATGACATATACAACATACCCATACAAGCCAACAGCAAACTTTTCTGCTTTTGTATTATTTACATATGGTAAATTAAAATAGTGTATAACTTTCAAAATATAATTGATATTACTTTTAATTTACTTATAATTATGTGACCTTCAACATAATAATGTTTCCAATGAAATAATTTTGATTATCAGTTTTGTTTTCCAGTTTTTGATTGCATACTGTCTTCCAATTAATGAACATCTATTTAATTTGTTCAATAAAAAATTACATGACCATTAAGTTCTAATTATGAAATAAAATAATTGTATCTAATAAGTAGGACATACTAGTAGTAAAATAAAATTTCATGCCAACAGGACCAGCTCAAGGATGTGGTGGTCCAATTGAAATTTCAGCTCAACGGAAAGAGATAAAATCTCTTGATATAAATCATGATGGACAGTATGAAAGTTTTCTAGATTGTCACTGGGTTCTTTCAGCACAAGAAGGACATGTAATTAACTTGGAAATTACATCGATGAATATAGCTATTTGCGAAAACTCAACACAGACTAATCGCTGCACCTGTGACTTTATAGAAGTAAGGAAATGCTAGATAGACCATCTAAAAAATTAAATTAAATAATTCTGCTTCCATTATGTATAGAATGACAAATACTTTTGAATGTTATGAACTTTGTGATTTTTACTTGAATAAATCAACTCCAAGTACACAGATGGCAGAACTGTCTGCACCCTAATAAAAAGGGGCATGAATATGTAGAATATGAATTTTCAGTTTATTTAGGTATTGTATAATCACATCATTCAAATCAATGTATGAAATAGCACAATTTTCCAATACAATTGTACTTATATAAATGTATATTTAAATTACTTTTATGTACAAAGCAAATACTGATAGACAGTATTTGATGAATAATAGAATTGTGTTGTATTTTACTGATTAACAGTCTACACCCTATTGAAAGTATGGGGATGATTATTTATTGCAATAATTTAATATTAAATTTAAACAATTAACAAGATTAAAAGAAACATAATGTAACATTGTTACTCTTGTTCAATAGTTATTGTCTAAGGATATTATGTCTTTATTTATTTACTAAAAATATATTTACTAGATTCAACAATGCACACTTGTCATTTTTGACAGTGTACTATTTCTAATAATCCTTGGATTTAACTTAACTGGCATCCTTAGATAGCAGTATGCCCAGCTACTCACTACTTCTGGGAGAAATTGGCATATTCCTTTCATCACTTCTTAAGCTGTTTTCTCCATATCTGTTCAAGCGCTCTCTCCACAACATAATTTTTAATTTGTATCAATGGCAATTCTATTTTTTTTCTAAAATATCATCACATCTACCCAGATTCGAATACAATAACAGCCAAGCATGTCTACCAATATAAAGTATAAGAATTACCTATTTTCTGAAGAGGAGTGACAATTTAAATAAATTTATCACTCATAAAATCATGACTTTCAAATGTAAGAATACGAGTATAGGAAGAACATGTGGTAGGTTTTCATTCTATGCAATGAAATATTGTTGTGTCATCCCTCTCCCCAGGATTAACCATGGTTAAAATTTGGTTGCAAACTGGCATCAACATGGATTTGTGGCTTGCCAATCACTTAACTCCATGCCAACACTTGAAGTAAAATCTGGAGGAGATAGATACAGGTGAAGTTCTTGGGCCCACCTTCAAAACCCATCTCATATCTCAGAGTAGATCACTATCTGATCCTTTGAGGCAAATTCATTGATGATTGGTCATCAACCACACATGACTCACTGTCACATAATATTTTTCACCCTTCCACAAGGGTGACATTCCAAATCTCATTCTCCTGGAACGACTTTAGCGGCGTCAGGGCTTTTACCCTAACGGTAACTTTGAGACAGCTTTCAGTAAACCATACTCGCATGTCTCCAGCTAAATTTATTTAAATATTAATTGTTCTAAAAGTGCACCATAAACACTTGAAGTAGAATTGAAGTGGGGAAAATAATGAGGATAAAATTGGCATTAATAATTATGTTTTTCAGATTCGAGATGGATCTGGGCCATTTTCTGAATTATTAGGTACTTTTTGTGGGGACAGTATTCCGCAAAAGACTGTGTCATCATCACAAAATATGTGGGTTCGATTTGTTTCTGATGGCACTCAGAATGCCCCTGGCTTCCGAGCTCAAGTTTATAGCCAGGAATGTAAGTTTTTTTATCATTTATTTATTTTGTTTAATTGAATGAATATATTTTAATAATATTATCAATTATATTAGGGGAGCAACTAGAATTGCTTGTGGTATTTATTTTAGCAGCTGTTTATTGGCTTATTTGTTCACTATTTGTTAATATTTTAACTTTCAATGAGTTAATAACCAGTGCCTTATTTTAATAACAAAAATCTCAAGCATGAAACAACTTAATTTACATTATTGCAAGAAAACCCCACAATATCATTAAATGCGTATTTATTTAATAATATTATTTCCAGCTGTGTGTGGAACAACAGTGCGAAAGGTGTCAAGTACAACTCAAATACTTACATCCCCTAGTTACCCTAATAACTATCCATCCAATACTCGTTGCACATGGATTTTATATTTGAATGAAAGTAATTCATATGCCACCATTAATATTCGAATTGAAGACCTAAATATTCCCAATGGTGGTGAATTGTGCTCTAATGCTTATTTGACAATAGGAGACACAAAGGTAGTAAATTATTATAGTTGAAAATTACTTTTAGTCCATAGAATATATTTAATAACCTAGCCTCTAATAAAACAGTATACATTGTTTGTAATTTGTATGGTAAACAGTCTACAAATATTTCACATCATTGATTTCTTCATCAAATTTCATTTTATCCTTTTGTCACACTTCAAGAACAGTCAAATTTTAATCTGTCAGAGGATACAACAGTTATAATTATATTGAAGTATCATTAAAATCAAATAAATTTAGTTTTATTTAACTATTTTAAAGAGCAAGATTGAACATTTTATTCATTTCTGAATTCATATGTGTACAGTTTTACAATCATTGTAATGCAAATGATGGTTGCCTTACTTATTTTGTACTATATTTTAGAACTGTGATATATTTATTATATTGTTATAGTAAAGGAAATAAAATTTCTTCAAATAAAAACTTTTAGTGCTAGAAAAATGTTGTTGTCGTGGTATTCGCTCACAAGACTCGTTTGATGCAACCCTCCATGCTAACATATCTTGCACAAGCCGTTTCATTTCCTTATAACTAGCACAACCCACGTCCTCCATAATCTTCTTAGTGTATTCCATCCTTGGCCTCCATCTTCTGTTCTTACCCCACACACTTCCCTCTAATGCTAATTTTACAAGGCCATCATGTCTTAAAACAAGGCCTATTAATCTATCCATTCTATTAGTCAACGTCCTCCATATTTTTTGGTCTTCCCCTATTCTGTTTGGAACTTCCATGTCAGTGATTCTATCCACCCATCTGATTTTCAGCATTTTCCTATAGATCCACATTTCAAAGGCTTCTATTCTTTTACTTCCCTTGACCCCTATTGTCCACATTTCACACCCATATAACGCCACACTCCATACGAACATTTTTAGCAATGATTTCCTAATTTTCACGCTTATATTACCCATAAGTAATTCCCTCTTTTTCACGAAAGCCTTCCTTGCCTGTGCTATCCTATTCTTTATGTCTCCTATACTTCTACCATCCATAGTTATTATGCTTCCCAACTAGCAGAATTCCTTAAATTCAGTCAAAATATCCCTTCCCAATCTAACACCCTTTGTTATTCCACAGTTTCCCTTACTACACTCCATTACCTTGGTTTTGCCTCTATTAATGAACTCCAGGACTACATTTATGCAATTTATTATGGTTTCCAAGTCTTCTTCTGACTCCCCTAATACTACAATATCGTCGGCAAAATGTAAGGTTTTTATTTCTTTTCCTTGCAGTATGATTCCTTTTCCATATTCTGTTTTTCACCTGTTCTATACATAAGTTGAACAGCCTGGGCAACAGACTACATTCTTGTCTTACTCCTTTCTTGATTACAGCTTCCTTTTATTGGTCTTCTATTCTAATTACTGTTGCCTGTCTTCTGCAGAGGTTTTGTATTTGTCTCCTTTCTCAATATTTTATTCCAGTGCTCCTCAAAATGTAAGGTTTTTATTTCTTTTCCTTGCAGTATGATTCCTTTTCCATATTCTGTTTTTCACCTGTTCTATACATAAGTTGAACAGCCTGGGCAACAGACTACATTCTTGTCTTACTCCTTTCTTGATTACAGCTTCCTTTTATTGGTCTTCTATTCTAATTACTGTTGCCTGTCTTCTGCAGAGGTTTTGTATTTGTCTCCTTTCTCAATATTTTATTCCAGTGCTCCTCAAAATCCTTAACAGTGTGTTCCAGTTCACATTTTCAAACGCTTTTTCTAAATCTACAAATACCATGAACGTAGGCCAGTTTTTTCGATCCTGTCTTCTAAAATTAATCGCAACATCAATATTGCTTCTCTTGTTCTTATATTCTTCCTAAAACCAAACTGATCTTCCTAACTCACATTCTATTTGATGTTCCATTCTCCTATTTACTATTTTCATTAATATTTTGAATGCATGGGATACGAAACTAATTGTTCTGTGCAGTTCGTATCTATCAGCCACAGCTTTCTTCAGTATTGGTATAATTATGTTTATACTAAAATCTCCTGGTATTCTTCCTGTTTTGTATATTTCGCAAACCATCCTGAACAGCCGTGACATTGCTTCTTTGCATGATGCTCATATCAACTCTGCTGGAATGTTATCAATTCCTGGCGCTTTACCATAACTCAGGTCTTACAGCCATGGCCCTATCAAACTCTGACTTTAAAATGTTGTCCCCCAACTCTTCATCATCCACCTCCACCTCCTCCTCCTCCTCTTCTTCTTCTTCTTCTTCTTCTTCTTCTTCTTCTATTACTGACCAATCTAGATTTCCACCATGATACAGCTCTTCTAGATATTCCTTTCACCTTTTTGCTTTTTCTTCTTTGGCCATAATTAGCTTCCCATCCGTTCTCCTGATGTTCTTGCTAATATTTTTCCTCTTGCCAAATAATTATTTGATTTTTCCTATAAGCTGCATCGATTTTCCCTTTCACCATGAAATCTTCAACTGGTCTGCATTTCTCTTGTAGCCAAGCCTCTTTGGCTGATTTGCATTTCGTATCTATCTCATTCTTCAAGTGTCTGTACTGCTATTTACTGCTCTCAAAGAAGAATGTAGTAATCAGTATTATTACTTTTCAGAATTCTCCATATATCAGTGAAGGTTTAGGTAAAAATTTGATTTTTGCAGGACCAAAACGCATCTCACACATTTATTCAGTAAGTAATATTTAAATTTAATTTACATTAAATGTATCCAATTTTTTTAGAAAATTAATTATTGAAATGGCATTAAACTTTATCTTATAGATGACTTCATACCCTAGTACTGTGTCAACATTTTGTGAAACAGGCCATGCTTTAGATTTTTACTCTGGCACAAAATATGTAAAGGTAACATTTAAAGCTTCCAGTGTTGTCGGGAAAGGATTCAAACTTTCATTTTCAAGTGCAGGTTAGTCTTTTTCATTTAAGTCGCTCATAGCCTTCTGTTCTATCTCCTGTAACATTTTTATTTGTATTCAGAAACTTTAATTCCCTGGCAAATTTAATTTATAACATGTAATAATATAATAAATTGAATACAGTAAAGAATAAAGTGTGGCCATAATATAGGGCTAATACATGGAAAGAAATTTAAGTTCTCTATTTTTTGCACTAAATGTATGCAAGTCTGTATGAAGAGTGTTGTGTAGTATGACTCCTCTACAGGATCACTTTAAATGTGTAATAAAATGGTTAAATGATGAAACCAAAGAATTTAGTCTCTAAGTTTATTATTCTTTGATTATATGCATCTTCAATCAAACAAGGAAGCTAAACGTATCTTTATCAGTTCAGAGAGCCTATTGAAAAGTATAGTTCCTCTCACATATGGGTTTTTGCCTGTAGTTTACCTATAGGGCAGTTGTGTGTCATTTCTTTTTGAGTACAAATTTGGAATTTTTACAATCATGATTACTTTGTATATCAATCCGTATGTATTGTGTTAGAAACAGAAGCTTCCTTGCAAGATTGTATCATAGTGACTCTGATGCCTTTTTAAAATAATTAATAAGTGTTTCATAATGTTGGCTTAAGTAGCACCTCAGATTTTGATAGTATAATTAATGTGAGAAAATACTAAACCATAGTATATGTTTGATATATAATTTGGATTAAAAAGTGCAGATAATCTTTTTAAAAATATGAATTTCTATTAATTTTATCACATAGGTAATCTCATGATCATCCCTAGTAAAAAGTTTCCTGTCCATATATATATTCCTAGTAAGTTACACCCACGGCTTCGTTCTTTTTATTTTGCCCTAAAAACAATACAACAGGTACATAATTTTGATAAAGTTGAATTCATTGAATATATAAAAAGTATGAAATATATTTCACTGTAGTATATTTTTAGAGATTTCGCAGCACTGATCACTTCACTACACTACACTAAACTTAGATTAAGTCTAAATTTTCTTTCTGTTCAGTCATTAATTGTCCTATTTAGGAATGAGTATTTTCCAATGTCTATTTTTTGGTGCCTTGCTTGTAATTTAAACACGTGATCACCCCTCCCATTCCAAGTCAATTCTTTCATTCTATCTCGGATTCCCAGCCAAGGTTTCTGACCTGCAAAGGCTCTGTAGAAAATGTGTAGCCTAGCTCTTACTCTTCTTGTCTGTAGTGTATCCCACCCTCGTCGGTTTACCTTTTCATTCCCATACCCAGGTCCTATTTGTACGAATTTTGCAGTCCTTATTTGTTCCCTTTCTAAGGATTCTATTTGATCTATCCTGTACGGATCCCAGCATGCTGCACCATATTCCATAAGTGGGCGTACTAATGACAAATATGCCATCTCTTTAGATTTTGCATTCCCCTTCTTGAGTGTTCTCATGACAAAGTGCAAGGTGTTCCACGCTTTCCTTGTAGTATAGTTTATCTGCTCCACCCACCCCAGCTTACTGTTAAAATAAATGCCTAGGTATTTACAGTTTCCCCGTAAAATGCCTTACTTTTACTATTGTTGATTTTGATTTTATTTCTCTAAGCCCATGTACTTAGAGTATCTAAGTCAGTTTGGAGAGCAGCTGTGTCTTGTTCCCCATTTATTTCCCTGTAAATTACACTGTCATCTGTAAAAAGTCAGACCTTAGAATTTATATTATTAGGCAAATTATTAATAAATATGAGAAACAATAATGGTGCAACAAATGATCCCTGGGGGACTCCCGATGTTACAGATCCGAGTTCTGAAGTTTCTTTCCCAACTTTGACTTTTTGTAGCCTATTTTTTAAGAATTCTTGGACCCAGAGAACTACTCTTTTGTCAATGCCTGCCCCATCTAACTTCTGGATCAAGATGTCTTGAAGAACTACATCGAAAGCCTTTGCAAAATCAATAACAATGGTGTCTATTCTACCACCACGATCGACTTCGTCTGCTAGATCTTGAAACAAATTGATTATCTGACTCTCACACAAAAAACCTGATCGAAATATTTGTTGGTTTTCAAAGAACCACCAATTATATTCAAGTGCATCCCGAATGTACGTAGTTATCAAGTGCTCCATGATTTTGCATACTACTGAGGTTAGTCTAATAGGTCTATAATTTCGTATGACTGTTTTATTTCCAGATTTAAATACAGATACAATTATTCCCGTTTTCCAGTCTGTTGGCAGAGTTGAGTTATTTATGGATATATTAAATAGCCCTATTAAATACGGAATAATTGCCTCCCCACCCAGTTTAATTATATCTGTGGAGATGTCATCTATACTGCGTGATTTTTATGGAAAGGGAACCGTACCGCAAGGAGAAGAAATAAAAGTCCTATAGATTGCTAATGATATTGTGGTATTAGGGGAATCAGGAGAGGACTTGGAAATGATAATAAATGGCATTAACATGGTCCTTGAGAAAGAGTACAACCTGAGTGTTAATAGGGGAAAAATCAAGGTAATGGAATGTAGTATAGGAAACAGTGGAATAATAAAGGATGTTTGATTGGGAAGAGATAATTAAGTTAAGGAATTTTGCTACTTGGGCAGCATAATAACAAGTGATGATTGCAGTATATTGGTCATAAAGTGTGGGATAGCACAGGTGAGAAAGGCTTTCTCAAAAAAGAGGAATTTACTTATGGCTAATGTAATGGGTGAAAAACATGAATAGTAGGAGTTACAGAAAGGAAAATAATAGAAAGTTTTGAAATGTATGGTAGAAACATGCTGAAATTTAGATGGGTGGATAGAGTAAGTAACCAGGTAGTTCTAAGCAGAATAAGGGAAGAGAGAACCATTGAGGATAGATTATACATTTAATAGATGAAGAACAAAAATGTTCCTTTTGAAGCTATTATATAGGGATTATACCAATAAAACAATAACTAACATATTATGGTTTTGTTCTGTACATTTTTACTCATGTAAATTGATTGAAATATTTACCTTAATACTTCAATTTTCTGTTATGGCTGATAATGAAAAAAAAAACAGATTCATCATAAGAGTTGTTAGTTTTAGTTAATAATGCATTAATTTTTTAAAAATTACATTGTTTCTGTGGACATTCCTCTACCTTGCATTCACCGCTGATACAACAATAGACAGATAATTATACTTAAAAGTATAGAATTAGATTCAATTTTATTAAATATGTTTTATTTTGTATTTTAATGCAGGATGTAACAGAAATTACACTGGTGTTCAAGGACGAATCAAAATGAATGTAAACAATTATGCGTGTACTATCATGATACAGACAGAGACAAATAGGACAATATCTTTATATGTCACTACATTTTATATTGGTTATTACCAATGTAATGCAGACTATTTACAAGTGGGTATATCATGTGAAAATATTAGTAATTCTAGTTTAAATAAAAATATTCTGTTCACTTTCCCAAAATATCAGATTTTTTTAAAACACAAATGGAAATTTGACCTTATAATCCAAGTGTACATGTTAATCAAAGACCATCAGTTTCTGTATCCTGTATTTACATTTATTTTCTCCTTTCCTTAAAATATATTGTATATCAGTGTTTTATTTGTAATGTATTAAAGACTGCTAAGTAAAATGTTACTTTCTTTTAAATAATTAAATTTATTCCCATAATAGGATTATGTAACAGACTACTGAAGATCTTTATGACCTTGAAAGTTATTGTATTTGAGAATATACACATATCAATTATTGAAATTATACCATATTGAACTTATTTTTGCAAAGAGTTTTAATGACTAGCATTCAGATTAGAATTATGTACTTTTATTTGAAGGTTTTTATATAGGTAGTGATATTATTTTATAATAATACATGGAGTCAGTCACAAAAGATAAATATCTGGAAGATGTTCTAGATCATTTATACCAGCAGTGAAAGTAGCTATCTAAATGATATCACTTACATATACATATCTTACATAAGATAATTTTAGCAATTAAAGAAATATATATTTATTTTAATATTTTGTTTCACTAACTTCCAATCTAAATAAATTTGAGAAAGTCTCTACATACAAACAGTGAATTTCCCTGGTATCTGGGCACATAATCAAAGCAGTTGTTATTCATGCCTTTTATCTTGAATTACTGGAAAGGTTGGGCAGGTTTAGCTGTTCAGTACATCACTGAACTGTTAGTGTAATTAAATTATTTTCAATGCACACAATGTTTGGAAAATTATATTTTTTGAAATACCTGTCATGAGATAGCAGTTAGGCAATAGTGAATCAGATTTTTGCAGATCTTATCTTGGGATTTATTGTTATTGTGCCTTAATTTATTGAATTTAAGAATATGATTTGAGTGTAAATTCTAAATATGGAATCATTTAATGCTTATATAGGTTTTTTACAAATTAAAAAAAGTAAGGTTAAGGGAAGATTGGAAACTATTATTGGCATCACTTTAAAATATTAGATACAAAATAGTTTCAACTGATAAACAGGTTAAATGTAAATTTTTTTCTACATGGGGTCAAAATCCATTTTTGGAAAAAGATAACATTTTAAAATAATGATAATATGTCTGGGTAATCATACAATTTTATACTTAATAATTAAGATTTTAGTCTAAGCAATAAAATATAATTATTTAATTTCATTAATATGTTGATGTATTGTTATTTTTTGATATGATTTAATAAAAATTAATTTAAGGTTTACGATGGTTCAACAACTACAGCTCCATTGCTTTCAACTATGTGTGGATCACAAACACCTATGCCTGTATTTTCAAACAGTTCCACAATGTTGCTAAAGTTAACCAGGAATGAAGGATTTGATAGTTATACAGACATTGATTTTACATATACTACGACTGATAAAGGTATGTATAACACATACTGTTACATTTTTATTATTCATTTGCTTTAAAAAATTGAATGTGTATGTTTTTATTCTCCATATTTACAGCACAATAATAAGATAATTATGTTTATTTTAATGAATACTTAATTCCATTATTTTCAAGTAGACATTTAGGAAATGTACAGATAATTTTGGACCATTAGATCATCTCACTTTTGTCAACAAATTACCTGTAATCATTTAGAATAATTATTTAAGCAATTAGAATGTCTTTTAATGGGCTAAACACTAGTAATTCATTTATGAAAAAATAGAATTATTATAACTGGGTTCCCATAAGCTGAGGCACCTGTTTTGAGAGGTGTATACAGTAGGGTTGCAGACCTTGGGCAAACAGGACAAGTTGTCCAGTGTTCCTATTGGAACAGTCTTAAATATGTAGGGGCATGGAAACGGAAATGCTGTGTCCCCATAGTAAACTCCTCTCCTACCATCAGAAGTACAAGGGATAAGTAGCGAAAGCCCGACCTACCTGATGCAAGTTTGCCCTAAATACTGGGCTAACTAGAGCTCAAGTGCACTAGTTAACCCTTGGCCACCTTGCTCTCCCTTTTGCATTTCCTTTTCAAATTCTCTTTCTATTCTATTAGAGGGCAGTTTTTGAATCCATTCCTTGCTATTAAATGGGAATTGCCATCTAATGTAGTCTGTTAGATTAGTCTTAAAAATACTGAACAGAAGCTGATTCTTTGTGAAGTGAAAATTTGTAAAATTAAATTTTGGTTCTTGTACGAAGTCATTTTTAAATTGTCTAAATTCATGAAATAAAATTTAGATCAATCTTTATATTAAATTAGCTATTCATCAATTCTTTTCAACATTTTCAAGAGAGTGAAAAATACTGCATTTCAATTGTGCAGCAAAAGTAATGTATAAGGAAAATTACTATTTAATTTAATTATCACTTTATGCATATTACTTTGCATATGCTCTTTGTTTAGTAGTATTCACAATTTAGTGCTGTCCTATGTGTAAATTCACTATTCTAATGTGTTCAACTTGACATACATACTTAAATATTTTGACTTAGTATGTTTCCTTTTTTCAACTCGTTTTCACTTATACTTATTTTCTCATCTTCCATTCAATTTAATATATATGATAATAAACCTACATAACATAGAACAGTTACACAAGCATTATAATTTTTCATTAACATTAGTGTTCTGGTGGGACTGATTGTTATATGCTAGTAACAATGCAAAGGACTTCTTGCCCATTAACAATGTCAGGGGTCTTCTTTCCCACCACATATACTGAATTGCCTTCAATTTTAAATTATTTGATTTTATCTCTAATGTTATTCTACTTTAAAAAATTTAATTTTCCTTAATAACAGTACCAAAACAAATGAATAGATGGGTTTATAAAGATTATTTATTTTGGATAGATACTTCAAGGACAAAAATGATGTATTCTTCCAGTATTCTAAATACATGATAATATCCTGACTTTTATCATTTGTTCTGTGCCTATCATAATTGTTTACCAGTAACTTGAACCTGTCAACTTGAAACAAACTGTGAAAGGGAAAAGGAGGAAATTATCTGCAATTTGTATTTCATTTTTTTGCTTATTATACTTCTTGTCAAACGTTTCAGTTAATAAAAATTAAATTTTGTCAATTTTTATTCTTAGACATTTTTTTCTATTTAATTTCTCCCTCTTTATTCTTATGATTGTATTGTTTGCTGTTAGTATTTATTAAACCCATATTGTGAAAGCAATGTATTAATTACTGCATTATTGTAACAACTGAGCATTGTTTTACTGACCCAGAGGCTCAGAAAATTGTTCTAAAATACTATAAATACTGTCTCCTTCCTTCAAGGTGAGTCATTTTCCAATGAAAAATGTTTTAGTTTTCTTTCATATTTGCTATTATATTGAAATATGATAGGTTGATTTTACTGCATGTTTATTTTATTTTTATTTACAAATAAGTATATTTTTCAATCTGCAACTTATATCACACAGATACGGTATTTACTTTTTGAGAGAGTGTCTAGAGTACTATTTTTTAATTTTTCAGAACATTTGCATCACTGCAACTTAAGTGTTGTAAACGGTTGTAATTTTTATTCTCTGTTCTTGATTTAGATATATAAATTTTGTACATTTCCTTTGATAATAATGTGAAATATTCTTTTAGTTTTGATAGCCTTTGTTTGATTAATTTTTAGGTCGTGGTTGTGGAGGAACCATTTACAATACTGCTGGCACATTTACAAGTCCATTATATCCTGAAAATATTCGTGCTGCTTCACTTTGTCGTTGGGAAATTATAGTGCCCACATCAACAAGGCCTTATCTTCATTTTGAAGGTAGTTTCATTGTTTGGTTAATGTGTGCAAAATATATTTATATATTTCAAAGTTGTTATATACGAACAGAAGTTATTGTTTTACAGCACAGCAAAATTTTAATCTTATGGTATGATTACACAAAAAATCCTATGACTGTCACACATACTCTCATAGAGTTTGTAAGTTAAACAAAAAATTAGATTCATTATAAAGAGTGTAGGCAGTCACAAATTGTCATACCTGAAAATTATTATTTTTGGGTCCATGACTGAGAGAATCTTATTTGGGAAATCATGTGTTCCCTAATTATTCCATTTTTTGTAATGACATACACACAAAAAGAGAAGTCTCAATCCTATTCTTTCTCTCTTTTGTTGTTTATCAAGTTTTAACAAATTATAAAAAAAGAACAAATCATTTCTGCAGATACCAACGATAATAATAATGGTTTTCATTGCCAAAGACAAAATTTTCAAGCAATATTAGAAAATAACTAACTTATTGGGTTACATATTACACATATACTTACATATATAAATATACATAATATATTGAAATTATCAGTCTTCCACACTGTAGATTGTTGTTCGGTAGTTATCTAATAGGTAGACTTACCATAATTTTTTTTTCATACCATACCATTTTTTCTGGGAAGGAGGCATTAAAAGTAACAAGAGTTTTGGAAGAGGATGTTTTTGCTCCAAAATATACATCAACTAAACTAAAAATAAATCAGGAAATTATTTGATTTCGAGTCAAATTATAAGTCATATTTCGATATAATAACAAATATGAAAGAAAAAAAGACAATATACTAGTATAAGTATTAATATATAATAGTGTGTTTAACAAACCAACATAAGTGGCATAATCCAATGCATAATTACTCATTTACATCATATTATGTAAAGAAAGAATAAATGATAAAATTCTAAAGACAATTTTTTTATCGTGTTAGCCCACATCTTCAGGTGAGGGTTAGCTCAGCAAAACTTTTTATTGATAATATTTATCACTACTGTTTATTTGTTTTAAAAAGTCATTATTATTTTTAATCAAGTCAAAAAAATTCACTACAATTTAGTACATTATTGGCTTTGCAGCATAATAGAGCTCTTACTGTTGCTTCAGCCATTTTGACCACTAAAGCTTCCATTTCAATGCATAGAACATCATTTGAAAAAAATTGTGTATGATTTGAGCACTACAACCAACATCTACAATATTTATTCCTAGTTTTTTCTTCAATAGACTGTAAATATTGTTTTCTGTTTTGCGTTTGACACCTCTGAAATTAGTATTGCAGTTATTTACACAAATTCCAACAATTTTGTCAACTAAATTATTAGTTGTAATAACTGGCATTAAATAATCTGTAAGTATTGCTGCAGTTTCACTGAGTACTGATTGAAACTCTAAAAGTTTAACTTAATCATTTATAAAGTACCGCACAACACATTGCATAGCTTTGATGTCGATATTGTCACAAAATTTACATGGTTTTAATTTTCATAAAGTTGCTGAAATACCATAGGTTCTATTACCTTAACAATGCTTCACATTTCATTCAGGCCTGTCTAAAGTTTGCTTTTAAAACTTTTAATAAATGAGATACACCAATCGTCAGACTAAAGCTTAATTATGCAAACAACAGAGAAGAAGGCAACTGTTTGCTTCATTAGCAACAATTAAAAATTCCTATCTCTCTTGAATAGTCATTGTAGAAATAGAGATTGAGGAATTGTCCTGCCACTATTAAACAGCTTATCCATTGCACATTCAAATAATTTTTATGTTTGAACAAGACCTGCTGCCAGTGAACCACCCATAAAATCTATAAAAAACAGCAAGTGTTTCAAATTCTTTACTTTGTCAAGTATGTCTCCATTAACCTGTTTTTACAAGAACTGAGTACACCTTTTTTTAAATTCATCTGTAAATATATACTTTATTTTCAGCGTTTTAGGAGCTTAATATTATTATTTTAAATTAAAATTTAATTTATTTATCAATTATTTTCAATTTTTAATTTACAATGTAACTGCACCAAAAAATTCACATTAGAACACTATTTTCTTTTACCAGTGTCAACTCGCCCTCAACAATGTTATAAGTACACCATGCTCTCAACTATCAGTAATCACAAGTGTCACGTGTGATATTTTAATTATCTGAGCTATCAATTTGTAATACATGTATATTCGGCAATATATATATCCTGCGGTTTCTGTGTTCTGTAGTATTTTAAAAATGGAAGAAGTGCAGGAGGGTATTGAGAAGGCAGAGGACTCTATGCTCATGAATTGATCCCTGGTACATTAATAAGATTATTTTTTGATGATCGTGATGGAAAGATTTCAATAATATGTATAAGAATATGCAGGTAGAGTGAGGTCTGATTTTAGAGACAGAATGGCCTTGAGTTTCAGTCGAAAATTGTAGCAATGAGAGTAGTTAATGGAAGAATGTAAAGAAGGCATTGTGCAACAAAAAGAAAGAATTAGCAGGAAAAACTGCAACAAGTTAATAAACGATGATAAAGTTAACACTTAACCAAGTGCAGGCCAAGCTTGGCACGTTGTAATTGTTGAGGAACTGTCGCAACTCGGGCCAACAATGTATCTGTCGAGGGCAAGGCGTCGTCAAGGGGATATGGAAAGGAGAGTTGTGTCGGCGGACGACGGAAGAATGACCACTATCCCTGCAGATAAAAGTTTTTTCTCATGCTCTGATTGAAATTAACATCAATTTTGGTGTTTTTATGACAAATAGCTGGTGCCATACTAAAAGAATTATAAAGTCCTCGAATACGAATTTTTGTGAGAACCCGGAATCCGCTACAATGAAAGATAATAATTGGGAGAACAGGCAAGGAAATACACTTATGGCATGGAATCTTATGCTCCAGAGGAAAACATTATGTTCAGCATAGAAAGGAATGGAAGAAGGAAGAAAGACTGAAAATATTTGATGTGGCCTGGACTCAAACCTAGGTACACGAAATCAGCAGTGTAACCGCCACTAGAGCCATTGCGGGCATCTTAACGTCTCTGCCACCACATCGAGTATGACCAACTGAACATTTTCAGTCTATATAAATTATTTCTATCTTTCTTTCTATCCAATTATACAATGTGTGAATTCATCACTGTATGACATTGTCATGTTAATTAAAACATAATTAGGAGGTTTCATAAGAGGTAGACAACTTGTGTAGGTTTAGAGAAACTTGAATTTCAGAGCAAACCGCCTCCTTCATCAGAAAGTTAGAAACATTTCCAGTTGACTCAGGTTATGAAGTTATGCTTCAAAGGTTAAAGGCAGTCTCAGCACCCTACAGAGGATTATGGGCAGCACTCTTTTTGTGAGTTCAAAGTACATATGTTGTTGTGGCTGTCCAAACGCTGACCGTAAGATGACAGATTAAAAAATCAATGACCATCCATGGTGAGTAAGATTGTGGAGCGGATCACAATGGGTCACATGGTCTTGACTAGCACCTAACTTATTGGTATTGAGACTCACACTGGTTTGTGACTTAGATATACTACTTTGACAGTTGTTGGTTATTTCACAGTCAGGTGGATTATAGAATTGTGACCATGTCCTGAAATTTTTCTTAAACTCATATACATATATATATTCTTCAATCCAGTTTTCTTTGTGAACTATTTTACCCATTTTCGAATACTAAAATTTAATTATAGCAACACAATATTGACCATACTGAAATTGTAGCAGATTTTCTGAAGTCGTTTCCAAGACAGGGAAAATCACTGTATTCATTCTACAGATGCCAATGCATAACTAGTTTAAAGAGTAAAGTGGAAATTAAGAGATCACAAAAAAATCTCAAAGTTTTATGAAGCATCTTATTTAAATTTTTCAATTGAAAAATGGCATCATTTATACATTGGCTGATTATTGTTGTTATAGTATTGAAAACTGTGATTTCTTAATGCTAACAAGTTCTTTTTTACTAAGAAGTCTGTGCATTTTTCCAAACGTTTTTTCTTTTTTAATTGTGTTTTTATACTGTAACATGTGTATTGTTAAGTTTTTTGAAATAATTATCATCCTAAGTGTGTAGAAACATTGGAGAGGTGGGAAATACGTTTCATGAGGTTCCTAGAATAGATAAAAATAATTTTTGGATTTATGCAGATTGCAATCTATTATAATATATACAGAATTCTTTAGAGCATAAACACCAACCTTGATTTAATATTTTGGATTAGTTTGAAGTACAGTATATGAGAATAATATTACTTATTTATTAAGTAACTAAAAAATATTGTTTTATCATGTTACAGTATTCAACATTGGCACTCAATCAGCATGTAAAACTGATTATCTGGAAATATTTGATATTAATGAAGAAACTGGAGAAGAAACTAAGCGTACAAAGCTCTGCGGAGGGGTAACTACAAATTATATAAATGTTAAAAATATTATACATGCATTTTAGAACATAGTTGAGCCATGCATAACTTTTCTCTCTGCGGAAAAACAGTACTCAATTCTAAGGAAGTGGAAATACTTCAAATGAAGTTCAGTAAAGCATATAGTAATTTTAGTAGAACATACTTAATTGAATCTGTACAGTGAGACACACATGCTGATAAAAAGGTCAATATATACATATATTTTAATTATATTGTCACATTTCTGAAGGATAGTGAGATACAGTAACACACACTGCTACAAGTTATAGACATTTATTTAACACCAAGTGCTGTACAAAGCATTGTGTAAGACTGACTCCAGTACAATTTACACATTCATGGAATATTCCAGAAACTGAACATTCTCAAAACAGAAAATACTAGAAATAAAAGGTAAATAAAGGAAACAAATAAAAACGGTGCGCATGTCACTGCCCGACAGAGTCCAACCGAATTGTGAGCCAGGCTGCTGCCCAGTAGAGCGACAGCTGGGCTAAAGCTCACCCCTGTCTACCTGTATTTTTCACTGAAGACTCAGGCAACCTCATGCCACTCTTTAAGCTAGTTGAGGGTAGCCTCTTTCCCCCATAAAGGGAACTCGCTAGCCCTAATGAGGGCGAGTACACCCCCCTCCCTCACACGCCTTGCCGGGTTCAACCTTAATGGTAGAGCTTGGCCTATTTCCCCCAGAGGAGCCAAGTGGCAAACTCCACTGAGGGTGAATGCCACCCTACGTCTAGCATTCGAAGCTTACCGCTTCCTTCGAATCGTAGCACGTGGTTTCCGAGGCCAGGCGCATCCCCTTCGGAAGTGGAAGCTAGCAGTTATTCCCTATGGATGATCTGCGCAACCACCCAATAATTGGGGCATTGCACCCAGACAGTTTCATCATCAGATAACTCAGTATGGCTAGCAATTTCCATACTTGACACCTTAGCCCGAAGGCTTGATGACTACCTTGAGATGGACTCAGTTACTAGAGCCACCGCGCTATGACCCCAACCCGTCCTTGTCCATCCCCCGTGCTCATAGAGGATACTAGATCCCAGCGAGCCACCCCTGGTCCGCCCCCTACTGTTAGGTTTCATTGCTTTGAGAACAGCTGCAATTCGTCGCGGTATAGATTCGTAGAGTGTCTGAATAGTTTCCAACGGAATGTCCTCCCACTCTTGAAGCAAAACATCCGCCAATTGCTGCAACTATGGCAATTCCACGAGGTGGAAATCTGCTCCTCATTGTCTGCCCTAAAACTCCCCATAACGGTTCAATGATGTTGAAGTTTGTCGATTGTTCTGGCCAGAGAAGATATTTGATGACTTTATGATGCTCTACAAACCAGGCCAGAACCTTTTTGGCTGTGTATGGACGTACTATCATCTTGGAATGTAGCAGTGTCTGGCAGCAATATGTTAGTCATAATAAAAACTTCATTGTTCAGGTAGTCAAGATATTCATTCGCAGTAATCCGGCAAGTAAGGGAAATGATCGGGCTAGCTGAATATCACAATATAGCCACCCAAACCATAATGGAACCTTCCCATACTTGACTGTAGGAAGCAGACAGGCCAGATCGTAGGCTTCTTTTGGTGTTCTCATACACAATCCTGGCTGTTTGTAGAAAACAATGTAAACGATGATTCATCAGACCATACCTATTCTTCCAGTGTCCAGGTTTTATGATCGTGGCACCACTTCTTTCGCAGCTTTGCATAGAAGTATTGCTCAAGTGAGTTTTGAGTTCTGCAGTCACTTTTGCCGCGGAAGTTTTATGTTGTCTGGTCACAATCCTTTTTAATGTTCGTCTGTCCCTGTCAGATAACTTTGGCTTTTGCCTACTATTCCTCTTCATTGATGATGTTTTACGATGTTTTGTGAAAGCTGTCACACGTGAAACGTAAAACACGCCGTTTTCGTCACAGATGCTCCCGCTGACCGCGCATCAACTATTTGTCCTCTTTCGAAGTCTAATAGTAACACATTTCTCCGATCACTGGTGTTAACCGTCGCACAAAAAAGCATTTAATATATTGCAAGATAAGCTCAAAGCATGGCACATCAACTGGGTTCTGCAGCCGCATTGCAGAATTTATGCGTACATGGCACATTCCGTACCTTATTGCATGGTGTTTCTTATTATTTTGCCCACCCCTGTATATGAGTATGTGTGTGTTAATCAAGATCTTCACTCTTTTCAGGATACACCAGCTCCAATTGAAGGGCAGAACCAGAAAATAGCAGTTGTTTATTCTACAAGTGTCAACAATGGAGGAACAGGATGGATCATAAATTTTGCAGCAAAACACCCAGGTACTACTCATTAACTCACAGAAACAGAATGTATGGTATTAATCATTTGTAATAACAGTGTCATGTGACAATGACATATTTAATTGTGAATCAGACATAATTTATTAATTTGTTTGGAGGAGACTTTACTTTTAGAGTTCTAAAAATGAAATTTTGTGCAACAAACATGTCTATAAAAATTGAGATTTTATTTTTTACAATCATTCTCCTTTCTTGTAATCTTAATGTTTATATACTTTTATACTTAATTATATATCATTTACTGCTAGCTATTGCAATGGTTTAATGTAGAAAAAGAAATAACACTCATATAAATCTATTTATATTTAATAAATTGTGAAAAAGAGCTATAAATAATAAATTGATTGATATTGGTTTAATACACATTTCCCTTAGTTTAGAACCTCATCTGGTGGCATGCACATGGTTCTGGAGAAGGAGTATAACATTAGGATTAATATTAAATTATATTGATTAAAATTGAACCAGCCACTTTCTCAATTCGATGTAATTTTTTTCATGTAAAAATAGATATCCTAATAATAATGCAATAAGTTCTAGTAAGACTATTTGACTCATTCTATGTCCCTGAAGCATTGCTTCACTGCAGGATCCACGGAATGTGACTATTATGTTATGTTAATAGAGGGTAAACCAAGGTAAAGGAGTGTAGTATGGGAAAGAGTGGAATAACAAAGAGTGTTAGATTGGGAAGGGATATTTCGAAGGTAGTTAAGGAATTCTGTTAAAAACTAGGGATGGTAGAAATTTAGTAGACATAAATAGTAGTATAGTACAGGCAAGGAAGGCTTTCCCAAAATCAAGGAATTTACTTCCAGCTAATATAACTATTAATTTTAGGAAATCATTATTAAAATGTTTGTATTGAGAGTGATGTTATATGGGTGCAAAATGATAATAGTTGGAGTTGCAGAAAGGAAAAGGATAGAAGCTATTGAAATACGGTGCTATAGAATACTGAAAATTAGATGGATGGATAAAGTAAGTAACCAGTAAGCTCTAAGCAGAATAAAGAAAGAGGGAGCAATATGAAGGGTTTTAACTTTGAGAAGAGATAGATTAAAATTAGCATTAGAGGAAAGTATGTGGGGTAAGAACAGAAAAGGTAGATTAAGGATGGAATATGCCAAGCAGATTAGGAAGGATGTGGTAGTTATGTAGAAATGAAAAGGCTTACTCTGAATATGTTAGTATAGAGAGTTGTGTCAGGCCAGTATTAGGACTGAATACCACAGCATGAACAGCTGGTGTTTTAAAGAAACAAGAAATTGAAGTAGACAGACGCAAGCATAGAGACCGAACAAGGGGAGGATATTTTGTGTATTGAACTGATCTCAATAAATTCATTATTTATTGTCTTTCTTACAATTTATTACTTAAAAAAGTCAGATAATATAACTAATGCAATTTATTTTTAATTTCAGATACTATTATTCATTCTTGAAGAGCAAGATGAGTTAAGAAAATCAAAACAATATAAATATATTATTGTAATAGCATTGTGATATTAATATAAATAAACAGTTTTTTATATACATAATTATTTATTTTTATGGAAGAATACATCTTTATTCATACTTCAATTGATTGATTTATCTGCAGGTTTTCTTAGGTTTTAGAATAAATGTTTTACAAGTTTATAAGCTTTATCAGAAACCAAAATGGATTTGTAAAATCTAGATCAACTTCAAGAGCAATTTTTGAATATATAAAGACTATTGGAAAAGGCTTGGACAAAAGGCAACTAGCATCTCTAATTTTTCCAAATTTGTCAAAAAAATCTGAATGTACTCAGTCTTATCATTTTACTTGATAAACTGGAAAGAAAAGGAATCATTTTTAGCAAATTGTTGATCTAAGATAGAAGTTATGAATGCTGCTGAAATAACACAATTAAGTGTACAAAATTTGCTATATATTACTCTCAATGAATATGTTCTACCTCAGGGATCGATTCTGGGACAACCCACAATATATAAAAGATGACAACAATTATCTTTTTTAGATTCCAAATCATTGTCACACTAAAGCACATTAAAGGAAACTCGTGTTTGGAAATTACTAATTCCTTCATGAAAACAATATTATCATTCATATTGATATGACAGTTTGCATAAACTTAAATCAAATCTACATATATTTTAACGTCTTCACCTTTTCTGCCTTGCCTAGGCTAGCTTCAAGTAAGTGTCACAATAGAAGGTACAAATGGAGTGTAAGAAGGAAATATTGAATACAAATATTTATCATATATACATATATTATTTCCTTTTTACAAAATGTTTACAATTTATGAAAAATTCAAAACAAGAAAAGATGAAGAAGAAATTAAACTCTATTGTAGTGAATTGAAATTGAATATTAGTTTTTAAACACGATTATGACCAATATTTATACAAATTAATTAACTGTCCGAATAGATCTTAATGTTTTGTGATTCGCCAAGTATTTACGCAAATGAATTAATCTTCTTACTGTTTTGAAATTCGTAATACAGAAGCAATTAAGACACCTTATATCTGGTTCATTATCTGTTCTGATTAGCAACGGGATGGCGCGCACTAAGATGAAACGAGCGATGCTTTGCTTAGTCTTCACGGACAGCGGTCAAAAGGCGGTCCAGGATATCAGCAGTAAAATAAAAAACCTCGAGAACGCTCTTCAATGGCCGTTCACTATAAAAACAATTCCAAGATACTTTTAAATCCGTAGATAACTTTAAACGAACGAAGTTAGAAACTCTTTGAATAATGCCTCGGAACTGCTGCTCGCCAATATTTAAGATTTACGCCGTTGATGCTGGTGGATACTGTTGAGAAGGAAGGGATGCTACCTTTTCTCGACATCCTGATACATAGAAGACCGGATGGACGCCTACGCCTGGGACACAGCGACTCATACGGAGCTCTACCTACACGCTAACAGTTTCTACCACCCGGTTCACTTTAAAAGGGCTGTGCTTTCCACTCATACACATAGAGCGAGAATGATATCGGATTAGGACCACTTGGCAGCCGTACCTTATTAAGGTCACCGTTGGTGAAATTTTACGGGCAGTACACGGAACCAGGAAGAAGAGCGTATATCCCATATGCCAGAAAATGCACAACCATAATTAGTCGCATACTAGCCAAGCATGACATAAAAACAGTGTTTCTAACACAACGAAAAATCAAAGATATGGTCAGGAATGTAAAGGACGATGTAGGCCTAAAGACCCCTGGTATTTATGAAATACCATGCGACTGTGGCAAACAATTAGAACCGTAGAGGAAAGAATAAAAGAGCATAATAGACTCTATGATTAAAACAACCCAATAATCAGCTATTGCCGAACATGCCTTGTTCACGGGCCATAAAATAGCTTTTGATAAGACTCGTATTCTGGACAGAGCTAATTGCTACTGGGATAGCATCATTTTGGAGGCAATAAACATCAGGTCCAGTGAGAATTTACTGAATAGAGATTCTGGATTCCAATTGAGCTTGGAACCCATTGTTTCACCGGAGGAACGCGGGGCTGAGTCACGGGCAGCCGCGGGAGACTAGAGCATGATAAGTAAGTGGACCAATGGGAGACACCCTCGCTCCCGCGTCAATATCTAGCAAAACACAGGTGGTCTGTGCTTGCACAGACTATATAAATGCTTACACTTACCGAATTTGACACTTCATGGCAGAGCAAGCCATCGAAACATCACTGTTAAAATCTTTGAACCGGTTGGAAACTCGAGAGGAATTTATACATGCCATTCACCGGGAAAGACCTCGTACTTTACAATTAAATGGTTTATCGGATAATTATATATACAATAAATTAGTTAAATAAGGCTCTTTGTCAGTTTAAAAAAAATGAAATATTACGTTTCATTTCCCATATGAGACTTTTTCACGTTAAAATTTAGCCGTACATGTTCATATTTAAATTTAAAAACTGACAAACAAAACATACACTTTTGCTATATATTTTCATAAATAATATTTCTTTCTACTACTCTTGAATCTGAAGAAAGGGTTTTTTCAGAGTTAAATATTATAAAGGACTTTATGAGGTCAAATATGTATCAACAGACACTGAGTAATATATCTATTATTTCAATAGAATTTGAAATATTAAACAGTTTGTATACCAGATAAATAAGCAGTTTTCGCAAATATAAAATTAGGAAAACTTCAATTTCGTAGCTATATCTAAGTTTTATTTTAAGTGTTAAAATAAAAAATAGCTTTAATTTACAAAATAAGTAAATATACACGAATGGAAGTTTTCGTGATTTTAGCATTTTACTATATGGTAAAATTATTATTTGTAGGTATGCAATATTAATTAGAATGCACACATTCTTTTTTAATTAATTAGGTAAGTAAGTCTTAAAAGGCTGATTTCTGAAAATTCTACATTATAAACAATAAATGAGAACAATATGGAGGACTTTGACCAATAGAAGGGGCAGATTAAACAGGAATTCGGGTTTTGGTCTTTCATTTTCTCTAAGAGCTTTGCGTTGCCAGCTAATCCAAGGCTCCTAGAGGCTCTAGCTCAATCATGGTAATCTTTTGTGCCGACTTGCCATAGGCCATGGCTCGTCTAAATATTCCCTACACCATATTTTCTGTACTGAACAGAAACCTTGAGGTTTTAATACTTGAGTACACGACACACACGCTCAGTTCCGGCCTCGAGGACAAGTCGGTTCCGGAAACCCTACAGTCCTTAACTGGCCTCAAAGGATCCCCACACTTACGAGAAATCCCAAGCAAAGTACGTTACATTCAGATGCGTAACATCTCGGAACACAATATAAATAAACATAAGACCTTTACATAGGTCTTGTACAACGCTACCATTTAAAACCGTATATTGTGTGTGATACAATGCCGTAAAATTTGGATATTTTTATACGTAAAATTTAGACTCTGCTTGGAGACCCAAAAATTCAGCAGCAAAAAATCTATATGGCTCAATAATTTGTAAATGTACATATCTTCGTTCGCGCGGAAAAGGCTCCTTTTATTTTGCCTTAAAAACAAAAGTACGGTATAATTAACTGATTTTTTTGACAGTTGAATATATAATAAAGGATTTAATCAGCCTCTTTGTCAGTATTTTTATAATTTAAATATTACGACATTTTGTCTGTCATTTGAGATTTCTTCAGGTAACAATTTAGCTGTAAATGGAACTTCACTCCATGACCGAAGGACTGAAGTTCCATGTACAGCAAAATTTTTACCTGGAGAAGTTTCAAATGAGAGACGAAACGTTGAAAGTACGGTATCATTTATTTATGATCGCTTCACGCAAACATTATAACTCGCAGTTGGTTCTGAACAGGTTTGTTGAACACGTTTATAACAATAGATGGAGTGAGAATTACACTTATAATAACATAAGTGGAATGAATGGTATAGGAACGCCTAATAGGACTTTTAACTCACAGTTGGTTTTCACGTCACCTTTCGCGCGGAAATTCAATGGATTTATAAATATTTAAATTAATATATTTTGAACTATGCGAGATCTATAAATGAAACATCCACGAATATCGAGGTAAAATTCCTGTTTCAATCCCTGAAATTTTCATTGGATTCCGTTGAGCCGTTCAGGAGCATAAACAGATCAACATTTATTTATGAGATTTTAACGCACGCTAAGAAAATAAACCTTCACGTAGAATTAATATTTATTTATATTATATTAATATCATTATCGAAATGAAATATTCACTAATATTTAAGTTAAATTGCATTTTTTTAAACCCTCAAATTTCCATTGAAATCCGTTGAGCTATTTTGGACCCTATTCGAGACAAACGTACGGACAGACAACTTTGTATATTGATATACAAAATTCCCACAAAGTCTTCCTCATCATTGCCGTTGACAATATATATTACGGCACATACACTTCTTGCAAAAGAAAAACTCAAAAGGTCAGATATAAACCATTTGGTTTTCTTCATGGTAGATGAGCCGCTCCTTTTTAATTATATTTTTTTCGTTCAGGATGAATTGCCGAACGAAAATTCTTTATTTTTTCCTTTTTTATGTCAACAACCCATTTACCGAAATGAATCTTACCTTGTTTCATGAATTTCCAGATGATCTTCTAGTAAATATTTGAGTTTATAATTTTTAAACAAAAATTATGTACACTTTTCTTTAAAGTGAACCGGTGTAAAGGGAGTCAATGACCTTTAATATGCTATTTAAGTAAAAATTCATTCCTCAAGTGTGGGAGAATTTTTATTCTGTTAGAGAATATTTAAACTCTTTGTAAAAATAATACTAATTCAACATTTGTTCAATCCTAATTATTTACAAACTTTGAGATTTCAATCCCTACTCAGATGATATTAATCGATTCTCTGGATTAAAATCTATTCCTTCTCAAGGGAATGCTGTGACCCCGCCGCAGCAAACTCGTCTCCCGTCATTCGGAAGGGCGTGAGAATAGTACCCAATGCCGGACTTCCTGATGCAGGTTTTCCCTGCATCTCTTTAGGTGAATCACGGGTTAGGATCGTTAAACTATAGCCTGGGGGCCCTAGTCAACCCTTGCTCTACCTTCCGCATCCCCCTTTCCAATTCCCTTTCTATGATATTAAAGGGGAGTTGCCTGTTTCAGGATCACCCGTTTGGAAACTCCTGTATGTTCGAATTAAAAAAAAATGACCGTTAAGTGATTATTTTTTTTACAAATTGTATCAAATTCAACAAGTCGTGGCATTATTCGAGTGCTCGTTTCTGTGTCACACATTGATATCGATTTTTTAATCGATAAAATACGAAAACGGCAAGCTATATTAAAAATATAAATTGTGGAATACAAGAACAAAAATTTATTCCTGAGAATAAATGATCGAAAATTTTTTAGAAAATATATACAAACGTTATTTATTTTTAGCTTCAAAGAGTCACTTTTTTAAAAGAATAATATTGATAAATCAACTCACTAAAGTACAATTTATACCATTCTATTTTGTCACGGTACTTTGCTGTTGGGGATTCGAAGGTAACTTAATTTTAATCACATGGCTACACACAACTGAACACTCCAAAGTTCACCCGACGACTGATTAGCTTTTAACTTTTCCCACTAGATGGTGCTGTCCACTCTACAATTCCCCCCTCTGGGCAGACCATCCGAGCTTCAACATCTCAATAGCTGCTCGAAGTTTTCTTTCACTGATTGGTTTAGTTAGGAGGTCCGCCTCCAATTCTTCTGACGATATATGCTTTAGTTGTATTTCGCCGTTAGTATACGAGTCTCTGCAAAAATAGTATAAACGGTTAATATGTTTCGTCCGACTCCTCACTCCGCAATTTTGGATCCATTGTATGGCTGCTTGGCTGTCACTCTCGATCGTTGTAGTCTCACTAATGAATTCTTCTAACTCCAGCTCTTCCAATAAATTTCTCGTCCACTTGACTTCCTTTAGGCACTCGTGAATTCCCATGATCTCAGCCTCGCAAGTGGATAACGCTACTAAACTTTGTTTTCTCGCCTTCCATCCTATTGTAGCCGATCCAATCTTGATAACGTAGCCCGAGTACGATTTTGCGTCCCTCGTAGTACACCAACTCGCGTCGCTTATTCCTCGTAATTTTCCTCCGCATCTGTCGTACATCAATTCGCTCCTTTTAGATATTTGTACACTCTTTTCAATGCAGTTTCATGAATTACTTTTGGTTCCTTTGAATATTGTGCTAAAGAGCTCACGGTTTGTGTTATTTCCGGCCTTGTGCCTGTGGATAAGTACATTAAGCACCCCAGCATCTCTTGATATTTTGTGGCATCTATCCTTGGTGAGTCTTCGTCGTCATCCAACTTCTGTTGCGTTGCGCTCAGTGTTTTCTTTAAATTGCATTTTTCCATCCCAAATCTTTGCAGGATTCTTTCGACAAATCCCTCTTGGCCTAATTGTATGCTGTCTTCATTTTCTGTTATGTCGATTCCCAAAAAGTGTATGTTTGTCTCTGTTAACTTGAAATATCTTTGCAACTCCCGATAAGTTTGTTTCATGTCCTTCATTTCTTCTACCAGCATCATTATGTCATCGACGTATACGACGATTATTACAATTCGGTTTTGTATTTTCTTCTTGTAAACACACGGGTCTGCTTTCATTCTCTGAAATACCAATCGAATTAATGTCTCGTTCAGCTTCTCGTTCCAACATTTCCCCGACTGCGGCAATCCATAGATGCTCCTTTTCAATCTGCAAACTTTGTTTCCTTTTTCTCCAAATCCCGTCGGTTGTTCCATGTAAATTGTTTCCTGTAAATTGCCATGTAAGTTTGCTGTGGATACATCATACATTTTCTTCTTCCAGCCTTTCGTTGATGCAATTGCCAATAATGCTCGTATGCTTTCCATCTTTACTACTGGTGCAAATGTTTCATGATAATCAACACCTGGTCTTGTACTGCACCCGACTGCTACTAATCTTGCCTTTCTTTTCTTGATACTTCCATCTGGATTTTCTATAATATTGAAGATCCATTTCGATTTAATTACATTCATATTATCCTTCCTTTCGACTACTTCCCAGACTTTGTGTTCTTTTAACGATGTTAATTCTGCGCGCATAGCTTCAGTCCATTCCTTTGCTGCTCGATTGTTCCTGGCTTCTTCCGCAGTTTTAGGAATTTCAAACACGATATTTGCAACATGTTTTTCCTCAATTCGTTGTGATCTTCTTACTCGACTTCCTCTCAATAGTTATTCATTTCTTTCTCGCTCCATACGATGTCTTTCTTGAATCTGTATGTTCGTTTCACCCAGTTTTCTCCCTCTTTTATTCGTTATCATTTCAGCTATCGGGGGCTCGTTCTCCTCTGGTTCCTCCTCTAGTTGCTCATGGTTACATTTGTTGTGTTTTCCAATATTCGGGTTTTCCCTTCTTTCGCTTGTAATTCTTCTATCATCTCGACCAAATAATCTTCAGTCTCTTTCGCTTGACCTTGTAGTAAGTCTCCTCCCTTCTTGTTTTCTTCAAAAATGACAGATCTCGACTCAAATAACTTTTGCTTCTCTGGATTGTACATTCTGTATGCAAGTCTTGACTTGGAATATTCCACAAAAATTCCTCTCTCCGTTCTTGGGTCGAATTTCCCTCTGCATGTAGTCGTCGTTGTGTAATATCCCACGCAACCAAAAACTCTCAGATGTCCGAGATTTGGTTTTCTTCCAGTCCACTTCTCAATTGGCGTCTGGCCTCCGTTGTGTTTATTTGGCGAACAGTTCAGCAGGTATGCGGCTGTTGATGCCGCTTCACCCCAAAACTTCTGTGTTAACTTCGAATCTTGTAATAGTGCTCTTGTCTTCTCTAATATTGTCCGATTCATCCGTTCGGCTATGCCATTACTCGCTGGGTTTCCGGGTACCGTCAATTCGTGTTTTATGCCTTTGTCTCGCATTAGCTTTTTCATCTGTCCATTTGTAATTTCAGTTCCATTGTCGCTGCGTACTCGATTGACTCTGTTCCCTGTTTCATTTTCTTTGCGTTCCACGAAGTCCTTAAAATTGTTGTAAGTTTCATCCTTCGTTTTTAAGAAATATACGAAAACTCTTCGACTGTATCCGTCGACTATTGTGAAAATGTATTTCGCACCTCCCATTGATGCAACCGGCATGGGCCCGCAAAGGTCCACGTGTATCAAGTCTAACACGTACTTTGCACTTTCGTTCGTCACTGTTTTATGTGGCGCTTGTGTTGTCTTGCTGATAATGCAATCCGTGCATTTATCTAATTTAACATCCTTGTACTCGATTTCGTTGACCATTTTGTCTTTCTTCATCTTGTTTAAGTACTTCTCTCCAATGTGACCCATCCGTCTGTGCCACGTCTGCTTCTCTACCGCCGTCATGTTGGAATCATCGTTATGTAAAACATGCCCGTCAATGTATTTGTTCGGCTCAGTTCTAATGACGTACATCTCCACGTCTTCTGATGTCGCTACTACTACGTCTTTCTTGTTCACTATTGATGCACCGTTTTGGTCGAATATGACCGAGTTCCCATTTTTCACTAGGCTTCGCACTGATAACAAGTTCATTCTTAATCTCGGTACGTATAGTACATCTCTAATTGTAGTGTTGTACACTTTTTGTTCCACTCGGGTTATGACTTCTACATCACCTATGGCTGTTGCGTCGATTTCTCTCGCCTCTTCTGCCAATACCACTGTTCCATTGTAAAGCCTTGTATTCGTCATATTTTGATAATGCGGTGACATGTGAATACTACACCCGGAATCGATTCCCCAAATGTTTTCGCTATCTGGGTCCTCTGATACTGCATTAGCCACGTCCGTTAATTTAATTGTTACGTGGAAGTTTTGATTGTCACCCCGCTCTGTTACTACGCTCGCTGGGTGTTGATTCCTTGTCCATAAGTAGCACATTTCGCTTCCATTGTTCGGACTCTTGTAATGTATTTTTCAACTGTCTCTTTCTCTCCCATCTTAATTTGTCTCAGTTCCATCATAGCGTCTATTAATTTGTCATGCGCGTTACCTTCGAAATTTTCTTTCAGCTTCATCCATAATTTTCTAGCACTAGTCCATCCAATAAACGGTCCAGCTTGTTCGGGCGATAATGTTGTCACAATTTCCGAAAACGCTTCATCATTTCTTCATTTCTCCATACTGGCTCAGGTTTCTCGATAATTGTTTTGTACAGTTTCTTTTTTCTCAAAATGGCACCCATTTTTAACGACCACGTTAGGTAATTGTCCCCGCGCAAAATCTCGACTTTGTGTTGACAGCTCCATTTTATTATCACTCGCGTTTTTGTAAAATTTCACTTACCTTGTTTGTAATTGTCCATATTGTCGAATCAGTCTCTGCTACCAATTGTTGGGGATTCGAAGGTAACTTAATTTTAATCACATGGCTACACACAACTGAACACTCCAAAGTTCACCCGACGACTGATTAGTTTTTAACTTTTCCCACTCTACATTTGCCCTCCAGCACGAAATAATAGTGAATTCCACTAGGAAAATGCGGAAATTAGATAAAGTAAACTGGATCAAAAACAACTTACGGCTCCCACTCAACCCTCTCTAAATCTCATGAAGTTTTGTAAGGAAGTAAACCCAGACAACCAACTAAAACTGTGAAAAATATTAAATCTCATTGTACACTGGTTCAAAAGTTAGAAGATCATCTTCAATGGTCTGCCGCCTCGATAAATATAAGCGGCAACAAACATAGACAGTGCTGTCAGGATTCCTTATATTTTACTAGTGTAATTCACATGTTACAACATTTGTCAGTATAATATCCTGAAAATAGTGATAGAAATATCGTATAATTAATTATACTCTATGTAATATACTTATTCATTTAATTGCTTTTCAGAATCTTTTTGCTATTAATTTTAAATGTTATTTTATAATTAAGTCATAGCAATATAGATATTATAAATGAAAAGTCCACGTGATAAGCTGGGCTGTTTGGTATTTCGTCGTTAAACAAACCGAGAACATTGTCGTCTGAGGTAAAACGCGCGACACATGTGTACAGCTCCATAAGAAACAATGTACTTGGAGTCTGTAGCGCTAGTGACAGCAGGGAGGCAGAGGCATCCCCACTACTGACAGACCAGAAATCTCGAGTCGCGTGGCTCATAAAACTGTGCGACATCATGTGTGCATATCTCTTGTTATTGTATTATAAATGCCAGTGTCAAAAGCGAAGTATTACGGAATGATAACGATGTTCACGCCGAATTGTTGTGTAACGAGAGCTCTCTAAATGTATACAGTAGAATTTCTCTTTTGCTGCTGTAAGATAGATTTTATGTATCTTCCTATTGTAGCGCAGAAGAACCCGCGTCCAATTTTTTATTATAATTTACGGGAACTTAAATACCAAATATTCCGGCATGAGCAAGTCGCTTTCCAGGAAGAAGGGGTTTTTCCGCGCGCCGTCTTGGCGGCTCGGAATAATAACAAAGGGACTGCGGCTGACACCTGGACCATAAAGCTCGGACACCTCGCCGCCGGTTTCGGAATGTCTTAATCTGCCTGGGAATTTGGTGACCGGGTGGCGTGTGTTCCCCAAATGAAACAAGGGATATGATTGGAGAATATCCATCCCTGCCACCTTAGTGATAGGTGTCGGATAAGTGGGGACAAGGTTTTAAAGAGGCTGGCGGAGACAATTTTGCCAGATTTTTGCAGGGGATGGCGAGAGGATATTGAAGGAGAAAGGTGGACAGATTTTTATGGTGATACAAGGTGGTGGCGAAAGGAGATTGGCAGCAGAGTGGTGGAGGGAGGAGATTGGCGAGGTGGCAGCGGAGACCATGCTTTGATCAGTCCAGGAAGCAGGGAAGAAAGGTCTTAACAAGGGAAGGAAGAGGAAAAAGCGGAGTTTCCTCAATTTGGCAGACCGACTTCGTACTATGGTCAACACAGAAATTACAGCGAGACGCCTATGAAAACAACTCAGGTTCGTCAACGAACAGATCTGCTACACGTGGTCACCCAAACCATTAATACCCTGAGATCTTTAATACAATCCCATTTTAATTAATTATTTTTGTACATTTTTATTTTTTACACACACTACCCATATTAAAATTATTGTGTTTACAATTAATAAATGTATATATTTAAACCCAATTATTAATTTTTTAATTAATATTCCCTCCATCATTTACGCTATCTTATATTGCTCTTTGCGTTAGACAACATGGAGTATGAGTAATCTGAAAGAGATATGATTGTGTGTTACGGTGAGGCGAGGGGAAATGGACGACAGGCTTATCGCATCTATATGCAGCGGCACCCTCAGAGGATGCAGCCACACCATATTACCTTTGCGGCAATCCATCAACGTCTCGAAGAAGCGGGGACTATTTGCGATGGGTACCGAGAAAATGAGGGCATCGAATTTTGAGGTTGATGTGGTCCAGCGAATTGCTAACAAACCTTCAATCAGTACACCTGCTTTCGCTCGAGATATGAACATGTCCATACCACATTCAGAATGTGCAGACCCACAAAGGTGTTACGACGGATACTATAATAGTAGATATAGTCAAGCACCAGCACAACAATTGGAATGTCCCTACAGACCACACTTCCGGGTCTACTGGACGGTGTACCACTTGCTGTGCTTACTAACCTATGGTTTCTATATGATGGGCTACAGTACACTTCACTGTACTTGACAGCATAACTGTCGATTATGGGGACCGGTGGATTGGATGAGGTGGACCTGTTGCACGGAAACCACGTTTCTTCCCTGGATTTTTCTTTGAGTTAATGTCACGAATAATAATGATTGATCAAATAAATGATGCATTTGACGATGTCAACGATGGATGGCTGTCACTTGGAATGCTTTTCCTTCTTTCCCAACAAAGGGGCGGTTGCCTCCGAAAATTCGAAGAACATACATATACTGGTGTCTGCCAGCTTTATATTTTAAGTAAACTGCCACTTTTCTTCCTCTCTTTCCTGTCCATATCAATTGTGTTATATAATACATAGGTGGATTTCAGGTGAAGATTGTGAAACCAATATTACAGTTGGACACATTGTGGAAACAATGTACATAAAACTTCCCGTCAATACTTATTCCAACAAATATTCTTTGCCACTTATTGTTCTCTGATTCCACATAGATATTTTAAGAAAGTACTACAATTATGAGTACTATTCAAAATTAGCACTTAGAAACTACTTAAAATAGAAAATTTTAAGTGAAAGTTCATTAGACACATATACATTTCTTAACAGTTTCTTATTCTATTTTATAAATGGTTTTGCGTATCTCCCTCTAACATAACAGAAATAAAATGAAAATGAACTGTTTTAAATTATTTCTTACATAGAGGAATCACATTTAAGATTTAATTATTATTGTATCAAATAATACAGATTTTGTATGAAGTTTCACTTATTCAAAATGTTTTAACAATTTATCACATTAAATGTCTGTATTAAACTGAATTTGATGTTTTAAGTTCAAATCAGGTAATCACAGGCTGATAAATCTGCATAATTTAAAATTTGGTAAAATAACATAAGAAAAAAAGAACATACTTTTCAGTAATGTATTGTTTCTCCAGCAAAATCAGTTGACATATCAGTGATATATTGTGGTAATACTAATGTAAGATAAAAAAATATTTCTGTAATTTAAAATATATATATACCTGCAATGAATCGTTTACATTTTTATTATTCAAATACTAAGAGTTTATATCAAATTTTCAAAACCCTTTTAGCTTAAATAATTTTTAAGGGTTACGATTTTACTGAAATATATTATTAGCTGAGAAACCCATGTACTGTATCAATAGTAAGTACAATTGTAGACTTCGGATGACAACTGAAGCTTCGAGCAAAATAAATGTTAAGTTTGATTTTGGAGTAATATTTGAGCATCTTCACATTAAATATAAGTCATGAAGTATGAACTCGGTATGAACTACTGTAAGATAAGCTTCTACACTACCAAACAAATGAAATAGCTATTTCATATTCTTTACAACTGCATATCTATATGGGTTCAAAGTGCCAGAAAATTCAATAAATCAACAAGTCAAGAATTTATACAGTACTTCAGTTTATTGCAAAACACTGGACAGTGACAACCTCTAAGACTATGAAATAACGTACAAAAAATGATTGTTACAAATTCCTGAGAGAAGTATTTTTATGGGGATGAAATATTAACAAACTCTTTCTAAAAAATAATGGTAACACTAGTGACTGAAAATGTGATGTTTAACATTTGAGTGAATATTTATATAAAAGGCATACCAGATACAACAAATCCAAATGAAACATGATATACAATTTAAAAAAATACTAACCAAATTAACATTTCCAAATAATAAAGTATAAAATAGTCACAATCACTTGTTAAGATTTTGAATGAACATTTAAAATTACTCCAAAACTAAATAAGAATAAATTATCACTCTTAAGAAACCACTAACAAAATTGTAGTCCACACAGAATTGCAATCAATGAACCTTTTTCGAAACTATGAAAAAGCCTGTATGAATGGAAGATATAATGGAATGTTAAAACTGTATGAATTAACAGATTTACTATAGAATTGGGAGACTTGATTAAACTTAATACAAAATTTTTTGTTTAATTTTAACAATCAAGATAATATTTCATTGTTAGATAGAATTTTTGTCTTGATTCATAGATGAAAATGTATCACAAATTTTGATAACTCACCAAAGAATGATAAAGACCATTAATTCTGTGAACCATGCCTTAAAAGTAACTGTGAATCAACTTATTGGATACTTACATGATAACATTTTCAAATTGTATATGTGGATGTGCAATTTAGAGACACCATTCACTACAAAATATAATAAGTAGAAATTTGTCCACAAATGAATAGTTCACATGAATAATCTAATAATCTGAGGCAACAATAAAGTTATTTTTAATTATATGTAATCAAAAGGCTGATTGCAAAATTTAATTCTGTGCACTAATACAAATAATTCTGAAGCAAAGATTAACATATAACATTTATTTATCCACATTGCTTACTACAAATCTTGAAAATGTTCTTAGCTGCTTTCAACAAATATCACTTTCAATGGCAGTCTTTATTTACTTGGGTGAATGCAACATAACCGAGTTTAAATTAAAATTTCCTATCAGATAATAACATGACATACATAACAAAAATACTTTCCATACAAGCAAACTCATTTTAAAGAAAATTTAATGCACATTCAAGTTAAAAAAAATCACTTCATTGAATTTTACAGCAATGACACACTAAACATTGTGCATTGAATTGAACTGCAATATGATTGGAGCAATATAATTCACACTGCAGGCATTATGATTCGTAAATAGAATACACAATCACATATCTGAATATTGCACCACAATTTGTAACAAGTTTTATCAAGGCAAATTAAAATATATCAAACACTTTGGCCAGTAGCTTTAACATGTTATTAATGTACATTTGTGTTAAAAGTATAAAACCACAAACAAACTGTGGCATCTAATTGTGTCTCTACACAAGATCAATTATGTATATGGCACCTCTATAAGAATGTCCAGATACTGCATCAATAATATGACGCATAACCCTGAAAATCTTCCCTTTCAGAAGTTCATAATACAGTAGTAAATTACACCACATTCCCCAATGTACCTTTTACAAAAGGTAACAGATATGTGGAAATGTATATATTATTTATAAAGCTATAACAACTACAACTCTTTATAAATTAAGGCCTCACCACTTAGCCTAATATTAAATATGATACAAAATGTACAAATTATACATGTTTTCCATACAATTCAATATACTACAGTATCAAAATAACCAATGTACCACTTTTTAAGCAGCACTAACACTTCAACTTTCTTTTCATCACAATTAAAATTTTCAGTTATAGGCAAACTGAAATCAATAACTAGTTGGATGAATTTTTCTTAATAAAGCACAGTGTGTTGTTGATATAAAATGGTAAGAAATTAAAGTCACATATACATTTTGGAATCACCCATACAAACCTGAAGAGTGATGGGAATGTTAATTAATTCATCCATTTCCGGCAATTTGGAGCGCCACAATTGCAAGGAATTTTGTGTTGGTCATCTTCAATATCAAATTTGTAGTCATACGCCAACTGTTTTGATATAAAATAGTTCTTTTTAATCACAAAAGCAAAGATTTAGACAATGAGAATAAATCACTATTAATAATGTATTACTATATGACTATTCATAATCAAAATAATATTATATTTGATTTTTCATCAACTAGAACAGTAGACTAGTATTTGGCAACCTTATGGAGCATGTATAATATTGTTATATGATTTCTGTAAAAATAATTTTAGTATATCTAATTTCAGTTAGTTTAGAGAACTTTCCAGTGTAAGATTCTTGATTAATCAACTGACTCCAGTCAGCGTGTTGATTGATCGAGAATTTTTGATTAACGTTATGATTATAAATAAATGTGTTTTTGAAACAATTAATATTTAAAAGTAATTATCAGAAGCTTTTTATTTATTTCATCATTTAGTAGACTATACATAGCCATTCATAGAAGAATTATACTACAATTGTGGAAGAAAGAGAGAGAGAGAGAGAGAGCGAAGCAAAAATGTGAGAAAAAACAATTACCTCTTCACCACGAGATATACGTCTCTTTGCAAAAATTATAATTCGGAGATCTCGTTCCACCTCAACAATCTCTGCCACACAGTTTGGATTACAGGAATGATTTATATATCGAGCAAGTCCTCCAGACAGTGTAGCATCTACTACACGTTCTTCATCCAAGCGAAACATATAAATACCACGGTTCTGGAATGAAAGTTCTCCATTAACTATAGAGACTATATATATGGAAATGGCATTGTTATGTTAATTAAAACAATTAATAAGGAAAGGAAAGAGAGGTAGGCACCTTGTGAGGTTTGGATTGTTTTTAAATTTTCAGAGGAACTGCCCCCTTCATCAGAAAGTTAGGTAGACATTTCCAGTACCTTGTAAGCCGATCACTCCAAACCTCACAAGGTGCCTACCATCTATGAACCTCATGTAAGTCGTCTGTCTAGATATATATGTTAAATACCACCCAGCCAAAAGCTATGCAAGGCGGGAATGTAGCTTGCGAGTTGCTACGTGTTGGAGAGTGGCGCCATCCAGAACCGAGCCAACAATGTGGTCTGTCGTCAAAGGGTCATTGTAGAAGAGGGTTGTGTTTACGCTAAGAATGAGTGAATGATCACGCCCTGTTGATGTATATATTTCATGCTCTGAACACAAATCAAACTCTTTCAATCATATTTTGGTGTTTTTATGAAAAAATACCTGGCGCCCTAAAAGTGCTAATTTACGATATTGAGGAGAGTTGGCTGGAAACGACCGGATCTGCCACAATATATATATATAAATATATACACATCCGAAAATTATAGAGATAGAAAGGTGGTGGCTTACATTCAGTGTAAAGTTGGCAAACACCATGATGAGTGTGTGGTTGGTTGTCTTAAATTTTCAGACACAACTGGCCCCTTCACCAGAAGATACAGAAGGGCATTATGAGTGATGGTTAGCTGTTGACCGAGAGCCACCTTAACCCATCTTCTATCGTTATTTCCTGTCCCTTTTTATTATGTATTATATAAATATATAAAGAGATAGAGAGATACAATACAACACATTAAATTGCACAAACAGAGAAAAGACTTAATTTGTTCTTCAAACAATTATTTGCATAAAATAGTAGTGAAAACAATGTTTTGATTGTACAGGACCATATACAGTATGTCATTTTGCTGTTACAATGGTTTTCTTCAGGCAAGCGAGTTAAACTTTGCTAGATAACAATGTTTATCTGTCTAACAAAGCTGTTTTACTAACAATGTAAAGACTTCTCATTCATTGTCAATGTATAGTCTTCTCGCACACCCTGTAGCAAGAATACATACCCTAGCTTCATAAAGTTTCTCTCTCATCTCTGAAAGTTCGGTTCTTATGACTTCACCAATGTACTCTATAACCATAGTATGCCGTTCCAAATCTCTGGCAGCATATAAGCCAAGACCTTGAATTTTAGATCTGAAACATGAAACAATAAATTACATGTACATACCACTGTTTGTCTTCGGCAAATTTGGTTTAAATCTGTTGAGGGAAAGCAAAGTATTCATTATCTGAAATTGGTATTAAAATAAAGAAATATATAATGAAATCAATAATTAAATAGTTTAAGAATACATTTCTCCCTCACCCTAAAGAGCAACACTACAATGCATTAATTCATAATTAGAGCTGGCATACTATAGCCGTAAGTATACAAATTAGGTTTTCTATGTCGAACAGTGCTTCATCGAAAAAGAAAATCAGTTTATTAACATTATTTCATAAATATTATTTCACACTCACCGTGCCAGGTAGACATTGTTGCGCCATTCTTGTTTCATCTTCTTGTATTGAGAACTCTTAGAGTGGACAAATTGCTTTGAGTATGGACAAGCTGCCTCACCAGCTACACTTAGTCCAGAAGAGGGTACAAATGCAGGTCTAGAAGAAGATCCTGTTCTTTGAGTGTGGGGTCTTTTCCATGGCAGCTGACTACGTAATTTTGGCTCTGTTCGTGCACAACCAGATGGATTTACAGCAAGTGGAAGTTCAAGGAGAGGATTACGGCCATATTTAAATCGGTAATCTGTCAAGGTCTCCACACCTAGGAAAAAATTATTTTCTTAATTTGGAGCTTCAGTTATATTAACATTAATTAAGTGAAAGTTGATTATGGAAGAATAATAATATTTTATAAACAAATAGTACTACTTCAAGTTAATAGGTTACAGAAAAATTATCACTCAGAAATTATGAATACCAGTAAAAATTGCTGAAGTACTCAGAATATTATTAATGTATTTTGATAGAAATGATCTGGGTACCTGGTAAACTTTCAAGAACTCTCACTACTGCTGGTTCAGTTAATCCAAATAAATCTTCACCAGATAAGAACCGAGGAAATAATTGCACTCCTCCTCCCTGTCTCCGCAGACTTGCCAGAGGCTCCAGAATTCTGGCCCAAACTGCTCGGGGGCTAACATCTCTCAACTCAAGATCATCTTGAGATGGTTCTTGCACAAGCACCCTAAATTCAGGACGACCTGCCACATCATGGATACTACAGACATACCGGCAACGTTTGTTTGGCACACGCATGCTCCAGTAAAAACGCACCTGAAATTATAATCAAAATTAAGTCTCAAAAGATATTCTTACTTTTAAAAATATTAAAGTATTGGTAGGGTCTTTACATAGATAATGAATAAAAACCAATTGTTAATAATTTTCCAAAATTTATATACCAACAAATAACACTTACTATTTTATAACCTATTGGATATATGCATGAAGGTGAGTGAAAAGCCTGAAGCTGATGTGGTAAAAGCTGGCCAACATTTAGGAAAATAAGGCTACCAACTCTCAGTAGATTATTATGATCAGTGGCTTGATGCATTACAGCTGCAACCTGTCTATTTTCATCCCGATTTACGTATACACGTCGAAATACAGAAAGTGTTGTCAGTTCATTATCTTTTTCATTTTTTGGAACATGGGCCACACAATATGTGGACTGTAACAAAGATATGTTTTTGTACAAAAAAAAGTCTGCAATGTTAGTAAAATATTCCATTAAAACATCAATAAATGAATTGTTTTGTTAATTGGATAGATCTTTGAATTTAAACTACTTACTTTCATTCTTTCCGATGACAAAAAATTCCTGAATATAAATGATTTTATATTCATACAGTATTATCAAATAATAATAATAATAATAATAATAATATTTTTTGCACTCTCTTATGATGTATGCTTGAGAAAAATAATTATTCAGTTTGAAACAACACATACAAAAATTTGATAGTGTATAATCTCACAAACAGCATAATACTTTTAGCTGACTAGACGGCTAGTTGATCACTGGAAATGTCTTCCTAACTTTCAGATGAAGGGGGCGGTGCTTGGAAAATTCAAGTACTCTCTAAATCTCACTAGGTGTCTACCATCTATGAACCTCAGATAAGTCATCTTCTTTCTATCTCTCTGTCCTTTCCCCATTAATTTATATATATATATACATATATACACCATCCCCATCCTACCTAAAATCTAATATAAAGACTGAAAATATTTGATAAAAGTAGTACTTTGCTAACACATGCCGAGGCTCAAGTGATTTTTTTTGTTTCCCAGTTGAGTTAATGCTGTGCCAAATATCAGTATTTCTTCTTCCATTCCTCTTCATACTTAACATATGCCTTTGTTTGAGCATCACACTAGGCTGAACAAGTGATTTTAAAAAGGGAATTTCCTACCTTTCTCCCATATTTCTATCTTTCTTACTTTCCAATTATTATAGTGCATCACAGTGTAATTATATTTAGAAAGATTGGTACTATAAATTCACATTTTTATAAATAATGAAATATTAAAATAAATCAAATGTAATGAATAAACAAACCTTGTTTTTGAAGAAGACACAGCCATCCTTGACTGCACAACCAAGATGATAAACATTAGTACACCTTAACTTAAAACATCTAACTGTAGCTCCTGTTCTTTGGCAGAGAGAACAAGATAAAGACAGTCCTTGTTGCAGAGCATTTTCCAGGTTCATTAGAGCCCCGTTTACTGTTTCATATACTTCATCAGACCACAGGGCACAGTTTAAATGTACCCAGCGATCTACATCAAAGTTAAGTAGCCTGAAATATTTACAAAATAAAAATTTTGATTGATGTGTTTACTCACATTTTACATTTAATACAACATTTTTAAATGGATAATTGTTTTAAAACATCTTAATATTTAATCATTGTTTGAAATTTTATTTAATTATATTGTTGTTTGTGTTTCTTGTTGCATAAGAAGTGAATGCAGCATAAAAATAAGAAAATAGACAAGTTCAAATAATAGTTGAAAAATGAATTGTAAATGTTAACCTGGAAACAAAAAATCAAATATATAAAGGAAATGGAAGAAAATTATCATTTGGAACTGTTTTATATTATAGCAAATTATTGAAAAACATTGTGAATTAAATAAGGAATCTTATTGCGCCATTGTCGATTTTGTGAAGGTTTATAGTGTCAATAGGGAAATGTTATGGAATATCATGATGAACCAAGTATAGCCATTTTAATTTATTAATGCTATCAGGAGCCTTTATGTAAATACTGAAATAATGATAGGTAGTGGTATAAAAACTAATAAAGGTGTAACTTTCCAATCCTTGCTCTAATTAAATATTCACTTCCCTACTATGACTATTAAAGGTAGAGGAATTTTAATATTTACCTGGCTGGGCCATCAGCAACACCATCACCAACTTGGTGACAAAATAAGCACTTCCGAGTGTCGTCAGGCATTTTAGCTGGCATCATTGTTATACCAAGACGAAATAGCATCTATGGTTTGAGACAAAATGACATTATAATACGCTTGTGATACAAAATCCCATCACTTTAAATTTACGCAGTGGGAAAAAATTCACATGAAAAATAGAAATTTCAAATAAATGAAATAAATTCCTTTAATTTTATATAAATAACAAATTAATCTCTATAATAAAATTGCCTATATGCTTCACATACAAATCTAAATGAGTGGATCAATTTCAACCAAATTTGGTACATATGTTCTTTACAATTGGAAATCAGCACTGTTGAGGTGAGACTTTGACACCACTCCTAGGGGCAGGGGTGGAAAATTTTAAAGTAAAAAACAGTCAATCTTTTTACCACATAAATACATTCTTCGGTCAATTAATTTGATAGCGTGTCCTCCAATACTGTTATCGCATGTTGAAAGTGGGAGTGGAGGGGTGGTAATTTTTAAAAATCCATAAACTTCCGTTATTTCCTTGTAATATTCGAAAGTTTTCAGTGGATTTGTTTGTGTATAATTTCAATCCTATTCATCATTGGGATGTGGGGGGCGTCATATGAAAATAAAACAGTCAAGCTCTGTATCGAAATCAGTGCTATGGGAGTCTTTGAGTTTGATTCTGACATTTAAAATGTGAATTAAATTGCAGTTCATCCCCTATCAGATGAATGGGACAGAGTTCAACACACTTCTATGTAATAGATTTAAATGACAAAACAATTTCAATATTCCTTGTTACCCAAAACCAAACACTTTGGAGATAAGACACAGCTACCACTTCTATATGTAATAAACGCTCATATGTGTGTCAAAATAAATTCTTGAGGTCAATAAATTTTATAGCGTTTCTCTGACAATATCAGTATATAATTTCAACAACTTCCATCATGTGAGGGGTGGGGGAAGAAATGAGTCAAATGAAAATAAAAAGGAAACTGTCAAGTTTGGTGTTGCAAACAGTGTAACGCAAGTCACTGTATTATGTTATTACCTTTAATATACGATTCATGTAAAAATTCATCCCTTAAGTAGGGGAGAATTTTTATTCTGTCAGAGTAGTAAAAATATTTTTAGTCCTTCTATTGTACCAGGAGTATTTTTTTTGCTCTTGAGATAGTGGTTGTATAGTTGAGGTTCATATTGTGACTTTTTAATGCCGGTAAATAATGTAATGACCACGAATTAAATAATGTATCAGCATAATAATATAAATAAATACCTGGGAAACACTGGGTCCCCAGCTATTTCTTTATATAAATTCTTTAAATTGTCAAGAGTGAACATACCTCTGTCACTTCCTTTTCAGTAGGTTTCCTATATTTTGCCGCTGGTTGAACAGAACCTGGACTCCAATACTTATACCTGAGTCCTTTCCATAATTTAGGAGCAGGCTCATCACCTGCTGCATGTCGCCTACTTCGCTTCTCTGGGCGTGGTGATTCTTCTTTGTCTATTGTTTCTTCTTGTTTAATCTGGAATTATGATGTATAATCAATCAATCCAATCAAATTAAATGCAATCTTCAAAACAAAATTTTAAGTATACTTCTAAACTAAAATTGCGAGGATCTCTTCAAAAACTTTGTTATCATATCACATTAACTCAACTTCAATGCAATTCAACTTAAAATAAATTTAAAGCATTGTAAGTTAACCTACTATAAAATTATCAACATTGAATCAAATTTATAGAGTACGAAAACATTTCTGGGGAAATTATCTGAATGAACAATATAATGTACTTATTTATTATTATTTGCAAAAATTAGAAATATAAACAAAAACTTACATCAGACTGTGTTATTGGGTGTGTTGCTACAGCTGGTGTAATTATAGCATTATCAGAATCAGATGCTTCCATCTTTACTTTGGTTTTATTCTCTTGAGACTCAGCATCTGTTATTTCCTCTTTTACTCTTATTTCTTGTTTCATTTCCTGACTTACATGATCAACAATGGCAGCTGCCTGTTTTGTTAAATAAATATGTTATAAACAATATGGAATATAATGTATTGTACTTCTTTTCTCAATATAAAATCAATTGTTGCAATTTCACAATGAAAAACAAAGATGCAGCATAAATGCCACATATATTCTCGTGACCCCCTCCCCCAATTTAGTCATTCTGCTTACAAGGGAAAACTAACTTTCAAAATTAAATTTTAATTTTTCTTGTATAAAAGAGCATTCTTTTTCTATTCACACATATACTTACTACACAATCTTAATGATAATATTAACAGTAAAATACTAGCAAAATAAGTCATAAGGATCTAACACTAAGCAGATAATTTCATCAAAAACATGCTATGTTTCAATAATATTAATGTCATATTCTGGCGGCAAAACTTGTGCAACTATAATTTTGAAAAAATTACATCCACATAGTTTTCAAAGTTCACAGACTATAGTTCCTGTATTACATGTGTCATACATTGTCATTTGAATTTCAGATAAGAAAAAGTTAATAGTTTCATAAATACAAGCTGGAAGTTATGAACACCATTCATAGTAAAGTACTATTCCTTCATTCAGAAATAAGTCATTCGATAGTGATAAAAATAAGTGTCCTGAAAGAGTATCAAGCACTTACCTTATCTTGAGTCATAGTTGGAGACCTGTGCATCAGTGCAAACTGCATGTAGCAAGCTGAACTGCAGAAGTAAAGATCACTGTCAGCGGATTCCACCAAGTCATCTTTCGCTGTCAGACCTGGCAATTCACTAGCTTTCTTTTTAATTAAATTGTTTAGTATTACAACATCACAATGACGACAAAACTTAGCAGCACCATTCAATATGCTCTGTATGTCCACTGGTGCTGAAATTGAATGAGAATAATTAATAACGACAAAAAATAGAGACAGAAAGTTAGTGACTTGCCCAAATCTTACAGATTGCAGGCACCATGTAGGGTTTGAAATTCTTGAGTTTTCGGAGGCACTGCCCCTTTCATCAGAAGGGGGTGATGTATCCGAAAATTCAAGAACATGACACTTACATGATGCCTGCCAACTGTACAATTCAGGTAAGCCACCAGTTTTCTATCGATCTTTCATTCCACATTAATTATATATAATATAACATTAATTATATATATATATATATATATATTTAAACTAATCAAGAATTACTATATCAGGGTTGGATTGCAGTCGAGAGTAGGCCAAGTGGATAATGTAATTGATTTTTAGTAGCCCCAGAAAGTAGGTTGTGTTAAGTGGTGTACTCTTTTTTTATGTTGGCAAGATGTAGGATTGGGCAATTGGACAGTGGTTCAGAAAAATTGTTTTTGGAGGTTATAAAGGCAATGAAGAACCCTATACTCCTTAATTAAATCATATACTTACCCCCCTCTTTACCGTCTTTTCCTCGAGTTCGATAAAGTCCAAGCTTTTGTGAAGGTGGTGTGTTAGTTCTTTCTACTACTTGGAATCCAGATGGAGCTGGGATATGCAGAAGTCCTGCTAGATCTCTTAGAACTCCTAATATATCTTCTGCAGCAGCTGCTGTTAACGTCAATGTAACAGTCACATTTCCAGAATCACGCAAAGGTGCCGGTGGAGATGGTCCAAATCTTGACCTTAAGATGAGTTGTGGTCCTCCAGCATTCTCCTTGTCCTGTCAATATGAAAATATGCATCATAAAATAATTCCATATCCTTTTAAAATACAGATGTGTTGCATTGTTTGATTCTGTAACAAAATCAAATAAATTATGCTAAAAAATGTGTGCAAGAATATATGTTTATTTTCAAGGGAGTGGGCCAGCATTAATCAAGAAAGCAATCATTTTAAATAGAAGCAGTGGCAGCGTACTTCAACAGATCCGAAAGCCAATGGTCAGTCTGACAAGAAGATAATCCCTGAGACCATGCCACATAGCAAAGAATCAATTTTTCCCTAAGCGGATTAACTCTCACAGAAGGCATAGAAAAAAGAAAAAATTCTCTATTTTAAGAGACTGGAAATTCAGAACGTGGTATGGGTTTTTAGGATGATTATTGTGTTAACCATTTGGGGACAAAGGTAACAATTATTTGGCAGGATTTGGTCAGATGACCAATGATAGCACAGCAGCCATCCACTTTGGAGAAGGATTGACATTTAAGAACAGTTAACAACCAGCAGGTGAAGAGTGAAGAAGTTCTAGTCCTGCCTCCAGAGAAACAAGACTGACGCCAGAAGAAACTATAGATTTCACCCAAACACCACAAATGATTAGAGACTGGTATAGCCACAAACTATCTGAATCTGGTGCTAAGTATAAGGATAGGCTGGCACAGCATTAACTGCAAAGTGAACACTGCAGAATACAAGTTGCTGAGATACTGCAGAACAGCCAAACTTAATGTGAATCCTTTGTGAGCACACGAGTTGATAAGTTGAGAATGCAAAGAAGGAATCCCAGAAAGACTTTTTGCTATAAGATCTAAAATAAGATTAAAACGTTACTCTGCGACACCTCTGTTTAATTATTTGGTTTTTTAATTCTTATAAGTTTTAGTGTAATTTTTATTCATTTCAAAAAGAAGTGTTTTGTAGTTGATATTTCAAGTAGCACTGTTGTTTTGTGGTACTAAGATGCTGTAAATATTAATTAATAAGATATCAATTAATACGTGGATAATATTCTATGACAAAATTTTGTTTGCCTATTCTAAACAATAAAAATTCAGCACATGTAGATTTTTAAAATGTTTACTGATCTAAAACAGGATGTGTCAGATTTGAACTAATGAAATGAGTTAACCAAGTATTCACATTAAATGTGTAAACTTTCAATGAATGAGATTTAGCAAGACAATAACAGATAATGATAAACTAGAAAGGACATAAACTAATGGACTTACCATTTCTGATGTTTCTTTGGCATACATGGGTGGTGGTCTAAGTCTGATGGGAATAGGTGTAATTAAGGGAATTACTGGCGAGCAGCGTTTGAACCAATTTTTGTTGTCTTCTTCATCTTCATCTATATCACCTTCCTCCTCTACCAACTGAAGACCTAAAATTATTTCCACATTAAACATGGATTGTTTCTGTTGATAACTTGAAATGTTAGTAAATTCAAATACAGACTGCAATATATAATCACTTTTTTAAATAAGCATTGCAGTAATTGGTAGATCTGGCAGAGAAAAAAGAAGTAATTACTGATTTTGTCTCAGTACAATGTGAAAGATAAAAATGGAAAAGTGTTGTTGGACTGTGAATTGAACTTGGGTTCTTTTCCCAGTCTGGTCGAGATTTATCCATTCTGATCTTCCACTGCCTTAGGTTGATCTACAATTGAAGGCACTACTTTTATTTTTGAAATATTTAAATATATAATTTCTGACTTATTTTTTCAGTAAATTATATAATATAATTGTTTTTCAGCAAATTACATGAACATATGATTAAGTAAATAAACACAAAAAATAATGTATAGTTAATAATAAGGCCTTGAATGTTATTACTTTGGAAATAAATATACAGAAGACTCACCACCAATTATGAATGCAATCTAGAGTTGAAAGTAAAAGATAAAGACCGTCATGCATTATAAACAAAGAGGTAAATTAAGAATAACGTGTGTATGGTTATAAAGATCAACACAAACAATTGATATATTTTACAACTTCTGAAGAGCCTACAGTTAAATAATAAATACTGCAGATGCATTATACTGGTATGTTTATATAATTATTCAATTCATAATAAGTAATACTATGAAATGTTAAAATAAACAATTTGTACAGAAATAATCCTTAAAACTTACCGGGAAATCTAACAGGAAAGTCACGGAAAACACATTCAGGTGAAGATGAGCTTATAATTGTATCTGGAGTGTCATTATCACGATCTCGGTGATCTATTTTCTTGTCATCGCCTGCATAAAATAACATTTTATAACATGAAAATACTGGGCAGTAATCATAATTATTGATCATACTATTCCTTGAATAAATTTAATAAATATCTGACAAGAGTACTTTGCAAGGATTAAATGATTATTTGTGATTGATCAGAAGCAATTCATTAATATGCAGCCAGTGGAGTTTTCTATTTTTATTATTACTATACTATTGATTTGATCATATTTAAAGCATTTCTTGCATATTTTCAAGCTCATTCAGGAGCACTGAATGATTCACCACATAAAGTGCCTTAGTTCAATTTAAGAACAAGTTCATAATGGTTGATTATTGCTGCTGGCTTTTATTTTATAGAAATTAATATAAGTCTGAATCAAAACAGATTTGCATACAGTAAACTATTTTGTTTAATAAATTATTAAATTCACCTTCATTGTCTAGACGGACAGCTGCAAACTCTTGATCATAGAATCCTCGTTGCGTTGTAGGAGGGGGTGGAGGTGGTAATGGCTGAAGAGGTCCAAATGGTCTAGTGCTATAGTAGTCTGAAATTGAAGGGAGAGATGCTGCTCCATAGCGTCCCCTCAATTCTCCTGTAAGAGGGCCTATACGAGACAGATCTCCTGATCCAAATGCTGGACAAGAAGAATGATTCCGTGCCAATGATGGTTCAAGAACAGCAAGTGGTGGAAGCTGACGCAATTGCAACATAACACTCTCCACAAATGAATCATAGTCTTCATCAGACTGAAAAAATAGTTTATGTTAAAGCTTACATTCCAACAAGTTAATTTAAATAGATTTATTTAAATTATACAAATAAACTATAAAGTAATGATTCATATTACTTAATATAACGTAGTAAAATTCTTGACTGTATATTTAATAAAATTCAAATGTTTTGGTACCTATTTGTACTGTTGTCAGGTTTTTTCTAATTGTCATTGAGCTTCTCACATAGAACAACGTTTTACTTACTCCCAAAGATCCAAAACTGTCACTGATTACAATTCCCACACTGAGAGGAATTATGCGTTGGTGGATGACGCCCTCCAGCCAATAGTGGAAAAACTCCCATCATTCATACAAGACAATAACAATTTTTTCTGTTGCCTCCGTGAATTACGCAAACCACTTCTACAGGACACACTACTGGTTACCATAGATGGTGTTTCCCTAAACACTAACATCCCCAACACAAGTGGCCTGTCAACAGATGAACACTTCCTGTCTTGCACGCCGACAAATTCTCTCCCAAACACCCATTTTTTGTTTTTCCTCACCCAGTTCGTTATTACTAAAAACTTCTCCTTCCAAGACAAAATTTAACACCAAATAATTGGCACTGTCATGGGCAGCCGGATGGCCCCCTACTATGCCAACCTGTTCATATTTGCAACTAAAACAGCAACATATAAATTCATCCCCACCCAACTCATAACCTGGTTTTGGTTCATAGATGACATTTTCATGCTACGGACCAGATGCCCTCACCAACCTTCTAAACAACCTCAACACAAAATTCCGTCAACTTCACTTGGAACTACTCCCACTGACCTTATTAATTGTTTTAATTAACCTGACAATGTCATTTTATTACTTATATATTATAGGGGAAAGGGAGATGTAGGAAAAATGGAGGGGGGAGAGAGATGGGGAGAGGAGAGAGGGGATAGGAGGGAGGGAGGGAGGGGGGAAGGATGAGTTAAAATAATACAGACTTTAAAACATTTGAATCTTACTTTTCGAGGACGTTTCTTAGGAGTGGTGACAGCTTCCTTTCCTTGGCTTTGGCGGCGTTTTTGTTGATACTGGCGCCGCTTTATTTTTTTTATATCTGAAAAATTAATTATTTCTATTTTAGGAATTTTTATGACAGGATAATGAAATACACCAGTATTTGTTAATACTAAGCAGGAATACAAAGAAATATTTATATGATTGTTATACCTAAGGAAGACTGATCCTGAGCTGATAGAATATCCATTGGTTCCTCTTTCGGTTCAATAAGCTTTCCCGTAGGACTCAATATGTCTGTGTGTTCACGTTTTATATCACTAGCAGGCATAGGACTCACCTAATGTGGAAACAAGGTAATGAAGTTACAACTACAGAAGCAATTACTTTCATAGTAAGTAAAATAAAGAGCTTAGTTATTGTTAACTTGATTTTGTCTGACGCAGACAAGTTATACAATATAATAAATATACAATGAAAACTTCATATATAATAAGAATAACAGTAGAACCAACAGCAAATTCATCTATATGGTAAAAAAAGTTAAAACTATATTTTATTTTCAAATATTTTACCTTAAAATAAATATATTTACTTGAACTGTTATATAGTTAGAATACTAACATTTCACCAATGCTCTACATGATATACATATATCACTCCCTACATCATTATTACCTCTTGATATAAAAATGTTTTCAACAGATATATAAAAACTACTGAACAAAATAACTACCTTCTTATTGATCAGGTCTATCAAATAAATAAAATATCTTGTATATATAGAGACCACCTAGTTCAATATAACTACCATTTACAAACCTGAGGCATTTGCTTCATAACCTGGGGTGAAGCAAGTGGAGATGGTGTAGCAAAAGACCTTGGAGTTGGCGGAGAAAGTAATTCTGCACTTCCAGGTCCCCTTCTATCAGGCACATTAGTCATCTGAATACTTAATTGTTGCTGCTGATATTGCATCTGTTGTTGATGTTGTAACTGCTGCATTTGATGCTGCTGCTGCTGCTGAAGTTGGTGGTGTTGAATTTGCTGTTGCTGCTGTTGAAGATGATGGTGCTGAAGTTGCTGTTGATGAATTTGCTGTTGGTGCAACTGTTGTTGTTGTTGTTGTTGCTGCTGCTGGTGGTGGTGCTGCTGCTGCTGCTGTTGTTGTTGTTGTTGTTGTTGTTGTTGCTGCTGCTGTTGTTGTTGTTGTTGCTGCTGTAAAAGCCTATGCTGCATCTGAAATTAAATTCAGAGATTAATTAAACATTTTTGTAAGAATAATAATAGTACTATTCTCCTGTTGGACATACATTTCAGAAAATAAAATAAAAATATTTAATGACTTACTTCAACATGTCCTTGAACAAACTGCTGCATAGGCCTAACTGTTGTGAAACCTTGAGAGTTTTGAGGCTGAGGAGGTCTCTGTGGAACTGAAGCTTGTGGTCCACTATTATTTAATATTGGTGGTAACAAAGCAGATGGTGTGGGTGAAACAGGTCTTGCAAGTTGAGCTTCTAATGATGGTACAGTAGAAAGTGATGGAGTAGATGGTGTTGGAACTGATGAAGAAGTAGTAGTTGAAGCACAGCCTGTGTTCTGAAGCAGTTGCTTCAGTAAAACATTTTGTGATTCTTCAGCCCGATTGAGCATCTGTTGGTATTTACAACTGGATGATGCAGGTTCAGGTTTTGGGAATACTTGTGCTTGTTGAGAAGTGGCAGGACGCTCCATGTCTGGAGGTTCAGTCTTAATTGTTACAACTGGCTGGTACTGAAAATGAATGATTTAAATTAAAATATTATTATAATAAATTTGAGGTTAGAATGAACAAGAATCGAAATTAACAAAAAAAAACTATTTATGCAATTTTTGAGAAAGCAATGTTTCTTTTGTGCAGGCAATATTTAAATATTACACAAACTAAAATAATATGCATTTATAAAACTATAGTTCATAAAAATATTTAATGTAACTATTTCTTCTTCTTTTTTCTATGGTATTCTAGCCCACATTTAGCCCTTTGCCTGCCAGGACCACTGCAGACTGTCATACATGACACATTCCGAATATGGAGGGATAAGTGGTCAGCGTATTGACTCTCCATCAATCTTAACCCCAGTCTCCATGACCATGACAACAAACATCCAAGCCCAACCTCTGGGTTGGGAGGCAGCAACACTAGCCACTAAACCACAGTAATGTAACTATTTACAGAATTAAATATTCACATCATCTTAATTTATGAGGTACAAAATTCCAAGATAGGCATTACTTCCACATAACTCATGATAGCAAACTTATCATTTTTAATTTAATATGATTCTAACTGGGCCACAGTTTTATTTACATTTAAATCTTTAATTGAAAATATAAAATCTTTATTTAGAATTATACAGCACAAAACATACAAAGTTAAGCACATGAACACTTCTTTTTTTAACTAGCTAGTAACCCAGGTATTAATTAATCCCAATCTTTTATTAGATGTGTAAAATAATTAATTTGACATTATTCGCTGAGTCATTTTTAATATTCTATGATAACTCCTCACCATGCTACACAAAGACAAAAGCTGAACATCTTATTTTAACGAAATCAAGCATGTCACATGACTAGTGACCTTAAAAACTGTGTATTTGATGCTAGTATGGACCATTATGAACTTATTCAACAGACATAAAAAGTGGCACTATTCAAATAAGATAACCTTAAAACTCTGCATTATAACCAATCTTTGACATTTTGAACATAATATTTTTTGCAGTAACTGCCCTTGACCTATTTCAAGTTGATTGCCCTTGATATTATTGGTCGTTTTTGACAGAATCCTTGCATAACAGAAGTAAAATATTACTTGATGAACTTAATTTATTTCAATGTTACATAGTAATTCAGAATCTGGATTTGTATTTTGATTTTTAAAGAGGTGTACTCAGATTATGACAAGGACAAAAAATTAAACACACACACTTACCTGTTTATGAACTTCCTCCTGCTTTATATTTGCTTTAGAATAAGTTTGGATGAACCCTTGTTGATGTGATGAATGTGCAAATGAGGATGAAACTTCCGATACTTGATAGCGAACTGAAGGTGTGGTAGTTTTTGCTGAATTTTGGCTTGTTAAAAAACTCTGACCAGAACTGTATAGTAATGACTGCTGAGATTGAGTCACATTATCAGAAGCTCTAGGTGAAGGTACAGACAAACTTCTGACAGCCATTGGTCGTTGTTGAGCATATATACTTCCAGGAACAAATGATGAAGGCTGAGGACTCGAAGTTGGATTGTAAGATGCAGTACCAGTAAGTCGAGATTCAAGCATAGATTGTCCAGCAGGTGAACGGTAACTTTCGCTTTGCACGCCATCAAGGGAAAGAGAACGTTGAATTTCTGCACCAGGAACTGTCCGATTCTGAATGTGTAATGATTCAGATGAAGTTGTTTGTGTAATTTCAAATCTTGTATTCATCCTATCATTTATTTGATCTTCATCTATTTCCTTCTTTATAATTGAGGCTGATTCAGTAAGTCTAGGTTTTTCAGCCATGGCAAATACGGTTGGTCTTGTTTCCATTTGTGTTTTGACATCTGTAGCAGTACTTGGTGCCTGAATAACTTTGAATGGGGGGTCCATTTCAGATCGTGATAAAGTTTCAACAACACTTGGTCTCCCCAGCAACTGTTTGTTCTCCCCAGACTCATTTCCACTGGTCTGTGAAATTGAAGTTTCACCAACAGAGACAGCCAAGCGTGGAGCACTAGCAATTACACTAACACTAGCTCTAGTAGAAAGCACACAGCTTTGCTGTCTTGCAATGTTTGATGATGGGGGATACGGAAGTCTAGCAGTACTTAAAGAATCTGCAACTGAACTCGCCACAGAATCTGGTGGTAACACATTTGTGGTAGGTGACAATGGTCTACGTGCTATTACAGATGCTACTGTAGATGATGAAGAATCAGATGCTGAAGAACACTGAGTGAAAGTGGTGAATACTGCTGGAGATCGAGTTAAACCGCTCAGGTTAGCCAATGATCCAGGAGGTCCTTGAGCACTTGTTGGAGAAAACAGTGAACTGCGTTCTGGAGTTTTTTGGCCATCGTGTTGCTCTTCCTGGAATAATTACAAGTTTAGTAAATAGTACATACAGCAATAAAACTTACCGAGACAAAAATATTTTTTAAATGCTAATTATTGCAAGAATGAAAATAATGTTGTAAGCTACAAAGCAATTAGAATGTCCATGATTAACCCAACATAAAAATACAGTATATTGATTTACTTATGAATTGTTAGACACCCAAAAAATGCATACATGGGACAAAAGTAATCGGTAAGATGTATAGTATCTTTGCATACATATAAGCACTATTTGTAATTACTAGCTAAAGAATACATACATACAGTTTAAAAATATTTAAACCACTCTAATGCATAATTTATAAAACAGAATCATTGAATTGGCAGATAGATATACTATCATCAATTGGGCAGTCTAAACAACATAAAATATATTTCAAGACAGGTTTTAGAAACAAAACACTTTAGAAACTAGTATCATAAAAACTAGTATTCATAAAAATAATTAATCTGCATGTACAGAGAATAAGATATTTTGCATTTGAAATATCTATGATTTTGACTTCTACTCAACAACAAATCAAGGAAGTACCAAAGGACATGAACAAAGTGAAAATAATATACACAAATAAGACAGAATATGTAGGAGTGCATCAAAATTGAATCTGCAGTATAACATCTCAGTAAGTAACACACCAGGCTAAAATTGGTCATTTTCACAATGTAATAATTAAATGTTAAAGAATTTGATCCCAAAATCTTAATTCCCACCATGAACTTCATTGCAGTCACATTATTCTTGTATATGAAAACTTCATAAAATTCTTTTGGAATGTTAGAAGTCCTTCCAAACCTTAGTGTGTTTAAGACCAGCTGTCTCAAAGGACTCAAAACATTGCCCTTCCAATTGCATTTTCAGAGAGATGTGATAACTGTAATGATAACCTTATTACATTTTGCCCCTCTTTATTTCCTATAATCAGGTCAACTCATTCATGTTATTCTCCTGGTATAAGTTAATGTATTTTCATGATTTGATTCCTTCATTTCACAATAAGACAGCATAAATGGAAGCATCAAATTCTTTGCTCCTTACTACAGTTAATTGTTATGTCAGTAAAAAAGTTAAAGGTTAGAAACACATGATTATGCTGATTGGCATAGGCACTGAGACCCCTTGGGATCACTAGCTGGTATTACATACAAAGATAATTTGTATATTCATGTATATATGAGCATAATAGACCAATTCTAGGCAATATTTCAAGGTAACTGGACTTTGTGTCCACTGGAACTGTCAGAGTTGAAATTTGTTGTTAGTTTTTAAATGCTTGAAAATGTTACCAAAAGGTGGTTATCAACTTATTGTGAAATATTACGTGCATTTAACGCCATCAAATTATGAAAGGCAAAATAAAACAAGTTAATAGGGATGTTGAATTTCTTAAATCATTAAAATCAATCAACCCAGAAATTTACTCTTACGTTTCCAGCAGAATTTAAATAATACAATTCCAAAAAATACTTTGACCTGAGCACATTACATTTCATTTGAAGAAAAATATCAGTGCATTTAACAATGTCTATAAGAAACCCTCTCACTCAGCTACACCTTTTAAACATAGGATAAAATGGAATATGAGGTATCAACATAATAAAATAACAACATGAGGTATCAGAAATAAAAAAAATTATTCAAAACATTATATAAGTTTTTTCCATCATTTTGGGACTTTTCAGGAAAAGGCATGGAATTAAATTACTTCATAAATTAACTTTGAACAGATGCAAAAACATATTAAACATTAAAGGTCAAAAAAGATAATATTTTGCTTCTTGGATTCAATCCAGTGATGGAAAATATGACTTATTGACTGTCTGATGTTCATTTATTTAATAAATTAAATTATTTTTCATGTTATACATATAATATCTGATTATTATTTTATTGTCCACCAAGCAAATTAAAATATGAAAAGCAACTAGATTATTACATTAACAAAGTTCGTGCAATATATAAAAAAATTAATGTTGAAATCATTCATGTAGACACTATCATATTTTTGGTCAAATAATCATTTCATTTTTTAGGAAGTCTGGAGATTACACCCATATAATTTTTTTGCTGTCCCTCATGAGAATTATCATGTGATACTTGATAACTTGTATACTTATACTATCTTGTTTTTAGTATATTTGGCATATTTTTTGTTATGTTTAGAATATTTTACATGTGTTAGTTGTCTTGACCGACAAGGAACAAATAATTGAAGGCGTACATGAGGTTTTTTGGTTCATTTAGGTATTCATGTTGTTAATGACCTGACAATTATGTCAGACCCTTGTGTTTCATTTTATTGACTGCATTAAACATTTAGTAACTATTTTTAATATGGCCAGGATGCCACCCAAATAAAAGGGCTGTATGGGCAAGCTTCTTTCAGAAGCTATCAACACAGATGTTAACCTAACAAATGTATCATCACAAACTCCCCTAGCCTCAAGTTGAGATGGATCAAATAAAACCAATTTTTAGAGATTTGAATTACATTAAACTATTCATCAGATATTTGCATGAACAAACCAAAACTCCTAATGAGAGATTCGATCAATGAATATGGAAAAATATATTTGTGGGTATAGAAACTTTAAAATTAATTGCTGTAATTTGTTTTAATAAATAAAATACTGCACATGGCATGGAATTAAAAAAATTAAGGGATTCTTTCAGGCTTTGACATGCTGTCTGCATTTGCCAACGTAGATAGGGAGAGAGTATACCATGCTGAAAATAGTATCAGAAAATGACTGAATAAGCCAAATTGAATAAAAGATTAACAGATGAGTAAGCTCAGAATTGTATATATTAATATATTTTAGACACACAATAATTGAACTAGTTTAGTTTTTTTTTGTCATTTCCCACAAAACTGTTTTTTTTTTAAATTTCAGGTATACTATAACTCTTATTATGATGATTTTTCTGGAAAAGTACATCATGTTCTGAACTGTATGACAGGTGACAGATAAAATAATTTATTTCTGTAAATTTTAAGTCATGAAAGAATACAATTAAATTTGTTAATAAATACTGAAGGTTTAATAATCTTTTTCCTTTAAATTAATAAATTACAACTGATTTTCTAGTTTAACCTATCATGTCAATATGTGCATTAACTATGCAATATAGATGAATTCGAACTCCATTCTGATAATTAATATAATAAATGATTTAATCAACCTCTCATAATTTTTATTTCAATTATAAAAATACTGACAACAAGGCTGATTGTATTTATTATTATTATTTTGCAATAGTGTGTGCGAACTTATTTATTGAATAAAGTAATCAAGCTGTAAGCACTAAATTACTAAAACATATTCCTAAAGGGATATTCTATAAATACTTGAAAATATTCCAAATATCTGTAATAGACTGATATTATTTAACTATTTTAGAAAAAAATTAAGTTATGACAATGAGGTAAAAATGTCTGTGTCCTTAATCCAAAAATATATTAAATATATTGGTAAAGCTTATGAAAAAAATTAAGTACCATATATATATAAATATGAGTCAGGAAATGACATTGTCATGTTTATTAAAACAATTAATGGGGAAAGGACAGAGAGATAGAAAGAAGATGACTTACCTGGGGTTCATAGATGGTAGACACCTTGTGAGGTTTAGAGAACTTGAATTTTCGGAGGCATCGCCCCCTTCATCAGAAAGTTAGGAAGACATTTCCAGTGATCAGCTAGCCGATCCTTTCTGATGAAGGGGGTGGTGCCTCCGAAAATTCAAGTTCTCTAAACCACACAAGGTGTCTACCATCTATGAACCTCAGGTAAGTCATCTTCTTTCTATCTCTCTGTCCTTTCCATATATATATATGTTTGTGAATAGATAATCATACTAGCCTTTCTTCAATTTAAATAATTACAAATTATATTACATTAAATGCAGATGATGTTCTTATGATGAACATGATATGGTAAGTATTTCTATTCATTGTAAATTACTCTGATATTAAATGCCAGATCCACTTAAACTACCAATTCTCGATAACAGCATTTACCTGGATCTGATGTTGTTTATCTTGTGGTGTTGGAATATGTTTGTCAGATAGATCTTCATTATGTGACAAAATTTCCTCATCCTCTTTACTGCCAGCAGTCTCAGGTGTCGGCAAAAATGCTTCTGGAGAAGGATCAACATTCATTTCTTCTTGATCTGGAGATTCTGGTGTGTCTGTGGTAGCCACTATTTTCTCTGTACCATGGCCAATAGTAGCTGCTCGCATTCCTTCTACTGGAGCCATTCGACTAGATTCAGTATCAAATCTAAGAGGAGATGCTACATGCTCTACATCAGATGCAACAACAACACATTCAGCAACAGGTGCAGGAACTTCAGATGCTTCAACTGACACTCCAGCACCTTTAATACCACCTGGTCCATTTGGAGGTGTGTGAGAGCTCTCATCATCAAAGTCATTGTAGTCAGAGCAAACTAATGAAGAACCTTGAGATTGTTGTTGAGGAGGTGGAGCAGATTTATTTTGTGTTCTTTGATTGCCATAGCCCCACATAGGAGAGCCACCTCTAAGTCCAAGTTTGAAACTTCCATATCGTCCAAATAACTGCATTATTGGTATTGGATTCAAAGGATTGTGAGGATTACCGCCGCCTCCTCCTCCTCCGCCGCCACCACCACCACCACCAGCACCACTGCTGCCGCCACCATCATGATCAGCTCCTTGCTGAGGAGTTGTTGGGTGTTCTGAGCCTTGAGGGCTGTTGGCTATACTATTCCGTGATGAGCTAGGCTGCTGCCTAGGAGATGGAGCCATAGGACTTTGAGGTGGCCTTACAGGACTTGACCCTATTGTGAAAAGTAAAGCCAAATAAATATAAAACCAATAAATACATATTTTATTATTCTAAACAATTTCTCGGCCTTCAATAAGTGTAAAAGTAATTCTCTCTTAAACAGATACCTACCACCTTGCTGTTGTTGAATCAGCATTTGCTGTTGTCTCTGTTGCAGTTGAGCCATCATCTGTTGCTGCATTTGTTGTTGTAGTAGTTGTTGTTGAAGTATTTGATGTCTCTGCTGTAACTGAACCATTTGTTGTTGCTGCTGAAATTGTTGTTGCTGACGTTGGGCAAGATTACTGACAGCCTGTTGTTGTTCTTGTTGCTGGGATGCCTAACACACATAAAATAAATAGCTTACTTAACATATGAAAGAAATATTTAAGTGAAATCCAATTCTTAACTAAATTAAAAGATATACTCACACAAAATAATATATTTGTTTTGTATCCTAAAAACTAATAAATAAAAGTTGAATTCCTTACAATGATATAAACACATGGAAAGCAATAGAGCATGTAAAGTAAGATTGGATAAGGGACTGATCCAACATGATTGTTGTTATATACATAAATGACATAGTCTGCAGTGGTGAAAGTAATAAAAAACTGATTGTACCACACTTTGCTGAGAAAAATAGGATGAAATTTCATAGAAACTTCCAGAGTATTTATTAATCCCTTCAGAACCAAACGAAAAAGATGATTATGTGTCAGAAAAAGTTACATTATTTGACTTAACTGCTTACTTATGTGCATGCTTAAAAGGAGAACATTTAATTTTGACATCTGGTGTATGTAAAACTGACAGCTGGCTAACCTTCTGATAAAGGGATAAAGTTCACAGACAGCAGGCAAAATTTAGGGTTTAATCTGTAAACTTCCTGTAAGTCGTCAACTTTCTGTCTCTCTTTCCTAATTGGATAGGAAGTAAGGATATAAAATGTGGGAGAAAGTTGGGAAATTCACTTTAAGTGAATGCTCAGATAAAGGCATATGTTAAGCATAGAGAGGAATATAAGAAGAAAGATAGACTAAATACAATAAAACACATAAAATAAGGCTTACCAACGTTCGGGCATCAACCAAAATTGTTTAAAATTTTAGAGGACTGAGAACACAGACCAGAGGCAATATTATATTTACATTGTATACCATTTTATGTATGTATTTATGTGTGTGCGTGTGAATCAATAGGGCAACTATTTACTCGTTACAAATTATTTTCATATGTTATTCTCCATCCGGTCTATACATTTTTGATAAGTGTTGGGGGGGGGGGGAGGGGGGTTGGAGATAAAGATTTATAGGATGTTGAATCCGGGACAAGTGATGAAGTCACACATTGTATAATTGGATAGAAAGAAAGATAGAAATATTTGGGAGAAAGGCAGAAGATTCGCTCTTGTGCATGATTCCATGCCGTACATATGACTCAAAGAGCGAATCTCCTGTCTTTCTCCCAAATATTTCTATCTTTCTTTCTATCCATATATATATGAGTCAGGAAATGACATTGTCATGTTTATTAAAACAATTAATGGAGAAAGGACAGAGAGATAGAAAGAAGATTTCAGTCGTTGGCTAGCTGATCACTGGAAATGTCTTCCTAACTTTCTGATGAAGAGGGCAGTACCTCCGAACATTCAAGTACTCTAAACCTCCCAAGGTGTCTACCATCTATGAACCTCAGGTAAATCACCTTCTTTCTATCTCTCTGTCCTTTCCCCATTAATTGTTTTAATTAACATGACAGTGTCATATATACACACACACATATATACACAGTACATTTTTCTTATCAAGCCAGTGTAAGGACAGACAGAATACCCCTACTTAATTATGTTTTTAGTTTGTACAATGACATATCGTAGATTGGCTCATTTTCTCAATGTTTATGAATTTTCCAACATTTGAATTATTTTCTTACAAAATTTGTAACCTAGTATTAAAGTATTCAAACAACCTAACATTTTGTTTTCTGTCTTCTTTAGAAATCATCTCATTATTTATTTGAGACATGTGTTAAACACAGTGTTTGTTAAAGAAATTCTCGGCATCTTAGAGATGTAGAAGTCTATAATGGCACATGAAATTAATGATGGCTCCACTCATTGTATGCCAAATGGCTAATAATATCATTCTGTACAAAATTAAAAACTTAAATACAAATGTGAATATTACAGGACCTATTAATTTTGCACTGGCAAACTTTAGAAACAGTAATACCTTTAACATTAACAAGTTTGATGACTAAAACAAACTGCTATAGATTCCTTGAACTTATAGTAGACAAACAACTGCCATGCAAAAGCCATATTGATTATGTATGTGGTAAAATCAACAAGAGAATAAGATTGATAAAACATTCAGTTAATTATTTGCTATAAATGTTATAAAAACTGTCTATTAAGGTGTAGCTTTCCTCACATATTACACAGAATTAAGATCAGGGTGGGACAATGTCTTCTGCACAAATTCACATTAATAAAGTCTGAAACTTGTAATGATAGCAGACAAGATATGTTATTACAGTAATGTACAAATTATAGAATTAAGAAAACTGCAGAATTTTTTTAAAAATAAAGAGCAAATTCTGTCTTGTAATTGCATATCTACAAGTTAACAGTAAAATGAAGACATAGACATAATATCAACTGATCTACAATAAAACTTTCTAAAAAAGACCCATATACTATATATTATTTGCAAAATAAATAAATTAGTTACCTCTTGTTGAATTATTTGTTGTTGTTGCTGAACATGTCTTTGTACCATTTGCTGTTGCTGTCTTTGCTGTTGACTCTGCTGATGGCTTGGACTTAATGCTGTAGGAGAAGAACTTGTACCACCAAACCCACTACGGTTAGTTCCAGGAGATGGTTGACCTCCTGTACCACCATAAACAGCAGGAAGACTACGTGGCCTGTGAGGGTCTGATGCAGATACCGAAATCTGTGTCTGACTTGTATTGCTACCGCCCAAAGGAGAACGAACAAAGCGTGGGCCCATATGTTGCATCCTGTGTATGAAATACAGAATAATTTTATCATTAGAGGCATTTTTTTTTCAATTAAATTTGAAAATGTTCTAGTGTATGAATAATTAATTTTAATGATAAGTAATTACATATACTTGTTCTAACACTCTAACTCAAGAAAGTTTTTGTTATCTTGTATAAAATCATCAATCCAAATGGAAATTTTGGGAAATTAAAAGCAGTTTGGAAAACTGGACCTTGTGGTAAAGAGGGAATTCAATAATTAGAAGGTTATCAATGTGATCAAATGTGATATTTTAACAATTTTATTTATTTCACCATCATTATATAAATAAGAGCTTTTGGCCTAATTGGCCATTTTCTATCTGTAAAAATATATACACAGCCAATACACAATACATCCCTAATTTTCAATCCATGAGTCGAAATATATTGTGGATAAATATTTTATACTCACATCTTTAACCACTTTGTAAATGTAGACGCACACATCTAACATCAATCTATTCTCCTCAATGGGACATACGTAACTGTCGCGATTCTCTACAAGGTCTAATTATTTACATTTATCCCCTCTATCTCACCTAACACCACTGGCATCTAACAGTGACATTCACAACTAAAGTTTTTTTTTGTTTCTATACCACCCTATATAACATTAAGAATTGTCTTTTAATTCATATTAGAATTGCCTTTTCTATTAAACATAAATAGCATTTTCTTTTATACACTTTACTATTTACAAAAACTTATTTTTTTTTACTTATTTTATACATAATGATATTAATATATTCTTTTTAAAATAAAGCATCAAATTTTTTTCATAAATTCTACATTTTAGAAGCTTATTTTACATACATTTATATGTAAGTACTTTTTACACAATATTATTCTTTTTATAACTTCTTGCAATGAACACTTATTTATTTTAATTTTTAGTACTTATTTATCTTCACATATACATGGACTTAGTTTTAAATCCTATTCCCTAAATTAGCTTAAGCAGTGCCTATTCCACCTACCTCATTCTTTTAATTCACTTCCTTTATCTATGTTTTTTTTTTGTATGCAAATGCTCTCAATCAACCTCCTCTCGAATATAATTCATTCCATTTGTATGTACATTATGCTCCAATAATCTTGTCTTACTTCCATAATTTTTTCTCCTACAGACTCAAGTTTATACTTCTCTACAACTCCTCCCTTATCAATTACTTCAAAAGACCTACATACTCCCACCTTATTCCTCTTTTCTTCATCCCTTTCAATGTGAACATCCCCTATATTGTTTTCTGTAGATTCAATCTTGGCCAGGATAACTAAAATTAATATTGAGACTTATGAGTCATAAATCTGAATTTTTTTCTGCCTCTCATGTTATCAAATCCTCTGTCTACACAAATGCTCAAGGCATCATGTATTGTATGAATACAAAATTGAAATATAAATTAGAATTTAGAAAATAATTTACTTCTCTCCACCATATATAACTATTATAAGTCCCAAAACAAAGACAACGAAATGATTTACCGTAACTGTTCTGAAGAAAATGGTCCAGGAGTTGTGCGATGCTGAGGTGAGGACATTCGTGGAGAGGGTGATGTAAGCCGACCTGGAGATGGTAATTGCCTCAACATTTCTTGAGGTCCTCCAGGGCTAAATGGGCTATCTTCTCCCTATAATTTGTGATTAGATCAATTCAATCCAAAACAAGCGTGCTCCATAATAAATTTGAAGTAACATTTCTTTGTCTATGTACTACAATTATCAATGTTTATACTCTAACATTTGAAAATAAATAAATAATTTTTTAAAAATACAAAAAGTTTCATTCCATGCAAAATTGAAAATAGATGGATATCAGAGAAGGTCAAGAAATATTTATGCATATGTATTAATGTAGAAAATTTTAGATTTTATAAATACAAAAAAAAACTTATTTCTTCTTAAAAAATATTTACCTGCTGAGACTGAGGAGTGCCCATTCGAGGTGAAGGCGACAAACTAGGATTTCCTGGACTTGTGGTGGTATGCTGAGCAACAGGGGCAGGGCTATGAAGTGGAGAGGCACCTGAAGGTGATAAAAGCAAAGGAGACTGAGGAGGTGGAGTTGGTGAAGGAGGTTCTCCTCCAACAGATCCAGGCAATGTTGCACGTTGTTTCTGTTGCTGCTTATTACGGTATTCCTGCAAAATGAAAATATCATTTACCTACCGCATTGACACATCAAGAAATAAAACAATTTTATTACAATACATTAATGCAACTATGATATATAATATCAAATGTAAAGATAAAAATAAAATGAGAAAATCAATGTAAATTATTTAATTGTTGCAAACTGTATAGAAATCTTTAACGTTAGGGCATGTGAAGAATTAAATAGCAATGTGAAAGTGTTATAGAATTTTGATATCTTGACAGCAGCACAGTGCTAGTAAAACTAAAAAATTTACTTTATAACCAATCAATGATAAAATATAAATAAACTTACTTGTACCAACATGCTATGCTGTCGACTTTGTTTTCTAGCAGATTCTAAATGCTTCTGCAGAACAGCTTGCTCTGATGTTACCTGATGCAATTGCATAGCATCTGCTTCTGCTAACTCATTACCCGATTTTCGAAGCTGACGTTGTTTGCTATTGAGTGACTGAAACAGGCAAAATGTATGCTACTCCAAAATGTTTGAGCAACTGATAAAATGTTAATTTTTTAATGTTTCATTCAAACCTTGATTTTAATTTTTTTATTAATATTATAACATAACTTTAAAATCAGAGTTGGAAAATAAAAAAAATCATTAAAAAGTAAATAAGTATTTCATAAAAATGAAACACAATAGTAGAAAGATATTTTGATATAGTTTCAATATTCACAAATTAAAATCACAAGCAGGCATTTTTTATTACAAAAAGGTAATCCCACAACAGTACATTTAAAAAATAGAAATACATGCACAATATATTGTTACAATCTTTACTAATAGACATATTAAGTAAATTAATTTTATTTAATATATATTAAGTGATGGAGGATAAGACGCTCTACAATTTTCTCTGAATTGTTTACTTAAAAATAAATATTTCCTTCTTAGTTTAGCCAAAATCTTTATTTCTTTTTTATCTTTCATAACAACTATCCACCATCTGGACTACAACCATGCACCACTTTACCAAAACCTCATCACTCATGTAGCAGGTATAATTTGCATACCCTATTTTCCCTAACCCCACACCATTCCCCTTTAGAAAGCTATAAACAAAAAATGAAAGTTAGCATGACCAGCACTTCACCTGTAGATAAATCTCAGAAAAAAGAAAACGACAAACATACCTCATCCACGACACATTAGCAACTAAAACAGAACAGTAAAGTTTTAGGAAATACTTCATAATTATTCTTCCAGTATATATAGTTCTAGTTTTACAGTTACTTTTCCACCTTTCTAGATCCTATCACTCAATACAAAATTAGATAGGAGCTGTACTAAGCAGGGTAGCAGCCATAGAATGATTCATCTCTATCAGGACTGTAATCTGCTGGAACACCTACTAAATCCTCACAGATAAATCCCCCCCACCAATAAAACATTAAATTTTCTAATTGTGAAAACTGCACAAGCTGTGTTATCAATTCAGCTAACGCATGGACAGAATAATGTATTCCTTGAAGGAACATAAGAAAACATTTAAACTCTGTGTCTTGTATGATTTGGTGACCAATAGACACTAAGGTAAGGCAAGCCCCCCCCACCCTGTTTATATTTAATCACAATATCAATTTTTGTACTTTGTCCTTGTAATATACACTTCATCAGATGTTTGTTAATATTGCACATGAGTATTTAAACTATTAATTCAGCAATAAAAGCATAATAACAACTTAAAAGTTACAAGATAGCTTAAGCAACCAATTTGCACATGGAATGAAAGGCCATAGTAATCCAATTTAGCACTGGTACAGTTTAAATGGGTAAAAACAGTCCAAAAACAGACAAATTTTTAATTAATTAATTTATCTACATGTTTTGATCTTAATGTGGAAGCTTATCAGGTTTGTAAAGACATTTTTTTCACAGGCAATTAGGGTCTACATTAAGAGCTAAACATGTAGGCAAATTAATCAATTAAAAATTTGTCTGTTTTCTTTCTCCTCATTTAATGGTTATAGGTTTGACAATAATTTATACAGTTTAAATGGTGAATTCTGCCTTTAGGTTGAAGAAATAGTAATTAATATGTTTACTATACTATATGCTAATACAAGTACCAAAACAATGAGTTTTTAGTAAGTCATGATATTAGTAATGAAAACAAAATACAATTTTACTTTATAAGATACTAACATGTAATTTAATACATAGTAAAGTAGAATTATAAGTAATACCAGTTGAAATGAAGTGTTAATTTTCAAATCAAACTAAGGATAGCGAGACAACAAAATTAGCATATTTACAATATATATATATATATATTCATGGTAGATACAAAACCTGCGACTCTATTTTAGAATGGTATCAAGCAAGTTTAAATACTTTTGATTTGGTTCACCCTGAATGTAGTTTGAAAAAATTTACAAGTTCACAAGTTCCATTGCCAATAATTGTAGCAAAGAAACTGATAAAATTGTACTTCTAAAACATGTAACAGGGTGTCAAATCTTATACAACCACCAGCATTGGCCAAAGCTTACTGCTTGCATGGTTTGCACCAACTCTTGCACCCAATAAACATCTCCAGAAGCTGTCAGTTTTGCACATGTACATTTCAATTGTTAAATAGGCCATGACATGCTTTTAATAATTTTCAGACCACAAATCATTTAATGGGGTTAATTAATATTTGCCTCCACCACCATTCCCAACACCAACCATTCAACCCACTATTTCCTTAACATATACAAAAGACAGATAATTCAAGTTGAATAGTAATTGTTTCAAACAAGGAAAATAAGGCAATTTATATCAGCTTAGTTTATGAATTTTGTAAGCACCTGATCCAATACAACTATAATTTAAATAAAAAACTTGTTAAATATTTCCCTAAACACATATGCTGGATATTGAATATTTGTTCAGAAATAGAATAACTATAGGCTCACACTGTGTTGACTCAATAAATTTTAGTTTGTAGTTTCCAATGAAGATAAGAAAATATTAAGGATTAATATGATATTCCCAATATCTAAATTAATATTTGAATCATTAACATAATGAAAGCTAAATATAAATGGTGATTTATGCAAGTATTTTCCGTGTACTGACAATGTTCAGAAAATTTTATAGACATTAAAGGAGAAAAACCATATTAATACTTGAATTCAAATTAAGCTATGAGCAAATATTTTCATAGTGTGTTATGTATCCAAATATCATGAACTACATACACACTTATCCACACGAAATATTCAGTAGTCATCATCATACACAAATACTCCAATTTAACGAGTTTATGCAATTACAATACTACAACAAAATAAGACATTAAAACAATTCTAACTCTTGATATCCTGAATAAGGAAAAAACCAAGAGAGAACAACAGATCAGGTTACATAACTTACCTCAAGCAACAGGAGACATGTAAAAAAAAAATTGATTTTTAAGACAGTGGCTGAAAATAAAACTATGAACATTCCTACATACTTATTCAGGAAGGCCTAGGAGCAAACAGATGTTTTGAGGCTCATAAGGTATAAAACAGTGACACATTATAAGAGCAATTATGAACAAATTTTTATTGATTTGTACATTTTCAATAAAATACAAAAAATGTCCAAAAGTAAGAAAATGAATCATTTAATTGTAAAATGTTTTGCCCAACTGTCAGGAGCTCCTTAGTTCTTTAATTAAAATACTACAAAATTTCACATTGCTGCTGCAACATACAAGGCAGATATCAAGCAAATTTAAATTAGTTAAAGAACTGAGGAGGTCCAGAAAGTTGGGGGATGAAACATTTTCAAATTATATTACTCCCTTTCTGGTTTTTGGCCATTCTTTGTATTTTATTTATAGTATTAAGTCAGACTATTTTAATAACTTTATTATTATTTTTTACATTTTCTTCAATGACATGTAATGGAAAATGTTACTTATCAAATTACACACACTAGGTTGCAAGTAGTCATTATATAATTTGTTATATATACTAGCTTTATCTCCTGGTACTTTAAGGAAGTGAACGATAGAGTTGGGAGTAAAACATCCTGTGACTTAACCACAATCATTGGTGTAATTTATGTAAAGCTCTTCAACCCCTCTTCCTTTGACACTACTCATTACAGTTTTAGAAAAATTTTAAATGGTACATCTGCAGCAATCACCTCTATATGTGTTAGTAATATACAAAGTTTTGTAGAAATTGGTCCACACATTTAAGGTTGTACACGAACTATTTTCCCCTACAACACTTATCCAAGCTGGTGAATGTCAGAATTAAATTTAGCACTTTCATTTAAACCATGTTAAAAAATTACAGTCGATTTTGTGTTATTTTTATGTAATTATCCTCCATTTCCTAGGAGTGTTACCTTTTATGCTAAGGGGTTAAAATTATACAAAAAACAAAATTGGGAGAAACAATCCACCTGACTTACCTTAAATTTATAGTTGGTGTCATAAGGATGGGAACTAATAATATGTTAAATTCTCAAGAACCTGACTCAATGACAGGACTGAACATGGAGTGACTGGGAGAACTTTAATGTACTGAATATTGAAAGTTCAAAGATCTTATAGAAGAATTGTACATTTACAAGAATTTAGACTATGTAGCAGACACAAGAAATGAAATAGGAAACATGGGGTAATCAGATGATGTTTTTTGTTCAACAGTTGGAATTAGAATAGAGTTGCGGCACAGTATAAAATTCAAACCCTGGACCCCAGTGTTTAGACAGTAACAATTTACTCCCAACAAAGTCAACAATTCTCTCTCTCTCTAAAGGAAATGTTATGAGAATGGAGAAAAATGGAATTATATATATATATATAAATATGAGATAGGAAATGACATTGTCATGTTTAAAACAATTAATGGGGAAAGGACAGAGAGATAGAAAGAAGATGACTTACCTGAGGTTCATAGATGGTAGACACCTTGTGAGGTTTAGAGAACTTGAATTATATATATATATGGGATAAGTGACGAAGTCACGCATTTGATAATTGGATAGAAAGAAAGATAGAAATATTAGGGAGAAAGGCAGGAAATTCTCTCTTTAAATCATATGTATGGCATGGAATTTCTCTCTTTAAATCATATGTACGGCATATATATATATACATTGATACAAACATTCATATTACATATACAATACATACACACCAACTTGAGGTGGAAGGTAAAAAGTAAAGTTAGTGAGTATGATTGGGGAAAGAGAGTTGTTGAGTCCGGTGCTTTGCCTGGAATGTAAGATGTTTAGGAAAGAGAGCTCCCAAAGACAGAATTCAGCATCTGGCTGAATGTGTGAAGCAATGGTCAAAATTGTGGCTTTGGGCATGAGCAGCTTTGGGGAATTGGATTTCAGGCAGTTTGATAATAATGTGGTGGTTAGCAATGCATTCAGGAAGTTCTGTTTGACCAACAAAGAAAGCAGGACCAAGTCTGAACTTTATCTGGTAAATGATGTTGGAGGAAAACTGACAATTTTTTCTTTCATTTCTATTCTTCACCTGATCTACATTGGATAGCAATACAACACAGATATAAAAATTACAATTCCCACGATACTCCCCATCTGCTCCAGCAGCCATCAGGTGACCTCTCAACACCTACAGCAGTTAACATCCACCAAGCATCCAACAAAAACAAGTTGCAATCCTTGCAGTAGAAGCAGATGTTAAGACTATTACATCCTTCAAATGCCTACAATCCCCCAAATTCCACCACAAACATGCACCTTCAAGTCCTTTGAAACTTCAAAACTTGTTACTGCTCTGCAGCCCAAAGACACTATCTGTCAATTTTAAGTAAGTCACCCTCTATCTTGCTTTCCCTCCAAATGAATCGATTAATTAGAGAATGTTGTATTATCTATCTACCTACACATGTATATATACATACAGTAGAACCTCTTTTTAAGAAATATCTGGGAACCACACAACAAGTTTTGATATAAAAATGCATAACACGACACAACAAAATTTGAAATAGTTGGACCTATTACACGTGCGCTGGGAATTTAGCAAACACTGTGCTTGGTCTGTGTGAGAATTAAATCCAAATAGAATGTTTTCTTATTTTTTGAAAAGGGATGAAAGAGTGGAAATCCATTGCAAAAAAAAGTTCTTTAAATCAGAAATTTCATTATACTAGAGTTCCTGAAAACCTTAGCTTAGGTTTACGAAATGGAGAAGTGTTTTTTTAAAAAAAAAATAATAATAAAAAAAAAACGGTCCTTCAATGTCGACTCGGATGAGCTCAGTTCGTAGAGCATGCGGCTGGATATCGCAATGTCCTGGGTTCGATTCCCTGGTCCGGTTGACATTTTTCCATTCTTGTCTTTCTTCTAAAAACGGGAATAAATTACATCATACATACTGCATTTCTTCCAGGACAAATGCTAATTCCTTAATAACTGGAACCTTAAAAATGGATGTTACTATAATAGAGGATGTAACTTTTATCACCGCTTTCACACAACCAATGCCGTTCGTCTATCTTTGTTACGTTTTCATGAGAAACAGTTATCGTCTTGAAAAATATTCAATCTGACTGAATAAGATTAAAAATAACTCCTATCTTGTCCACACTAAACAGGTTTTTAAGCTCATAATCCTTATTGTCTTTTTTAAAGCAGTCAAACCATACATATTAGGCAGCAAGGTCTTCCACACAAATTTTAAGCACAGTTATAAAGGAAGTCAAAATCGAATGCTCGATTATTCCTCAAAAGAGGTTGATGAGAAAAAGTCCCTTAGAAGCAGGTAAAAATTACATTAAATGCATAGCAGTTTCACCGGGAAATTTTTTGTTTCAAGTGGGAATCTTAACACAAGGTTTTACCATATAACACAATTGATAAGGACAGGAAAGAGAGCAAAAAAGATGGTGGCTTACCTAAAGTATAAAGCTGGCAAACACCATTATAGGGAGATGCAGTCTCTGAAAATTTCACTATGATGACTTTGGTCTTCAACTTCAGGTAAGCCACTTTTCTATTTCTCCTTCGTATCCTTATTGATTGTATATTGAGTGTATCATAAGTATCAAAAATTCATACCACACTATTGACTTTAGACTTAAACTTCAGGTACACTATCTTCCTACCTCTCTTCTTGTTCAATTGTGTTAATGATTCTGGCAATATCACATCTTTACTCATATAGTCATTCACTTACCTTAAATTTACAGAATATGTCAATAATCTGAGAAGTACAAAAATATGAATTATTCAGAACTGAAGCTGCATTCTTCAGACAGAGCATATCTGAGTTCTGTAGCAGCCAGCTTAAGTGGCAAAAGTGCACAAGTTGATGATGTTGTCTACTTTTAGAAAGACAGTACAATGTCTCATGTGATTAAGACGTGTTTTAATGTGGATGAGACCAGAGTTCTTAAGTCAAATTGAATCATTTTCTAGGCGACAACTGTTTTAAAGTTCCCGTTATTAAGGAATTACTGTTTGTCCCAGAAAAATTGCTGTATGTGTGATGTAATTTACTCCCATTTTTAAGAAACCCTGTATATAGAAATGTTCGATTTTAAGTAACTTCCACTTTCTTTTTATCCCTTTTAAGAAATAAATGAACAATCTCATTTAATTTAATCCTCACCCAACTCAGCACAGCGTGCATGTGTAGCTCCTACTTTTTCAAATTACAGAGATTCATTTAAACATTCTAATATCAAAGCAGGTTGAGGCAGCCTGGATGAGAAAAGATGGTGGAAACTTCGGGTTTGGAATTTCTCTAAAGTAGGGTTAATTGCGACCATTACTTGGAGTAAAATCTTTATCAATTAAATAGTATAATGTTCTAAGGTAAAAGCTACAATGTCATATTTAGAACTTTATATTTGTTATTTTAAACTGAAGCCAACAGGTTAAACAGAGAGAGAGAGGGGGGGAGAGCGGGAGGGAGGGAGAGCGGGAGGGAGGGAGGGGAGAGGGAGAGAGAGGGCAGGCGGGAGGGAGGGATATGGGGGGAGGGAGAGAGGGGGAGGGAGGGGGAGAGGGGGAGGGAGAGAGAGAGAGAGGGAGAGAGAGTATGAGTGTGTGTCATGTGGGATTGCCTTCAATTGAGAGCCTGCATCAGTACAAGGGACCAGTCAACCCAAAGGATGATTGTGACACTACATGGGACTGGTCAACCTGAGGGGCGATTATGTCTTTAAATTAAATTTGTTCTTTCCTATCTGATATGGATGGGAGCACCTGCTCTCTATTTAAGGAAATTCTTCAAGTCTCTTTGATGTAACAATGTCAAAATAAGTAATTTGGACAGGAAATCGTCTCAATACTAATTGGCTTATCTCAATACCATGGCTTACCTGAAAGCAAAGAACTTCACACAAACACAATTCATATTAGAATTGGACTTGCACAGCAAAGTTATTAATATAGTACGCAAAATAAAAAAAGATGAAGATGTATTATATTTCCTTTATGTAAAACATTTGCAACAGCGACTTTCTCCTAAAGGATTAAAATTAATTCATGGAAAGTTCTACAATTATAATGCATTTTATCTATTTATAAAATTATAGCAAATCTTCACTAGCTGAGAATTTCATATTGATAATAAATTTTAATTCTAATTTATTTATTTCAAAATTGTCTAAAATCTTAAAACAGGACAAAATATTCTAACAGCATATATGTTTGAGGAAATTTCTTCAAATTTTAGGATTCCTTTCAATATCCTTACAAAACAAATGAAAGTTCTGAAAATTTTGAGAATCAGTAGAAACAGACTTTTATATATGGTGAATAATTTTGTGAAACAGCCAAGAATATAATATAACTTGTATAGTAAGACTCCTAATTTATACGAATTGTAGTGTGGTCCATAATAAAATAAATATCTTATTTATTACATTTCACCCAGCATACAGGATTTTAATTTTCATTAAAGACTGTTAAGACCCCCTTTCCTGTCATGCCATGGAATGAATGTCCTTGTGGGTGCAGGAGCTGGGGACACACAACCGTGCAGCGCAGTAAGGGCCACCGACCTTTCGTATCTTGCGGAGCTTGCTGACCTCGGTCTCATAGTACTTGAGTTGTGAAGAAACGAGTTGCATCTGATGAGCCAGCCATTGCTCATATACCAGCTGCTGCTGTCGATCAGCCTCAGTCACTATGTTCTCTGGAGGCTGCTGTGGTGGAGGAAGAGTAGGTGCCGAAAATAAAGGCACTCTGCAGGCTGGAAAGAATAGCAACATCCCGTAATGCCTAACATATCATATAAGGAATGCATATTTTTAAAATATAGTTGTTTGTAACAGAGGCATAATGCAGACATCTCTGCCAGGGAAACTGAGGAGAGACGCCAATAGCATGTAAACACCTGCCAGTGATGAACTGGCAACTGAACATTCAACAGTGGCACCAATGCAATCCCCAATTTTCTTGAACAATGTGAACAGTGTGGTAGAGTTGTCTGGAGTACCCCCACCACTGCCCCAGTCATGAGTTTTTCACTGTCAACATTGCTGAGCAAAGTGAGACAAGTAGACTACATCAAACATAACCAATTCTCCTAAAGTAGGTTAATTAAATGAATTAACCTATCTTCACGTTATCATGTTAATTATATACCTTTTTAATATTGTATATACTGTATCGTTATGGTCCTAACTGATAATCTGTACGATAAACGTTTTTAAAATAATAATAATAATAAAAGAACATGGCATTAAGTAAATTCGAAAATATACGAATATTATATGCTTGGCCAATCTCTCAAATTCTAATTGAATATTACTCTGTGTTTTTCAGCTGACTAATGCATAATGTCAAAAGCTCCAATTTTTACTGATTGAGTTTTTCTAATAAAAAAACTAGCAAGGAACTTGTGTTAAAATTGAAGCAGCTAGGTTTATTTCCATCTACAATGATAACAGCAATGTTAGTGATCTTTGTTTCCAATGACAACTGAATTATAAATTAAATGAATTATAATAGCGTTAAAGAATAAACACTTGTTCTATAGTGGAATAACTAGTATTGTTTTACAAAACATTGGGGACACAATCGTCCCATACTAACTTATCTATTTAATCAGCCATTATGTAAAGAATTTTTCCTGATAGACAATAGTTACACCTATTTTAAAGAAAGAAAGACTTTGATAAATACCAATTAATATCCCTTCTGCCAGTATTGTCAAAAGTATTCGAAAAAGTAGTTTACAGTAGGGTTGTTGATCTCTTAAATAAAAATAATTTTCTATCCGACTTACAATTTGAATTCAGGAAAAAAAAATTGTTTAACTGGCAAAGCTATTTCACCCTCACTTATGAAATCTTAGAACAACTAAACAAAAAAGATATCCATTAGTTATATTCTGTGACCTATTCAAACATTTTGAATGTGTAGATCATAATATCCTATTAAAAAAATGATGTATTATGGAATAACAGAAATTTCCCATACTTTGTTTCCTTCTTTCTTACCTAGCCAATAGGTAACAAAGCGTTACTTTAAAGGACAAATTTTCTGGGCAAATGTGTCATTAAGACTGAAGACAAATAAAAACTGAGGTTCCTCAAGGTTTCATTTTGGTTCTCTATATTAATGACTTACCCAAAGCAATAAATTCCTCCTCTAAAACAGTACTATTTGCAGATGATACTAGGATTTTGGTAAGAAGTAAGCAAAATAGTCTGGAAATCAATGCCACTGACAAACTAACACTGGTACTTCACTGGTTTTCAGTTAATGGCTTGTCAGTTAATTGTGATAAGACTCATCCATGCAGTTTCAGACAAACAATGCTACACTGAACTTGGTAACACTAACAACAAACAATTATTAATTATATCAAGTTGTAGTGATTCAAACTTAAGGAAATTATTTTACTCTGCCAACCTTCACTATATATGGTATAATATTCTGGGGTAATGTATCAGTAAAAGTCAAAGTTTTTAATCTTCAGAAAAAAGTTGTCAGAATATTTTCAGGTTTCGCCATAATAATTTGGAAGGGGGCTTTTCAAGAAAATGGTAATACCTACTCTTACTTGCCAACATATACTTAATCGCTGATGTTATTTGTGATTAAAGTCAGCTATTCATAACACACTTAAATGTATATAGTTTTGATGCAAGAAATAAAAATAATTTACACAAGGAATAGAAGTATCTAACTGCAATACACAAGTGTGTTCACTATAATGCTATTAGCATATTTAATAAGCTTCCGGCCTCCATTAAAAACAAATACAAACAATTCAAAGAGGGACTAATTATTTACCCTGTTTAAGAATTCATGAAGTTGATAAGACAGTAATTTAGTATAAACTATTAGCAAAATTCATCAAATTATATATCAGGTACAAATTGTATATCTTGTCTCCTGTGTACAATTTAAGCATATCTTATTGTAAGTTATGCATAATCATATAAATGTAAATAATAACATGGAGTTAATAGTAATTAAGCAAACATAACAATTTTGTACAATCCACATCTCTGCAGTTCTGCTTCAATATGGGACCAATGGGATATGATTTAATAATAAATAATGGCAACATGAATTCACAATATTTTCACCAACATGAGCATTAGATCAAAATGGAAAACTAACAAATTACTATTACTAGATAAATATTGCTAAACAAATAGTAAGTTAATAAATGTTATGTAAATCATGATATATTCAATCACTGTATAAAATATGTATTCAAAGCATACCTGTCTCTACAGATTGTTGTGTAGGTAGTAATGATGAAGATTGTGGTCTTGTCACCACACTGCTGCCAGTTGTAACAGCCCCAAGTTTAGAATCCCATTCCCCACCCTTTTGTTGGACTTGGTTTGCCGGTCTAGGAGTTATATATGGTGATCTCAGGCCTCCAGGGCTTTGTTGAATTCCTTGAGCTTCAAATAAAGAGATGTTTACATACAATAAGACTAGGAATATTTTCCACCATGAACAAAGAAAAAGGCAGTAAAAGCTGACAGTCTCGACATACATAGAATTTATTCATAATGAAAATAAATGCCATCTTTGTAAACAACCAATTCAAAATAATGATGCACAACAGCACCAGTGGTAAATCATATACAAAAAAGCAAAACATTATTCCAAAATACTTAGAAGCTAAATAATATTGAAGTATAATGCATAAAAGTCATAAATTTATAAAAATATCAATTTACATGAAAGTAAATGTTTGATTCAAATTTTATTCATTCAAAGGTTTCTCTTATCACAGTTTGTTATATTTTTAATTTATACAAGTCAATTTAAGCTTTAGCTTTCTATTTTATTCACGACTATTTGCCTGGGTATTTATTTATATTACTCCAGTACATTATTTAATGATTCGTTAACACATGATTAAACAGGCATTGAAAGTGTCACAATGTGAACCTTAAATATACTACCAGTATCTTAAGATTCAAAAATAATCGCTATACAATAGCAGGGATAAAAATATTTTCAGTAAACTAACTGAATAAAAATTCTCTTAAGACTTTATACGAGCACAAAATTTTCCCAGTACATTAATAAATAAAAATTGCCACCAGTAATCGAATAGAGTAAAAAGCATTTCTGGTAATCGAACAGAACGCAAATTTTGAATGCTAGAATGAATCTAAATGAATTCCATTACATGGGTGCATATGTCATTCTATATCAATTTGTTTTCATAGACTTTCATTCCACCCCCAACACACACAGCTTAACCCTGCAATAGTTAGGAATAACTGTTGATTTTGTCATATTGGCATTCACCCCTTCCATCAACACATTTGAGCTGACTAAGAATAAGATGTATGTCAAATATCATTATTGAACACAATGACTTTCATATATCTGGTTTTGACACAAATGTCAGTAATTTTATTGTTATTTTACATGATACCCACCCCAGTGGAATGGGCTTGAGATCACACACACATCCAAATACTACCAAAATACTTGAGCCTGAAAAATATTTGACTCAAATATCAACCCTTTTATGTATGCTTTAAAATTTTGAAGCCTTCCTGTCACCGTTCCTAGGAGTAGCAAGTGATCCCTATATCTTACTCCCAGAGCACTTTTTTTTTGTGTTGCGAGGAACATGCCCACAAAATTGCTCCACTGTTTAGAATTACACACTGAAAAACCACAAAATTCAACTCACCATTCAAAACATCCTACAAGATATAAATAACAATATTGAACAAGATTCCCCACTCTCTACTCAACAAATCAATCCCCCTACTATTCTCATCAACAACAATGACAACATTAATCTTGTATTAAACAACCTCAAATCTGCATGTGCATCAAAATTCAAATACAATATGAGTTACATCAAATTCAAGCTAAAAACTTCTTCAATAGAGGACTTCCAGAAAGTGATAAGTTACCTCCAAGCAAATAATGCCTAATTCTGCACATTTCAAATCAAACATGAGAGAAATTTCCAGGTGGTTATACTTGGATTACACCCTAAATCAGACACTTCAGTTATTAAAGCAGAACTTAAAGAACTAGGCTTCACCACAGTACACCACTCCATCAATACTTTTCCCTCTATTCATTCTTGACTTTCTACACGATCCCTAAATCCACACCATATATGATTTATCACCTTTAAACCACTGCCAAATAAAAATTGACCACCAAAACCTAAACACCACATCCCTCTATGTCTTAGATACCCGCTCTGGACACAATAAAATCTACTGCCACAATCCCCCATGTTATGTACACTGTGACTTCAATGAACTTCCCTTTGAATGTCTACATCCTAAACCCTCATCTGCACCAACTGTAAAGGATCCCATACAGCAAGTTGCCCATATTATAAATATATCCAAAATACACATAATAGATCTCATTCTTAGAAGCCTTCCACAACCTACATCTCCGAGAATTACCACCATGACCACCACTCTCCATCAAGATTTATGGTACAAACTTCTTACATCAGGCCAATCCCCATTCATAATCATGGGTGACTTCAATGCTAAACACTCCCACTTTGCCTCCTGTCTCTCCATCCCCAGAGAGAACAATCTCTACAATTTCATCATAAATAAACCTACAGATATAATTTTTTCTGCCAAACCCACACATTACCCCTGACGTTCCAGACTTCTACACCTGCTATAAATCATCCCACTATTTTGCTAACTTCTTTGTTCTACATGAACTTAACTCTGGCCACTTCCCATATCCAGCATACAGAAACCTCTCCTCTCACCCTCTCTCAGCTCTACCCCAAACAAGTAACATTCCTTAATATACCACTAACATCACCTACCAACATTGACACAGAAATCAATAAGTTTAATGCCTCTATACTCTCAATTCCCTTTGGCACAAAATATAAGCCCTAACATGAACCTTGTGTAACCCACTCAAACACAACAACTACGGGTTCACTCACCCCTCCGAAAAAGCTGATCTATTTGCCAATCTACTCAAGTCCTAATTCTCCCCCAACCCAATCACAAACTTTTTTCTCCATGACAAAATAAACAACCACCTTCTTGAACCACTTCAACTATCCCCCTTACCTAAATTATTAACCCCTTCCCAAATATGTACCACCAATAAACTCAAAAGTAAATCATCTCCTGGACAAGACCCAATTTCAGCACTTCATTTATTTACCAAAAAACCACTGTTCTCATAACAATAATTTTAACACCATTCTACGTACATCCTACAACCCATCCTCCTGGAAGCATGCCAATATTATTACGATAAACAAACATAACAATGAAAATCAGACTCCTTCCAACTCTTCCCAAACTCTTCAAAAAGTTTTTCCTTCTCCTCTTCTCTAAACATTTATAACCACTCATGCATTCATCAGCTATATCGAGCAACCATCTTTATTAACAAAGCCTTCGAAAACTGTAATTCCTGTATTGTTGTATTTATTGACACAAAGAAAGCCTTTGACAAAGTCCATCATCCATCCCCCTAACCCCAAAATAAAAAAGTCACTTAACAACACACTCTTCAGAATTCTTCCTAAGTCACAATTAAAAATCAATTCTCCAAATCCTTCCCCATCTCTTCCAGCATACCACATCACCCATTCACAAAACAAATTTTTTTGCTGATGACTTAGCTACCCACCACTAAATGTCATCCTTCACTTCGAGCTTTCGCACTGTCCATCCTCTCACTCAAACATTCTACCTTTTTGGCAAGTAGTGAGTGGTAGCTGTGTATTACCACAACTGTGTTGAGTAGAGTTCACCAAGAACACCTTTGAAAATATGGTCAAAAATGTTCCATTCCCTCTAGGGAATGAACTATAACTTAAATTGCATTTTAATGTCAGAATTAAACTCAATGGTTCACAATACACCAGTTTAGACCCCTTTCTAAGTTGTTTTATGATTATTTTTATGTTGTGCCCCTCAACCCTATGAAAAGTCTCCTTTGAGTGTGGATCGGATGGAAATTAAGTATTGGAGGAAACACTATTAAATTGATTGACCCAAAAATATTTTTTTTATTTAAATATTCCACCTGTCCACCACTCCTAGGGATGGTAGCCAAGTGTTACCCCAACAGTGCCGATTTCTTGGTCACAAAGAATATTTCTACCGAATTTTGTCAAAATGTTGAAGATTGTTTAGATTTGTATGCGGAGTACACAAACACACAATTTTACTAAAGAGATTCTTAAAAGTTTAGTTTGTCCTAAATTGATTGAAGTTTTCTATTACATAAGTCAGACAATTAACTTCTATTTTTCAAAATAAATGAATCGAATAAATGTACAACCTATTACAGACAAAGTTTTTACTAACCAAAAGACATTTTGGTTGAAACTGCCGTTAGGCAGTCAAGTTTAGAATTTTATACATTTGGTTTTATTTCGTTCTTCAAAATTTAACATTTGAAGAAATTACCTGAGAAGTCCCAAACATGGTGACAAAATGTTGGTTTAATTAAATAAAAACTTTATTCGTAATTGGCTGTGAATTTATCCATTTTCTATTACTTCATCATGTTAATATATCACGGTAACAATCATAAAAAAATAGTATGTGATCAATACAATATTTAACAATCTTGTTTGGATGCTTATATGGTCATTTGTAATATCAATACAGTAGTCATTTCTTCTAAAATATATTTTTCTGTTGTCAATTAATGTGATAGTGTTTTCACTGAATTTGTTTGAATATAACTTCAAACTATGTGAGTCTTCGAGTTTGTTTCTGATAATTAACAAGTGATTTAAATTGAAAGTCATCCCCAAACAGTAAATAGTATGCGGTAAAACAAACTCCTGAGTAATATATTTAAAGCATAGAACAATTTTGATAAAATTTTGTTTGCATGTTCCTTGCAACACAAAACCAAACAATTTGGTGGTAAGACCTGGCTACATATTTGAGTTGAATAAATATTTATAGGGGTCAATTACTATGATAGTGAAACACACTAAAATACAAAGTGTATAATTTCAACCCCTTTCAGCATGAAACAGTAGCGGGAGTGGAGGGTGCAGACATTTTTAAAAAGCAAAAACTGCATTGAATAAATACTTATCGGGGTCAGTTAGTTTCATAGTACTTCCTTGACAATATCTGTGGATAATTCAACCCTTCTCAGCATATAAGGGGAAAACTCATAGGGGTAGGGGTGGGTATATGACATATGAAATTTTTATTACTCATACTATGTAATGAATAAAGAGGACAGAAGAATTTTATGTTTTTATAGGTTCTTTAATTTTTTTAAATGGAAAAGAAACATCTGACTTAGGCCACCATGTCTCATAAAATAAGAAAATTACCTGGTTGTGGAGGTGGAGTAGTAGCTGCAAAATCTGTTCCTTCACTTTCACTCGATTGCGGTGGGGCTGACTGTTGTTGCTGTTGCTGCTCTCTTTTTTCTTGCTCCAATAAATCTTCCAGCAGCAATGGCTGCTCCTGTACAGAATAAGACTACAAACTATTAGACTTTAGTTACATGATAAACTGTGAAGTGATAAGGACAAAAATACATACTGTAATTACAGTGGATTCAATAACCGGCACCAATCAAAAATTTTATTTTTGGCTGACATTGGGACAATGATTAAGTTGTTATAAACATTAAGAAAAGTTAATTGAGTGGAGAGATAAGAATGCAAAATAAATACTTAAATGAGAATTGAATCCTTTTCAATTAATATAATCAATTGTTTTTAATTTTTAAAATCCTTTCTTGATTTGTTTTTATTATACCTGAAGAAAATGTGAAAGAAAGTGAAAAGTTTAATATTGATTTAACATTTTGTTTCACAGCCATCACATCAATATTTCCATATCAATTTTGTTCTAGACAATGAGATTGCTAGTAGCTCAGATTTTATGTTACTGTTCAACAATTTACAGTAGCATCAGATAATGAGTGTGATCAAAGCCACTAAAATAATGGTGTCACAAAATGAATCATATGCTGGGACAAAACAACATACTCAACCAACAATTATTGTTTAAGTTATGTCTTTCAATTGCAGGATAACATGCCAATTATAGTTCATAAAGTAAATCCTCTTGAAACAAACCTGCAACAATAATGGCCTCCGTGGTGTGGCAGACTGAGTTAAATTGCTACTTGCTTGTGCTGGTTGCTGTGGTCTAGGAGGTATGAGACCTCTAACACTTGCCTATAAACAAACACAAAATGGGAGTAGACAGGATACACGGTGTTTAACTTACTTGCAATTGTGATTTTTATTTTCTCAACTAGAATTTATTTTCTACTGAATAAACCATACAAAGTTTAAAAGAGTTTAAATGATTTGTGGACGGTTACTAGTAATTTTAAGATTAGTGGGTCAGTGGCATTTCGAATACTAATAAAGAATGTTCCTAAGATGCCTGTACCAGCGTGGGAACTATTTATGACAGAAAATTATTTCTTTTAGGAAAATGGGGTTGATTTGTATAGGCATGGAAAATATGATGGAGCAGGTGTAAACTCAATCTTGGTCAAGCTGGTCAGCTATTTATTTAGGTTGGCGATAACAAAGGTTTCGTTAATTTTCTGTGCTACCAGATACGCACAATTCTTAATTTCAATTAAATGCTTATATAAAATGAAAATCACTGTTCACATGAGATTTTACTGTAATTAATTTTGTTCGTAATAATTCATTATTCAACATATATTTCTGATAATTGTTTCTGAATATTAGATATATTAACTATTATGCACAATATTAAATATTAGCTTTAAAATCCTTCCATTACAAAATGCGGAGCAATTTATGAAACACAATGGTTATTTTTGTTTATGTTTCAATGGAACATGAGAATAATATAATATAATAAGTAATAATTTCAATAAAATGAAAATATCCTATTTTAATATGAAAATTAAGAACCATACTATAAAGTTATTACAACATTACAGATATCTAATATTTGTTTGATTATATTTAAAAATATTTATTTTAGAGTCTAATAAACAAGTATTTTTACCTGTCCAGGATATGGAGGAGGTGGACCAGGATATGGAGGAGGCGGTGGTGCAAGTCCAATGCGAGGTCCTGACGTAGGAACTGCCATTACACGAGTAGCAGGTCGCAACTGCATCCTTTGCTGTTGAACAGCTAAACATGTATGTATAAATTAGTAAACATTAAAAAAAGATACCAAATTACTATTTAGTGTTCTTTGCAGTAAGGATAAAAATATAGTCAAATTACTTGTCTTTATTTAAGAAGAGAACTAATGATTAACTATAAAATAAATCTAACATAACAGTCACATTCTGTGGATCATTCAATGAAGCAATGCTTTAAGGATATGAAATAAGTAAAATAGTTTTATATATGTTTATTACATTATTAATAGGATCATATTACATATGTTGACTATTTATATTTTTGTTACTGTAGTGCAATCGGTAATTACATAGTTCTTAAAATTTCTTTACAGAATAGGAGTGGCTGTGTAAAAAAGTGGCGAGTTCTGTTTTAAATTTGTTGGGTTAATTTTGGAACTGTTTAATGTGTGGAGAAACTTGTTGAACAGTGTTGTTCCCTAATAGTGTACTGAAATAATATATGTTGAATAAATTCACATATTGTGACTATAATTAGTTGCTCATAAATATTATTATGAAACCTTGGTATATAATGATTAAGTCTTTCCCAAATTTCCAATAGCGTAAAAAATGTTTTAATAGATAGCAAGACTAACCACCTTCAGCTGAAGAGATATGGGACACTTTTGACAAGGGGAAAGGGAAAAAGGTTTGCACAGACACTGGGGGAAAGGTGTGAAAAACATGACTTGCAACAGTTGCAACGAGTGTGAACATTAAAAAAACTGATAATTTTATACAGAAGATAATAGACAGCAAACCAGTCCTATCTTGACAAAACCACCATCATCTGCTGAAAATAGAAACCCTAAGTAAGGAAAACATAAATTAAGCTTTCATTATTTCTTCATAAATGAATTCTTATGTATTAATTCCTTTTTATCTTAGAATAACCATGCCCTGCTATAGAATTATTATGAATAAAAAAATAATTATAATCCTTATTATTGGAGTGGGAAAATTCATATCATGTAAGTTATTTGGCTTTGCAATAAACTGTTGTAATTATAGTAACATTGGTTTAGTTACACTTTTCTTATAGAAAAGAATTCAGCACATGACAAGCTAGATCAATTGAATACCTTGAACATGAACTGGTAAACGCTGCAAGTGCACTGTTCCTGTAGGTGTACCAATGGAGGTTCCACTGGGCAACTGTGTTGTGTTGACAGGGAATCCAGTCCTGCTGCCAGTATTCTGTTTAAATAAAATGCAACTCAATTGACTCTATAGCAAAACTGTCAAACAACAACAAATTTATACAGAAAATGAAGTTCTAATAACTGTACAGAGACATTTAAATATTCAAAAGCTTTCAATACACTTTTAATGATATATATGCTGCAAACAGAAGTTTTATAAATGAAATTATAATTTAATTATTTAAATCAGTAAGTCAAATTAGTCAGAAATTGCTACTTGATTTGGCTTATTTAAATTTTTTTAAAACAGAAAATATTTTAACCTGTTGTTGCTCAGCACTCTGCCCAGTTGGTGGTGTTATACGGGATGCAGATTCTTCAGTTGTTGAATCATCTTTTATTTGTTGACATGGTGATGCACCGTCACCAAGTTTTGAAGTTGATTGCTGACTGCATTGCATAGAATTTAATATAAATCAGGTCAATTAATAATTTAAGAATTAGCTCTTTTAAACTCTTATTTGTACATAAATTAATTTTTTCATGTTTTATATTAATTTATATATTTAAGATGACTGTCAATTTACAAAGAAATCTGTACTTTATAATTATTGTGAATTAATCCTAATAATTATTAATAATTATCGAGCTTTACAAAAGTATTAATTTATTACTGAGAAAGGTACTTTTGTTAATAAATTTATTTCAGATAATATGACAAATGGAAATGTACTGCTTTTGCAGCTCTAAAACTATGTGCCTAAATTACAGAAAGATGTTTAGTTAAAAGTAATTTCAATGGAGTAATTATTGGAAGTTAACATTAATAAAATGTTATAATTCAGACTAATCATGAAATTTAGCCATGAACAAGTTCAGAAAATAGATTATTTTATATCCTCCTTCATTAATGCAACTTAAAAGTATAATTTTCTCAAAACTTTTCAAATATATTTCAAATATGAAATACCTCTGTTGAGCAGGTCGAACAGTTGATCTACTTTGAACCGGGTCTCTCTTGGAATTCTTGTTTTCATCATTCCTTCCTTCTTCTTCTTCTAAATCCAAGTTTTCATCTAAAATGTTAGTCTTTTCTCCACCAGCTACACTACCTAATTCTGGGTCAGCATACTCCAAAATATTAAAATCATTTCCCATCTCTGAAAATATTTCGAATATCAGTTTATTGCCGCAGAGTACAAAATAAATGAAATCATGCTTTTTTAACAGTATTGTATAAATAAGTTATTATAAGAGCTTCAACAGTCTCAAACAAAAATTTATAATTAACCCTAACATGAGTCGTGGTCACTAGTTTAAACTTACGCACACAAACAAACACAGACAAAAATTATTATTTGGACAATGGCATATTGAAATGATACAACAAAATATTATGAAATTTCCAAAACTTGTGCATAATATAAATGGTTACAGTCTAGAGAAAATGTTATTATAAAAGCAGTGACAATGCTCCTCAAACATACAATACACCAACATCTTTATATTATACAAATAAAAACCTCAACTACCACTAATTACGTGGGTCATACAATGCCACAGTATGATTTAAACTGAAAATTAGTGAACCTTCAAAAGTTGACAAAATAAGGCCAAGAGTTTAATAAAGATTAATCTCATATAAAAGAAGAAAGATATGCTAAAGAATAAAACCATTTAAAAAATCACCAAAAAGGTAATAAATAATTTTTAAAAAATGAGATTAAATTTAATTAAAGGATAGAGGGAAAAGAATAGGCAAAACAGAGATAAAACTACCTCTGAATTAGTACTGAACTACACAAACTAAATATGTATACACATTGATTAAATAACACCTTCAACTAGTTAGGAGTTAAAAAATTAAAAGCAACTTGCCCAAAAGTTCATCATCATCTCCAATTTCTGCTAATATTGAGCCAACACCTTCTTCTTCCAATTTTTCTAGTTCCTCAGTAACACTCTCTGGTATTTCTTGAGCATCCGCTGTAGAACCTAAAATTGAAATATGTGACACATTTCTATTTTAATTTACACACACAGATATATATAATGTCAGTCGTCAGCTAGCCGATCACTGGAAATGTCTTCCTAACTTTCTATTATAGTAACACCCCATTTTAATGTTACTGTTATTAAGGAATTACCGTTTGCCTTAAGATGGCAGAAACTTTGGGTTTCAAATTTCTCCAAGTTAATTGCGATGCTGTTACTAGGAGCAACATCTTTATCAATTAAATACTACATTGACCCATTTAGAACATTGTATTTGCTTTAAAAGTATGCAAACATAAACATAAAAATTCAAATTACCGACTAATTGCGGTTTCCGCAATGAAATAGGAAGCTGCTGCAACAAAAATACGACATAAAATTCTGACAGTCGAATATCATAGTTAAAGACAGGGATGTTTCTAAATCTTCTCCCATCAGAAACGTATAGTTTTTATGGTGACAAATGTCACAGAGGAAATAGTATCAAAGAGAGACATTAAGATGTATCAATAAACTATTTTTATGAATTGATTTGTTGGCAAAATTATTGACTCATAATAAACAGAAGAGGAATATTTTTTAAAATGAAAATAAATCATAATATAATAATTTTGTTAACTGGTTTAACCTTAGAAAAATTTTCCTATTTATTTTATGCAAACTTCTATGTAATACCCTAATATGTAAGGAAAATAAATGTGATTCCTTAAAAAAGGTGTTTTACTGTAAGTTATATTATTGAATGTAAAAAAATTCTGGTCCCCAGAGATTCATTTAAAAGGGGTTCTACTGCATATACACCATTATTTCACAAGAAATAATGTAAAGAGATTTGAAAAATTGTTGTTGTAACAAACAGTCATTCGGTTCAATGAAAGAAGCCCAATTTTGCCTTTTGAAAGTTTTTTTTGTATTGAAAATTAAAATGTATTTACATCCATTGGAAACATTTAACCCCAGAAGAATTGTGATTGTGTATCATTTTAATTGAAAAAGTCCTGAAATTGTGGATAACATTGTACATAATTGTTGAATAATATAAACATTCCAACTATTGGTTGTTCTGATATTTATTTGTTAATTATCTTTATATATGACAGATTAATTTAAATATTGAAAGTCAAAGTACTCTCAGTATTTTCTACTGGCACTTGAAGGGGCTGAAATTAACTGGCATGGTTAATGCCTGAACAAATTCAGTAAATAGTGTGGCCTTGGATTCAACATGAAACTTTATGATATTATTATTTTTAAGTAACAATCTCCATCTCACCCTGTCCAATGTTGTTTGGGGTTAGATTAATAACAGCATTATATGAGACAGTCTTGATCTTGAGGTTATGGAATAAATTTATTTTCAGCTTAAGTTTTAAATTTAACATCTGTTGTATATAATTAAACAAATTGATGACCTTATACAAGTCTGTATAAGGTCATCAATTTGTTTATTTATTTTAAGCTAATATCGGTCACTTTCATAATATTTAAAAGGCCATCTCACCCTTAAGCTATTCCACAGTGAGCTCAATTTGAATATGTTTCTTCTAATAATCAGTCCTAAGACTAAATCTAACTATCTTGATTGAATGTCATTGTTTATGTTGCAGTCTCTAAAATCGTAGAATCAAACCAAATCCCAGTATTATTGTATTACTATTATTATGTAGTTCACTTTTAACGCTAATTATATAGAGGACTTCCCTTAAATTCCATTAGGTGTTGAAATAAGCAACCGTATTTATCCCAACACTACCAACTATTTATTCAACTCTAATGAGCCAATTTAGAATTTAAAAAACAATCTCATTCCATCATCACTCTTAAGGATGTGAGAAATGTGTTACCAATAAGGTGTTTGCCCCTGTATCTCTAGTAACATGAACAAATTTGCTTGAAATATCACACACCTAGGAGCCGACATACAACCTCACCCGCATACTGAATGTCACAATAACATCCATTATTCATAAATTCAACACAAACCTCTGTTGTTTTCATATTTTTATATAATAGCTTCCAATCCCAATCTTAGAGAAGCTCCACACCCATCATAATAGTGAAACAAATTAAGCACTAACAACATTGGAACTGTGACAATATTCACGACTCTGAAAACTAGTCGTCTGACGCCAGTACTGGCTGTTTTTACATTTTAAATGTGTCAATTTCAATCAAACTTGGAACAAAACCCAGGATGGATCATTTGAAAGGATGGTCATCACTTAGCCCCAAAATGTTTGCTCCTGGGTTGAGTTCCAAGTTTGACTGAAATTGTTCCACATATTTAAATTAATATGCAGATTATACACACTTTCATTTATATTTAAGATTGAAGAAGACTTACCAGTAGTTGGAAATGTTGACGGCTGCTGCACCAAATGGTCATATGGATCCAAAGGACTACGTATAGGTCTTGGAGCACCAAATCGCTGTTGTTGAATGACATGTCGCATTCTTGGATCCAAGCCTTGGGCTACCTAAAATAAAGAAAAAGCTTCAAGAATCTTCAAAAGTTTTGAAGAACCAAATAAATTATAATTATTAGAATAAAAGTATTATTGGTTTCATGACATGTTATCCAGATGAATGTTAAATGAAGAAAAAAACAACTACTATCTTATTCTGGTATATCATGAAACTGGGCTATATTACTATAAATCACATACAAAAGTTTATAGACATATTTTATTAATACATAATGTTCTGCCATCTATCATAGTAATGCATTTTCAGTCTCAGTTAACCATACTCTCCATATAGCAAGTATTGACGAGTACATGTGTATACATGTGAGTTAATGTTGTTGCTGTGGTATTCAGTCATAAGACTGGTCTGATGAAAACCTATCTTGCCAAAGCCTTTTCATTTCTTAATACCTACCACATCCTACATCCTCCCTAACCTGCTTAGCGCATTCCATCCTCTGCCTTTGCCCCACACACTTCCCTCTAATCCTAATGTTACAAGATCCTCAAGTCTCGAAACATGCTCTCTTTATCAAAGCCTTCCATATTGTTCACTCTTCCCCTATTCTGCAAAGAACTTCCTGGTTAGTGATTCTATCCATCCATCTGATTTACAGCATTCTCCTATAGTACCACATTTCAAAGACTTCTATTCCTTCCCTTCCTCCAACTCCTAATATTCATGTTTCACAACCATATAACACACTCCATACAAACATTTTTAGCAATGATTTCCTAATACTCACACATATGACCCATAAGTAAATTCCTCTTTTTGGTGAAAGTCTTCCTCCCCTGTGCCTACTATACATCTAACATCCCTAGTTATTATGCTTCCTAAGTAGCAGAATTCCTTAACTTCCTTCCCAATATTGTCATGTTTCTGAGGGATTGTGAGATTCAATAACACATGTAGAGGTTATATGCGTTTATTCAACGGCGAAGTTATGTTCAAAGCTCATACTGCGTAAGACTGACCCCAATTTGGAATCCAGTCCCATTTATACATACATGGAATATTCCAGAAGCAGAACATTCTCGAAACAGAAATACTAGAAAGTAAAGGCAAACAATGTAAATAAAGAAAACAAATAAAAATGGTTGTGTCGGGTGGGACTCGAACCCGAGTATACGTTTCTGCATTCCGGCACTATACCCCTCTGCCATCACTGCAGGTCATGACATGTGGCATTGCTCCCTCCTTTGGAAACAGCATCTCGCTGTTCATTCTGAGCAGCCCTGAGTCTTCTTGTCGTTGGACTGACAAAAGGTGATCTAATTCTTCCTAGTCTTGAGCTAACAGTCATCATTCCTACATCTTCGTAAAATTCCGAGTTGGAGTCGGGTCGCGTTTCCCCTCAACCTCCCTTTGATCGTCGGGTTCATTGTACAGCTTCATCCTCAGTACGTGGACGGTGTCACGGCTCTTTCTGCATCTCTAATCTGGATCGTAATCCTTGACGTCATATAAACGACATAACACACAATACAGACCAAAGTACCGCAGAATTTCTAGACGCAGTTGCTTGGGAATGACTAGCAACCATCTTCTTCCCAATGGGTCGTAATGTTTCTTGTCTAGTATGTTATTAATTATTTCGAAGTCCCCTTTTACACCTTGGGAAGAGTTTAAAGCTTGTATAATCTCATTCAGCTTCAGATCCTTTCTTTGTTCCACAGGAATATTAGTCAAAGAGTTCAGACAATCTAAGATCACAGTCTCCGGTTCTTCCTCGTCAACAGGGTTTCGGGACAGACAGTCTGCATCCTGACGTTTTCGTCCACTCTTGTACTTTATCGTGACGTCATAGTCCTGAAGTCGTAGAGCCCACCTGGCGAGTCGTCCAGAAGGATCCTTAAGTCCAGTCAGCCAGCAGAGGGAATGGTGTTCCGTCACAACATGGAACGGTTTGCCAGAGAGATACGGCCGGAATTTATTTTGGCCCAATAACAACAAAGCATTCGCTCTCTGTCGTCAAATAATTCCTCTCTGCCTTGCTAAGTGTCCTGGAGGTGTACACAATGACTTTCTCTTTTTTGCTGAATATTGGAACAAGTACAGCACCAAGTCTATGGCTGCTGGCGTCAGTGTGCAATTCCGTCGGGGCATTTTGGTTGAATAACTCGTCGCAGCATGTCAAAAGACTCCTGTTATTTGCTGCTCCAAATAAATTCCCCTTGCAATAGCTTGTGTAGTCGCTGTGACTTTCCAGTGCAGTCTCGGACAAAATGCCTATAATAAGGGCAGATCCCAAGAAAACTCTTGACGTCGTGTAGATTTATTGGCTGGGGAAAGTTTTTTATCGACCTGACTTTCTCCAGATCTGGTCGTATGCCTTCTCATGAGACTTTATGGCCAAGGATCTTTATTTCCTTTGCACCAAATAGGCACTTCTTTGGATTCAGTCTCAGCCCTTCTGTCTCTGACTTTGTCAAGGTCAAATAGGAGCCACTGTGTGTTAACTTTAATGTTACCCGGCTCCTCCACCAGAAATGTCACATTTCTGAGAGATCATGAGATTCAATAACACACACATAGAGGTTATATGTGTTTATTCAACAGCGAAGTGCTGTACAAAGCTCGTACTGTATTAGACTGACTCAGATTTGGAGTACAGTCCCATTCATACATCCATTCCAGAAGAAAAATCATTCTCGAAACATAAATACTAGAAAGTAAAGGCAAACCATGTAAATAAATAAAAATAGTTGCGTCGGGTGGGACTTGAACCCAAGTCTACGTTTCTGCACTCCAGCTCTATACCCCTCTGCCATCACTTCAGGACTTGACACGTGGCAATATCTATCCTCATTCTAACACCCTTTGTTATCCCATACTACACTCCTTCACCTTGGTTTTCTCTCTATTTATCCTCATGTTGTAATCCTCCTCCTGGATCACGTTCATGCCATTTATTACGTTTTCCAAGTCTTCTTCTGATTACCCCAATACTACAATATCATCAGAAAACCACAGGGTTTTTATTTTTTCTCCTTGAAATATGATTCCTTTTCCATATTCTGTTTTAAGTTTCTTCATCACCTGTTCTATATTTAAGTTAAACAGCATGGGCAACAGGCAGCATCCTTGTCCTACTCCTTTCTTGATTTCTGCTTTTGTTTCTCGATCTTGAATTCTTATTACTCCTTACTGTCCTCTGTAGAGGTTATATATAAGCCTCCTTTCTCAATATTTTATCCTGTCTTCTACAATATCCTTAATAGTGTTCCAGTACACATTATCAAAAGCTTTTTCTAAATCTACAAATGCCATGAATGTAGGCCTGCTTTTTCTCATTCTGTCTTTTAAAATTAGATGCAAAGTCAATATTGCTTCTCTTGTCCCTACAACCAAACTTATCTTCTCCTAACTCACATTTTATTTGACTTCCCATCCTCCTACATACTATTTTCGTTAATATTTTGCATGCATGAGGTATCCTGTGCTGTTCACATCTATTAGCCCTAGTCATCTGTGGTATGGGTATAATTATATTTTTACTAAAATCTTCTGGTATCTTCCTGTTTTATAGATTTCACCAACTATCCTGAAAAGCCACGTTATTGCTTCTTCACCTGATGATCTTATCAATTCCTGGCACTTAGCAATTGCTCCGATTTGTGAGCGCCCTATCAAACCGTGACCTTAAAATTTTGTCCCCCAACTTATCATCCACCTCCTTATCTTCTTCTATTACTGACTGAGATAATAGAGTATGTGTGCATCTCCCCAGCACCCATCAATTCTTTACCACTACTTTGCATTCATTGATAGAGAAAGTTGGTGGCCTGGTGGAGTCCACTGTTTATGAGCCTTTCCTGTCCTTGTTTTATATATTGGCTGGTCGACGACTGAGCAGACAAAATTTCCTGTGCTGCTAGCTTACTTCTTAAACAATTGACTGCACCAGGCTCCCTTAAACCACAGTGTCCTCAATTGTTCCCAAAAATTTAAATGAAGATGAAATCTCAATCCTTGATAAAGGCCTCACCCTCTCCTCCACCCCAACACTGGACCCATTTAGACTTGCCTGTGATACCCTTAAATTCTGGAAAACAGTCCAGTGGAAGCACCACTTTGCATAAAATCCCTCAGTCAACTCTGAACCCCTAAACGCCATAGACCCATGCCTGGCAAATTTAAAGAACCCTCCAAATTGCCACCTAACCAACCACTTCGAACTTTCACCAGTATCCTTGAATCCAAAGTGACCTCGCCAACCTTTTTCAACTCTCTCCTCAAACAACCCAACTTAACCCATGCCCAACACCTAGCCATCCACAACCTCATTACCACCTGAACCCCTAAACGCCACAGCCCCATGTCTGGCAAAATTTAAAGAATCCTCCAAATTGCCACCTCCCCTAACCACCACCTACTTCCTCGGACTATATAAGCTAAACTCTTTCCTCCGCCTGGCTTACCTAAACTGGACTACAATCCAACGCTGACATTAAAAACACCCTCCCCAATTAGTGTGTCCAAGTGTTGCCTTTAGGCACCCATCCAACCTCCACAACATGCTGGTCAAACCCTATAAACCCCACACCCCCAATAACAATTGGCTGCAGACCATATGGTAGAAACAGATGCCATGTCTGTCCGATACTCCCACCTACCACAACCTTCCAAAATCCCACCAACAACACTACATACAGAATTACAGAAAACATATGCTGTCCATCCTCCTACACCACCTACAAAATAAGTTGCACACTCTGCCCAGCCTTCTACATTGGCCAGACAAAGAGACCTCTCTTGGAACGGGTTGCCAACCACAACAGTACAGTGAAACTCCTCAAAACACAATTCCCCACAGCTGATAGACCCAACAACATCAACCAATGCTTCACATTGACCACCCTCACAGCCCTATCTGCAGATTCTTCCATCTATAGGAACTTTCTTTTCAGTGTGTCCTACAGTCCAGACAAAGATCTGGACATAAGATCCTATAGATAGTTACTTTACCTTGCCCCCCCCCAACACCAAAAACAGCACAAGCTCATTGGAATTTGTATGTGTGATAAAACCTGATGTGTCTATACTGGGTATGTGTGTGTGTATGCCTTTATGTGTGTAGACCCAGATCCTCATTAAGAGAAAAAGTTGGTGACCTGGTAGGGTCAATTGTGTACGACCTAAATGATGAACCTCAGTTAAGTCACCTACTTTCTATCTCTCTGTCTCTCTCCCTATTAATTTTATTATTTTATTGCATTAATTTGAATAAGGCTTCTATTATTAATTTAATTGTTTGTAAAATATTGTTAAGGTGAATGGATGTAGTTAGAATAAGTGGAGTGTGGCTACAATATGATATTTGAGTGCAGGTTGTAGTCTCCGCAATATGTATTGTAGCAAAGTAGCTGTGTCTGTCTACAAATCATTGTTGCGTGGTCGAACCACAATTTGAGAACGTGATCCTGTGTTGCGCTTGAAAAGATTCCAGAATATTCTCGAAGGAACTTAAACATTTTGACGTGAAAGAATGCGAGTGTGCTCAATGGTAATTTGGTCGAGCAGTATTTTTACAGAGAGACGGTGGGCGGACACGGAAGTGTAATTTTGAGTCGGGAGCTGGACACGATAGAGGGTAGACATACTACTCTATGTTACAGTTTATATATATATATATACACACACACATACATATGATTGAAAGAGCGTATTTCCTGCCTTTCACCCAAATATTTCTATTTTTTTTCTAACCAATTATTCATTGTGTGACTTGGAACGCTTGTTCAATACATAATTTATATATATATATGAGATAGGAAATGACATTGTCATGTCGACCCAAGTTAGCACAGCAGCAAATTTTGGCTGCTCAGTCGTCGGCTAGCCGATCACTGGAAATGTCTTCCTAACCTTCTGATGAAGGGGGTGGTGCCTCCGAAAATTCAAGTTCTCCAAACCTCACAAGGTGTCTACCATCTATGAACCTCAGGTAAGTCATCTTCTTTCTATCTCTCTGTCCTTTCCCCATTAATTATATATATATATTATACAATTAACCTCTCATAATTAAAAAAACTCATTATTTGTCTGTTTAATTATACAGTAATTTTCTGAATAACTATTAAATAACTGGTGTTCCACAAAAATATTGATACCTGCACTGGAGGTCTCACTGCTTGTATCACTTGTTGAGGAGCCCTAACAAGAAGTGGAGTTGCAAGTCTTTGAGGTCGGACTGGAGCAGGAGGAAGAGGTTGTCTAAACTCTGCCCCTTGATCAGGATGCGATTGTTGTTGAACAACATCTCCTGGCTGCTGCTGATGTTCTAAAATTCAAATACTATATATTAGTCATTGTCAACCTAATTTCATTGGTGTGTGCATTTCAAAGTGACCTTTGAAAGAGGCAATATATCGTGTAATTTATTGGAATATTTGGGACCATATTCACACAACTTCTCTCTGTACAGTATGTGTTCAATAAAAGGAGTTTTTTTTTGCATTCAATTATGATTTCAATAACACTTCATCTACAGATAAAACTCTTCATTTCAGATGAACCAAGTTTCTTACTGAATATATCTTATCATACCAGATAAATGAAGGAAATATAACTGAATATAAGATCCTATCAATACAAATAAATTTTATTGCCTAAATCTAAGGGGATGCTTTTAGCACATTAATAAAACCGGTTCATTGTAATATCACTTGCATATTAAGGAATGGCCAGCTGATACACAACTGTGACTGGAATAAAATATAATTAATCATTTATATTAATTCTCATAATTAGTAATGATTAAGCATATCAGAATCCAATATGAATTATAAATCATCCAAATAATTCATACAAGTTGTTTCCTGTTATTCTGTATTATTATAACACTATAATCTATAGCATCTATAACCTCCAAAATTTTGATTGATTTCATAATTTCAATCCCTCATATAACAATAAATGGATTCAATGCAATGCTATACTAACTAATCAACTAAAAAAATGTGTTGGAAATTAAATGAAGCCTCTTTTCAATTTTAAAAGACCCTACTCTCTGGTTTCCTTTTATCATTTTTTTAAGGTTTCAGGCCACATCTTGTTATTATGTACAACAGACATCCATTTTTTTACATTAACCATAGATTAAACCTGACGAATATTCAATATTTTTGACTTATTATTGGTACTGAATAATACGACATTATAAATACAGGGTTACCACTCTTATAATAACCTTAAATATGAAATGTTCAATTTTTACTGCTCACCAGATACCCATAATCTTGCAGGTTGATCTTCAACTTTTTTTGTCTGCAATAAATCTCTAAGCTGTTCTTGTGGTGGGCGTGGAGTAAGGGGTTGAGCAGCATAAGGATCAGATGATGTGCTTCTACTAAAACCCATTGGATATGAATTTGCACTACCAGGAACATTTGTTTGGTCTGGGGGTGGCTGCGGGCGTGGAGCAGTGAATGGCATTCTTTGCTGCGTTTGTGGTGCTTGGATAAATTGAACCTGAGGAGGAGGCCGCACTGCTTGCTGAGCTGCACCTGCTGGGTATGGTGTTGGTGTGTACCTAATATTAAAATAAATTTAATCAGAATATTATAAAGTAATAGCTCAAACAATATTTTATTCATCAAAGTGATGAAACAGTGAATTTGAAACTCAGTGAATTATCATTCAATACATGACAAAACCACTGTTTATAAACAAGTAATATGGAGTTACAGAATTGAGACTGTTCAAATCAATTACATTAACACAGTGATTGCAGTACATTAGAACTATTGATGATAATAAAAACTTCTTTCTTGGTTTTGATAAATGCAATCTAAGAGATAGGAATATGGTGATGCAATATTTACTATCAACATTAAAAATTAATGATATATAATCAAAAATATTACTTCCACATACATTATAAGTAAACTGTTTTCTGAAAAATCTGTGGCCTTCATCAGGGTTACAAAAACTTCAATAACTAACCTACCAACGTATAAGATCAAAGATCTAAACATAAGGCTGATGAGGTCACTGAAGAATTGTCACATTTCTCTCATCCTGCACCCAGAAAGTTGTTCACACAAAGATTAGCACTATGCTGTCTGGTGGCACTATTCTGGTGCCCCACAAAAATAGCTCCACATTGGTGTCATGTGCAACTCTTATTGATTAAATGGCAGAGGCACCATGTTGGTGTTGTGAGAAAGGAATCTCAACTAATACCTATCTATAAAAAAACTAGTTTGCGTTCAAAGAGAGAACAGTTAAACGAAATCCTAAAATATTTTCAGCAACTTTCAACCCATCAACCTTTTCAGTACATGAAATATTTCCAGAAATGCAATAACATCCTCCTGGCAAAAAAAGACAAAAGTAGCACCATAGAATCACTTTTATGTGTAGTATTTCAGTCATTGATAAAGATTTAAGAATTTGTTATAGTAATATAATTCCATTACAATCTATGTTTACTTACCTTGATATGTTTTGTGAGAACTCAATGTTTGTCACAAGACTATTAATATATACAAAAAATTCAACAAGGGCACAGAAATTTATTATTAAGAGTTGGCTGAACTTTTATGAATAATGAATTTGTAAAGATGCATAACAAAATGCATTTTTGATATGGACTAAAATGAAATTCTTACATGAGGAAATAGGTTGTGAAAAAGTTGTTGTTGACCTGCAAATGATTATCTATTGTGTATTAGCTCTCCATGCATACATTACGAAACCTTGTCAGAAAGTACACTCTATACCAGACATATTTGATTGTGTTCAAAGTACAATATGAATCAAACAGCTGTGTGTATTAAGTCAAAATGTCACTTTGAAAATTTCATCAATATGTGAACAGAGAATTGCAACCAGTCTCACATTTTAATCCAGACACGGTGCATGTCATCATGCACTTACATTCATATAAGTTAAGGTAATTATAACTGTGTGTTTCCAGATCCTCATTGTAATACACTTTTTCTTCTTCAATACAAAGAATGCATTCCTAAAATTTTGTCAGCAAGTATTTTGCCCTGTATATGCTAAGAGGAGAATTATTAATACCCTTTTGGTTTGATCTATGTAACACACATACTGTCTTTACATGAGAATACTGTACCATTATGCTGTTTTGGAACAATCCAGATTTATCATTTGTTATAATTCAACAATTTAGAGAAGCACAAAGTGATAAACAAATTTCATAAGATTGAAAAAATTGTCAAATAGGATAAACAAGAAAGACCACTAAAAGTACGTTTCTAACTTAAAACAAACCTGTGACAACATTCAGATCTCAAACAACATATGAATGTAAACAACTATAGTTTTGGATAAACTTCTTGGGTTTCCACCCAGGTTAAATGAAGCTTAAGCCACGTTTTGATGGTGTACTCTGCCATCATTCTCAAGAGAAAGTGCCATCCTGTGGTTTGCGAGTCGCCTTTATACTCCATTCCTAGACAGCATGTCCTGTCCTGATTGGTCCTCGGTCACAGTCAATATTGTCCCGCCCTCACTGCTGGCTCAGGGACCCTGGTCGAGTTCAAGCAATAACTTGTTCCAGCGTCTGGTGGTGTAATTATTGTTCTGGGATTTTGTTTATCGAGTCCTAATTTCCTCAGTACCGGATCCCACGTTTTACTAATTTGAAATCCTTGTCCCGGTTCATGAGGTTGCAATTGCTGGTTTTAATTGCTACCACCTCCATCAATACACTATCCCAATAATTTACACATTTGTGTAAGACTTTTGTGTCTTCCAAATATAACTTGTGACACTTTGTGTATGGCATGTTCTGCGATCATGGACTTAGAGGGTTGTTTGAGGCAGATATTTCTCTCATGCTCTTTTCCCTCTCCTCTATAGTACTGACAGTCTGACCAATATAATTAAGTCAATATTCACATGGGATTTGGTAGACATCTGTAGTTCTAAGGCCTAAGTTATCTTTTACTGGTCATAGAAGGTCCCAAATTTTATTTTGAGTATAGAAGAATGTCCTATAATTGTACTTAAGAAAGCATTCTACTAATCTTCACTGTCACATGCCCAGCATAAGGAAGGAAAGCAGTGTTAGTCTCCCGTGAGTCATCCTTACTGGTTTTCTTTACCTAGTTGTTATATCCATTTTCCCGGTAGATCCTGTTAAGATTCTTAATCTCTGCAGGAAGCCTTTGGCGATCAGAAAAGGCCTGGGCTTGGTGAACAAGGGTTTTTAATACAGAGACTTTCTGTGCTGATGGGTGGAAGCTCATAGCATTTAGGTATAAGTCTTTGTGCGTAGACTTCCTATAAACACTATGATCTAAGTGCCATCATGTTTCCTATTAATAAGTATATCTAAGAGGGGAAGTTTTCAGACTTATGAAGATAATTGTTTAAATAAAATATTGAGCATAATCTGACTTAATAATATAAATAAAATTCAATAAATGGCCAAAAGTCTGACAGTTTTTGTAACAAAGAATCAACAAAAGCAGACTAAAATTAGAGATCTGGCCTTATTCTAGCAGTTTTTAAATATATTTTCATTATCAGAGGAATCAACATCAAACAAAAGAAAACAACCTCTGAGTTGCAATCATAGGAGGAAACTGCTGCTGTGGTCTTGGTGTCATAGGTTGCTGACTGTAGGGATCAACATTAATGTCTGAAGCTCTACTAAAAACATTTTGCTCTGGCTGTTGGAATTGTTGCTGTGGTGGCCGTGGTGCTCGAACTTGTAAGACAGCAGGATGAGGAAATCCTGATGGACTAATAACACGAGGTACTTTCATCTGACCAGGGAATGGACCAGGACGAGAATTCCCAGGGGACTGTAGTGCACCTTCCTGTATTAATTCAAAATACATTAATTAAAGTCAAAGTTATTTAGTTAACTGTAACATGATATTCTATCAAGACATTTAACTTACATTACAGTAAAATTTGAATATTTAACTACTTGATTTTAGTATTAATAAATGGTTCTTAATTTTTTCATACTGAATAACGAAGGTCGAGCCAAAAAGTTATTTTTTTTTGCAATATCGCATTTTTAAATTTGTGAATTTAATTTTTACATCTTCAATAATGTTAATTTTCTGTTCTAATCCTAATCTCATTCATATGAGCACCATCATCTAGATAATGTTGGTTACATAATAATTGAACTATGAAACAAACAGAATATAACAACAAAAAATTATAAACAAGAAAAAACCTTGAGAACTTCAGTGGTAATCAAAAACCATCAAGTACTGAACACTCAAATAACTTAACTGAATTGTTTTGGCAGCTAAGTCTCCCATTTTTTCTATTGTAAAAATTGCCGGTCTTTCATATGTGCTTGGTGTGTATGAAGCTTAAATCAATATTGAACATTTAGTTGTTTCTTGAAACAGTGTTAATGAGTTGAAATCCATTGCAAAAATGGCAGTTTCTTAAAAATGGGAAGAAATTACACTACATATGCCAGTTTTACAGGATCTTATAGGAGACTCAGCTGAAGTTTATAGTGTGCAGTAAGGTGTGATGTCACTGTGCAGCTGAACTCAGCCAAAGGGTTGCATTCTATTAGTTTGCAGTTATACCTAAAATTAGCATATATTTATTTTTCTGATTCTGACTGAACTGTATACCAGCTACAATAGTTGAAGAGTGGAGATAAAAAACACTCTATGTGAAAATTTCCACAAAGGAAGCACAGGATTATTATTTCTTTCTTTTTCCTCATCTAGTGTAGACAATGGTAGACCCAGAAAGTTCTTCTCCAAATGACCAGTGTTTATGCTTCAAGTAATACTCTAAACTCAAAATTACGATAAGGAAAAACTCTTAAGTCAATCAATAAATTGTAATCAATGTGCACAAGTGTATGGGCTAAAATTAAAGACCATGTGACACAGAAAATGGTGGTCACCTTCACCCTTGAGTCGGCTAAACAACAATTTGAGGAAAAGACTAATAGCACTGTGACAGATTAATGGCAATCTCAATCCAATATGGTCATAAGAAGAGAGGAGGAGGCATTTTATTTTGAAGTGGGAGATAAAAAATGTATTACCATTAACCTCAACCAGGCTGACAGACAGATGACAATGATAATTCACTAAGCGGAATTAAACTGCTTCCAAATTTGTAATCAATTCCATTTTTAACATGCAATTAAATACACACTACAAATTATATAATTTTATAATAACCAATACTATAACTTCTTAATTATAAAATATTTGAATTGTATATTATTAATATTTATTTTCTCTAAGCGTTTCAAACAAATACATTCAACTAACCCTCACAGACTTAAGAACTATGTGATGAATTAACATTTTTTTATTAATAACATACTCTGTAGATTTATCGATATGAATAGGAAATGAACATTGTAATTGCTTAACCCACTCTGTAAAGCTATGGTTTCCTAGGAAAGCGTTGTCCGTCAGTAGCGGGCGTAATGCTGCACGCTTGACGGATATGGGCAATCAAGAGGTGTAAAGTTAGAATAATGTCAAATGCTGTCATCCCATTTTCAGTCAAACAGCAGGTAGTAAGAGGACTAATTACATAGTGGACTTGTATTGATGATACTTAAGAGATATTTTATATGACGTTTTACTTTAAAATATTTTTTCTCTCTCTATTCTGCACCGTTACAAGAAAAATAATACCAAACAATAAATACTTTAACGTATATATATTATATCGGGAAGCTTTTAAATGTTTTGTTACTACTTTTATTATTATTATTAACATAACTTATTATAATTAAATTATATTAGGAATACAGAATGTGAACTGAAATAGCTATTACTATGACATTGGACATTTCATTAACAAAACTATATTTATCCCTTTTATTTATACAGATATATTCATTTTACATTGGAAAAATTTTAGAAAATTAAACCATTACTACAAAAAATATCGAATCTTGAAAGATGGAGTAAATATCACTAGTAAAATTCTGGGATATTTAAACTGATTTTTAAATGCAAATATTATATATTTTACTAGACTTCTAAAATGATTTACATTAATAACGTTAATTTTAGCTTTTAAATTGCCCAATTCATTAAAAAAAGATAAATTTATTTACATAGTGAAGTTCCCTTCACACGAGGGAAACATTATCGAAAATTTAATAATATAAATTGTGGAGGGCAGAAATACGAAGTATACGCTTGCCCAAAGACCTGAAAGGTTACCTATTGGTATTAGTTACACCGGTTCAATTCTTCAAATCCTCATTGCTTACAAAGTGTAGACTTCTGTCAATTTTATTGTATTCTATACATATTGATTCTACGCACAATTACAAGAAATTATAATAAATATCTAATCAAATTATTGTACTGTAATCCTAATATAATTTAATAAAAAATTAATTGAACTTTATCACAATCTTAAATAAAGTAATTTTATCCGACTAATAAAACACAAAGAATGGTCAAAAATCAGAAATGGAATAATTAATTAGACTACATTTCGTTAACCAATTTTTTATTTCAGCCTCGCATTTTACAGGAGAAAAAGGAAAAAAATTTTAATTTAATTAAGGAACTGAGTACGTAACATATTCTAATTAAATTATTCCATTTCTGAGTTTTGACCATTCTTTGTGTTTTATTCATGAGAATCTGACTGATACATAGATGTTGCATAATATGAGATGTTTTATTCCAGTAATTTACAAATTTGAGTCATTTCCGATTCAAAAGCACACTTATTAATAATTTTTAGAACAAGAACCACATGAAACATACCCCAGAAGATTAACAGTAATCGAATACTAAGAAATCGTCTGGGGATACAGAAAGTTCGCAGGCGTAAACAATCCTTGGTATTTCAGAATTTCTTTTCCTAGAAGTCATGCAAGTAGGGAAAAAGTTAAAAATATGCATTCAATGTACCAGGCCAAAAACCCCCGTCTTAACAAATATTGTTGTTCCATATGAGATTGTTGAAGACAAAGCTTTTTGTCCGTTGCACAAGTACTTGATGAAACTTTGTCCAAGACATCAAACTCTACACGATCGACAAAAGTAATATGCAACTATCGAATATTCGAGTTCCATGGACCAGTGAAAATACTTTTATATTTATATGCGGTTATTTCAGAATGAATGGCTGCTACCACAAAGCTACAGGCAAGACAATACATTATGTATCTGACTGAATATTATATAACATTTAAAATGTGGGCGAAGTATTTGCTACAGGTTAAAGTATGCTGATAATGCACTTCAATTACACTTGGAAACTCAATCCTAATGTCTATGCTGGAAAGGATTCCATTTATAATTGTGAAATGTTTAAAAATTACTTCAACAGACCACAGGAGTTGAAAGGCATTGTAAACATTAAATCACTATAGTCAGTGATTTTACTTGAAGTCCCTATTTTATACAGATTTAACTTTCAAATGGCGTCCATACCCTGGAGGAAAACGTTGGAGAATTGTTTGTCAACGCTATCACGAACGTAATCTAACTGGTGGCGCAGGTAATTTTACGGACAATGCTTCCTAGGAAACCATCTCCATCTGGCTACACAGCCAATGTTTCTGTGACGTCATCACCCATTGCATTACATCCACTACTGACGGACAACAATTTGCTCGGAAACCATAGCTTAAAAACCAGTGGAAATGTGCACAAACACCCTCAGCACGAGCTCAGCTTCATGAAGATCAGAGGCGCAGACTTTTATTGCTTATACCCTAAATAATACTTCATTCAATTTAAAAGATCACTTGGATGCACTGGTTTCTATGCTAATATAATCAGTTACAATAACTGACTGTTTGGAAAAAATAAATAATAGAACAGCCTATATGTCAGAAAAATTTTCAACATAAACTTATATTTAACACTAGTTTGACATGACGTTGGAATTTCAACTGAAGTGATTCAAGGATGAAAATTTAGACTTGTACAAGACTTGCGTGACATGCATGTCTAATTTTTCATTCTTTTTCATTCCTAAATTCCAGTTTAAATGATGTTCAAAATTAAGAAATAAAATGTAGTGTTGAAACTAGTCAATGTAGTTGTACCACAATGTATAATATCAAATTGTATGAATTTTGAACTTGATTACTGACTAAAAGTACAAACACTTCTTTTGAAACTTAAAAGTTCTCATGTTTTGAATTGTCCACAGAACTCTGTCAATCACAGGTTACAGATACCCCAACATCAACATATAAAAAGTTTCAAGAACACAATACCTGCACAGGTGCAACTTGTATTCCAGAAGATGAAGATTGGGGATCTGCTGGAAATGGTACACCATCCACGCTTATCTGGCGATGCACACGGGCCATTGCTAAAAAGTGAAACAAACCTGTTCTTAAAAGTCACAAAATATAATGTACATCATGTTTAGAACTATTTAATATTTATTGTTACATTTCTCTGAAATCTAAAACTGTATAAATAAAGGTAAGTATGTGACAGTAAATAAATCTGACGCCAGTTGGCACACAGAACAATCTCCCTGAAGAAGTACCTTCAGTCCACCCCCAGTTGAATGGATCACTTTTTCTCCTGAAGTAGGAAAAGGTTGCATCTAAAAATTTTAAGAAATTTATCTTTTCCTCAAAAACAGTGCCATGCTTCAAATTCACCAGCCTTCCTCTTTTTCCCTTCATCAATTGTGTTATATATTCTGACAATTACACATCCTTACTTGCTTTTATATACACATGAGCAAGGAAAGATAAGTCAACAAAGTCAAAATAACAGATGAGCTGAGCAGCTGGCTGCGCACCAATTGGGCACTCCGTCTTGAAGAAGTAACCTTATGCACTTGAAAATTTAATGTTTTCTTGCAACACCTTCAGTCAATGCCTACTATTAATTTAAGGTAAGTCAACTGTACGTTTCTGACATGAAAAAGCCACAAACCTGAAGTGTGGAGGCTACTGACTTGTGTGAGGGGAGAAGACTTTTTTAGGACATGTAGGGGGAAATACAAAGAATTGTGCTAGTGGCCAATGACACAAATAGCTTGGAGTAATGTTGAACCACACGGTGGAAAATATGACATGGAAAGAACACCTGTAAAACAAACTTAAGTAAAGAGGAATTTAGAAAGATTCAAGTTGTTTCCGGGAGTGTGAGGATTAATCACAAAGGTGTGCCAGTTATGATGCTTGAGAAACAATTAATAAGGTCAGAAAAGAGTGACAGAAAAATGGTGGCTTACCTGAAGTGAAGTGTGGGGATATTTTTAAATTTCCTGAAGCAACCACCCTCTTCATCAGATATATGTATTCCTAATCTTCTGATGAAAGGGGCAATGCAACTGAAAATTCAACCCCATGTTCAACAAGGTGCCTCCCATCTGTAAATTTAAGGTAAGCCACCAACTTGTGTGGCTTATGCGTCAGGAAATGATATTATCAGGTTAATTAAAACAATTAATAAGGACAGGAAAGAGTGATAGAAAGTAGGTGAGTTACCTGAGGTTTACAGATGGTAGGCACCTTGTAAGGTTTAGAGTTCTTTTAAATTTTGTTGCATTTTCACTTCATTTATTATTTATAATTTAAATTGAATGTAATAAATACTAAAAAGCTTTAAAAGCTGTATTAACTAAACTGATGAAAATATAAAACACAAATTTATACAGTTTCAAGATATGTAAAAAAACTGTACCTTGTGCACGTTGTTCATGAATGACCTGCTGATGTTGTTGTGCTTGTTGATGTCGTAGTGCTTGCAACTGTTTCCACTGTCGTTCTTGTTCTGCTTCACGGGAAGATTTTTGTTGCTGTAATAATCGTTCTTGATCCTGAAACAAGTGATTTTAAAAATAATTTCCCTTCCTACTTCCTAAGTTTAAGATTTGTTTTTCATTATATTAAGGTATAGCAATTGCATTACTTTCTTCATTTTAGTTAAAACACAGATAATCAAAAAGTGAATTATATATCTGAATATTGTTTTTAAAATTAATTGAATATACTGAATATTATAAAAATGTCCACTTCAAAATACTGTCAGATTGCAGCCCATTTTTTACTTCTGGTAATGGGTAGCAGAGAAAATAAAATTATAATAAGCATTTAAAATTACTGCCATAACACACTACTCATGAAACAAGTAAACACTTAATTTTAAAGGCAACCATAATTTTAAAAACAAACTTATAACATCAAATCAAGTGTAATGTAAAGATATAGGCATATATTTAAAGCTAACAAATGTGAACAATAATTTCAGTATATTTCACATCAATTAATTAAAACTTCATAAAATTAAATATTTAAAAATTTTTATCTTTAAAAAAATATTTTCAGTAATTGAGAAAAATTTTGAGTTTATCAATAGATAATTAGCAGTTTTGGTTACATTTATGAAATATTAAAACATATAACTCAGAATTTTTCAAAGCAGTTATCAAATTTTAAAAATATATAAAGAAATGCAATTGCTTGGAATAAATTGAGCATTTAGTAACATAAATTATTATGCTGCTATTAAAATTTTGAAGGAAAATAGTAAAAATACAAATTGATTTCCTCTAATATTAAGAGTACATTTAGTTATCTGTGCTACTATATGCCCACTTTAAAGATTATACTTGCAAACATTTTCACTTGAAAATAAAAAACAATAAAAATTAAACACAGTAATGTTACTTGGTTTTTCACTGATTTGATATTTTAGATTAATTAAGTCAGGCAAAATGTTTGCAATTATTATAACGATAGTCATGGGCAACACTATTTTTGTGTCAAAAATTTTAATCAGAATTTTTTTTAAGAAGACAGTAAATATTATGTTGTTAATTCATTTTATACTAACATAAGACATCCCATGCAAATAAGCTTGCCCATGGCTATCTTATATGATAATATTATAAGACAAATCCACCAAGAATTAAACCCCAATGTTATACCTACAAATACTGCCCACAATTCTACAAGAAAAGATAAAAAATGCACATCCAAGTATTATCTACAAAAGCATTAAAATATGAAATACAATAACATTTTCAACATCAAGATGGTCATCGTCCTGAGAAAAAAGTAGGACAAAATTAGTAGTAGTAAATTAATTCAAATTAGCATTCACAAATTATAGAACAGAAAACCTACAATAAATTAATAATAAAACAATAAATCTTCCAAAACCAATAACCACAAACAGCCACAAAAAAACTACTACCATCCATACAAGCAAAATCATACAGTGCAAATTCAGATGGAGAAATGAGGAACTGTACTGGAAAGGAATAAGAACTGGATGGACTGGATGTCAGCTCTGATAAAGCTTAATAGTTGAATGCATTCACACATTTTTGATCAAATATTGCATTCAAACTTTATATAAAGCGTAATTTATCATTAAAAATAGCAAACAACTGGCCAGCCAAAATTTTGAAGTGTAAACTTTTAACGGTAAATCAAGCACAACATCAATATTGAATTCTATTAATAACTGAAATCAACAAATACTTATGAAGTCTTCTGAAAACTTTACAACTCCATGCACTTAGTTCTGAAAACGTTTCTTTCAAAAACTAAACAAACAAATATAATTGTAGTTCCATTCAAACATCTACAGTCCAGGGCACAAAACAGTTTTAACATTGACCATTTATCAACATCTACTGAAAACTTTAGGAGACAAAAATCATAAAAATAAATATTTTTCTGTAATTGTTATTCTCTTTTAAACCAACATTATGATATGAGAACTATTTTACATGAGTGGAAATTTAAAATAGAAAATAGAGTTCAGATTAAGCTAAATGGTTTACTTGCAAATGAAGATATATATTGTTGAAGCACTTTCTATTTTCTTTCCATGAAGTATTTATCACAGAAGCTTCTTGCATTCCCATTAAATTAACATAGGTTCTATATTCATGTCAAGATACATTTAAAAAAATTAAATTGTTTGTTTAGAAGTAAGAGTTTGGAAAGTACTTGAAAATTGAGTGTAGAAATTGTGTAGGAAAACTATTTTAAGATAAAGAAAGACTATGGAGATGTGTTCAAAATTGAAAGTATTGATCATAAAATAATCGTTTTCATGATAAGTAGCTAATAAAATAAATAAATAGGAATTTAAATGTGATGGTAATTACAAACGGATTGTTTCATAAATAAAACAATGTAACATAGTTCAAAGCCAACACCTAACAATTATATTTAACTTTCCTTATTATTAATAATTTGGAAACAAATGTATTGAGGCTAATAAAATTTAATTCAAGGCACATAGAAAAAGATCTTTCCTATCATTCAAAATATTGATACTACTAAAATACCAAAGAACTTGTACAATGAATACAATAGAAATTGCTATTAAATATACACCTTCCACTTAGGAAATGGAAATTATACTAATGATAACTTATCAAACCAAATAGATGGATAATTCAAGAGAAAAATGTACTAAGAATACTTTTATTGATGAAAAGAATTCATAATGTTGGTTTCATGAATAATAGCCTCCAATAAATTGTTCAACTGAACATGATTTTCTCACCGTAGATAAAGGGAGATCGTATGTTTCTTGAGCCAAAGAGGGAAGTGTGCGCATTATTTCAGATGGTGTGAGCACACGAATCTGTTGATCTCCAGAGCTCATGAGACCAGGTGGGGGCTGAGAAGGTGCAGGGACAGAGGGGGATTGGAAAGCAGGGTGTTGCTGAGTTTGAGATCCTCCGCCAGAAGATGCCGTTAGTTGTTGTTGCTGCTGCTGATGTGTTGGGCCCCCACCACAAACCTCATGAGGTAGCTGAGGCGTGGAAGGGGGTGAAGACTGTTGAGATTGCTGCTGCTGCTGCTGGACAGTCTTTACTGCAGGTGATATGGTGGTAGCTGTTGGCTGCAGTGTGTTGGCTGAAGCTGGAGGTGGGCTTCCAGTTGGCCCTCCACTCGAAGATGGAGACTTGCCACTGGGCTCCCGTGTTGAACCAGCCACACTGGTCGATGTTCCAGGGGTCTGCATTTGGTTATTACACACATACACGCACACATAACTAATAAAGGCAGAGAAGAGGTACTGGGAGGTCTGAGGGTGGGTGCCTCCATCTGAAGCTGGTGCAACCCAGACAAGTTTCATCTATCATAACTTAGTGCAATATAATTGGTGTTATCTCAATAATAATAAATTAAATAATAGTCCACCATCAAATAACTTCCAAGGTATTTCACATTAAGGTGTAACACAATGAATGCCACTTTTGTTTTAGTATACAATGAGTTTGTGTGCTGTGATACCTTAAAAAATGCTGGAATCTATGTAGATTGAAACTCAACTACAATTTAGGAATGGAAAAAGTGACTAAACAATATTTTAATTGTGAGACTTAAATCCCGTTTATAAAATTAAAAATGATCACATATCTGATTTTTAATTTTAACACAAGCTGCTTGAAACTGGCATTTATAAAATAAAATTCTGTTAGTATGTGGGGGCACCTTGTATTTATCACATAATTTTGTTATAAATGAGAGTGGATGTCTATAACAGATGTAAAAAAATATTATAATAAAACATAATAATTCTGTTCTTTTGCAAATTTTAAGTGATTTCTGTTGCTTTTAAGAGATAACTTCCCCAATATGAGTATACTAATAAATTTCCTTTCAATAAAATACTTAAAAATGTTGGTAATATTCTGCCTATTACTCAATAATATGATGAGTGTTATTTTACATTAAACTATTCATTAAGTGTAAGCACACAATTTTATCAAATTGCCACATTTGGAATTTTTTAATTATATTATAAGAGGATTTAATTAGAAAAGTTTGAATCAAAGATAATATGTTTAGAAGTTTTTTTAAAAAAAACTCGAAATACCACATGAATTAGAAGCACAAATAAAATAGTCATAATAATATACAAGTTATACTGGGATTCTTAATGAATATTCAGAATAGTACCAACAGTTTACAAGTTCTTGTAGGTAATAAAAATAAAATTAAAAAAACTATGAGTTTAGAATAAAAAACACAATGCACTAGCAAATAATAAAAACAGTGAGATCACACAGTAAATCATGAAATTGTTTTCCAACATACAAAAAACACCAATTTAAACATCAGTTTATAAAATATAAGAAATAAGCATAAAATAAACAAAATTTTCATTAGAAGTTTGATTCTAATTTTAACAGCTGTTTTCTAACTTTCTTTACTAACAAAATCAATAAATGATAGATGAAACTTTTATGTTTTTGTTACTCCTAATACTTATATTTTATAAATTGATGTTTAAATTAGCAATTTTAGTTGGATTTTCAATTATTGGTAAGCCAGAAAACATTGAAAGGTTATAGCAGACAAGATGTGAGTAGGAGATTTTCTTAAATTTTTGGAAACAACTGTCCCCTATGTCAGAATTAAGAAGAGTATCCATGTGTCAGCCAGCGATCAACGATTGGCCATCATTCTTCTGACAGAGGGCAGTTGCCTCCAAAAATTTAACAAAATCCCACATACTTATCATGACATCTGCCAACTTTATATTTCAGGTAAGCCACCATGTTTCTATCTATCTTTCCTGTTCTTCCTATAAACATCAGGAAAAATAAGATGATAAAGGAAAAATAATAAATTGAACTATATAAATTTAGTTTTATGCCCTTTTACCAAGCTTCAAATTGTAGAAATCCATCTCTCTTTAAATTAGAATTCATGCGCCTTTGATCAATTTACACTATGTTTATTCAACAATGATTTTATAGATCTATGTTGTGAAAAGTGTGATTTAGTAAATTGTGGGTAAGCCTCAGCTTTAGGTATGCAAGAGTGGAGGGATGTCACATGGATTCTTGAGTCAACTCAAACTTGTTCAGTGGTTCTCAGAGGGTCCTCATAGTAAACAGGAGGGTCTGGGTTAGCATTTTTACAAATTGAAGTTTTGTATTTACATTTTTGTACTTCCCTGAAAGTTAACACCTACTATAATTCACACATCTTTCTTCCCTATTATTAGTATTTTGACTTTGTCATTTTATTTTTCCTTATACACACATGAAAAAGTATGTGAAAATACAATTTCATGTCTGAAACAGCCGTTAAAACTGAAATATAAAGTGATATACTTGCAGGAATGTTACTGTAAAGAAAAATAGAACAAAAAAGTTGACTTTTTAAAATCTCTTGACATTTGAAGTAAAATAATTGTTATAACAATAACAAATAAAAATTTATTAAACATCACTAGTAGATACTTGTAACTCTAAAATGAGGTTTACTGTTAGATGGTGGCCATTAATAATGAAGCACACGTTTACATGGTTAAGTTCCACATCACATACAAACAATGACATGTAGACGGAAACAAAGAAACTGAGGAATAGTGTAACATGATTTAAAGATAATAAATAATGCTGAAAAAGAAGTTTTATTGCATATTAAACTATGTTAGGGATTATATCTCAAAATGTTAACAACATATATACATAATTCCTTATAATTACCTTAAGGGTATGAATTATTTAAGAATACAAACATTTATTTCTAAACAAGCATCAATCAGGGTTAAAAATATTTTTGGTCAAATACTATATACAATAAGGTTAATCATTTCCCTCATAAACATAATAAACAGGCTCATAGGATTCTGAATGTAGCAATAATTTGTACATGCAAATAATCTATGGCTACTGTGCAAAATTCTCAATTAAAAAAATCCCATTATCAAGAAATGACTTATGAACTCAAAAGATCTTTTAGTTCCTTTCTGCTGGTCACAAAACTAGAAATCATTGTTCAAGACATTAGATGTCACATTTAAATCTATACAACTTAAAAATAAATTGTACATATGTAAACAAATAATTTATTGGATGAAATAAAACAATAATCAAGTAAAAAGCAGTTGATAATAAAAGTCAAATCTGATTTTGTTGTTCAGAAAAATATTCAATAACTGTTGATTCCTTTTCTTGTCCTATAAAAGTAATCTCTCTTCAATTGTACAACAGCTTACGTAAAACTAATTCTGAACAAAATATTAACAATCTTCTGGGGTTCTCTGCTAATGTTTGTTAAGCAACTTATTCAGAGATTTCATCATTCTGATTTGGAAATGAGAGGGGGGAGGTGGGTGAACAGTATGAGAACTTTGGGCACAAATGTAGAATAAAGTCTGAGAAACTGGACTATAATTCCTATTCTCTTAACTAATACTAATTCTGAAAACTAATAATTTTATTACTTTTCAAAGTGTAGTCAACCACACATTCCCACTGTCACTCCTGGTTAAAAATCTCACTCTTAGTTATCATTTCCCCAATAACAAAGTATTCTTTTTTAAATTAATCTCTCATAATTCAACTGCTTCAACTTAAATCTGAATTAAACCAATGAACTGATGTCACTTTATTGAAAGTTCATAAAAGACATATGGTAAGGGCGGCAAACAAAAAAAGATACTGCAAACCATAACATTTTGAAATGTAACACCTTATTGATTCTAATGAGATGACTGGAGTAAAGCATAAAGTATATCCATAAAAGAATGTCCTAGTGAAAGTGTATATTTTAACAGTTTAATTTAGACTATTTTCAACAAAGCATACAACAAATTGAGGGTAAACTAACCTAGTTTCACTGGCAAATGTTCAATTTGTGAACCTTTAAATATAACGTACACTACTAACTTAAATCCAAGTCTCCAACGCTTCGGTTAAGGACTCACGAGTAATGGCGTCTCAATGCTGGAAAATCATTGGGTAGTGGTGGAATGAAGAGAGAATATTTTATAATGCCTAAAGGGAAAAATCACATGGCATGGTCAGTTAACTGAGAAAGCCAGCCGAAAAGAGCTCTGTTATATTGACCACTGCAACCAATCCAAGGGTCACGGTTATAGTTCAATCACTAGTGTACAAAAAGATATGCCAGAGGTGAGGGGACCCATCTTGTTACCAAACAAAGTTTTCATGTTCATCTTCTAATTGGGGAAAGAGCAATTCTTGCAACATATTCAGATAAGGCACTCTTGTTACAGTAATTCTGCAAAAGAAAATGGTCTATACACTTGTTGGCGTTGGGACATAGCACAGAAAACATTTTATGCTGAGGAATTTCTTTGATAATGCACTAGTTCAGGAGAATGTTCTGACCCTTAGATAGGAACATTATTGGCATTTACCTTCCCACTTATAAGAAAAGTTGACTCATCACTTATCACCTCAGGATGAAAAGTCATCTTCTTGCTACAATACTTCACTTACACACTTTCCACACTAAGGTCTTTGGCAACTGAAGTTCAATACTTGCTTTCCAAACAAACATCTTAGGTCAACAAAGGTCAACAGTCAACATCAACTTTTGATTGTCCCATTCTTGTCCTTTGAACACACATCCATTCATTTAAAAATTGTCTATACCATCAGCAGAGGCACATGGAGGAATTACAATTATACTTTAAGTGAAACATATGAACTGAAATGACAGAACCACCCATAACAAACTACTGAACAAAAATTCTGAGGAGTCATCATTTTGCGTAAGTGGCACTACAACAAAGCAGTACTTGCACAATTGAGTTAAGATTTAAATTGTGATCTTTAAACAATGCTTACTGTTGCTACCATTAACTTTTATAACTAGAAGATTCTTTTATGGACTCCCTATATTATGAAAACAGTTTCATAGAATATAATTAAATTTCCATAAGTTCATTAAGGCTGTTAAAATGGAAACACTGTGACAATTGTTTGTTATTAATAAACACACATTATTTTGTTGAAATGATGGCACAGCTAAAATTCAGTATAAACTATAATTAAACTTTATATATGGACATAAGCCTTTGTTGATTGTAACAAATATATATAGTCCTAAACCAAAAACTTACCTGTTGAGTTTTTTTCATACGCAAAGCAGTGCGATTATCCCTTGCTTGCTGCAAGTATGGAGTTTTATGTTCAGATGGAAGAGCACGCCACTTCTTCAAAATTTGCTTACAGCGATCAGCCCAAACTAAAATAAGTAAAACTTAAGCTCATTAAATGTTTGAGACCGATAATTGACTTGATAAAATGCATACAAGTAAATTTTTAAAAAAACAATAAAACATTTCTGTATTAATAAAGATTGAAGTTTTCTCCATGAATTGTTTGTATATGCAATTATAGGGTTTCCAATCAAACAGAATTGAAGTACAGAGACATTTCTATGACTAGCTCTGTAATCATCAACATCTTTACCAGAAGATGATGAGAGTTAGTCATTAAAACATCATTCTATGTCAATTCTACTAATAATTTTTCCAGAATTTCTCCCAAATTTCTCAACCTGGAGCTTAGACTTCAAAGTTTGGAGTAATATAAATTATAGTTTACTGGGCAAAGTGTGGTTTGCTACAGCATGTGTAGCTCTAGCAATCTTACCATTACAAATAAGGGGAGATTTGAGATTGCAGCTGACTAATATAATCTCTCTGCAACAAGCTTCATGCACTCTCATCCAGAAGCGACATCACATGAATATAGAAGTTATTAAACAATTAAATAGTAATTAAAATATTATAGAAAATTGTTCATATTAATATTTTGTACTTGAATTTTAGTTGTCCATTATGAATTAGAGTTCTACCAAACGACAACTAACTTTTTCTTCTTTTAAGAGAAATTATACACAGAGGTGGTTTACCCATTGAATTTTGCCTGCTGATGATGGGCCCTTATAGTGCTCTAACATGCAAACATGGCAATGGGAACTCTGGAATGGGTTTGGTGATTGTAAAATCCATTGGACATAAACAAACATCCAGGCCCTTGCTGAGGTTCAAACTTGGGACATCTGTGGTATGAGGCAGTGACACTAGCAACTACACCATAGGTCAGCTGTTTATTATATGTTTAGAAAATTAACTTACAGTTTTTACCTTAATAATCTCTTAGCGACTGCTTCTTAAACCATAAGTTTCTGTCTTGAACAAGTTGTAATTAGACCTCATTTAAGGAATAATTCAATTTTATAGCATAAAAACTGCATATGGGGCATCAGAAGACTTGGACATATTAAAATAGGTACAATGTACTTGTGAGGAGAGTTTCCATAGATGAGCTCAGCTTCTAAAGAATTTGGGGGATTGAGAGGGGAGGGGAGGGGAGGTGTACAACTTTGAGGACTGTTAGTGTGAAGCACCAGTTGAAAATATCAGCCTCTGTGAAGAGGCAGCTATACAGTTTAATTGTGCTGCGGTGGTTGGCAATCCGTTCAGGGAGTGGTCTCTTGCTAATTTAGAAGTCTGGGAAGAGTGTACAGTTGATTCTGTAGATTGCATACAAGGAGAGGCAGCTTATATTTTCTTTAATTTTATAGCATATGTTATTGCTACAAGTGGCTGCAAACCTTGCATAAGCAACTGGGCCATGTCTGCTCTATACTTCCACCCATTATAACCTTCCAGAATCCTACCAATAACCAGCATTATATTATGCTGAAAGATTGGCATATGTTAAGCCTAGAGAGGAGAGGAAGAAAAAGGAAAGACTGAAAATATTGAGCTCAGCCAGCCATCAAACTTATAACCTTGGCTATAGCCACAGTGTGTGTTAACCAACTTCCCCAATGTATCGAGTATGACTTACTCAATATAGTCAGTCTTATTATTAGGTTTTCATGGACAGAGGTGAAGGAAACCTGAAAATTTAAGTAGAAAATTAATTGCATAAAATATTTAAAAGTATGTTCATTAAATATGTGTTTAAATTATAGGGGAACATAATATCAATATCTGAAACACAGATTATTAAATTTAACAAACTTAATTAAAAAACAACCTGGAAAATCTTTTTTCCATTCAGGGTGGTTCATGTTGGCATACAAAACAGCAGATATAGTTGCATTATTTCCCAAACTCTCATCTGCCTCCATTTTTACTGTGCTACGATGATTATAAGTAGCTTCACCATCTCCACCTTCTGCTGGTGATAACCATGGACTTGGTGGCTCTGAGAAAGCTGGGCTGAATTGTGGGCTGCTGTAATTTTGGAACAATATTAGGTTAACATTTAAACACTTTATATAAATGATATCAGGTTGAAGAAATGTGTAATGAGTGGGTTTTAGTGAATACAATTTCATCCAAAGCTTCACATTAACCCTCCTGGCATGTGTGAAAATATATATGCAGATCAACACGAATATACAGGGAATGGACTCATTCTTGTACCAAACCACGCACCAATTGTATCAATGATGTTGGGGATGGGAATCAGCTCCTCAATCTGTGCTCTTAAACTCCCCATAATAGCTCAATTATGTTGAGGCATGGCGATTGTGCTGACCAACGAAGACTGATATTCTGATGCTCCTCAAATCAAGACTGAACATTTTTGAGTATTTGTATGGGTTTATCATCATCTTAGACAGTATTTGGCAGAATACACTAGTCATATTAAGAACTTCATCATGGAGGATGTCGAGATATTCATTCACAGTAATCCAGCCAGTGATGTAAATGAGAGGACCAGCTGAATACCACAATATAGCTGCCCAAAGTTTTCTTTCTTCTTCCATTCCTCTTTATGCTTAACATATGTCTTTCTCTAAGCAAAATTCTATGTCAAGCATATGACTAATTCTTCTTAATGTTTGACTTAAGAATAGAAATTTCTCTTTAATAATTGAAATTATTTCAAATTTTCATATTTACCCTCTAATTTAAATATTTCGTTACAAAATTTCTTTCTAAAAAGATTTAAAAAAAGTCTCCTAATTTTTTTCCATTTTTCATGTTTAGCACATTTTTTATCTTGCATATTCCTCCTACTTTTTACTGTAATTATATTTTTCTCTACATCTAATTGTTGTGATAAACAAGCGGTCAAGATATAATTAACTTGATCAAGCTATCTTTATCTTTTTCACATTGTCGATACTTCGATCACAATAATACATTCCAATTAGTTTACTACGCAGTTAATCTTTAATTATCAAATTCTCTGCAGAGTCTTCTATCACAAGCTCCAACCACTTTTAACTGCAGCACTCTCAAATTACATTTTTTCCAAATGTATTTCAATTATATAACTACTTTCTTATACCAACCGATGTAGAAAACCATTCTTTTCTTTACTGTCTAATTCGTTATTGACGAATTCTTCCCATTTTTTATACATTTTTAATCGATACATATCGACCTTGACCCCCCCCCCCCCTCTGCTTATCCCCCCATTCCCTTTTCATCTTAGGAGCTGTTTCTTCCTCGCGGAAAATCACTTCACCTCGAAGCGCCGAGTTAGCATGTATATTTTTGCGCTCCAATAGTCTGCTCAGACGTCGTTCTAAGATCGGACTAGAAAATTTTCGGAGAATCTTACAACACCGCGCGAACGCCACCATCAGGGAGGGGCGCCGTCAGCACACACCTGCCTACCCGCGGAGTGCTCGCGATTGGGGTCGCGATAACGACGCCACCCGACATCCAGATTCTATTCGAATCTCACGCGGCCACAACAGCGCGCCTTCTTGTACGCCCGCCTGCGCAGTGAATTCCTGGGGTTGCACTTCAACGCCCTGCCTGGAATTTCGACTGCGGCCTTCGCCATCAGCCGAGCCACGCTGTCGACTCTAGCGATCTCTTGGAAGCTACACATGCATTCAGGTGAAATAATTCCTGCATATTTACCTAACTCGTTTACTATTTCACAATAATTCACATACGTTTGCTTTTTGTTCAAGTCAGAAGCGAATTTATGTATACCAAGCAATCAGCCATCAGCTTCCAATCTTTTAAGTGCGAAGTGATGATTCTCAAGTTGAATTTTATTATCAACTTCAAATTGTTTGTGTTTTGATAAAAATGTCAACTAAAATTTACAGTTTACAAGTGTTTTCTTTCTTTATTTGCGGTTTTTAATATTTTGGATGAAGACGAAGTCCTACTATTAATTATTGTGTAACCCCCATTGATTTAGCTAATTGATGATAATTTTTTTTTTCAATATTCCACTTCTTCTCACAGCGGAGCTGCGTCTTTACACATATAAGTGTTTTTCTTTGATTTGCTTGAATACATCGGGAGCCTGCAAATAAATCTTAAAAACTTGTGAATAAATTGGTATAAATGGGAGATTTAATAGTGTCCACCCCCAAATCCTGCGCCCTTGTCCTTGTTCTGGATAGCAAACAGTCTGTAACTGGTTTGTAAAATCTGCGGCCTGAGATTGTGCTTTCAGACTGTCAGCAGAGTGCCTGACGATATCTGCCTGTAAACGTTGTTATCAGAAGGTAAGGAAATTAATGTTGATGGTAAGTGTGTGAATTCAATGGAAAACATTAAAATATATACATTAATAACCAATTTACTTTAACAATTAATTGTCTAATTGGAAAGTTAAAACTATTTTGTTGTACTTTTTACTATTATAAATAGCGATGAAAAATTAATTAAGTAATTGGTTAATTACTGTCTAACATCTACAAAAAATCTGTACTCCAATAATATTCTAGTTTTGAGCTTACTTGCTGTATTCAGAATGGTATGGTGATGGAGAAGATAAGCTAGATGGTACAACTGATGGTAATGGTCCTGGAGGTTGTGATCTACCAACTGATGAAACTGACTGCGAACCTGAAAGAAACAGAAATTTATGGAGTCAATGGATAGACACCAAACATCAGTCTTTGGAACAGTTCTTACATATCATGGCAACTAAAACTGATTACTGCTCAATTGATGTACCAACTTTTAGTAAGATTTGCAGCCCCAAATATGAAGTGAAGAAAAATGATAACAACAATAAGATGATGTTACAGCACATCTGATAATAGACAGCAATTAATATCTTAAGTACTGGCACAATCTGTAGTACAGTAAGAGTGAACCTATTAACTGTAAACAAAGGAAAATAACACAATCAAAAATTTCTCTTACTCCTCTACCTAATAGAACACATATTAGTAGAGCACGGTTTCTACATCTCTTATCCCAAATAATCATTTATAGGCTATATCATTATTATAAGTTGGAGATGTAAATGGATAGTTTGGTCACCCACAGTACTGAGGAGTCGGAACTGAAAATTTTGAAATATTGCCTCATGCACCAATTATCGATTTAAGGTATTACACACAAACACACAGATAATTGTTTTAATATATATACACACATTATATATATGATTCAGGAAATGACATTGTCATGTTTATTGAAACAATTAATGGGGAAAGGACAGAGAGATAGAAAGAAGATGACTTACCTGAGGTTCATAGATGGTAGACACCTTGTGAGGTTTGGAGAACTTGAATTTTCGGAGGCACCGCCCCCTTCATCAGAAGGTTAGGAGGACATTTCCAGTGATCGGCTAGCCGACGACTGACAATGTCATTTCCTATCTCATATATATATATATATATATATGGGGTAATTTCTGTTCCGGAAGGCATTGAATATTCGGTCGGTGTAGGACGCTAGGCTGTCCAAAGTAGAGCATATGCGGACTCCCCTAAGGGCAAGACTGTAGGGGAGGGATCGTTTGGTATGTTCAGGGTGGCAACTGGAAAAGTGGAGGTACTGAAGGGTGCTAGTTGGTTTTATGTGGACAGAGGTGTTAATGAGGCCTGAATTTAGTTGGATGTCCACATCGAGGAAGGTGATGTTGGTCGGGGAACAGTTCCAAGTGAACTTGACGGGGAATTTAGTGTTGAGGTCGTTGAGGAAGTCTGAGAGGGCATCTTGTCCATGCGTCCATAGCATGAAGATGTCATCTATGAACCGGAACCAGGTTAAGGGTTTGAGTGGAGAGGAATTTAGATGTTGTTGTTCCAGTTGACCCATAAACAGGTTGGCATAGGAAGGGGCCATCCGGGTGCCCATGGCAGTAACGCTGATTTGGTGGTAAATTTTGTCTTGGAAGGAGAAGAAGTTTCTGGTGAGGACAAACTGGGTCAGTGATATCAAAAAGTGGGTGTTTGGGAGGGAATTTGGAGGCCTGCGAGACAGGAAGTGTTCGAGTGCCGACAGGCCACTGGTGTGTGGGATATTGGTGTATAGGGAGACAACATCTACGGTAACCAGTAGTGTGTCCTGCGGGAGTGGTGTGGGTAATTCACGGAGGTGACGGAGAAAATGGTTGGTGTCTTGGATAAATGAGGGGAGTTTTTCCACTATTGGCTGGAGGGAGTCATCCACCAAAGCGGAAATCCTTTCAGTAGGGGAATTGTAACCAGCGACAATTGGGCGGCCAGGGACCCCAGGTTTGTGTATTTTTGGGAGAAGGTAAAACGTGGGTGTTCTGGGGCTTTTTGGGGTGAGGAGCTCGATTAAGGCGGAGGATAATTTTTGAAGAGGGCCATGAGTCTGAACAAACTTTTCTATTTCGTGGGTAATGGAGGGGTTGGGGTTGGTGGGGACAAGTTTGTAGACTTTGTCATCCTGCAGCTGGCGGAGTGCCTCTGTTGAGTAACTGTCGGCATCCATGACGACAGTGGTGGAACCCTTGTCAGCTGGGAGGATAACAATATCACGGTTGTTTTTCAGGTTGCGGATGGCTAGGTGCTGGGCACGGGTTAGGTTGGGTTGTTTGGGGAGAGAGTTAAGGAAGATTGGCGAGGTCACATGGGTTACAAGAATACTAGTGAAATTCTGAAGTGGATGGTTGGGTGGCAGTTTGGGAGGTGGCAATTTGGATGGTTCTTTAAATTTAACTAGGCGTGGGGCTGCAGCGTTTAGGGGTTCTGGTTTGGCTGGAGGATGTTTTGCAAAGTGGTGCTTCCACTGGACTGTTTGACAGAATTTAAGTGTGTCACGGGCAAGTTTAAATAGGTCCAATGTTGGGGTGGGTGAGAAGGTCAGGCCTTTATCAAGGATTGATATTTCATCATCATTCAGACTTTTGGAGGACAGATTGAGGACACCGTGGTTTGAGGGTTTGGGGGTCTGGATGGGTTTGTTATCGGGGGTTTGGGGGAGTCGGATTGTTGGTTTAGGGAGATTGAAGATGTCGGCAAGGCAGGGTTTTGTTGAGATGAGGGGTGTGTGGTTGGTTTCGGGCAGCCAGGATTGCGTTGGTATTTGGATACCAGCCCTGACTGCCTGATTGACCAGGTGGGAGAATTTATTGAAGTGCTTTATTGCGGTGACGCGGCGGAGATTCGTCACGTGAAAAAATATGGCGGCCGCTTTCTGGTCGTGATCGGGGAATCGCGAGATAATGTCGTTGTGGGTGATGCAAATTTTTTGGGTTTGGGTGGGAATGAGGGACAAATATTCATCACGGATTAATTTCGTTAGCTGGAGGGACTGGCGAAACGCGTGCACGTGCAGTTTAGGACGGATGCGAGGGTCAGAGCCAGACAAAGGAAGTTTTATGGTCAGGCCGTTCGGTGGAAGGCCGACCTCGAGACAGCAGGTCAGAAACGCTATGTGCGATTGTAATTTTGCGATGATTGCCGTTTCGCATTTAAGAATTTTCAAAGGTGTTGAAACAGAACTCATCTTATGAGACTTGGTTTGTGGGGGGGGGGGGATCTAGAAGGTTAGCGGGTTTTTTAGGAAACTTTGATAGGGAGAGCGAATAAAACTAAAATGGCTATAAAGGATAAAAGGAGAAAATCTAACACCAGAAATAAATATAAAACAAATGTTAGATGTATGTATAGGGAGAAGCACGAGCTGATTTGTACCGTGGGTTTTCGGTGTTGTTCCGGAGTTGAGTGTTCCGAAACGGAGAGAGAGAGAGAGAGAAGTTTTTAGTGAAGTGGGAGACAAAAGGATTAATGCGGAAATGCGGGAGACAAAGGTACGATTAAACAACGAGTGTAGTAGGGATACGACAGGTGTAAGTGGGGTTGAAGAGTTAGGAGCTACCTATGAGGTGATATAAACACAATAATATCACCACACCCAAAAGTGGACCTAATGTTGTGTTCAAGGTCACTTGGGAGCTGGCATATGTGGGAGAGAGTCAGGGTGTAGGCAGCATACAAAGAGGTTGAAGCATGGCTACTGGTCAACAGTATAATTAAAGAAAAAGTTTGCCTTGCAGATAATTTGTTTCACACACCTTGATAATATAAAAAAATACATTGTTTGGTAATTTTACTTAAAATTACCTGTCGGCCTATAAGATTTCCTGCCAATGAATGGATAAGTACTTCGTAAATCTACAGGATCTTTGAGAATTTTGCTCTACCATATTGTCTATATTGTTACATTGCATCATAATGCTGGAACCTGGGAAAACCCCAAGATTTTCACTGTATTGATGGATGATCATTATATATCATCACTCAGAATGCTTTTCCCCAATTGTTTGATGAAAGGGGTGGTGCTTCTGAGGATTTAATTCTGCCAATTTTACACTTCAGGTAAGCCACCCAATTTCTCTCTTTCTTTCCTGTCCTTCTTGTTTTTATTTAGCTTGCCAATGTATTTTGGATATTCAATTTATTGTTATTTTGATTTTGTCATCTTATTTTTCTTTAAGTTTGTATGTATGTGTGACAGATTAATTCGTGTTCGCTTGAATTTTTTTTATACAAGAAATAATTATGATTTCACTGTGTAAAAATAATTATTTGTATTCATGATTATTTGAAACTCATTTCTCTTTCACTTTTGTGATAGTCCATTTCCATGAACAATAACCATATTAGGATGCATATTTCAAAGTTTAAAATAGTCCAAGTTAGCTCCAAATTGTGAAAACATTTAGTTCTCTCTGAAAACTAATATTTTAAAAACAACATTGGCACACAATTCTGTAACAAAGCCTACCTTGAGCTGGAGTACTCATGGCTGATACTGATGATGCTGGAAATCCTGATTCTTGTGATTCATCTTCTGTAAGAACACATTTGAGCATTTCCTCCATATCATAGCCATCCATATGCAGACCTGGGATGAAGAAATCAACACATTTTTATTTTCTCAATTTGAGAAAATTTTAAGAGTTCTGCTGTCACAAAATTGTTCAGAGTGTATTTTAAAACAACAAAACAAACATAATTGCAAACAATTGGTAAGACATATTTTTGTCATGAATTTCTTTAGCTTTACACACACATCTTGAAAATATAGATGAAATAAACATATCTGCACTAGGATATGATCCACATTATTTACCACATGGTTCCATAGTCTAATTTATTACAAAACAAAGTTCTTAACTTTTTAATGAAAGATTTATCTTATAAGGAAAAGCTGAAGATGGTTAGTGATAACCAAACAGGACTAAATACTACCTGATGTGATATTATCAAAACAGGTGGAATTTCTGCTGGATAAGTTAAAATTCCAAACATTAAAAACAACTGAAAACAAATTATATATGTGATCATACTAGTACCAATATTGTAAACTTAAACATACAATAATTTCTTCATGACATAGAAAAGTATTAATAAAACTAAATTTGGATTAAGACATATTGAAAGAGAAGAAAGACTATTGTACAAAGAGAGTTCTAGCCACACACAAACAAGTTGTAACTAGAAAGGGTTGCTTGCTCAAATATTAATTTTACAAATTGATTAGAAATAATGTGTATTGATAATCACATATTCCTTTTACCATCATTAATATTCTTCTCATTTTCTGCAAATAAAGGTATTACATCCATCAACTAGTAATCTAAAGACTCAATAAACAGAAAACTGATAATTAATTGATTGGGAAGAACAAGAGAGAAAAGAATATTGTTTTCATGAGATTGGAGATTTTTTTCAAAAATTGATATGTAAACCTCCTTAAGACACTGCCCACATAGGTAAAACATTTCCATAATTTTTAACATACCATACTACGTTTGAAGAATAGAGTATGAATTAATAATCTCATTTAAATATTTCTCCTACTCCTGTCCGATTGTTCATCTGCTACAGCATATTTTTAAACGTCAGAAAAACTGCATTTTTCAGTGCACATTGTTTGGGTATTGGCAATTCCTCACATATTTCACAATATGTCACAATGCATTATCAGGTGTGGTGAGGCCCGGACCTTCTTGCAAGCCAAAGTAATTGTTCTGAACCACATCCAATCCATAAATTTGAAAAAATTTTATCCAGGCACTGGCGGACAGCGTAATGTTCTGGTGGCGCATTCTGTCGAAAGAAGACGACATCGACAATTCCTCACATCGTCAATTCTGGAAGTACCCACTCTTCAATCACAAGTGTCTTGATTGACTGAGTCGTCACAGAAATAGAGGATCAGCAGGAGTTTTGCTGTCATCCCTTCCAAAACAATAACATTAGGTTGATTATTCTGAATTTCTTCGAAAAAGTGAGAATTGTCTTTCACACAGAAAAAGACATTATGTGTACAAGAGCTGTGACACTCATCAGAAAACATAACATGTTTTTGTCCTTTGTGCTCGAAGAGCATTCAAGCAGTAACTGGCATGCATGGAGATGTCAATCCAGGTCAGCATCTGACAATAAGTTTCAACTTGAATGATTGGTCGCCCACTGTGTTGCGCATTAAGAACACTTTCTATGGTAATAACATTGCACGTCATGGTGCTACTTTGCCAAAAGAAACACAAAATCACTGGATACCTTCATTGTTTGTCTGATGTTCCAACGTTCATAGACCCAAACAGAAGCTACCAAACGCTCTTCTACACTGAAATCATTACTAGCTATTATGATCACCACCAGCATTGCCATAACTAACAGCATTATCAATAATCATATTCGTATTACTCATTTTGTTCCTGTACTGTAAGTCATGTGAATAACCCTATTTAAGGAACAAAATTTTCAGTCCTCAGATATTCATTAAACAGTGGTTCTACTGTAGGTGTACTAAATATTAACTCACTTGTGTCTCCGTGTGTGATAGCTTCCAGATTGAAATTTTGACCCAATATATCTGTCAGTTCATCTTTCTGACTTGTACCTGACACATCTGCAGTTCCTTCAGTTATTGATAATGAGTCATTCAGTTCCGAATCATCTGAAAAATATTGAAATATGACATGGTCAAAATATTTCGTAAAGATAGGAAAGACACAGAAGAGAATAAATAAGCAAGTAAGGATGTAATATTGTCCAAATAATTAAAATAGCACACTGCAGCCCACCATCAAACGCCTCCAAACATTTGAAGAACTTTCTCCTGTTCTGAATGGTAGTGACGAACTACAATTTCAGGTAAGTCACTACATTACGCAACTTTCCTTCCATGCCAATTATTTTGACGGTGGCACATCAGTGTTTGCTTAAACATACAAATGCAAGTAAAGATGTCTCTTTATCAGATTAATTAACACAGTTGATATGGACAGAAAAGAAAGAGAAGAGTTGAATGAAGTAACTATTGTGGCTTCAAATTTTCAGAGGCAAATGCCTCCATCAGGAGAGGAGAAGACACATTTAAAATGCAAACTTGCTATGAACTGTTCTATTTTAATTGCCACATTACTAGCTATTTCTTATAAACAAAAGATCCCAATGGGTCATCATTTTCTCTCTCAATGAAGGTCGGGGCAAATGAACGGTTTTGATTGGAGCTGGAGACACATGCAAAACAAGCAACATGTACATGTGTGCACCCTTATGAACACAAACACCATTGATAAAGACAGTAAAGATAGAATGAAAGGCGGTGGTTTACTTGAAATTGAAGTTTGGTGTTGTCATTGAGGGATATTGATTTCTTCAAATTTTCAGAGGCAACTCCCTTCCCTTCCACATTTGTCATCAAGACTTCAAGTAAAACAAAGCCTTCACTAATGTAATGAATCTCTCCGTAACAATTCTATAAAACTGTAATATATGCTACTTACCTGCCATTTCCTCTAGATTTTCCCCACTCTTTGCAATATCATCATCTTCATTCATTATTGTATCCACAAAATCAGAATCATCAAGAAGATCACGTGGCAACATATTTAAAACTTCAGAGTCACTACCTTCAACATCTTCTGCCTGTTCTTGCTGAAAAACATATACAATTTATTTTCTTGAAATTTCCTTTTTTGAAATAAGAAACACTTCAATTAATTTAACATAGGAATAAAACCAAAATTATATTCTCAGTCTACTTATGATAGTACGTGGTTTTTCGACTTTTAGCTCAAACAGTTCGTCTAATAATCATTCATATTAAATGAACTTCTTTGAACACTCAACAATTGGAAAATGTTTACATTATCTCCATTAAAAATCACTTCTTGTGTATGTGTGAAGGTGTGTATGTATGCATGTTCTACAAAAAAAACCTAAAAGTGTAGAGCTATTTTGTAGGTGTTCATGGCAAACCAAAAATACTGTTGCAGTCAGGCAGGGATGAAGGAAGTGAAAATTTTAAAATGGGGACAATAATTACACCAAATGAATGTTTTTTGGGATCAATTTAATTGATAAGCCCCAAAGAGGAAACAAAGTTCTGCATGTAATCCTAAATGGATGAAGAATTTTTGTATGTGTGCTCCTAACAAACAAAAACAAACACAGTGGGAGTAAAACAGAATTACTTAACCTAAGGTCAGGAATGGAGAGGTTGGAAATTTTAAAATATGCGTAAATGGCTGACTTTTTGCATTGAATAAAGCCATTCCCCACTTGTTCTTAGTTCACAATATAAACACTATTTTTAATGGTAGAGGAACACCCAAAAAGGTGGGTGTGATGGTGTTTCTCAAAAATAACATGAAATCAATCAAGATTGGAGTCTTTTCCAAGGTTATGGAAGTTGCTTAGATTAATTCTGTTATTCAATGTCCAACTTAAGTTTTACTTTGGCCCCAGAGTAATGTAATTTCTACCATAATGTTAACACATTTTACTTATAAAGTAGGAGACACTATGGATAGGTAAGCCTATTATAATTTTCAGTATGCCAGGGAACTTGAGATGATTTACTCCATTGAGATACTGGGAGTAATTTTGTTTTTCTTAAGGTTCTGGGGGATAATTTTTATTCTGTAGGGAGTAATTTTATCTATACTAACATATCAGGTGTAATTTCAACTCTCATGATACTAGAACAATTTTCTACTCTTCTAGGGTTGTGGAGTATATTATGTCATCAGAAATATTTTTGAGTCTGTTAAACTCCCATGAGTATTGTTTACTATTTCTAGGAACCGGGAGTATACATCTATAAGGTTTTGGGAGTGTTTTCCAGTATCTTGAAAATACCAGAGAATTTAATGTCCCATTCTTTAGACTTTAAGTTACTGTGCTTATTTCAATATGGGTTAATATAATTAAATATCTGGGTAATGCCCTGCATCCAGCTAGTGTAAAATAAAATCTGACACCATACTGAGGACTGAAGCATATAACAGTATCAAAAGCATAAAAATTATAGAGTTTGATAAATCACAAATTCCCTCCAAAAAAAAGCAAATACATAATAAAGATATAGTTATTATACTGGTCACTACTGAATAAAGAGAAATGCAGATCCAAACAGAAAAATAATTATTTATAATGAATGGCATGTTGCAATTTAATTGGTAAAATTAAGTCATTAAAATCTAAAATATTTTGTTTATGAATTTATGAATAACATGCAATAGAAAAAAATTCAATACTTATTTGAAAAAAAAATTAAGATACCTTAATGGGAGATTTCGATTTTGAATTTTCAGTTCCAGAAACAATGGTCTTCTTTTCATCTTTAACAGTCTCTTTGTCCTGTTTTACTTTTAACTCCTCTATTGCTTTTATCTCATCCTTCAAATAAGAAACAATAAATTTTGAGTTAATAAACATGAATTTTATAAAAATTTCCTGGTGTATTTGACATATAAACTCTTCTTGGGCCCCAAACCAGAGTGGCCAACCACACACCAGTCTTCCAAAGACCCAAGACATGGAATGATATATTTGAAATATAACGAAGTCACACATGGGATATTATGGAGGATAGAAATATGGGAGAAAGGTAGGAAATTCACTGTAAGTCATATGTTCCATGTAGCATTATGCTCAAAGAAAGAGACATTAAGCATAGAGAGGAATGTAGAAGAAAGACTGAAAAAATTTGGCAAAGCCAGGACTTAACCTGGAAACATGAAATTAACTATGTAACCATCACTAGAGCTGCAATGTGTGTTAGCCATAACATTGGTATGGTCATCACACTTTACCTAGATGATGATTGAACTTGTGGTTGTGAAAACATATTAGTTTAATCGCAGTAATACACATATGGAAACCCAAGAACTCTTTTCACAAACACTACACAAGGAAAGTTCTTCAGTACAACATATCTAACAGTATTTTTCAGGCCTACAATTTATATTTTTACAACACAATTTGATACATTATATGAATCTAATTCCCATGTTTCAGTACTTGCCTAAATAATGTGAATTGTACAGCATTTAATCAAATATAAGAATTAAGCATATATCCTTATCTTGAAAAAGGAAGCCACATACCCTATTGGATATTTATTCCATAACATCCAAACCAATCTACAAATATGCAAAAAATTAAAATAAATAATTTTGTCTTCTCTACCTGATTTTTTGTGGTTTCCCCATCTGAATCACTGCTCCCAAGTTCTTTCTCTTTAGTAGTGTCTAGTAGATCCCGGCCAAAGAAGGCTTCCTACAATAACAAAAATATGTTACTAAATATAGGGTAAAAAATATCAAACTATATTCAAATAATATTTATAAAAATTTAATACTATATACACTGGTGTGTTGCACTATATAAAGTCCCTAATACAGTATATGAAGCAAAGGAACACATTAACAATACCTTTGAATGTCATTGAAATATTAAGTAATTTTAGTAGACTGAAAAGTTACTTTTAATATTATAAATTAGCAAAATTGTTAATTATTTTGTTAAATGTTAATTTCAACTGAAAGTATTATTAAAATACATTACTTGTAGATAAGAGGGATAACATTCCATTAACTTGTTTCTTGCCCTCCTTCGATTTGGTTTCCGGCGAGGCTTACTCCCTTCCTCTGAGTTAGTCCCTGGTACACCACCTTCCACAGACATGGCAGAAGAAAGAGCAGGGTTTCCCTCACCACCATCTTCTGGTGTATCTTTATTCCTTGTTCCCCGAAGCCGAACAACAAAGCCTCCAATTCCTGTAAAATAAATTGAATGAACCATCAGCATTTTCTATGGTCAACACATCTCAAACAAAGGCTTAATTAATTGAATTAATGTGAAAAGTGCAATAATTAATTCCTAGATGAATATATTAGTTTACCAAGTTTTTGTAAATTTCTTTGTCGTTTACGACGTAGAATCATTAACCCACTGTCAGTTGTGTAGACTGTAAATCCTTCTGGGGGTTCAACAGGACCCCCATCTTCCCTTGGAGCCCACACCATGCCTTCTTTATATTCTATTTGTTCTGCTTTAGAACCTTCACCTAAATAATAATAAATTCATCATTATGACATACTTACAACCAATCAAAAAATTATCAACCTAGCAATAATTTCTCTTCTAAATGAACACTTGAAAACATTTTCGAATGAACCTTCATTCCAGATAACAAATTCAAATGCAAGGAATATATTCTTTACAAATACTGACACATTAAATACCTACCTCCTGCTACTACAGATTCAATTGTGGCCATTATTCCAGCTTCTTTGTCTGCTTTGGTTGAAACTTTTCGGGAAACCCTCTTTTTTCGAGAAACAACTTGCTGTTCCATTGTCAAAGCCTTTATTCTGTGCAACCCCACTTCTGATAAGCAAACACCATCAACATAAAACTGAGCCTGCGAGCCCACTCGAGGTGGTATTTCTGAAAATGATAGGAAAATATTTACCAACAATAAATTCTAATTTGAAAAGAATTGTTTCAATTTAAGCTCAGCCAAAGGTCATAAAACTAAATTTAGAAGTCAAGAATGGAAAAATGTTAACCAGACTCAGAACCTCCCACTTACCACTGACCCAGTCACAAGTCAATGTCAATACCCAATGAAACATTCTTAAACTAATATATACCTTAAGCTCAGACTCGCCAACAATTTACTTATCAATCTTTTTGCAACCTAGCTCTAGATCATGAAGAATATGATTTAGTATATTGAAGATAGCCTGTGTTCACATTTTAAGAATTCATACAGAAATGAAGCATGTGACCAGAAGTTAATGAGAATAGTTGATAATAAAAGCAACAATGTACTAAGCAGTAGTTCGGGGTTAGTTCCCGGTCCTGCTGAGATTTTTATCCACTAACCTATTCATTATTTTAATTCAAAATAACATAAATAAAATGATATATAATGATTATCTGACTAACAATTATGGAATTGGAAGATAATAGCCAAATAAAAATAAATTATTTTATTGCATTGTACCAAAGACAATTAATTATATATTCAGTCTCAATATGTGAAAAATACAATATAGTAAATAATTATTTACAAGCAACAGGTTATTAAAATAATTTATTACCAGGGCTTTTACAGATAGGAGGTGGTGGACGATTAATACATGCTGAAGAAGGTAATAAATGAGGTGGTGGTTCATCTCGAGGCCTACAAAGAACACAGTTATAACCTTCTTCAGCACAACGTTCAGCTTCTGCTTCCGTTTTTATTTGATCACATGCACAGTGCAACCACCTGTGAATAAACAAATTTATCTAATACAATCTTGGCAATCGAAAAATCCTTAAGCTGTATAATACAATGTAATATACTGGTTACTGAAACAGATAAAGCTAAGTGCATAACTAATTTAAGCCCTTCTTACCTTAATAAAGTTTTGTAAATAATAAAAATTGTAAGTTTTATTGTAGATTAACATTATACTAAATAATTTGCTTAAATTCCCTTAGTACCTGTTTATTTCTCTTTTAGGCACACTACGAAACAGAATTCAATATGATCTCCAGAATTAACTTCAAGGAAAAAACATCTTTCTTAATATTGTGCACTTTAAGAAACACATCCTGACAAAAATCCATTAGAATATATAATGATGTAATAACTCCTTTAATAAGATATTATGTTACAGTAAAATATCTGAATAGATAGCCATATCTGAACAGCATTAAAATATTCAAGTTGCATGAACATGCCACCTTACTATACATATTATAAATCTAGTTATAAACTTTCTATCATAAGTTCACAAATTCTACCTCTACTCAGAGTACACATTCATAAAATTTTTAAGATTGCAATATGGAACTTAAATTTGTTTTAAAAAAAATAAAATTATCATGAATACACAAGAAAGGGTTCAGCTGAAAGACCAGACCAGCAACCTTTTTGTCTGTACCAAAGCAGTGTTCACCATTCTGGGATAATTTCATATAACAGCTGACTCCAGAGGAGTAATAATTAATAATTAAAATTCTTCTTTTGACAAAAGTTGTTTTTCTTAATTCCTGTTCAAAGTCACAACAGCTAAAGGTCATTACAATCATGGGAAACTTATATCTAAGTAGATGCATCAGAGAAAGGCTATTATAACAACAGAACATCCAATCCCATGCCAGGATTCGAACCCGAACCCAGGATCTCTGTGATGCGAGTAGCGACACTAACTACTACACTACAGGAGTTCATCCTGACAAAAGTGTTCAATATGTTGCTTCATAAAGTTTCTATTTCATATCTTGCTGTTTAGTTTTTCTGTTGTTTTCTGTCTCATGACAGAACTGATACAGAATGTCAGATTTATTGCATTCAGGTCCAAGGAGTGGCTTGTCCCTGATTTGTCATTCTTAGAGTATCTTGTCTTAAGTTACCACAACCCTTTTTACACAAAATTCAAATTAAAAAAAGGGATAATTTAATCCACAAATTGTAGAATATATACACCGAAAACAGTGTGTATTTTCCCAGAATTTCAGCCAGGTAAATTTGTCAAAACACTGCAACATTTCAATGCCATAGGAACATTGCCTGTTAATAACAAGTATACTTGGCTGGGATCAAGAGCTTCATCTGCTATCTACACTAGAAAAACCTTTGAAAATATCTGAACATATGTTTCATGTTTATTTGGGAAGATATTCCTCCAAGAATAGGAACAATGGATTGCTTTTCTAGTTGTCATTTCTAAGATGTATTTAACCCTAGCTCATTATTAGGCTCATATATTGAAACTTTGCTAGTCTTGGAAAATGACTAGTAATGTTAACATCACTTGAAAGCATAATGTGTGAAAGACAGTATTTAATGTGTACAATTTTTTTGAAAAATAACTTTTCTCCATAAAAAAGGGGGAAGTAGCAAGCAGTCTTAAATATGTGGCTAGCACAATCAAATGCAATAATTCTGTTTTTGTATTAAGTTGTTCCTGTTTTTTAATCAAATCAGTGAGTGTTTCATTTGCCTTTATTGTATTAAAGGAATTATTTATTTATATGAATTGTAAGTACACTCTGTAAATTGTGGCACACATTTAAGCTAAAAATTATGTTATTTAAAATCGTGAAGCCAAGACAGTTTGCTTTGGGGTGAACACTATTTTTTTGTTACTGGCAAAGGGGCACAATAGACACATGGTCAAGGACTAGCAGCCAGCTATGACATAAAGAAGCTACGAAGCCCTACTAAAACAGACGTGAACCCCGAAAGCTTGGGGAAATGGACAACAACAAAAGTTTCAGGTAGTCTGGAATCCGTTTTTAGAGAGAGATAACAGAGCAATGATAGCTACAGGACATCACAAAATACAAAAATTTGAAAATATTTGCAATATTTTGAATGGCATTGGAGAGATACTGATGGGCTGAGTGAACAGATTGTATGACAGCTTCAACAAGATTCCTGCCACCATCACCAATGGCATGTGATCAATGTTGACACCTAGACATATTTCCCATTGTTGGTTGTGGACTGTTTGACTGACACTTAAAAGTTGGACGCTGGTGAGATCCACCAATTGTTATAAAATCATTGTTCATATGCATTATCATACCCAATGTTTAATCGAGTGTTCTCTACTACATGGCTGAGAATAAGAATATATTTTGACCTCAAAATTGAAATTAGTTTGAATATAAATTTGTTTCATTGTTTATAATTAATAATAATAAATTATGTTTTTTATATTTTAGTAACCTGGAGTTATTTATTGAATTTCTCCCACCATTTTAAATATAAAATAAAATTCCACAGATAATTAATGAGGAGTAAAGGTAGTTCATTACATAATACAAAATATTATAATATTAAGTATTTGCATTCAATTACACTTACACAGTTATGTATTTCTCAATACTATTAATTAATTGCACAGGGAAAATTGTGTTCTGGTTTTGAGTTATGAAATTGTAAACTTCTAAATTGCTATTTGCAATGTTTAATGAGCGTCAATGGAGACATGCCAACGGTCAATTACCTAATAAAAATTTAATCTCATGTAATGAAATATTCTATTTATCAAAGTGCATAGAAAGACAACAAAATTGGGACCACACTTGACATGTAAAGGATATTGTGTTTCATAAATTCATCTTTGTATAATCTTCAATCTGGTTTAGTAATAGAAAATATTAAATGAATGAGGTAAAACTATAATGGAAACAACAAATTAATAAGTGAATAAGATAAATGTAAGTCACCTTTCACATTGAATACACTGAATAATTAAATCCCCTTCAGAATAAGAATCAGTGCAAGCAGGACATGCTGTTAGAGAGGCACAAGGTCCACATTCACTAAAACTCCTCTGCCATGTACAGTTGAAGCCTGGGTCATTACTTCCGCAAGAAGTACAAATTGCACACCTGGAGGAAATAAGGTACAAAAATTTTATTTAAACAACCTTTACATTAAGGTATACACTTGTCCCTTAAACAATACATTAGCAATCTACAATTTTTTAAAAAAACAATAACTTTATTTCTATTTTGAAAACACTCAAAAGTAATCTTAACATAGTTCCCATGTACAAAAAACTTTTAAATCAAAGAATGAAAGTACCATTTGCATTTCCAGTTTCCATGAGGAACATAATCAAGAGGAGGTTCCATGCAATATATATGATATGAAATATCACAATCATCACATAAAATTAATCGGGCCTCATCATTCCTCTGTCCACAGCCTTCACAAACAGTACAGTCCAAACAACGCCAACCTTTCTGAAGAATAACTTTTGTTACCTGGTAAAATAAAATAATAAGTACACGATTAATGTGACTTTAGAGATATATCTCTTTAATTTCTAGAAACATTGAATAATTACTATTGTTTCTATAAAAAAACATATCGCTTAATTGGTTATTTAAAAAATATGTAAAGTGTAATTTCTTTTTCATTATTCCTTACCTTAACATTAACACAGTATGGGTGATAACATTGCCCACACTGAGCACAAGATATGAGACAACCTTCTTGATCAATACCAATAGCACCACACATGACACACAGATCCTGTGTTAACACAAATTTATCCTTGGCCGAACAAAGAACCAATCTGTTTTCCACACCTGGCTCATCGTCGCCTTGCCTACCACTGCTAATATTACTATCAGCTTGTGGTCGCTGAAAGTAAAGAAAATGTAATAATTGAAAACTACAATTGCCTATTTCAGATGAATAATTATTTAATGATCAACATGTTAAATTAAAGAAAATTAAGCATCTATTTAATTTTATATCCACACATAATCAATATTTTTTAAATTATGTGTTATTGCTAAAAGGTAAGAAAAATAAATAAATACTGGTATAAGAAAGGGATACAATGGAATCAAAACAGACTTCTACCTGCAAGCCAAGTCCAGGAACACCAAATATACCCCTCATTTTAGCTTTCGGTCCACGCTTTCTTCCAAAATCTGTAATTCGCTGTCTCTTGTTATATGTGTGGCTTCCTTTTGGCCTCAGTCCTCCTAATCCTAAACGCTTCTTGGCAATTTTGCTTGCACAAAATGGTTTTCCTTTGCCTAACCCCACCGCACGAATATCTCTCTCCGAGTAGCCATAATCCTATAATAAATAGAAAAGGTACAATGTTTGTGTGCATATAAATAATAATAAAGATTTCTTAGTCTTTAAAATTTTTAATGTTAGTAACAGAAAATTTTCTAAACTTGGATTTAGTTTTTATACACTAACAAAAAGTCTTAAAATAAAGGAACAAAAAAACATTTTCATAGGTCAGATGTGTTTATGTAAAAGACCTTTAACAGAAAAATCTTTTTTAAAGTTATTATTAAGAACTTGAATCACACATTCATTACAAAATAGATGTACATACTCTTTCAATGGGAGAATTTTCTGGGTCCAAGCTATTTTCTTCTAAATACAGAGATTCTTGTGAGGCTGAAAGGCTGGAATCCATTCCACCATCTTCTATACCTGAGTAAAAAGAAAATTTATTAGTATTGTCTGTATTCATACAAGTTTTTAACACATGGCAAAATACTACACTTACTGTCTTTCCGCTGTTTAGCAAGCTGTCCCTTTTGCGCAATACTCTTACAGTGTGGACAAACATATTCATAATCTGGATAATTTTCTTTTCTGTGTTGGTAAGTCACCAAATCAGCTTCTGCATCACATGTTCCATGCACAAACCTGAATAATAAAGTCATTTTGTTAAAATAATTTTATAAATATTTAATGAAGAAATGAAAGCTTAAAAAACAATTATATTAATTCAGCTATAAAATCCCTATAAACTATGACTGTCAAAGAAGAAAAATATCTATGAACAGAGACAACTTAGATAATACCATCTCTCTCTCTCTCTCTCTTATTTGTTCCCTTCCTATCAAGTAACCCAAACCATAGTCACATAAGTCATTATTGAAGAAGGGCGCTGCGGGAGTTTTCTCGCAGACGCTTCAGCCCAAAGTGACTGTGGGGCTCACCTGATCATGTCGGGAATGCCTCGCACTCTCTCTGGGTACTTTTTATCAAAGTTCTCATATGCCGAGACACCTTCACCTATTTTAGGAGGTATATGTACCGGGATCAAAGACCTTGGGCATATGGCAAGAGTTGTTCGCTGATCCCATTGGATCAGTCGGCCAACTGCCTCCTGAAACTGGTGGAGACACGGAGAAGGGAATGCTGCGACCCCACAGCAGGCTCGTCTCTCGTCATTCGGAAGGGCGTGAGAATAGTACCCAATGCCCGACCTACCTGATGCAGGTTTTCTAGGGTTTTCCCTGCATCTCTTTAGGTGAAACACCGGGTAGGATCCTTAAACCATAGCCCGGGGGCCCTAGTCAACCCTTGGCTACCTTGCTCTACCTTCCGCATCCCCCCTTTTCAATTCCCTTCCTATGCTATTAAAGGGGAGTTGCCTGTTTCAGGATCACCCTCATGTAGCCTGTAACCCCCCCCCCCCCAAAAAAAAGTCACATAAGTCATAATGATAATAAAATAACGCACCACAAACAATGATGTCTGATTAACATTAAATTCACCCTAGCAACAAGAAGTAAGGTAAAGGAAGCAATTGTAGCTATTACTGGAACAAAATATTCCCAAATATACATGGAAAACATGGCTTTCAGAGTCCACAGTGAATGTGTTTTTAATACATGCCATATTTTGTAATCAGCATTTAGGGAAAAATACTGAAACAAATTTCGGTAAGAAACTAATGTAAGTTTAATTAAAGAATTTGCTAAGAATGGTTTCTCATCAGCTCCAGTAAATTAAAATATTACAGAACATTTATATTTAGTTCAGTCAATTACTTACTTTCTGCACATACTGCATTGTACCATACCACGGTAGGCTGCAGCTCTGTATGCTCGCCTACACAACGGGCAGCTGAACCCTTTATTCCGCTGCTGATAACATGAATCACATACTGTGTAGTGGGCATGCCACCTTGATGAATGCCCAGCTCCTGGAGTTCGAGACCCACAGTCTGAACAGACTCGACAATACTGTGAAATATAGCCATAAGTTTCAACACAAACTACAAAAACTATAAATATTAAACTTTTAATGTTAAATTAAATATATAAAAAGGAATACTACATATTAACAATCAGAAAGGAAAGTAAACTGTATTTCTCCCTCTCAGGATACATATAATAAATATTCATTCATTACACAAACATGATAATCTTTTACTTACCATTCTTTAGAAATAAATTAAAGATTTATAAAAATTTTGCAGTAATAATAATGACAATATGTAAAAAGATGGCCAATAAGTGAGCTATAAATTTATCACTATAAACAGTGATACATTTATTGCTGACTTATTGGCCTTCTTTTTATTTATTGTAAATTTTAAAGTCAGAAAACTATGTTGTCAGTTTGACTTGCATATTTTTTAATTTACCTTTCCTGTAAAATTGAGCTAAAATTATGAGAAAACACGTTTAATAACTCCCTAGAATAGGGATTTACCAATTTCTACGACAGAAAATCAGAACAAGGCAATTATATTTATTTTTTCATTAATTAACAAATCATGTATAACTTATAATTTCATAAGAAAAAATTATAACTATAACAGTTTATGAAAAAATAGTTACTAGATGAAATAATAATATTAATATTTGAGATTTTATGGACCAGAACCAGAAAGTGTTACGAAAATTCCACATTTTCTCATTCATCTCAAAAGCTGAATTTAATTGTTTTGCAGCACTGCTCACCTTACATTTCCAGCCATATTTTGGTATGGTTGACACTTGAGGCCTAAGACAACTAGGGTGGTAAGCTTTGTCACAGGCCTCACACACCATAACCTTGGCATCTTCTTCTGCTGGCAATCTACAGACTTGGCAAACACGACACTCGTGACACTGCCAACCGGCACGAACACCAGGCAACAGAGCCAGACCAACACAAGCACCATGATAGTGGTGACCACAAGCCGTGCACATCAATAAATTACCAACATCTCCAAGAGCATAACAGGATACACAAGCTACTTCACCACTTACTGCAAGAAATAAAGAAAAAACTTTTTAGAACAATTTAAATTATAACAATTAATAAAACGCCTGTAGCGCAGTAGAAACCAGGTCCAACTTTTTACTATTTATGGAAATATAAATTGCATAAATATTTCGGCATGAGTATGTTTCTGGTCAGGAAGAAGGTGTTTTTCCGCACGCTGACTTGGCGGCTCGGAATCAAAACAAAGGGACTGCAGCTGATACTTGGGCCATAAAGCTCAGACACCTCGTCACCGGTTTCGGAATGTCCTAATCTGCATGAGAATTTGGTGACCAGGTGGTGTGCTCCCCAAATGAAACAAGGATATTATTGGAGAATATCCATCCCTGCCACCTCAGTGATAGGTGTCACATAAATGGGGACGAGGTTTAAAAGAGGCTGGCGGAGACTATTTAGAGACAAATTGCTGGTGATACAAAGTGGTGACAAGAGGAGATTGAAGGAGAGTGGTGGAGAAAGTAGATTGACAGGTTGGTGGCGGAGAAGGAATTGAGCAGAGTGGTGGTGGGAGTATAAGGTGAGACATTAACAAGTGGAGGAAGACAGTGTAATTTACAGACTAATGCCTCAGAGGAGGCAGCAGAGAGGTGCACTATGTTTTGATCAGTCGAGGAAGCAGCGAAGAAAGGTTTTAACAACTAGGGAAGAAAGAGGAAAAAGCTGAGTTTCCTCAATTCCGGCCGCATGACTTTGTGCTACTGTCTACCAGCCGCTTTAAGTTCTACCAGGAAGTTTCAGTGACATCTGCAGCAAGGCGCATATGCAAAAAACTCAGGTTCGCCAACAAACAGAAAATCTGCTACACGTGGTCACCCAAACAATAATTACCCTGAGAGCTTTAGTATAATCCCCTTTTAATTCTTTATTTTTGTACATGATTTATACACACCGGACCCATTTTAAAAGTATTGTTTTCACATAATAAATGTATATATTAAACATTAATTATTAATTTCAATAATTAGTATCCCCCCATCATTTACACGCCCACACAGTGGATACCAGTGAATCCCGACCATTTTCTTACCATACCACACCTAAGTCATCTGACACCTTCTTCCTACCCCCAATACAAAATATGCATTTTTTTTGTACTCTAAAACTAAATTGTTCAAGAAATGAAGCAAATTAAAATTTGTTTAAGAAAAAAAATTGGGTTTTAGGAAGCAATCACTAGGAGAGTATTAAGAAAAACAACATAATAAAGAACTAAAATTCAAGTACAAAATAATTTGTATGAAATATTTCTATAATATTTTTAATTTTCGTGATGATTTACTAATTTCAACATAGAATAATGTGAGGTTACCCCTGGACTAGTCATAGCCTTGTGCTGGATGCAGAGAGATTATATTAGTCATCTTCAGTCTCAAGTCTACCCTATTCACACGAGTCAGATGAGACGAATGCTGCAACCATCCAATAACAGTATGTATTGGGCATAGTAAACAATATTCTCCATCATTTATATTACTCTGTGGCTCTTTATAATATGCAACACTTATTGTAAAATAAGATACCAACCATTTTTATTTTTCACATATAATCATAGCAGGCAACTGGTTTCTCAATACCCCCTATGGGGCATAGGACTGGACCCATATTGGAAAACACTAGTGTATATAAATCGTCCTCTCCCCTTCTTCTGTGCTCTTTCAAACACTCTTACTAGAAATATCATGTTTCCCAATTATATAATACCTCTCACCTTTATCCCAAAGCCAAAACCTTACCTTAAGAGACTAATTTATGGGCTTAATTTTCATTGAGATAGCCTCAATACTCACTGCTTAATTATAAATTTTATGGAATACATGGAGTAATGTTTATTTTATCATCAAGCATGGCTATCAGACTTAATAGTCTGATGAGCTAAACTTTTCTTTTCATTTCCTGATCATTCAGTCAAATAGTGTACTCTACTCTTATCCAAAAAGGCAAGGAAACCTGCAAATTTAATAAATCTCATCGAAACTGGGGCACATATCTTTCTTATTATCCAAATTGTTGTAGTAGTATTCAGACCCTCATGTCTCAAAGTTCCCCACATTGTATTCTCTTCTCTCATTCTTAAACCTTCCTGGTTAGTTACTCTATCCACCAATCTGATTTTCAGCATTCTTTTATAGCACCACATTTCAAAAGATCCTCTCTGCGTCTCCAACCGTCTACATTTCACACCCATATAATGCCACACACCATACAAAAGATTTAGTAATTATTTCCTATTATTCATACTAATATTAGTTATAAGTAAATTCCTATTTTTTGTGAAAGCCTTTCTTGCCTGTACTATCCTACTCCTTATGTCTACTATACTTCTATCACTCAAAGTAGCAGAATTATTCAAATATAAAACAAAAACTATATTTTTTTTTCTTATCCTACAACCAAGTCATTCTATCATAACTATATTTCATCTATTCTTGAGAATATTTTCATCTGAAGTATATAAGTAAAAAAAATTAAAGATACAGTTTTAGTTTTAGGATTTATAATTTATATATTTAACACTTTCAGTGTTTTACAATGGATGACTTGGATGGGGGTGACCTCCTTCAAGATACATTGGGCTACTCATGTTGTTGGACTCCACAGTGCATATGAAATGTCTGTATTGTTTTAAAGTATGGTCACAGAGACTGGGATTAAGAATGTTACAGAATCTACAGACTGATAATATATCACTCAACATTCGGAATGTGTCACATGAGATGACAGTTTGCAGTCAACTCGGTAGGCCAAGGCCCTGAATTGGATGGACAGACAAGTCAGAAAAATAATATGATTTAAAGCTAAAATACAAAACAGTTTAAATTGAATTATGTTTTTTAATTTTCAGTTAGCAAAACTGTAAATAGTAGTCATGGATTGGCCTACAAATAAGCATTGACTAAGAAATAATAGTTCAAATTATTTGATATATAAATGTGAAATAGGAATCAAAAATACTTACAAAGCAATGGAACCTGATCCAAATGAAGAGTGCACACCATTGCCATGGTTTTACAATCCTGAAATGCACCAGATGCTGCAGCACAAGGAAAGTGTAAAGCCCTCTGACAGTTGGACACTTTACAAACAACACTGGCTCCATAATGACAACAATGTGCACATCGACGTGAAGTGGCCTGTACAACTGCTGGGCCAACATCCTTTAATACTAAATCTTCAGAACGACTGACACCCTGAGACCATAATGCACAGGTTTGGTGCACATAGAAATGCCCTAAAGAAATTAAAAACATAATTCTATTAGATTATAACACATAACATTATAAAAACACCTTGTGAGGTGTCTACCATCTTTGAACCTCAGGTCTCTGTCCTTTCTCCATTAATTGTTTCAATTAACATGACAATGTCATTTCCTGACTCATATATATATATGTTTGTGTGTGTGTCTGGAAATGGCATTGTTACGTTTAATTAAAACAATTAATAAGGAAAAGAAAGAGATAGAAAGTAGGTGACTTACCTGAGGTTCATAGATGGTAGGCACCTTTTAAGGTTTGTAGTTCTTTAAATTTTCAGAGGCATCAGAAAGTTAGCCAACAACTAGCAGATCACTGGAAATGTCTTTCTGATGAAGGGGGCAGTGTCTCCGAAAATTTAAAGAACTTCAAACCTTACAAGGTGCCTACCATCTACAAAACTCAGGTAAGTCACCTACTTTTTTTTTTTTTTTTTTTTCCAGCCGTAACCATGGCGGTGCATAGTTCATGACACCAACTTATTCATAATGTATTTAGTTCATCCATTTAAAAATTTACCTGAAGAAGTCCATAAGGTTTGATAAAACATTGCATTTATATTAATTTAATACTAATTAAATTTATATGCAGACTTATTTGGCTCTATTTTTATTTATTTATTGCTTAAAAGTACATGCCTCACACACACTAATGGTGTAAGATGTAAAAGTGAAATTAGTAATTTACTACAACTCCATTAAATAAGATATGAATTTTAAAAATTGCTCAGGCCTAATGCTAAATGTTACAAGATAGGAGTCAACATGTTTGCAGATAGATTAACATTGTTAATTAACTTATAGAATTATTTTTAAGCCATCACTACTACATAAACTCACCAGATGCTTCAAACAATGAGCTTGGATCTGGTTCATCAAGATATCCCACAACACTTAGCTCATCTATTGGCTCTACATAGTTACTCGGAGATGGGTTTCTGAAAAATATGTAATATTGTATATATATAAAGTAATAGGGAAAAGACAGAGAGATAGAAAGTAGGTGGCTTATCAATCAGTAACCAGTGGTTGGTGTGGGCGAGAATTAAATCCAAATAGAATGTCCACTTATTTCTTAAAAAAGGATAAAGAGTGGAAATGCATTGCAAAAGAAAGTTCCTTAAAATTGGAAATTTCTTTATAACGGGGTTCCTTAAAAATGGAAGGAAATTACATTGCACATATGGCAATTTTTGATTGATAACAGGAACATCAAAACAGAGTGTTACTACAATAGAGGATGAACATTTATTGCCGTTTACACACAACAAATATCATTCATCTTTCTTTGCTATGTTTCCCTGAACAACAGTTGTCCTGTAAAAAACTATTCAAATTGACTGACTCATTAAACATGAGCTTAGTCTTTTAAACTTAATTAGACAAGGCAATGCAGCGTCTTTCCAAAACTAGACAACATCTTCAATAACTTGTGCATTTTCACCACAAATTTGTAACATGAGAGGTACAAATTTTACCCCAAGTAGAAGGGACATCAAAATCAAATGCTCGATTATTCCTTAAAAAGGGGTTAATGAGTGGAAATCCAAGGGGAAAAATAGTTATTAAATGCGGGAATTTTGTTAAATTACATTAATCTTATTACGAATTACTTCCTTACAAATGCCAATTCCTTAAAAGCGGGAAACTTAATACGAAGTTTTACTGTATATATATATATATATATAACACGTCCAACAGTCACTCTCACCCCAAACACCCTCTGAAGCAGTGGGGTAGATTGGTCAATTCTGCTATCAAGCCAGGTTTAACTTACCCAATCTAGACATTCTTATATTATTTTGAGATGTCTTGCTCCCGCCTATCATACCTATTAATATTGCCAAGATAAAATCATAATTGTGAAATTATACACTAAATCCTTCAGTACCTCAATTTTTCCACTTGCCACCTTGAACACACCAAACACTCCCTCCCCCCACAACCTACCGCTTAGGGAAACTCATATATGTTCCACTTGGGAAAGCCTGGCATCATATACCTATTACATTCTCAATTCATTCTATGACAGAAACTACCCCATAGACCTCCTCCACAAACAAATAAATATCAGTATGTGTGGCGGTATAAGAATAACTGAATAAATATACAATCAATGGGGACAGAGGGGAAAAGAATATAATAATAATATATATAATAACACACACTTACTTGCATTTTGCCATGCTTTTCTGTCTCCTCACGGTGACAGCTCCTGTCAACCCTGAACCACAGCTTCGGCTGGGGCTTCTGTCATCAAGCATTCTTTCTCCTTCACCAATATGTCTAGATGTTCCTAAGCATTCATCTTTAAGCACAGAATATCCCTCTGGTGGGCACAGCAACCTGATGAGATCACCTTGTCCCAACTGGGATCGTTCACCCAAGTTGCAAAAGGCACAAACTTTCCCAGGCCTACAAAGCATGAGAACGTAAAGTCAAATCATAAGTATTAAGATATGTGCTACATAGAGTAGATTAAATATAAAACTTTGACAACAGGCAAATGGGGTTTATTTTCATGTCAAAAATATTAAGCAAAAATAAAATAAAATCATAAAAAATAACAACAGATACTTTAAAAAGTCTTTAAAATAGTTACAAATAAATTACATTCTACAAAAGATCATAGAATTAAAAAACATTGTCACAATGTAGATATGTAGGAACTCAAGATTTGAGCTAATTCCTTTCAATGAATGAATAGAAACAAACATTGATTTGGATAGGAAAAAGAGACATTATTGTTATGACTGACACCTGCTATACTGGTCAAACAAATAAAACTTTAAACATGAGAATTAAAGCACAAATATTTAATTTTAAGTTGTTAAATTGTAAACACAATCCTATCATGAAACACTGTTAAATTTAATCAATTTTAATTTTGATAATGCATTAAGACAGAGGCACAAATTTATAAATGTTGCATATTAAAAATCAATCTGATAGTGCTATGTTAAGTATGATATTAATGATCTTAATAAGTTATATGATGTTTTATTTTTAAGTACTTTAGTCCTGTTTATGTCTTTGATTTTATCTCTCATTACCAGACTTCAGGTTTCAGTTGATAGAATAAGACGTTAAGCTCACCACTGTTCAGGGAAATAAGGTGGTTCCTCCGGTGCTGGCATTTTGTCTGCTTCCATTAGATCATCAGTTGCTGGACTTGGCTGTTCTATATCTCCTTCCGACAAATCTTTTGCAAAGCTTGAACAGAATAATTACATGGATCATATAAATTCTTTAAATTCATATTAAAATATTTTCTATAGCTTTCAGGCATATGTGTAGTTATAAAACTGAGTAGGAATCTGAAAATTACAGTAGTGAAATTTTGAGGATTAAGGACAATAAACAAACCAACATCATTATTACGGTTATTCTTAATTAATTAAAGAGAAATCCTAGATGAACGAAAAGTTTTTTTATAATCATTGTCTTAATCACATAAATGCAGTCAATTAAAATATGTAATCAGATATTTTTACTTGTCTTTAGATATGAAATTCAGTGCTATGTAAAAAATGTTCTGATTATATTTGATGCACTGTATTTCATGTAACTGAAATATTTATAGAGGACAGATCTGATCTATAAACTGCAATTTATTCTCTCTTCATACTTACAAGTAATGAGTTATCTATAACCATAACAAGCCTAATTGATAAATATCATAAGATAAATTATCAGAAAGTTAGCAAATAAGAGAAGTTATTACTAAATTTAGATAAAACATTTAATTTTAAACGTAGCATATAAGCATAGATCTTAATATTTTTAATAGAAAACCTTTTCCATCTCCTATGTTTCAATGAGTTTCTACGGCCTGATCGTGATGTAGTATGGCCAAGTTCTTTTCTAGGTCGACCAGGTCCACGTCTTATATTAAGTGGTTTTCCACTAAAATGCCTTCTAACTTCCTGCACTGTTTGACTTTCAGTGGGAGCTGAAGTACCTAAAATAAACAATGTAATACAGTTGAAATGGATGTTTTTCTTTTGGTAATAATCATCTCATTCAAATTTTCTTATTTCCATAAAAATTTCAAGATCAAATGCATTAATAATAATAATGTTTCAATTTTCTAAACAGATTGAAATAATGTGAATTCACTATTATAAAGATAAACTACTGCCTGTTAATGAGTGTAAAGCCCTTGGATTTATTAAAACAAGTTAATAAATATAATATCTGCAAAGTAACCCATATACAAGAATTATGGTATCAATTTAATTGTAGTTTGTTTGACTTTTCAATATCCAGAAATGTAAAAGTGCAAAATTGAGCTATTCATTGTATACCATTTCCTTTAATAAATATGATGGACTGTTAATCCTTTATTGAAAACATCTGTATGATTAAGGAAATACCACACATTCTCAACTTTAAATATATTTAATAAAGTTAAATGTATAGGAATTATTTTAATTAACTAGCAAACCCCTGCAGAATATTATCAATTCTCTTTTCAGTCCTTAGTAAGAGTAACATAAAGTTTGAACAAAACCAAAACATAAAAACAGCACACTAATAAATGTGCATGCTTCTGACGCCTTACATACAGCAAATCAAAATGTAATAAATTTAATCTAATCCAATTACAGCTAATAAGTGTAGTACCTGGACTAGTTGGAGCCTGTAATTGTTGTTGGTTCTCTGCAGGTGACAGAGCCTCCTCTTCTTCCTCTTCCGCAGAAGCTTCCTCCATTTCAAGTTCTTCATCTGCACCTCCACAAGATTGTGGAGAATTTGTCTTCATATAAACATCTGGCTCCTCTTCCATTCTCCAAACAACTGCATTAATAATGTGTAACTGGCCATAAAAATTTTAATAGTTGTGACTTATTTCTACTTGTGCATCACTAAAAAATTTAAACAGTAATATAATATATAATAATAGAAAACAGGATAAGAAACAACTGACCTATATACATGGCATTTGTAGATTTAGAAAAAGTGTGTGACAATGTGAAATGGAACACACTATTAAGGATTTTGAAGAGCACTAAAATAAATTATCAAGAAAGGAGTCTCAAACATAACCTCTACAGAAGACTGGCAGCAGTAATTAGAATGGAAGATGAAGAAAAGAAAGCCATAATCAAGAAAGGAGTAAAACAAGGATGCAGTAGTCAGTCCATGCTGCTTAAGTTATATATAAAACAGGCGATGAAGAATGTTGAAACGGAATATGGAAAAGGAATCATACTGCAAGGAGAAGAAATATTGGAGGATTAAGGGAATCAGAAGAAGACTTGGAAACCATAATAAATGTCCTGGAGAAAGAGTTCAATGTGAGGTTAATATAGAAATCCAAGGTAATGGAGTGTAGTTTGGGGAACAGTGGAATAACAAAGAGCGTTAGATTGGGAAGGGATATTTTGACGGAAGTTAACAAAGTCTGCTATTTGGGAAACGTAAAAAGTAGGGATTGTAGAAGTATAGTAGACATAAATAGTAGGATAGTACAGGCAGGGAAGGCTTTCACAAAAAAGAGGAATTTACTTACAGGTAATATAATTGTAAATATGAGGAAATCATTGCTAAAAATGTTCGTATGTAGTGTGACGTTACATGGGTGCGCAATGTAGACAATAGGAGTTGTGGAAAGGAAAAGAATAGAAGCCTTTGAAATGTGGTGCTTTAGGTGAATGCTGAAAATCAGATGGGTGGGTAGAATAACTCAAGAGGAAATTCTAAACACAATAGGGGAAGAGCGAACAATGGGGAGAACGTTGACTAAGAGAAAGGATTGATTAATAGGCCATATTTTAAGACATGAGAGTCTTGTAAAATTAGCATTAAAGGGAACAGAAAAAGAAGGCCATGGATGGAATCCCCTAAGCAGATTAGGGAAGACATAGGATGTGCTAGTTATGAGCATGAAAAGGCTTGCGCAAAATAGGTAATCATGAAGGGTTGCATCAGTCCAGTCTTAGAACTGAATACCACAAAACATATTTTAAAATAGTGAATTAATTTTTCTCCCAGAAATAGTTATCCTGCTAATTTATTTAGCTGATTTAGTCTACTAAAACACTTTTGAAGTATAAAAATTTGTATCATTGAAATCAAATTATAATAAATGTGAAAATCATTGTTATTAAAAGTGAATCATGCAGACTGCAATATTGTGCACAATGTGTGTTGCAAATATACTGTAGTAACCTGTATATAAAATAATGCTATAACAGTATGTACATGTAGGTTTAGTCATTTAAAAGTTACCCAAGGAAGTCCACAAATAAGGACAAAATGTTTTCCTGACTAATTGGCTGATTATATTTAACCTTTTGTTTTATATACCTGGAACTAAATTCATTAACATACTGATTATTGAACACATACATTTACAAATACTCTACAAAGAAAACACTTGTAAATTAAATTATCTGGGAAGTTTGTATAAGGTGTATATTACTGATGAAAATACTCTTTGTGACTGTATCAAATTGATTTAAATTGTTTTCGTAAACAAACAAATTATTCTTTAATTCCGTTTTCGTGTTTACTACAAGAACCGTATGCATTTACAACGAAGCTTAAAATTCAATCGTTACTGATAAACCGATCCGAAAAATAGTAATTTTCCATGATTTTTTTGACAAATCTTTAACAGAAGGTTGCACAAAAATAAATAGGAATACATCATTAAAGCACAGAAATTTGACTACAGTTGCTATGAACTAAAAACAATGTTAGCAGGTCTAATTTAAATATAACAAATGCAAATTTCAACTTCCAAAATATGAGTCAAGCGCTGGTAATTAGAGTCCGCCACAACGTAAAAAAAAAACGTAATCATATAATTGAAAGTAGAATATGAAGTACTAAGTAAGACTTACCTTTACTATGTGAAAATCATATTTAATGCCTTTGGACAGATCTTCAAAAGTAAATGGTAATCCCACTTCAGTTGCCAGAAGTGTAAATCATTGAATGAAAACGAACTTCAAGAACAACACTGACACGTTAACGCTTCAGAATAACATGGTATAGTAATTGAAATTGTGGTTCATTTTGTTTGACTCTAAATAATAATTATAAACGCCTAGAAATAAACAAAAATCATAATAAACACCGGCAGAGTTCAACAACATAACAAATGTACATCTCAAAGTATATACCTTGATTGTATAGTCAGAAGACATGCGCGGGCAATAGTCACGACACTAAGCGGCGTCCATTGCTTATTTCTCCGTCAAGTGCGCCGACAAAATTAATAAACCAAATTTTATTCGTTATAAAACGTAATTACCACAAGTACGAATCATGCAACTTTCTAATAAAGATGTAAATAATTAAAATTATGCAAACTATAGTTTGAATATATAATCTACGGAATATATAGTCAATGGTTGTCCAATTTCATTTATTGAAGGAAAAATTAGTAGTAAGAACTTTCGGTAAAACATTCTCAGAGGCTACTATTTGTTTTGAACTATATATTGATGAGTCAAGAATGAAAGTAAAGATCATATGTTGTTTTGGAATCCTACTAAATGTTTGACAGTGTTTCAATTTTTTGCGTAAATTATATATATATATATACTTAAGAGATACTAAACATCTTAATTTTCAGAGTGTGTTTTAATATGAGGTTTATCTTGCACTCTTGTGCTTATGTGTTTTCCTTTCAATCATATCAATTGTTTGTTCGATGTATAGAATCGTTCAATATTAAGCTTAAAATACGTCTATTTCTAAGATAACTTGGTGCCCACTTAATTCTTAATTCATTGGAAACTATCGATTTTTATACTAATCAAAAAAAGAAATGGATGCCTGCAAAACTCAGTTGGCTGTTATAAAATTGTTGTTGTATTCCGTCCTTTGACTGATCTGATGCAACTCTCCATGCAAACCTATTCTATGCAAGCCTTTTAATTCCCACATAAATACCACATCCCACAACCTCCCTATTATTCATATTGTTCTCTCATATTCTTCTTAGAACTTCCATCTGATTTTCTGTATTCTTCTATAGCAACACATTTCAAAAGTTTCTATTCTTTTCCTTTCTGCACCACACACCATCTATATAACACGACACTCCATACAAACATTATTCGTAATGATTTCTTAATATTCACACTTGTATTGGCCGTAAGTAAATTCTTCTTTTTTACGAAAGCCTTTGTGCTATCCTACTATTTATAACTACTGTATTTTTACCATCCGTAGTTATTATGCTTCCCAAGTAGCAGAATTCCTTAACTTTTTTCGAAAAATCCCATCCCATTCCAACATCCTTTGTTATTCCACTATTTCCCATACTACACTCCATAACCTTGGTTTTCCCGCTATGTTGGGCATTTTCCCCAGGAGCACGTTCATGCCATTTATTATGGTTTCCAAGTCTTATACCGACTCACCTAATACTATAATATTATTAGCAAACCGTAGGTGTTTTATTTCTTCTCCTTGCAGTATGATTCGTCTCCACATTCCTTTCAGAATTTCTTCATCGGCAGTTCAATATATGTCAAAGGTCATGTGCGACAGTCTGCATCATTGTCTTACTCCTTTCATGATTTCTGCTTTCTTTTGTTGGCCTTCAATTCCGATTGCTGCTGACTGCATTCTTTAGAGGTTATGTATAATCAGTGGCTGCTCATGAGTATTTAAAGTTATGTGCTATATCACTCCAAGGAACAATTATTACGAGGATAATTCTCCTTACGTAAGATATTAAAAGGGGGCGGAAGGGGGATGATGTGTGTACAGCCTCTCATCCTCAAGTCGGAGGCCGAACCTACCCGCGGTACCCCTGTGTAAACTAATCGGTTACGGCGTAATCGGGGAGCAGCGAGCATCTCTCATGTGCCTTGGTGTTGGGTCCCGTCTGTCATTCCTGGGTATGAGAAACCTTATAGTAGGGGGCGGACCAGGGTGGCTCGCTGGGAACTAGTATTCTTTATGAGCACGGGGGATGGACTTAGACGGGTCGGAGTCATCGCGCGGTGGCTCTAGTAACCGAGTCCATCTCAAGACAGTCATCAAGCCCTCGGGCTAAGGTGTCGAGTACAGAAATTGCTAGCCATACTTAGCTATCCGATGATGAAACTGTCTGGGTGTAATTCCCCTATTAATGGGTGGTTGCGCAGATCATCCATAGTGGATAGCCGTTAACGTCCACTTCCGAAGGGGGTGCGTCTGGCCTCGGAAACCAGGTGCAGCAATCCGGAAGAAGCGAGAAGTTTGGAATGCCAGTCTGAGGATGGTGCTCCCCGTCAGCGGAGTTATTCACTCTTGGCTCTTATGAGTGAAAGAGGCTCCCTGGGCTGGCTAAAAGCGCGGCACGACCTGAGCCCTCAGCGAAAAATACAGGTAGACAGGGGTAAACTTAAGCCCAGCTGTCGCTCTACTGGACGGCAGCCCTGTTCACAATTGAGTTGGACTCTGTCGGGAAGTTGGTAGTTATGATTCAGGAAATACTGGAAAGGGCCAGCACCTGACCCCTTGTGTACCATGAGGCTTTACGAGGCGAATGCGCGTATATGGCGTACCTCCGGACCTCCCAGGAGGGTTCCCGGCGAAGGTGCTCATGCATCTGTTGAAATCCGGCCGAGTGGAGTTAACAAGGGCACCGAGGCACTTCTCCACCCGACCGACTCGCGAGTTGCGGATTATGTTGCTCAGGTTGCGTGCGGCTCCCACACTCGAGTTTTTGACCTGTTGGAAATGCACTCCGCCCGCAACGACGAGAGTGCCATCGGGGCCGCTGCCTTACCCAAGGGCTGGAGGCTTCAATTGCTGGGTCTGGTCCGCCCCTACTCTTAGGTTACACTTACCCAGGTACCGACCTGCTAGCACCGCCACCGTGGGTTTTTGAGCGCCAAACACTCGGGCTAAGGTGTCGAGTATGGAAATTGTTAACCACACTTAGCTATCCGATGATGAAACTGTCTGGATGTAATTCCCCTATTATTGGGTGGTTGCGCAGATCATCCATAGGAGATAGCTGCTAGCTTCCACTTCGGACGGGGGTGCGCTTGGCCTCGGAAACCAGGTGCTGCAATCCGGAAGAAGCAGAAAGCTTCAAATACTAGTCGTAGAGTGGTACTCTCCTTTATCAGGGTGCAGCCACACGCCTTTATCAAGGAAAAAGGCTACGCTTGTCTAGAAGTGCCAGCGCTGCCGTTATGGTTGAACTCGGCCAGTCGTAGGAGAGTACTGGCTCCCATCGGGGCTGAGTTTGGGGTCCTTATGTGAGAAAGAGGCTCCTTGGGCTGGCTCAAAGCGCGGCACCAGGTTGACCTGAACCCTCAGTGAAAAATACAGGTAAACAGGGGTGATCTTTAGCCCAGCTGTCGCTCTACTGGGCGGCAGCCCTGCTCACAATTGGGTTGGACTCTGTCGGACAGTGGTATGCCACTCGGCCGGATTTCAACAGGTGATTGTGCACCTTCGGCTAAAAGCCCCTCTAGGCTCTGTACGCCAATTTACGCGCATTCGCCTCGTAAAGCCTAACGGCATACACGGGGTCAGGTGGTGGTCCTTTCTAGTATATCCTGAGGTCATTACTACCATGCCCGGCAGAGTGGGGGCGGAAGGGGGATAATGTGTGTACAGCCTCTCATCCTCAAGTCGGAGGCCGAACCTACCCGCGGTGCCCCTGTGTAATATTTTATTAAGTAAGTAATAGAATAAACTAATGTTTTATGAAGTCAGTTTTTTCCATAATTTTATAAAAATTGTTAAACAATAAGTGTTCCGTTCCGTCATGACTTTCCTGATTGATTTTTAATGAATAAAACTTGATGAAAAGGAATTGACTTGTACTATTTTCCAAATAATCTTCATATTATTATGTATATAAAAAATAAAGATGGATTATGTTGGTGTTGAATGATAATAGCATGATTATAATAGAAAAATTATTTTTCAATAAGAAGTGGATTATTTCATTCAAATTTGCAGCTTAATATAATTCCTTAACCCTCATAATATGTTTCAATAATTAGATAATAAGCCTTTGTAAATTGAGTCTTTCAAAAGAACTTTTGTTTTTCTTTAACGGATTAAGTTGTTATGAATACAAATAATTTGGAGTTAAAAATTTAATTATTTCACTATCAATATATTACAAAATTTTATATGAATTTATCCCATTTGGTTTCCAAACATAATATTTTTTACCGCCAAAGGATATCTGGACTTTAAAGGGATCTCATATTTCTAATAGCTTACAGCCTTAGTAAGTCTAAATCGTGCACTGGCCAAAAAGCTAACAATACTTCGTTGGAGAGAAAAATATGCATAGAATTTTACGAATTAAATAAAGAAAGGTGCAGCTAAGAGCAGAAAATTGGTAGCAATAATACAATATTGTACCGTGGAATGACAATCTAAAGTATTAAGTAAAGTTGAAATATGAAAAATAAGCTAAAGATCTAAGGTTTTCCCGGTGAATTGAATTGAGAAAAGCTTCTCGGGTTTTCACCCGGATAATATAGAAGTACAGTACCGTTTCGACGGCTCTCTCGAGAAGCTTTTCGTCATGAAAAATAAGTTCAATCAGTCTAAATTGGTGTAATATGTCTGCAGTTGTATGAACTATTGTTAGAACACTCTAGATAGACAATCGTGCTAGACCAATCATGTTCAGTGTAGAGGTAGTGTACATAGTATTCCTATGCTGTGAATAGATCTTTCTAGCTCTATCCAACATTCAAACATATTTTATTCTGTAGCTAACGTATTTTTTGCTCATTTTGTGGGATATCATTTATAAACGTCAATTACCAGATAAAGAGCGCAAAAATGTATTTTTAGGAGAAAGAAAAAATTTTCAAAATTGTAGAACTAGTAATCATGTCCAGAAATATGGAATTGTTCTTTAAAACAGTACAAAAATTCAAATCCGAAACCCCAAGGTCAATACAGCTCATTACAACGTCAGTAGACATAAATGTGGAAAGAGTAAACCACACAATACATGAATTGAGATACGAATTAAATGCAGAGAGGAGAAAAATGAAACAAGAAAATTTGTTCCAGTACTTATGAAGTACATATTTTCTAGTAGGGGAGGAAGGTTTTCCTATGATAAAGTTTACTAGCCCAATTTCATCAGAATGTTTAAGTAGTGTAGGTAGTCATGACAGTAAGCCTGACACAAACGAACGAAGCAAAAACAAGTTCTGTTCAAAATTCTAAATAATATGTTTTCTTCTTAACTTTCGCCTTCACGCTCCAATGAACCTTTCCTTTCTGCGTACACTTTTTAACAAATCGTATAAACTTTTTTTAGCGTTGCTACATCAATGAAGCTTATATTTTATATTTATGACTTTCAATCGCTACAATAAAAGCTTTGTCTCATTCTTCTGCGATGCGCAGTCAAAGAGTTATCAGAGGTCCGTTAATTAATTATTTTAGAAAACTTAAAACACACAGATGATTGAAACTTTGTGTATAGGTTTGGAAGGCTTTGATCTGTCTCATGTTAAAGTTTAAGACCGTTTGAAGAAACAGCTTGAAATTTATGAGTTCTTAAAGTCGAGCTATATGAAAGAAAGACAAAAAAACTGACTTTTTTCAATTTTTTCGCCAAACCGCTATATAAAATGTCTTTAAAAAAATTTCATTTACACATCATAAAAATGGTATTCAATTATGCGTAAATTGAGACCTTTCACAATAGCGTAGATCATTTCGAATGGACACAGTGAGCCTTCAAACTCAGGGCTGTACTATTTTGACGACGACAGTAGATTCATAAATTTGAACATATGTACACAGGTTCCTCAATGGTCTACCTAGGATTGCTATAGCACTTTTTCTTACTTGCTCTAGTAGAGAAGTCTACTCTAGCTACACTTTTCTCTACAGTGGACTAGTAGTTTTAGGATTAGGTATTCGTTTTTCGTTGCTCGGCAAGTGGTATTAAATCAAATTACTCGTTAAAAAACTCCAACATGCGGTTTCATATAAAATATAGTCGCATCATTTTAGTAATTTCATACGCTTTCTTACTGAAAATTTAAGTAAAATACTGTTTCCTTGTGCTTGAATCCAGATCAAGCAAAGCTTGTGAAACGACACAGCTTTCCTCGTTAGTGATTCTATTCACCCATCTGAATTTCAGAATTCTCCTATAGTACCACATTTCAAAATATTCTATCCTTTTCCATTATGCACCTCACACCTTCCACGATTCGCGCGAGACTCCATACAAACATTATTCATAATAATTCATTAATATTCACACTTATATTGGCCGTAAGTAAATTCCTCTTTTTTGCGAAAGCCTTCCTTGCCTGTACTATCCTACTCTTTTCTACCATCCGTAGTTATTATGCTGCCCAAGTAGCAGAAGTCCTTAATTTTTTTCAAAAACTTATTTCCCATTCTAATATTCTTTGTTATCCCACTATTTCCCATACCACACTCTGTAACCTTGGTTTTCCCTCTATTAATCCACATGTTAAACTATATCTCCAGGGCCACGTTCATGCCATTGATTATGGTTTCCAAGTCTTATCCCGATTCCCCTAATACTACAATATCATCAGCAAACCTTAGGTGTTTTATTTCTTCTCCTTGCAGTATAATTCGTTCTCCATATTCCGTTTAACTTTCTTCATCGCCTAGTCTATATATAAGTTAATGGGCATGGAGGACAGACTGCATCCTTTTGTCTTATTCATTTCTATGTTTCTGCTTTATTTTCTATATCTTCAATTCTAACTACTGCTGACTGTCTTCTTGCTCGATATGTTCTTACTGTCCTCTTCATAATCCTTAATAGTGTGTTCCATTTCACATTTTTCTTAATCTAAAATGCCATGAACATAGGCCTGGTTTTTCTTATCCTATCTTCTACAATTAGACGCAAAGTCAATATTGCTTCTCTTGCCCCACATTCTTCCTGAAACCAAACTGATCTTAACCTAACTCGCATTCTATTTGTCATTCAATACTCTGATATACTATTTTTCTTAAGCTGTTGCATGCATGAGATACAAGTAATTGTCCTGTGCTGTCCATCTATCAACCCCAGTCGTCTTCGGTATGGGTATAATTATATTTTTACTAAAATCTTATGACATTCTTCCTGTTTCATAGATTTCGCAAACTACCCTGAACAGCCATGATATTGCTTCTTCGCCCGATGATCTTATCAACTCCGCTGGAATGTTATCAATTCCTGGCACTTTTACATTTGCTCAGGTCTGTTAGCGCTCCATCAAACTCCGACCTAAAACTTTTGTTCCCCAACTTATCATCCACCTCCTCCTCTTCTTCTTCTTCTATTACCAACTGATCTATATTTCCGTCGTGATACAGTTTATCTAGATATTCCTTCCATCTTTCTGCCTTTTCTTCTTTATCCAGAATTGGCTTCCCAACCGCTCTCCTGATGTTATTGCTAACATTTTTCCTCTCACAAAACGTTTCTTTGATTTTCCTTTAAGCTGCGTCTATTTTCCATTTCACCGTGAAATCTTTAACCTCTTTGCATTTCTCATGCCTCTTTGTCTGCTTTACACTTTATATCTATCTCATTCTTCAAGCGTCTGTACGTTTATTTACAATTTTCATCTATCGCGTATTTATATTTACGCCTTTCATAAATCATTTTTATTATTTCTTGTGCTATCCATGCTTTTCTATTGGTCTGAGTTATTCTTCCTATTTCTTTCGTCGGCTGTTCTAGTTATTTATTCCTTCAAGAGTGTCCTTTCTAATCTACTCTTGATATCTTCTTTGAAACCCTGCAGCACATCCTGTTGTTTAAGTTTTTCTAATTCCATTCTTTTTGTTTTAATTCCTTTCTTGAGTTTCTTCATTTTCAGCTTGCATTTCATAATCAGCAGATATGGTCGGAGTTTATATCTGCTCCTGTGTACGTTTTACAGTCCAGCACCTGATTTCTATATCTCTGTCTCACTTTTATATAGTCTAGTTGATAATTATAACATATAGCCTGAATAATAAATAGTGAAACATAACCGCGCAAATCTTTGATTGAAATTTTCTTGTTGTATCTAATTCTACTCCTATATTTAGAAAGGAAATGTAACACGCAAATTGCATAAATTGTTAAACGCCATCCATAATTTTTATTTCTTTTAGAAGACTTGTTACGCCTTTTGCTATACAAATAGCAACGAATACATCTATAGTGCATAAATATTTATGTACGTAATAATATTCTTACTCTTGTTATATCAGTGAATATGTGATCAAAATTTTCTATCGACTATTTAATTAATTTGACATGTGATTTAAATAGTTTTATTTAATCTATCTGATAATGTAAATATTTATATAAGTACAGTTGGTTTTAACTCAAGTACAGTCAATCGTATGACTGTAATGCGCTTACAGGTCAAAGATAATTTCAGATATCAATATTAATCAAAGTTTTTAATACTGCTTTGTATCTGAGAAGTGTAGACATCGACCCAAAGTATCCTAGCGACATTGTGTGTTGTGATATTCACGTTATTCCAAATCAATGACGACAAGAACGAGGTAGGACTGAAATGAGACTATAGTGGACTACAACTTCGCTTTACTGAACATAGGTAAGGTGACACCATATTCAACACTTTATCATCACTGGCTAGTTGAACCATCAACAGCAGAGAACACTGATCGTAAACCATTTTGTAACTTCTCAAACAAAAATTTAATAGATTTGTCATTTAGGAAAAACTGCAAATACAAAAACAAAAAATAAAACTATATTACTAAATATTTTCAAATAATAAGTAATATATTTCTTTGAAGTACAAATATATACTTAATCGTGTATACCCTGCGTTGCTGAATAGTCAAGGTTGTGTACTTAAATGAGTTGTGAATGGTACGCAACGCTATCGAAATTCTCACGTAAACCCATACTCTCTATTTTCAAAAATTAGTTTTATTGAAAAATGATTATAACTCATTTTATTGTGTGTTAAGACTAAAATATAGTCGGAAAAGATCTGAAAATTAGAAAATAATTTCTTTTGCCGACGCACCCAAGGAAAATACATTTAAATGTAACTCAATAGCAGTTGTTATATTAGATGTAGCAGACGAAATTGATCAGTTAAGGAGACACAATTGTTCTGCGTGGAATATCTGGCGGAGCAGAAAAAAATAGTTATAGAAATGATCTCCTGAATACTGTTGCAAAAATAAATTATTGAATCGACGATATTGTAATGACAGTGGGCAACACAATTATTTCTAACAATTGTTCACCTAAAAATAATTTAAAAGATAAGAATTCGTATCTCGTTAATATAATATGAGTTTAAGTTTGTCCTTGGGTAATATTCGTGATTTCAATGTACAAATTAGTGACAAGTGTATAGATATAATTGTCACACGTGTATCGAAATATAAATCCTTACAAAGTATAATTAAATTTTAAATAAAGTAATTGAATTAATTTGTCTTATTATTATAAATAAAACACAAACAATGGCCAAAAGCCAGAAATTAAATGATTTTATTTGAAAACGTTTAGTCCCCAAATTTCTGGACCGCCTCAGTTCTTTAATTAAAATATAACCTAAATTTTAATTCTTTGTGTTTTATTCATCATTAAATTAGTTAAATCTATATTTTAACGCGTTTTTAAATCGAATGGTTACTCATTGTTGAGTTTGCTTTCTTATTCTTTATTAAATTCGTCTTCTTCCGCACCCCCCCTTTTCAATTACCTTCCTATGCTATTAAAGGAGAGTTGCCTGTTTCAGGATCACCCTCATGTAGCCTGCTTACCAAAAAAAAGCTATTAAAGGGGAGTTGCCTGTTTGAGGATCACCCCACCCCCCCAAAAAAAGAGCTGCTCAGTTAGCATATTTATTTCTTTTCATATCTGTTTCGGGTATGCATATTATATCTGCAGCCTTTTTTTAATTTGCTCCTCTTTGCTTTATTTTGAAGGACTCCGATACTGTTTCTATGGTTTCTTTATTTAATAAAAATGTGACAATCATAACATGCTAATCAGTCGAATATCATTTGACAATAAAAACTGACACGTTAAGGAATAGCAACAGATGATGCTGGCTGCCGCTGAAAGCTCCTGATGAAGTTTTTGAATAAAATATTGAAGACTGTATTTGGTTTAATTCATTGATAATAACGTATACAATAATTTATAATGTGGATTTACAGAAATATTGTAGTTACTTCAATCATTGTTTCATAAATAAAGAATGAAACCAAATCTTCTGAAGTGTTCGCCTTTTGAGCCTCGCCACATACTCTGGGTACTTTCGTAGCTACATTAATAAATAACTTTTTTATTTAGCGCATGAAATTGAGCAAGAATCCAAATAGTTTCTTTTTTATCTCTTTCTTAAAAGAATTTGTTCTGGAATCATAAATGTGTTCTCTTCACTAGAAGAATCGTTGCTAAAATCTGTCAAAGGCGAAGATTCGTGTTTATTTTGCACAGATTACTTTCAGATTCTCTGCCCTCACCACCCAAAATATTTTCGAATAACACATCTTTAATTACCATTCGTAATTCCTACTGTCTTTTTTCCGAAACCATAGTAAATATTTGTAAACGAAATACTCTCTTACTTGAAGCACGCACTGTGTAAATCAAGCAATGTTGTTGCTCAAAAACTGAACAGAGGAGTGGCGCGCAGGGTATAAAACCATAATATTGTGATGAACTCATATTTTCCGTTCTTGCTGAATTATTATTCTTTACTGTTTAATAAAGATGAAATTTTAACTTTGCTTAATTGTTATAGTTCACATTTACAAATTACCTTTGAGTGTAAACAAAATTAGAGAGTGAAGGCATTCCCGATTATTCTGTTCCAAATACAATTCTCGGGTTTCGACCCGGGCCAAAGTTTTTCAACAATGTTTCGACGGCAAGCCCCACCATCCTCGTCGGGTGACATTCAGTCTGACGAAGAAGGCAGAGCTTCACGTCGAATCGTTGGTGAACAAAAATGGCCCGGAATGAATCTTGGGAATTTATTTTAAACAAACTTATTTTATCAGTTTCTTCGAGGTATTTGTGTTTCCCGTTGGCCATCATAATTTAATGTGTAATTAGTTTCACAAACAAATTTTATCAGCCTGTGTCCTGAATTTCTTATCTGACCATCCTATTACATATAAGCGAGCCATTGTTACTATTTGGTTGGCAAAACTAATAAATAAACAATCCTGTTCATCTGATAACATTAATTTTATGAAAAATATTTTACTGGCTAATCTCAATGCTACTGAATTTATTTCTAAGTACATGAACTGTAGATTACCTCAAATTAATTCCTGTGTCGACAAAACGATGTTATGAGGAGTAATGCAGACAATGAATTCATTTTTTACCTCTCTGTGATATTTATCAAATGATCCGACTCATTTATTTATACGTTTCTAAGTAATTTTTAAGTCAAAATCTCCTTTTCCCGGCTTCATTAAAGGAAACAAAGATCTGAATAATACGTTTTCTTGTTGTTTATAAAATTAATTTCTCAAAAAATTTTATTCCTGTTATGTCGGCAAAACAAGAAGACCTTTGAATATATTAATTAAAGAGAATACGTCTAACATGAATCTATCACAAGAAAGAGTACCAAACTCAATCATTATTTCGCTTCTACTTTAAGCAAGGAACTATATTTTCGTAATAGATTAATCTCCCAAATGTTTCATATTAAAAATAAACCATTTACTGTCACCATTAAGCATGACACTGTTAATCTTAATATAGCACAGACGGTATTATTTAATGCTCTTTCGTCACTTTCTGTTCGTGTCTTTGATTTATATTTCACGTACACATTCCAGTCTACCGCTAAGCTGGCGTCGAAACGCCGGGCCCGCCTAACTTTTTATCTCATTGTTCTCAAATTAAAACTGTTAAATGTCGCATTTCCCTTTATTATGTTTTATTCTTGTCGAATTACTTCGTTTGGTACAAACGATAGGACAGTTATCTAATATTGAAATATTTTCCATTGGAAACGCTTTATGTCGATATTTGATACCAAATTTGCCGGATAGTTGTTTTATAAACTAATATTTTTGCTTTCCAGAGAAATCTGAGGTTTACGCCCCATGAGCCAATGTATTTACTGGAATTTTGGATCCAATTGTTTGCTTTCTCCATGAAAGGTGATTTTTCCAGGTACTAAACGGTTTCGCCCTGCGGTATTAATTTGTCATTAAGGATTACTGGTTGCAAACGTTACATGAGTTGATATTCTGAACCATTGTTTTTTGTAATTTCTCGGATGTTACGTTTGGGTCTACTTGGGATGATAGTACCTCTGTATCTTCAACATTGGTAGAAACTAGAATTCGTAAATAAATGCATACAACGCTCTTGTCTGAGGCTATAGGACCTCTAACTTTAACGTAATTCTTGCAACTCTACACAGACGCTTATAACAAATACTGATGGTCAAATTAGTTGTTTTAAAGGGAGACTACTGTTATAGTTGACTGAAATAGTTCAACGGAATTGAGTAGTTTAGTTATGACTGTGTCACAAATTTGTAGATTAACACATGAGACCAGGTCCCAGGTAGAAAAGGAAATATTTCATAAAATAGAAACATCTATATTTAAAGTTTAATAATTAAGATAGGTTAGCATGGAGGTTTTCATCAGACCAGCCTTAGTACTGAATACCATAACAACAATTTTAAAAAGAAGTAGCCAAAATACAGACACAAATTAGTGATTAAATAAAAACAAACAACGGGAACCATTGTGCATTGAAACTTACAAGGATTGTGTCCAGGAAAGATTTTATTTGACCATGTGCTATCAATTAAACATTCGGGCGTTAATAATTTAAAGGATAGGGCGAGCTTGAAATGCGAGTTTTATTTTGGGCCCTCCGTTAAAAGGATATAATTGATATTTATCTGAAACTTATGTTTCTTGAAGATAATTTTGCTAGAGGTTTGTGTCACGAATACGAGACAGCTGAATGACGATAAAAGAAATAACACTCACTTAATAATGGAAAACGGGACAATAACGAGCAACTCAGAACGATCAGGTCACCGATCATCGAGATTGTTGAGCTCTGTTTAGTTAACGAACTGCCGCTGGTTCACGAAGGATAGTTCACATAACTTGTGATTTATATATTTTTTACGAACCAGTTCGTCAGAGAAGTACGCATCACTAATAACAAACATGCTAAATTATTAGAAATTAAGAATAAATTACAATATTATCGTGAATATCTATCTATATTTTGAACAAAGATCCATCCTTGAAGAATAGGCCTCAGACGACGCACACACTATTCTCATCTTTATCATTTCATGATTAACACACTTAGCTTCGACGTGACTACAATTAATGTTGAAACATGAGAGTAATATTATTTTATTTTCTGTAATTGTCTACATTTATCAATTCTAATATCTATATAAGTCATAAAATAAAGTTCATGAATATTAATAACTTCTCATTAGCAGTTCTTAAGTTTATTATATAATAGACGTTTCGTTTTAAAATCAGAACCTCTTCAGTTAATGACAAATAAGTAGAAGAATTTAAAAAAAACGAAATTATTTATAATGGTGAATATTGGAACGCAATTTTGAAAACAGAATTTCAAGAAAAACTATACCAATCAATTTATAATTTAATTAAATAGCTTATATCGGAGTTAAAGCTAATAAAATTCACTTACTGTACTTGTTACATGATTTAATTAAACATTCAATGTATAATTTACGTTAATGATAATATAAAAAATAATAGAAGTTAGGTAAAATATAGAAAGTTTGCATTTAAGAGATATCAAGAAAAGCCAACTCTACTCCATACATGGCTGATATGTTGCGATCCAATTCTGTAAATTATTGATAATTTTGCATCATTTTTCTTGTAATGGTAGAAAAAATTTGATATATATTAAATATTTTAATAAAAATTTCAAATAAAATAAACTGAAGTTGATCTACAGAAGACCACTAGTCAAGTAATGAGGCCTGTCCTGCAAGCTCCTTATTACCTGGTTCTACGAGTCGAGTTGCACTCCCCAGTTGTTAGTTCTATAATTTTCTAATTAACTTTTTACGTATGATTACTTAGAGAAAAACCTTACTTTTTAGTTTCGTAACAGTAAAATAAGCTTAATAGAATGACGTGGTAATCATCTTTGTCTAAACACTCCAGACCCTTTCGTTAAAAATGGTTTTCTGGCGTAATCGAGTAGGTAATGACATGATCGTTCCTGTACCGTAATAAATTAAGAGGTAGCATCAACTTCAATTCTAAGAAATGACAACCAATGCTGCCTACAGTGATTCGTGCTTTAAAAATACGGGCACGAGAATTATTAGCATGTTCTGAATAGAATAAAATGAGGTGCGTAACATACACTTAAATATCATGAACTAATGACACATAAATAGGGAAATTTGTTAATCAATATTCTCGGATGTTACAGATTTAAACAACAGTTTATTTTTGTGATTGACTAATTTGGAATGATTATTTTTCTTCACATGAGTTCTTCGAAATACAGTAGAGGCATTGTTCGAAGTACGATAGATCGGAGTAGTTGATGTAAAGACTTTGTTTCCCTTTGCCAGAATGCGTCACCAGAAAGTGTCCGTGGACGTGTTCCGCATGTTGACGTCTTCAGGATCCTATTTGCTGTTAGCCGCCGCCGCGTGGGTCCTGATCAAACTCGTTTGTGCGTGTTTTTGGCTCCCTCGCGAACTTCAGAGACGAGCTACAGCTGAAGAGACCGTTGCCACTTCACCTTCAGGCACGGTCGGCAAGGCCGTCGCGACGCAGACAAACTCACCATCGCAGGAAGACAAGAAGGACCTTTGAGAGACAGGTACGGATTTTATTTGAGACAGATTTCAAAAGTTTTATGAACTAGACGTCCATATTTAGCACATAGAACGTAATTTTACAAATCATAATTGTTTAGTATCAAATTCGTTTAACAGGTATATTTGTAAATTAATTTAAGTTTATATATCTCAGCCTTTTTAAGGTTGTAAATATATTATTAAATATTGCTTTCTCATATTAAAGCTTTTAAACTTTTGTAAAATCGGTAGTTAGGAACGAGTGGGACGCACTGTATTAAAATATTAGGATACTGACAAAAGGTTCTTACAACAGGTCCGTCGATTATTATTTGTGGAATAGGTCAATAAGAGTTACAAACGGTGGAAAAACCAACGATAGAAGAAATATTTCAATTGAAACTCAGCTTAAACGCCATGGAACATTATTTAGATCAGAAAAAAAATGTCAAGCGGAACCGGTAATCAAGATCGGGACTCCCGCTTACCGGGCGGTTGCTCGATCACTGAGCTATACTTTGTTCCTCACACAATATTGACTTGTATTCTTTAGTCATAACTCAATGTATCTAATAAGGTGAATTAATAGTTTATATTCCGAATGTATACCAAAAAATGGTTGCTATCCCGTCTTTGACTCCTTCGGATCCACTCGCCACACTGTTATGTCGGGTGAGTAGACTGCTTTTTCGAGTGTATAGCGGGGAGATCAATGTTATATAGCGAAAAACGTCAAGACAGCCTCCGAATTGACCACGAGAATGTGAATATTCTCCACTATGAGAAAACGCCGCCCACTATGGATAAATAAAGATAGATCAGGGGCGGCCAACCCTTTGCATACCAAGCGCCAATTTTTTGACAGATGAGGTCAGATGCGCCAAATTACTCTAACACATTTTGTAGCGTCTTAAGTTCATGGTTAGCGGTTGGTAAATAGATATGGGGACAAAAAAGGAATAACATTCACGCAGTAAAATTAATTAATTAACGCCAGTTAATTAAGCACCAATCTACAAATAATAAAGATTGAGGTTCCTGTACGAGAGAGTGATAGCTTCATGATACTCGTTCGGGTAAGATAACTCTGAACTACAGTTGTTGGCACTGAGAGGGAGGTCAGCTTTCAACTTGGAAGTGTCTATTTTCTCTGTTTTCCAGAACACCTGTTATTAAATTATTCTATTTCTGAATTTTGGCCATTCATTGTATTTATTTGTTATATCTCTAACTGTACAATGCTTTTTAACAATCTAAAGGGAAATACAAACTGGCTCAAGAATGCATTGTGCGACTTTTACTCGTCTAAAGCGCCACAATTTGGCCACCTCAGATATATGAAACAGCCTATAACGCTCGCTCCACCTCTGTTGCACGAGTCTCTAAGGGAGCGGCCATCATGCTGCTGTCGCAAATGTAACGTTTTCCAACATACCGCACGAGCTCGTAATGCAATAGGAAGGGTATATATACCTATTATTGATGTGTGTGTGTTACAAATTTACACTAATCGACCCTAATTATTTATTACTATATTAAAGTTACTTTTTAACTCTTCCTCGTATTTTTTCTTTGAACGATAGCAAAAATAGTGCTACGAAATGGATAGGGCGGAAGAATTTTATGATAGTTCTCAGAAACAAACTGCATTCGAAACTGTCAGTGCGAATTTGTACTTGTTGACCCATCCTGGCACAAACTTCAGAGAAGAAAGGCACTTCCCCCAAGTGCTACGTAATATTAGTTCATTACGAACTACATTTTACGTCCTTCCTGACATAAGATTGAAATCGGTAGATGCTTACCCAAATGCGTTCGTACTGGCTAATAAAGCTGAAGAGACATGTGCATATTAAAGGAAATATTTAAATTTAAATATATTTGTTGGGGAATGGCATTGCATAAGTTGGTAGTCAATCTTAAGAATTTTTGCGCGTTTTACTTTAAACTATCTGCCGCACATGCATTCCATTAGAATTATATCCTTGTTGGCATCTTACACATTCAAAATATTAAGTGTAGCTGTTTAATTATTTATATGTATCTTCATTTTTTGCTGATAATTTCACAAATAAACGAATTCCATGTGGGATTCCTTAATTATTCTCAGGTGCCGACCTCCTGTGGTCCAGTGGCTAGCGTCGGTACCTCACAACCCAGAGATCTCGGGTTCGAATCCTGCCATTGGGCTTGTTAGAGAATCGATATGATGACCACGTATCACTCCATATTCGAAATATGTCATACAATATGACAGTTCGCAAGCGACCCGGTAGGCCAAGGCCCTCTATAGGCTGTTGAGCCAAGTGAGTAGAATTATTCTCCAGTATTTAGGATGTTATTACTTTTAGTCCAGCTGACAATATAATAAAAACGCTATTCACATTTGAACTAGTTTATTTACAATAAATAAATAAAAATTTGAGTTATATTAAATAACTTTATAAAAACCAAAGTAAAATTAGGTAACTATCGGTGAATGAAACTGTTGTTAATCTTACATAACCCGAGTTAGTTCAAGACTAAAGCCAACTAGTAAAGGAACTTGAAATTTTAAAGATAAATGATTTTTTTTGAGTAGTTTTAGGTGAGCAACATATCCGCTTCCACGAGAAATAAAGCTTCTGGGACATGCTCGTCCGGTACATCTCATAAAAGGTCTTCCAGTTTTTCTGATACTACAACTCCCCGTTATTCCATTTATAATTGCTTTTCAAAAATATGCAGCGTCATTTCTAGGAACACGTGTAATATACATTAGACAGTGAGCATTCTTTTCTATCGTGATTCCAGCTTTCGATTTTGCTGCTATTATCCTCTATTGCCTCATTATATTATTTGATAATTTTCAATATCATAGAAAATCAGCTATGTGATACTGAGTTATAAATAAATCACAGTATAAATATAGGGAGAGCAAAGATATGAATTTCATCCTCGTCGCAACGCGGTCTTTAAATCCCGAATATTAGAAAGAATGTACACTCGACACTTTTGCTTAAAGCCTTCAAGCCCAAATCCCAGAACATTAAACAAAAACTGTTCCTTTCAACATCCGAATATACCTAAGGAGTGGAAATGTTTAAACCAGGCTCTGTTCAATCTAAAACATACCTTGTAATTGAAAACGTATCTTGATATTTATTGCAAAACCATTCAATTATTTTACTCCACAGCTACGAGAGATTTATAGAAGCAAATCTAAACAGTTATAAACTCTGTAAGTCAATAAAGTTTTCGTTTTTACAGGCCTTCCACTGTTCTTTCTGTTTACCGATTCATCTGCCACCATTAGCTGCCTACCAAGACACGTGGCCATAGTTTGGTATGTGATGAATTTCATTTTCTATTTTGCGAAGCTTGAAACAAGGAATCATGAATATACTTTATGATAAAATATTTCCGGGTTTCAGCCTACTCTACGTACGAAGATGTATTTACACGATTACAATACCAGAAGTATCATCGATTTTCTCATGTTGGAAATGCAATATAATTTTAGTATTTTATATATGTTGTCACAATGCATACATGTCACGTATATCGTCGGAAATTCACGTGGCCTTTATGTACTATCGTCTCTTTTACGATTTATACAACTTACCACCAATAGACAAATTAAGTTGGCGTATAAGATAGCGTATTAGTTTTTGTCTTATCATGCCTTCCTGATTCATTTAGTTACATATCATATTTGTTATAATACTTGATAATTAATTACATCAAACTTATAAGCATACAACAATGTTCGCCGTTGTGCATATTCACCAAATCAGCCTTCTGTATCGTAAACTAACTTACTGTTTACTAAGCAATAGTATTTGCTGTTGTTGTGGTATTCAGTCATAAGACTGGTCTAATGCAACCCTCCATGCTAACCTATCTTGCCCAAGCCTTTTCATTTCCTTATAACTAGCACAACACAGATCCCCTCTAATCAACTTAGTATTCCATCCTTCCCTCGCTCGTCTGTTCTTACCCCACACACTTCCCTCTAATGCTAATTTTACAAGACCCTCGTGTCTTAAAACGTGGCATATTAATGTATCCCTTCTCTTAGTCAACGTCCTCAATATTGTTCGCTTTTCCCCTATTCTGTTTAGAACTTCCCCGTTTGTGATTCTATCCACCCATCTGATTTTCAGTATTCGCCTATAGCACCACATTTCAAAGTCTTCTATTCTTTTCCTTTCCCCAATTTCTATAGTCCACGTTTGCATCCCATATAACGCCACGCTCCATACGAGGATTTTTAGCAACGATTTCCTAATATTCACACTTATATTATAGTATTAACTATATTACATTAATTTAATTTTAAAAGAGAAGTATGTAAGTTGCATTTAAAGAACGATGTCTTGATAAAACAATTCTTAAAATGAAGACCATGTCAGCTGTTTACTATTAGAATACTCACATCATAGTGATTTCGAGTTCGGTTCCGGCGTAGGCATTTATGTTGTGTGTTTCCGTACCAGTTAGTACCATGAAGAGTCAGAAGTCGCTAATGACCCATGTAGTTAATACGACTGTAAATTAAAAGAATTAGTTTTCCATCATTTGATATACCCCAGCCACTTACATTCGTCCTCACGCGTATTCAATCCATGAGAACTTGATTATATCTTGTCTTCTGTGCCAATTCCAGAATAATTTCAAAATAATGGCATAGTTTCACGATGTACCTCGGACACTTTCGTCCTTTTAATATATTTTATGTTACTTAACTTATTCATCTTTATTAAATAAATATAAAATTTCTAACGAATACAACGCAAAGAAAGTTAATGAGTAATGGTATTCATAAATAATTAACATTGAATAACTTAAAATATAATTTTTTTTCAAGCAAAACAATCTGCTTGGAATGAAATTGTTGAAGAGGCGGATGTTGTGACGTGTTATATCGTAGCTGGCTGCCGAAGAACAACTCCAGAGGGAAAATAATATTGCTTAGCAAGCAGCACAGCAACGGTAGACATTTGTCAAGTGGTAATTTGGGAGAATAAATCGAAGACGCCTGGATCTGAATTTTCTCTCCGAAGCAATGGCAATGATTCAACACACTCATATGTCGCGCAAAGCTTTTATGCTTAACGAAACGGAAGTTGAATAATATTTACAATTTTTTTTCAGCACCACGATATGAGTTGCCAAACAAAAGTAAATAAACGAAATAAAAAATCACCTTTAGTATCAATCATTTTCAAGCTTAAAGAAGAACATTTCTTGACTTATATTGAACATGGGATGGCACACATATCGATAAAGATTGCCGTGCAAACATATATGGTCATATATAGTTAACACAATAAATAGTTAGACATAATAAAACATAAAACACAAGAAATGGTTAAACAGAAGCATTTTTCGCCTTTTGTTCTACCTATTTGGCGGAGATGTATAACATCTGGATTGAATGACTCCGCTGAACATAACAGAGCTTCTTAAACTGTGGGTCACGATCCCCCAGGAGGGTCGCGAAGCAACGGAATGGGGGTTGCAAGAAATTGGTAATTATGAATCAATTTTAGAAGTAGTATATATTCACGCTACGCAGAAACCAAAATTTAAAATCAAATACTCAGTAATATAAGAGCCTCGTATTGTGTTGTTATATGGTTATGTTTCTATGAAATATTTATTCTCTTTTGAAACAAGAATCAATTTCTTGTGATTGAAAGCCCAAGGAGAGTTTGTGGAACGGTCAAGACATCTAAGCTGCCGACTCGGATTTTTCTAAGTACCATTACATGAGTTTTTGATAGAAATCAATTCACAATAACCAGTAGCATCGAAAATGGTGAATAAATATTACTATCGCTTTGTCCAACGGACATGGCATTTTCCACATTAACATACATCAAATAAAATTACTGTTCAATTTCAATAAACGTTGCACTAACTGAAATTTAGCCTGTATTTAGTTATTAATATATAAAAATTATCAAGCATATCCGTCGCTTTAATATTGTTAGACGTATTAAAATGTTGTTAAAAATATTCAAGAAAGGAATAATTGTTACGAAAATTTATTTCTTCAAATAATTAGTTTATCTACGTTTAAGTAATATTAAATGTGTTATAACAGCCTCTATCTCAGTTATTATTTTATTTAAATAATGAAATATATTACGTTTCATCTCTCCTTTGACACTTCTTCACTGTATAAAAATATAGCTGTTGATGGACCTCACTCCATGGATTCTTCTGGCGAAAAGTGGCACTGAAACATTGCTATCATTATTTAACATTCAATAATTTTCGACCGGTTTTTTATTATAATATCAGACGTTATTTGATTTAAGATCGTTACTTACATTAAATAAAAACTGACTACGAGGCTGTTCTAACTTATTTCATTTTATTTCTTCAAATAAATACATACTTGACAATGAATGAGTTCGCATATTTGCATTACATTCAATATCAAGGGAATCGTTATGAAATAAAGGAAAATTGCGTGAAAGAGTTAAAGAATAGCCGTAAATTGTGTAAGAATGGCCGGATCTTGATCCCAAATGTTTCTTTACCTGTCAATTTTTGGTCACTAAAAACATCACTGCCCTTCTATTTAGTACTGGGCGATTTATTATTTTTCTGGCGCTTATAGGTTATCAGTTTTCAATACGGGAAGAAATACTAGCGAAAATTGCGGAACTCCTGGATTATATCGAAAGATTGCAATATGCAGAAATTTTTTGAGTTATGGAAGAATCGTATGCTCGTCTCGATTCAGTGAGGTCTTACTTTGAAGGCAATCTTGAGGTATCGAACAGATCATTTTAAAGACTGTTTTTTTGGACGTGTATTTAAATTATTTTGGAGGTTGTATTTTTTGAACTTGTATTGTCCAATTGAATGAAAAAATGAAGCAACAGTGAGTAAAGAGCAGACCCCAAGCGACATGAAATATAATTAATAAAAGTCAGACAACAGGGGGAAAATTTATTTTCAGGCTTATAATAAAGTAAGAAAACAAATAATGATAGACCAATCGACAGTTAAGATCATATACATGGCGACTATACTTCTGCCATGGAAGTACGATGTTTACTCGTCAAGGAAAGTGCTATCACCGAATTTGATTGTCTCTCATTTTGTATATACAGTACTGTAGTTGGAGACCATGAATATGTATACTCAAGTACACGATTTAATATGGCGACTGGGGCTTGTCGCGCGCATGCGCCAGCAGCGTGTCCGCTATCGACCGTCGGCGACCGTAGCGCGGCACTGTGGCAGGGAGCCGCACTGCCGAGGCAGACCCGAGCCTCAGTGCAGCTACGCGAGCCTGCCCGGCCGGACTGCCGTGAGGGAGGGAAATATGCTTTCCTTCAGCTTACCCAGTGCGGCCCACGGCTCCTGCTGATCATGCTTCTCCGCTCCTCCAGCGGAGAGAAAGGACTTCTTCCCTGATCGTCAACGAATAAAACTGAAATGTAAGTAGACGTGAAGTGTGCCTGCTCAAAGGGGTTAGTTCGCACCCTTTACGCCGCCCAACCCTTAACTTTTGTCTTTACTTTGACGCAAGGAAATATCGAAATTGCGCAATAATATACTTTCCACAGATTCAATAAATTGATAAATATTTGAGTATAGAGAAAATTCTATATTATCTGGAGAATATGATAATGACTGTGTAATAAATGGATAAAAATAATAAAGGCATTGAAAGTAGTTGAGTGAGGGAGAACCTGTGATACTATTTCGTGCCTGAAAAAGGATTTAAAAAAATCTTGAACACGTTCATAACAGAAAGGAACTGCATTCGTCTTGAGAACATCAATACAGCGCGTAATCATTTGAAACCAAGGTGCTGAGACCTACTCAGTTCGGTTCAGTTTGAGAGACATTCTGCATCTGAGTGACTTATCTTGAATAAAATAGTAGTAGTTGGTTGTCGTTACAGAGGAAACAAACGTGGAAGCTGTATCGGTATTGTCATTAGAACAAAATAATCAAGAGACACTGTATAAGGAAAAAAGTATAGTTTTGAAGTTATTTGTTCCTCTGTATATTCCTATTTTTGGTGTCCACGATGCGCTTACACAGTGGCCCTGTTTAGTTTAGTTTAGTGTTATGTTATTTAAAGTTTATTGTTGGTGTTGTGAGAGGGAGGAGGAGAAATTCGAGCCGCGAGAGAGAAGGTCTCAAAACTGAGTCCGTAGATGATTTCTGATTTCCTTTTCTTCTACTTGTGTTTTGTATTAATGTTCCACTGTGTTACATTAATGTACCAGCATTTAAGTCCTATTGTTTTGAACTGGCTCTATAGTTTCCAGTCGTTTTTCGCTTTAAATCATTTGAATGGCAGATGAATCTTCCTGTGTAAATCCCACCGTTTTTGTTTCAAAAATTTTCTAAGCGTCACACTACTTAAAGTAACTGTCATATTATCGCTGACGGCTTAGTTCTCAACTCAAGATAATATTGACTCGGCTTCTTCCAGGGAATATTCAAATGAATAAATAAATCAATTCAAAGACAGGAGGCCTTTCCGCTGTAACTGCTGTAGAAAGAGTTCTCTGGATTGCAATAGAGTACAACAGCTACGTTTCGACGATCAACATCTCTGTTGTCTTCACACGACAGATTTGTCGGCCATCGAAATGACTCATGATAACCACTGATGTACCCGGGTGAAAACATGGGACCTCTTTCTACAAATACATTTGATGTTTGAAATTGTTTGGATCTGGTTAATAATTTGCTAAAAAAGTTCTGGTGTAAGACAACATGCATTGATTGTCATCTACGAGCAGTCTTTCACTAGGACCATAGCCATACACAATGATGTGTGTTGCAATGATAATACTTAATTCAATAAGCGGGTGGATCTCGAAACGAAATATATTCTGTCCTAAGGATTAATGTATAAATCTTGATGAAATTTCTGTTCATGTTGAAATAAACTCCCAACAAATACGGCCACTTCCTTTAATCCAGGCCAAAGAAAAATGGATGCTCGATCTTTGACATTGGAAATGACTTCTAGTTCATCAAATTGAGGATACTGAAGGTATACAATGAATAAAAAAATATGAACATAATATCATTTAAAATCAGATGGATGAATAGAGTAACTAACCAGGAAGTTCTAAGCAGAATAGGGGACGCGAGAAGAATTTGGATGACTTTGATCAAGAGAAGGGATGGATTAACAGGACATTTTGAGACATGAAGGTATTGTAAAATTAGCATTATAGGGAAGTGTTTGAAGTAAGGACTGAAGAGGGAAGCCAAGAATGGAATACGCTAAGGTGATTAGGGAGGATGTGGGATATGGTGTCTATGTTTAAATGAATAGGCTTGCGTAGATTAGGTTATAAAGGAAGTTACAACAGACCATATCTTAGGGCTAAATACCACAACAACACCATCATTTAAAATAAAAATCATTTTCATTTTTAATAAATTATAGCTGTATTAAGTAATTATTGAATAATACGAGAACGTGTGGTCATTATAACAACAAACCATTATTTTCCTAAGTAACGTGTTAATTATCGCTACACTGAGCTATAATTATTTGAGCTAACATAAAATTTTGAGGATGTCAAATATGTAGGCATATACTTTATTTTCGTTTTTTTTAACAAGTGTGAATATAGTTAATTCCTTCGGCGATATGAGTTTCTTTAAGCTGGGGGAAATCACTTTGAATGTCAAAGGTCGAGAATTAATTATCTCGTGACCAATGTTAAAAGACGTGGCTTTATGTTAAGGGTTTTTATTTCTAGAGGAGGACAGAGAATATGTGTCACTTTGCACATTAAACTTTTGTTCAGCAAATATATCCTTTTCAGATTCCGCTCACTTATTTTTCTATGTATTATCCTTGTAACATACCTTTGATAGCAATTCTATGTGGGAATCTATTTTCGATAAGCGTGTTTCAATTTTGGAGTTTTCACTGTGTTACCTGACAAAACCGTTGTTTTTTTCCTCACATTTGAATTGTTTTATTGATCTCTGCCAATTTGGTTTAAAGACGTACGTTTTATTTTGATTATAAAGCTTAATTGCGAAATGCTCCTGGTTGGTAGTTGTTTTGGAAGGATGGGACGCTAAACACTGCGAGATCCAGCAGTGACGGGCTCTAACGGATGGAACCATTTAGGCTCGGATTAAAACTACTCACTCCCCTCTCTTCAGAGCACCTTGATTAACTGCAACAGCCTCCACGCGACTCTTCTCTGTCTGCATTATTTCCAAACTCAGCAACCTTATTCATATATAAATTTATAACTTTTCTTTCCGCTAAAGAAATAGGATATTTGATACTAGGTGATACGTAAAATATATCTTCTCCTCGGTCTTCCATTTTCAATACCAGTTTAATGAAGGACGAGATCTTTAAGCTGTCTCAGATTAATTTTTGCAAAATTATATACTGTTTCGTTCTCAGCGTCTAGTGTTGACAGCACTATCTGACGAACGTGTCAGTTTTTTCTTATTGAGAAATATTCTAACTTACCGTCCCTAGCACATGCAATTACGCAATGTAAAAGTACGTAACTGAGAAATTTATAGGTACAAATCCTCGGTGAAAAGAATATCCGAGTGTACAGGACATCAAAAGCCGCATGCTGATATGTCGAAATTAAAAAGCAGGCGTGAGAGCGAAAATGAAGAAATTCATTTACCTTGACAACGCTTCACGAACATTGGTTTGTAATTTAATTGAAAAGTTTGTCTATACTCAACATCGTAATTGTAATTTGTTATAGAAGGTTTCATTTGGAAAGTGTGCCTGCATGTAAAGGTTCGCTTTATGAAGCAGACAATAGAAAATAAATTATTATGATTTCAATTTGATTGTGTAATTTTTTATCATTTCTAAATCTCACGTCAAACAACCCAATTCAATCTACTACCTGAAAAGTTTAACCTTCCCCACCTACCATTGACGATGTCCACGAAAAACCTGTTGTCTTAAATTAATATTTTCCCAAATAAATAATGTAAAATTAATTCTTTCTGAAAAGCTAATGAATATACAATGCAGATAATTGAAATAATTGCAAACAACATTTATTCACGGGCAGGAAGCAGGAATACTTACAGATGCTAAATACGGGGGCTTTTAAAGCCAGTACCATTTTAGTATTTTACCACTGCAGTGCTGCAGTTGCGATTTTGAGCATACCCAATCATATCCTTCGTTTATTAAGAAGCAAGACGCAGCTGTAAGCATCGTCACTTTGTGTTGGAGTGTTTCGTGAAAACAGTTGAACGACCCGCCGATTTAGAAGTGAGATCAGTGATTCGTTTCATGAATGAAAGGAATGTTACGCTAACAAACAATTTGAAATTGTCTGAAGTGTATGGGGAACCAAAAGTGAGTGATGGAATGGTGACAAAGTAAATTAGACAATTTAACGACGTTCGTGAAAGTGTACTTGGTGAACCGCGGCGGCATCTTTATCGTACTGAGGAATACAGAAAATGTTTTTCCCTTACCACAAGTGCTCAAATAACCCCAGTGACTATGTGGAGAAGTAGTGTGAGGTATAAGGTGATGATTGTTAATAAAATAACTAGAAAATAATTAATGTTCTTCTTAAATAAATATCAGTACTTGATTTAAAAACAGTACTTTCGTGTCAGGTAATTGGTGCGAACTGTGCAGTTGGTTTTCAAGATAGACAGTCATTATTTCTCCGCGTAGTCTTTTTTTTAATATCACCAGTACGTTTCTTCTGCTGCACAGTTGACATAGGTTCAAAGGCCTATGTCACTTTTACTTATGGATTTCAGAATCACTTTTCAATTAACGTCTCGTTTGTTGGATGAATCACATTACCTTCGACAATCTCACATTGCGGAAATAGTACGAATAAGTAAAAGAACAGGGCCATTTAGGTCACATACCGAAATAATGTAAAGATCCATAGTTTCATGAGGCGTTTAATAAATTAAAAAGAAACTGATTTCATTTATTTCACAAATTTCGACTGTAATATTACATGCTCATTATTTAAAACTTTAATCGTCACCCAGTATGGTAATACTAAATTAATTTTCGTTTACAGCATCGGCAATTATTTAAGTCAATTGAACACGGCAAACGTAAAATATAAACTTCTGTGTAAAAGAGTACAAATTACAAATATAAGTAGTTTAAATGCAGAGAGTAACTATGTGATAAAATAAATACCACATAACGTAGCTTTCGCCGGTTAAAAATATGAGAGCCTCAAGAACGACAAAAATATCTCCAAGTAACGAATTCAATAGCACAGTTTGATTTCCTGTCGAGTTCTTCTATTGGCGTGTACTACGGTGTCGTTCTTGCGGCTGCTGTTTTTTCACCTGACAAAAGCTACAAAGCTATCAAAAACGTTGTGTGGTATTTAATTTGTCATTAATTTACTGTATTTATTTTGGCTACTTATTTTTTGTAATTAAACTGAATATTGTCGATATTATCAAAACACATTTATTTTCTTTCTTTAGATATGGTATATTTTTTAGGAAGGAGAAGTGGGGGAGGGCTTATAATCTACATCTGTTTACAGAGTATTAAGTAAGTTTGCTATATGAAGTAAACGTGTAAGATTTAGTTTCATATCTTAAAGAATTTCTTGATTATTTAAAATTGACCATTTATGTTTCCAAATTTATGAATGAAACGTAACAGCTATGTTAATAAAGTTTACATTAAATTTGTTCTGACTTAAGGGCTGGTTTACTATTTATTTATATCAGTCAGAAAAAGTAATTAATCAAAATGAAAATGGTTAAAAAATTTGAAAAGTGGGAAAGGTTATCCAAGAGCGTAGGTAACCTAGACCTTGGTCAGGATGCCAAAACAAATTTCACATTTGGCAACTAAGAAAGAAAAATGCGTGCTCCTGAACTCAAAGTATTGTTTAAGTTACTCTTAAGACTAAATGTTTCACTGCGTAAATGCCCATATGTTTCAACTGCTCATATATGAGTATATATATATATATATATATATATGAGAGAAGAACTCTAACTCCGATTATTTATTTTTCATTGTATTTTAAACGAATAGAGAAATACATATGAATACTCATTGTATTAATATGTGGTTATTTTATGAAAACGACCTTATCGAGAATGCCAGCTTCATACGCGTGTAGGGAATCGTTGTTTACCACCGGGTTTCCCAAACTGTGTTCCGCAAAAAATTGGAGTGATTCTATCTATACTATGGATTATAATATCATGTTATAATATCACTTAATCAGTTCTTAAGACAAAAACTCCGTTTGCATCGAACGGGAGAAAATCGAATCACAACGTTGCGAAACTACGAAATCTTATTCCCTGTTTCCCGCTACAGTAGGAAATCTGAGTAACAATGAACATGTGTGGACGTGTGCAGTCAACCCCAATCCTGTACGAGTGAGATAGAGATTGCCATAGCCGAGAAGTATACAGTTAATATTTTATTTAACTTTACAATAAGCAACAAATATACATCTTCGTTTCTGGAATTTAATTGCAGTTTGTCAGGTACATTCAATGCAGCGGTTCTCAACCGGAGGTCCGCAGGAAACTTTTAGTGGCTACTTCATCCAGATTATTTAAAATTTTGTGCCATGACGTGGCTAGTGAAAACACTTTTATTGAACTTCGAAATGAGTTGTTGGTCTTATTGAAGGCACAAAATAATTCCGGATAACTTTTTCTTGAAGTTTAACCAAATCCCTCCTGGTTGATTAAACTCGCAAATCTGCCAGATATTTTTGCAAAGTGAAATGAACTTATCATTACTATGAGAAAGTATTATAATTTTTTAATACAAGAGATAAAATTAGATCTTTTGATAAAAAAATACAATTTTGGATTTAATGAGTTGAATCAAACTACCTTAATTGGTTTCCTGCCACGCATTAATGTTTGAATAAAAGATATTTTAAAGTAGATGAAGTTTCCAAAATGTTATTAGAACATCTACATAAATTGCAATCAACTATTTTGTAATATTTTCCGAAAACTGTTAAGGACGATTTCTGGGTTCAGAATCCATTTTCTGTGACAGCTAAACCTGTAGGTTTAGGTGCGCGTGACTATGAGAATCTAATTGATTTAATCAGTGAAAGAAAAATGTTATGATGAGTCTTTCTGGGCGAGATAGCCAGAAGAGTAAGCCAATTTTTCAAAACAAGCATCCGTTTTCTACTATTTTTGCGAAGCTGGATTTTCTTATTTTGCAATGAAGTCAAGGTGCAGCAACAGACTAGACGCCACAATAGATATTAGAATATAGAAATATAGTTCGTGATATCAATAAGATATGCAATTCAAGAACCCACTAAGTACTTTATTTATTTATATATGTGTATTATATTACAGGTCTATATTTAAAAATCATTACTAAATTAAATATTTTTTATATTTTACGACTAGAAATCGCCTATCTTAAAAATAAGCCAAGTGTTCCGTTAGAATGTCCGATTTAACCAAGTGTTCCATCGAAGAAAAGGTTGGCGAAACCCTGGTTTAACATATAATTATTTAATATAAAATATTATTTACATTATCATATAAATTATAAATTATATTTTTATTAAATACCGCAATACCTACTCTGAAAATATTATAATACCTTGTACATACCTATATGTTTCTAATATATTATTCCACTTGCGAAAACATCTACTTATTTCGACTCAGGTGAGGTACGAATGAATAATGTTCTTAGGTTTCGCGTTGTGGAGTTCGTGAGCCTATCAAAAGATTCTATTTCAGGATTATTATAGAAATCAGTGGTATTCCCGCTTCTTTGCCCGTTCATGTTTATTAGTTCACTCTGTCTGACAGCAAAGCTCAAAAACAAAATATAGAATCATATTAGTAATATCATTTAATTTATTGTGCCAAAACAAATATCTTCTTTAGTAATCAAAAATTTTATTCTTATTTTGGTCAAATTCATCTCTGTCCTTTTGAACGACTATTTAAATCCTCTCGTTTTAAGAGTTCAACTGTGCGTAGTTACATGTTAGGTTTGTCCACGTTTGGAACATGCTAACGGGTTTACTGAAGACTAATCTATGCTCAATCAATAATTTGAAATATGAAAAAACACAGAATAATCTCGATGTATTTCACAACTTAATTAGAGTGAATTAAATTGTTTAAAAATTACTCTTCTTCGAGGATTGCTTTTTTTATAAACATTAATTGCATATAAATCAGTTATTTGTATAAAAAATAAATATTTGTTATCCATCTTGCATGTTAAACTTTAGTTTCATATCTTTAAGAATAGTGAAGTATTTCAACAGTATTTTTTTAAGAAGACGGAAAGAATCATGTTGTTTATGACTAAGAGAAATGATAAAAAATTTCCCCCGAAATAGGTGAAACTGTAAACACCCTTGGATATGTTTGATCTGCTATAAATTCCCAAATGACGAAGAAACTTGTCACTGAATGCGTACAGAGCACAGAGGAATTTGTTGAAGCTGCGTGTTAATATTAGAATTGGCGATCATTCCCTCCATTAATAATGCTCTGTCTCCAAATTCCATCGCTGTCGTTTAATCGGATAGGGAATTTGTTACTTATATTTGGACAGTACGGTTGATCCCTGCGCATAAATTTTAGCGAGCGTTGCGACAGTCTCGACGGAAAATATGCACATTTTTTTTGCCACTTTAAGGGAAAAAAACAATAACAGTTCGGACGAGATTCAAAATCATCTCGGAAATGGCTTTTCGCCAGTATCATAGGTAACTGATTCAGTTGTCCACTGCAGAAGAAAAAGAAATATTTTATGACAGCGTAGTGTAACATTCACATACTTCTCAGACAATGAAAATAACTCAGCGGTATCAAACTGAAGAACATTTTTGTACTGGCGTAGAAAAGTAACCATAAAAACACTCATGTCGTTTACGACTATAATACTATTGATTAGTTTAATTTCTTGTTTGGGAACACTGAAAGTACAGTTAGGGTAGACATTCGGCATTGCTAGATGACATTCTTGTTTAATAAATTTTTCACCTTGCAGTCTTCCTGCTATTTTATTCGCTCACGTGATTTCGTATTACTAATATTGAGTATAAGATTGCCTTTTTTGTTATTTTTCTCGTACATAAATAAATGTGTTTGTTCTACGTGCAGGCCTTTTACTTTTACTGTGCACAACAATACTCTTTAGTCTCTTACAACCACACTCTTATTTTAGAATCATTTCCATCAAATATTTAACCCAGGCACGAAAATTGTGTTGCGGGTTTCTAGAATCCCCTTAGATGGAAACGCAGAATAGGGTGTTGGAAGTAAAGTCGTTCTCCCTCGCTCATTATCCAAGTCTCAACTGAGTAATTAACGTTTCTTTTTGTGCGGCTTTTATTCACATTTGAAACGGGAAAGGGTTACGTTAAGATTTGCAGTGGGTTGTGCTTAATTTAAGAAGCCTTACGCAGGCGTTTTCCGGAAGCCGTATTCCCGTTCCAATTTAACATTGCGGCACGAAAGTGCTCGTTCGCCACCATCAGTCTTTGTACTGTTTCCTAGGGCAGTCCCAACACCAAGCGTATAATTAAAACATAATGATCAGTCTTCCTGCATTAGATGTCAGTGATAATTAAATACGTAGGAATAGAAAATACAAAATGTATGCCTATAATCTACAAAATGAGTTGTTACCTATTAATCAAAGGTTGCATACAATCTACCTTTGATGTCTTTAGTCTAAGACAACTCTGATTTTACATTCTCTAAATGTAAAAAAATGTTTAAATTTTCCTTGTGAAAGAATACACAAGAAATCCCAATATTTAATACTCTAAACAGCATGACGCAGGGCCGCTGTAACGATTTCTGAGCGAAAGATGCTTCTCATTTCCCATTGCGCCGCTAGCTGATATTCCTTTGATACAAACGCCACACACGACAAGAAGACTCATTCGTATTAAAGTAAAGGAACTAAAGCATTTAGGTTAAAATGACCATGTTTTTAAATCGGCAACATAACACAGAACATGGGCATGGAAAAATTGAATACACTAGTTAACGTTTGATGACGGTAAAAATCTTTTTAAAACAGAGTTAATACTTATCCACACAATACTGAGATTCTTAACAGATATTACAATTCTGAAATTCTTTGTCTCTAGCTACTTTCCTTGTTTATGCTTGTAAAAGTTTCACTGTTTAATAGATATTGTCCACTGAGTAATTATTAAAACCCATTGAGCCCAAAAAAGTAACATAATAACTATCTGAAGAACTTTGGGTAGAAAATCCAAATTCTATGAAAAGTCAATAAAGTAGCAGAAGGCCCGTCCTTAGCAGCTTTTATGCCTCCCTTGACCTTCAACTTCGAAACTTTAGGAAGTAGATTTATAAAATAATAATGCTAACCATAAATCGACAATAATAACAGTACAAAATGTTGGAAAACTGTTTTATTTTAAATAAATTTTGTTCATTTTTATGAGGCAATGGCAGTGAACTTACTAAGTGAAACCCATGCTGAATATTCTCAGAGATAATTTAACTATAGTTTTAAATTACATCTAAACCTCAATTAAAACAATCCTTTCTGAAGTTGATTTACTAATAAGTCGCCAATAGCTTCTTTCAGATCAATTTTATTTAAATTAATTCATTCGTGTTCAGTGTTCAACATGACACCCATCAAAACGATATTGCCTGTGTCAAAATGTTTGAGACAGAAAATCTGTCGCGAGGCGTCGTCTGACAACTTGCTTGGGGCTGCAAGAACCTGTTTCAAGCTCATCATATCAGTCAAGATGGAGCGTGACAATGTAACAGCTGGATCATTCCATTTTAAGTGGCCTAATTTGAGAATCTATTCTCAAGAGTTTTTTGAATTTTTTACAACTTTGAAAACTTAGATACACATCTACAATATTTCAGTTCTAAATATGCATTTCTGGCTGAGATAAGGACCTTTTCGAAGAAGTCTGTCCATAATGCCACTTATAGGATATAATATTGAGGCAGTTATTAGAGAATGAACCCTGAAAATTCATTTCTAAGGGAAAACCTGCGTGTGAAGCACGAAAACAACAAAGAAAAGTTACTCAAGTATCATCCTTGGTCAGCATAGGTCCCCAAAGTTGTCGAAAAAATTTCGCCTAAATTTTTCTGGGATGGCATCTTTGTTATTTATTGGTATCTGCTATTTGAAAAAGACAAATGTTACAGGTTTATGGGCACATCGAAATAACACGAAAAGAAATTTAAACGATTTTCTTCATGAATTATAAGTAGATCAAAACCAATTTTTCAATTTCACACAAAGTGCTCCGAAAGTTTCGGTTATTTTTTGGGTTTAATTATTGAAAAAATACAAAACCAATACACTAATGTTCGGAAGAGTGTCGTTCCCGCAGAAAGATTGCTAATTTGTCTTAGTTAGCCTTTCATATATACATAAACGATGCTCAATAGTTCTGTTTATAAGACTTCTTTGAAAAAATATGAATAAAATAACCAACAAAAATAAAATTTAATTAAAAATACTAGTACATTTCGTACTTTTCATTCTAACCTCATGAGGTAGATTAATAAATTTCTGTAAAACAGTCATTAAATGAAAAATGTTAAAATTTAGAATGTGGCTAACGCATAAACATTGCTGCCGATTATTCGCCAACAACACAACCGAGCAAATATTCAAACTAAAAACATTTATTGTTTTTATTTGAATTATCCTTCAAAATATGATTGTTTTTGAACACAAGCTATCAGTCGACTTACATTCTTGAATTTTAGCTACAAAATAGAACAACAATAGGAAATTGAATAATCCATATAAATAAATGATAATGCATGTGACGGGCACCAGTCGTTATGTATCGGACCTGTTCAAACAGTTGCAAGAGTTAAGGTTTGCCCCTAGGCGTTCCTATACCATACGTCCGATTGCCATGAAATTTTAGTTTAGCACAGATGACCCCAAAGAAAGTTTATGTCGATCTTTTGAAGATTTAGATTCATTCCTTCCCCCTTTCATGCCTAAAAGGTGCACTCGCCAATAATATTCTCGCAACTTCACGATTGCCTTTGATGATTTCGTCTAATAGACGATTGAAATGAAATTTTGATGTGTTTTAGTGCTAAATCTGTCGATTTAGGTTCCTTCCTAGCCATCTTTCAGGCCAAAACGTTCCTATTCTAAGGACATTTACAACTTGCAAATGGATAGTTCCTATTTTAAGGACATATAAAACTTGCAAATGGATTGATTATGCCCTCACATAAACTATTATATTAATTATTTAATGAATTTAAGTTTAATATATACATTTATTTAAATAAAAACACACTAATGTTAAATAGGGTCCTGCGCGAAGATTACAGGTACAAAATAAATAATTAAAGAGGACGATTTTAAAGTTCTCAGGGTTAAAATAATAGTTGGGTAACCACGTGTAGTAGTTTCCGTTCACTGAACGAACCTGTTTTGTTTCCCTGTGCCTCTTGGTACGGATTAACGGGCAACTGGACTTCCTTTTCTCGTTGTTCTGGTTGATCCTGGGGCTGCTGGTAACTTGAGGAAAACTCGAGCCTTTTCCTCCTTCTTTCTTTGTTGTTTTCTTCCGATAATTATACTTCAATCCTTCGCTGCTATCTTGAATATCTCACACCATGCTGCTGATTCCTCGACTTGGCCGACGGTTTACCATTACTATACTGTTCCGCTGCTTCCTCCACATGTCCGACGGTTTACCATCACTTTATATTTCTCCTGTAGCTCTTCAACGTGTCCGACGGTTTACCATTACTATACTGTCCACTGCTTCCTCCAATGATCAATCCGCGCTTCATACTCTCCTCTACCTGTCGATCCTTACGTTATACTGACTATTTTTCCACCCTTCACCTTCGCAGTTCATCTCCGTATATTCCCCCTCCAAGGGATAAAACTGCCAATCATCGTGAGTTCTCCGTCAAGCGCGGGAGATTTGTTGATGACACAGGTATGTGTCCCAAGGAAATCCCGAAAGGTGAACGCTCCTTTAGCGAAAAACAAGCTAACCGTTAACCCCGCATTCAGGTTTATCTATACAGCCGCCAACTTGGCGTCTGGAAAACCCCCTTTTTCCTGGCCAACGACATGCTCTTCCAAAAATTTCATTTTATCTAAAATTCCATAAATTGAAATTAAAATTGGGTGAGGGTTCTACTGCGCTACATATTTCTCCCTATTATTGCGTCATAATGACGTAACGCAGGTGCGGAAATGGTGACGCAACAATATCAGCGCAGGATGTCTTCTGCTATTTCCTGAACGAACGATCCTTTTCTGCTACTACACTGTCACCCTGACTTTACAGTAGGTCAAATATAGATTCTACATATTTAAACAATACTATCAAAGGTAGATCAACAAATTTATAGATATTCGAAATAAAATAGACTATACGCTGAAAGGATAACCTATGCATACAAAATATAAAAATGAGTGCAAAATGAACGTAATAGATATACGCGAGGACCCATTACTATAACATACACTTACAATAATAAATAAATACAATTTCTAAATATACATAGCCTGAAATATACAAAAAAACACACACAAATAAATATGTACAATAAAAAAATTAAATACACAGGATGGGATAAAGGTATGTGACACGGTCTTTCAAATCTCCCTTTTTTACAATTATTTAAGACTTTTATTTGATTCACAGGCGTGTGTGTGTCCGGGATTCTATCATTCGTTTCCTGGAATAAAACAAACAGTTCACCATCATTTAATTATACCTTTTCACTAGTCACTAGTTGTTGTTTTTACCACTTTGTTCACAGTCCAGAAGCACTTGCACTCACACGCAAAATGTCAGTTTTCTGTGTTGCGTTGAAGACGCTTCACTTGCGCAGTGTCAACTACAGTTTTTTACGTCTGTGGAATGGCTCGAGATGGTAAACTTTAAATACTCGTATGCCTCCTTCTCAACGTGACGGATTTTTTGGCATTATTCCCCATATTTTCGTGTATTTCATATAGCCCTTCATAATTTGGTAGCCATTTATCATTTATTTTCGTTTCGGCGTCAGAAATTCGCGCAAATTGCGTAATAGTTCCCATTCTCCGATCTCGTACTTGTGATCGCGTACTTTTGGTGCCTTGCCCTAGATTCGGCATTTTTATTAATGCGAATAATCGTGAGTTTTTATATTGTTGGCAGGCCGAAATCGTCGGGCTCTGGTGGGTAGATTATTGCCTTGTCAAGGGGAAGCGTTTCTCTCTTTTCCCTTTGTAATTCCGCCGGGATAATTCCCGTGGCCATACTTAAATTAGTATTTAGGGAGTCAGCTACTTGAAATAATTCGTCTACCCATCCCCGGTGGTTATTTCGGCAAAATATTCTGAACAGTACCCCAATTTTCTTCATGTACCGCTCTACCCCGTTAGTTTGTGGGTGTTGAATACTAGCAAATACACTTTTTACCCCCAGATTTTTCATTTCTCCCTTCCATGATTAATTAAAAAACTGTGTCCCATGGTCGGTCAGTATTTTCTCAGGGCAGCCATGTTCTGGGATATAAATTTTTTAAATTTTATTTAAACATGCCTTCGTGGTGGCGTTCCTGAGTGCATACAGGCATACATATTTTGTGTATGCATCAAGCACTACGAAGATGTGACACATTCCTTACCGGCCGCGAACAAGGGGTCCATACAGATCGACCATCAATATCTCTCCCTTTTTCGTCGGTTATATAGCTTGGTGAGGGCCTTCAAATCTATTAGGAACGTGGTTTGCATGTTTGACAAAGGAAACATGTTTTTAAATATGTGTTAATGTCTCGCTCCATGTATTTCCAAAGTCTCGCAACAATCGGGAATTCTTGTTGTCGTCGTGTGTGAACTTCAGAATGTCACCTCAGCTCGCCATGGGAACCCATAACACCCATTTATTGCTCGCAAGCAGATTCCGTTTAAATATTAAATCATCCGTCAGTTGATACGTTTCTCGAGTTTTCCGGGTTATTTCATCGTCTCCTTCCTGTTCTGGGCTGGAAAGATGCCGAATTAATTCCCCAGCCTCTGGATCCGACGCTGTGTCACGTTTTAATTTCTGCTCTTGCGCCTTATACTCACTCGCGTGTTTGGTTTAAAACTAGCGCGGAAATTATGACCGGTTGAGCATGCTTCCGCCTCTATATTTTCATTTACCAGATTTCGACTTAAGAAATCAGCGGCCTGATTCTCGCTACCGCGTACATGTTCGAGTTTAAAATCACACAGCTCTAGTGCAAGCGACCATCTTTGTAGCCTCTGATTTGTGTGATCGCACCTTCGGAGGAAAGTAAGAGCTTGGTGGTCTGTTTTTAATGTCACGGAATTTCCCACCAGATCTGTCCGAAATTTTTGCATAGCAAACACAATTGCCAACAACTCTAACTCAGTGGTACTGTAATTTTTCTCATAGGTCCCTGCTAGCAAGTCTAACTATCCTTTCGTGACCCTCGTAATCTACTTGACTTAGGATAGCTTCAATTCCTACTCCACTAGCATCGGTTCTCACAAAATATTCTGTCCCTGGCATAGGATGTCTCAGGAAGACACGTCGTTTGAATGCCGCCTTTACCTGCTAAAATGCCTCCTCATGTTTTCTCTCCCAACTCCATCCTTTCCCCTCGTTTAGCGGGACAATCAGGTTTGAAAATCGGAATTTGATTTTCTTATAAAAAGATACGAACGCGAGTAAACTTCGAAGCCCTTTGACAGAGGTTGGTCTAGATAACTTCTCAATTTCGGCTAAGCGATCAGCCAGTGGTTCGTACCCTGTCCCCCAACAATATGTCCTAAGACAGGGGTCCTCAAACGGTCGGTTGCGAATGCTTTCGAAGTCGATCTCGAGAAAAATTAACCGATATAGATCTATTCACAGATTTTGTTTTAGTTGATCCTGAATTAGGCCAGAATAATCCCCAAATCACTGTCTTCTATCGTAATAATCCCTGCTAGCGGCGAAAGGCGGCTTTATCAGAGAAATGCGTGGTACTTGTCAAAGAAATTCCGCGACGCGCACCGTTTTTGATTCCCGCCCATTTTTTTATAAACTTCGGGCGGAGTTTTTGGCGGCACGCTTACAAACAAACCATTCATTAGTTAAGTACTTGAGAACATTCGAGACTTCGTCCGCGCCAATATAAATGTTGCGCCTGTGGGAGTCAGTTTTGAAAAATTATGTGTCGAGCTAATTACAATTTCCCTTCGTTTTCCTCATTCCATTCCATTATCGATCAACAATTTTTGTGTTCCAAAGTTCTAAACATGGAGAGATTATGGGCATTGCAATAAAAATTGTGAATTCCATCCGTGCCCGTAAGAATGAAGGCTCTTCAAATTGCAGATGGAAGGTAGTGAATCTGCTGAACACACTGATTTAGTTCTTCATACGGAAATCAGGTGGTTGAGTCGCGACAAATTACTAGAAAAGTTTAAAGAATTATTGCCCGAAATAATATATTTTCTGAACCAAAGACGTGATGACACTCAGATGCTAAAAAACGGAAAATGGCTGACTGATTTAGCATTTTTCGTAGACTTTCACAATGCATTTAAACACCATTAACTAGGAGCTTCAAGGTAAAGGAAAATCCATTATTGAGATGATTACCCCAATAAGCGCATTCATAAGTAAGTTACAACTTATGATAGATAAACTGAAAAGAAATGATCTGAAACATTTTCCGTCTTTGAAAGTAAGGATTCCTTAATTAAATTTTTATATTTATGAGGGAAAATTATTAAATATTTTGGGCGGATTCAAAAGACGTTTTTCTGATTTCAGTAAGTTATCCTTTTTTTGCGTAAAACGTTAAGGAATGTGTTACTGAAATAGCAAGTCAGTTTAACATGGACTCGTCTTCTGTTGAAAATCAGGAAGTGTAGATTATATCAGATCTCAAAGCCACAGAATCTGGTCTTTTATATTTGAAAATAAATATCCGAATCGCCCTTCAGTTGACGGAAATGTTTGGGTCGACTTACGTGTGCGAGTTTGTATTTTCTGAAATGAAGATAATTAAGTCAAAATATCGCAATCGATTAACTGACGAAAATATGCCATCATGCTTGAGATTAGCACTCGGTAATTACGTACCACCTAATGAAAAGTATGCTGACGGCATGCAGTGCCACGCTTCATCATCCAAAGTCAGTCTTTAGTTAAGTTTAGAAACTGGAACTCGTGTATTTTGTAAGAACCAATAAACTCGCAATTTTGAATAAGTAAGATTTTTTTCATTGAATTTTTAGTTACAGCCTCCCTTGACTAAAAAAATCTATTTTCCGGAAAACTAATTTCTGTCGTTCCTACTAATTCTACGTGAAATTCTGCAAGGTCCCTATATATAATATACTTAAACCTGCTCTCCGATAACCCTTCCTACCTAGACGACAATCCTGCATCACATATACTTGCAGACTCTCAGAGTCGATCGATCGGAGTCTAACAATATTGAGGAAGATCTTCAGCCGTTCAAGTTTGAGCATCCCTGTCCTAAGATCTCGATTCGGTGTTGGGGAAAATTTCGTCTTTTCAAATTTAGCCAGTTCGCCAACAGGCACTTAAAGAACATATCTCTTACATGTTCTCTAAAAGTCTGACTAGCCACGACAAGGTCATCGACGTAATACGTAACAAATTTCTTAATCTCTGGAGTCAGGACCATATCAAGACGCTGTACGTAAACTTGACATGAGGTCTTGAGCCCAAATGGCAATCAGACATATTTGTAGGCGTGCCCCTCGACAGTGAAAGCTGCCAACTTCCTCGACTCGGGTTCCAACTCGATCTGATGGAAACCTTTTGTCAGATCGGTTGATGTCAGCCTACGCTTGCCTTCGAATCGTTTTAGCGCTTCCTCAATAAGCATGGGCCGTTCGTGTTGCTCCACTATCACCTCATTTAGACGTCGGGCATCAAGACATACTCTGACTTGGCCAGACTTCTTCTTCCCAACGAACGTCATGGGACTACAGTACAGGCTAGTAGACCTCTCAATTTTTCCGCACTTCTCTAATTCTGCCAATGCTTCCCTGACTCGGAGGCGGTATGCAAACGGTGTAGCATAAGTATTTATCCGGAAAGGTTGGTGCGGTAATACATGAATTCTGTATTGATAACCTGTCAACTTTCCTGGTTGGCTACTGAAAACTTTGCTATTTTCTCTTAACATTTTCTGGAAGATTTCTTGGTTAACATTGATTTGTTCCGATATCTCCACAATTTGACGTTCCATCTGCGCCTTCCCCTTATCAACATTCTCTACCATACCTATTTCTGTCACGGCTCCCTCAACCCCGAATTTACCTCCTCATGTGCATACACATTGTACTGGACATGCTCAAAAGCTTCCTCTATAGGTTTTCGCTCTCCACTAATATTTTCCACTTGAACCGGCCTCGGTTCCTTTAACTACCTCCCGATCAACTTCCGTGATTTCACCTTTCTTTAACGTCGTTAAAGCTTCCATCCCTATTATAATTTTGGAACAAAGATTCCGCACCACCAGACATCTTAGATTAGTATAGGTATGTTGTAAAGGGATCCACATCAGAATTTGCTTTGATATACGTTCACACTGTTTTCCTATCGCCCCAGCACCTCGCAACTTTGTAACAGGTAGCTCTGCAATGATGTAACCTCTTTCTTTTAATTCTGCAAGCAGGTCCTCCCTCACACATGAAATTGCAGCCCCTGTATCCACAATGGTTTCTGCCCTAAAATTATCTTTAAAATCTAATTCTATCGTCGCGATTTTCCCCGTGTCCATATCGTCTTCTACTAAATCCGAATTGAAAAGGGTGATGCGGAAGGTAGAGCATGGTTAAAATATTTATTATAATCATATTGCTCTGTTTCCATGAACATTTTTAAGAAAGTGAATGATTAATAATGAAATATGATAACGCTTCATGCAACACTTGACTGAGATTTATTATGTACTTTGTTAAATATTGTCCATTAACTTAATTGGTATTATTTGCTTCACTTCCGAAGCATTATACTTGATTTTCAAATAGATTCCGAAGCTTCAAAAACTCGAATTTTAACAATGTTCCAGGGAATTAATATGGTCTGATCTAAGGCACAGTATTCCAGAATACTTTTTCTCCGACAGAGGATTTTCGAGGAGGATCTCTGGAATAATCGGGGATTAGTTCCCCCTTAGAGACAGCTGACGCGTCAGCAGTTGGCTTCGTTCGCGAACGTCTCGTTTTACTAGAAACTTTAAACATGAAAATTCCAAGGAAGTAAAAAATAATGAAATAGAATATTTCAAGACGTCATCCCGATTCAATTATGAAGCTGACTGATTTTTATCTCCTAACCAGGGCCGTATTGGCGTGCTTCTCACGTTGATGCCTCTCCCCCCTCCTTCCAAAAAATTAAATATATTTTTATGCAGTGTTATATATATATATTATACTGTAAATTAATTTAACTATTTAGGTATTCAAAAAAAATATTTGTCGCCGACATAATACGGACCTGCTCTAGCAATGCCTTCAGATTATTTTGTACACTATAATTCAGTCTGTTTTCTCTTTCAATTGTCACCTGCTTTATTTCATTAAAAATATTAGCTTAGTTCTGCAATTATTTTAAAATATCCCATATTTTTATATAGTATAATATTATTTCTTCTTCATATATAAAATTCTCTTTAAATCATAACTGTAAAAGAAATTCACCTGTTTTCTACTTCTTAAAATAATTAGAACATGGTATTTAATATAGTATTGTATCACTGACTAATATCTTGCGGTTTCTAGTTAAACAATAGTTTGTAGTGTCATATGACAGGCTTTGTCACTTAATTAATCGAGTAGTACTGAAATAGTATTGTTGTAATTTAAATTTTAAGTTTTATCTTCAAATTTAATTAAAAGTTGTGTTGTGGTTGTTGTACGACTGGTCTGATGATACCCTCCACGCTAACCTATCCACTTCTTCCCTAATCTGCTTAGCGGATTCCATCCTTGATTCCCTCTTCTGTTCTACCCCACAGACTTCCCTGTAATGCTAATTTTACAAGACCCTCACGTCTCGAAACGTGGCCTATTAATTTATCCCTTCTGTTGGACAAAGTCCTCCAAATTGTTCTCTCTTGCCCTATTCTCTTTAGAACGTCCTGGTTAGTTACTCTATCCATCCATCTGATTTACAGCATTCTCTTATAGCACCGCATTTCGAAAGCTTATATACTTTTCCTTTCTGCAATTCCTATAATCAACGTTTCGCACTCCTATAACGCCACACTCCACGCGAACACTTTTAGTAATTATTGTTAATACTCATACTTCTATTAGTCGTAAGTAAATTCCTCTTTTTTGCGAAAGCCTTCCTTGCCTGTGCTATCCTCCACTTTATGTCTACTACACTATAAAAGTTATTACAATTCATTTTTTAAAATGGATATGGATCTTTTTACTGGGCTTAAATGTTGACATTAAATGTATAAAGGTTACACTCATGGAACTAATCTGTGTTCAGCTCATATTTTTAAATTCTTACGTATCATACGCTTGCTTAAGTTACTTCTCTGGTTGTTGCCTTGCCACAACAGGCGTAGTTGCTCATTATTTTCCACCAGACTTGATGAATGTACGTCCAAAATCTAAACAAGGTGCACGAATAATAAATCAGCTTTCAACAAACTTTTAAGTAATTTCTATTAATATTCCTCTCTCAATTGCTCTAATCTCGTTACAGCGTTCTACTATAACATCGGAGCTATATTTTACTGCTATTTTCAGTAAATTTTAACTACGAATATTTTCCATATATTCCAGCATTATATTTGTTCATGCCCACTTTACGTAGTTGAAATATGTTAGCTAGTGACAATAAACGAAGTCAATGATGTTAAGAACAATATTTTATTGTAACTTGTGGAAATGAACGAATTTGCTTTCCTCGATGTCATTGTCTACGTAAGAATACAAAAAAAAACTTAGTTATAATTTTTTAGCTGATAAATCAAGTCCATACACTTGAGAACTAGACTTATGCCAACATTTTGCGGTGCCTGTAGTAATAAGGCTCCCAAAAGCAATAAATTACTTTGGGGCACAAACTCGAGGCTGCTATTACAACACGCGTTGCATCACACACAGCGTAATTGTTATAAATTTCGTAGAAATTCAAAGAATGTCTCGTTACATTTTGTTAAAATTTTAATTGGAATGAAATTAAACAGTGTGGATGGAGACAATGTGAATAATAACACGGACGAAAGAACGTGAAATTGGTCAGTCGTATAGTAAGATCTAATTTATACTATTGCACTCGTTTCCAGGATTTTAGTTTGATTTCTCTACTAAGTAATTCTTGTTTCACAATCATTATATGATTCATCAACTGGTGCTTTAGTTAATACACAGAATTACTTCTTAATTCGCGAGCTACTAATATTGTTTCGTCCTGCCAAAGCCGTAGATGGTTTCGTCCCTTGGGGCAAAGACCAATCTCGGAAGTATTCGAAGCTAACCATTAACGTCCAAGGATATTGTCGTGTACTTGTAGCCTTCTTTTCTATCATTGGTCTGATAGGAAGGAAACGCGCCTCACTGTTTGGAAACCGACAACGACTGAGAACTGACCACCCATGACCCTTTGTCAGTTACACGCAACATAGCAAACAAACTTATACCGTACACTGGACGTTCTCACTCTTTAGGCCATGGAGATGGTCACCTTGTAACGAATTTAGAGAAGACTGACATTCGGTAGCAATTAGGATAATTGCTTGACTGCTCAAAGGCCTGCCGACTGCAGGCAAATTAAAGTCTGCCTCTGGAAATGTGTTATAGGCCTGGCAAACCTTTTTGTTTATCAAAATTGCCATATTCCCATGTTTTCATATATTATTCACATAAGATTTTTAAAATCGAAAAAAAAAGATGTCATACGACACCGCTGTTAATTATTTATACGGAAAGATTAACAATAATCTGCTTATTAATTTAGATGTTATTTCAGAAATTTTACTATTGCGTTTTGGCATTCTTCTAATATTACTGTTATTTGTAACTTTTTGGTTACCTCTCTGAATGAAATTCAATGTAATATAATCTAGCAAAGACTTGAAGAATGGAATTTCTTCATATCCTTCCTTGGCTCTGCAGCCCATTCAGGGCCTTGCCCTACCGGGTCGACTTACTTGACCATGCCAGGATTTGAACCCGGGGCAGCGTCGCTGCTCACAACACAGAGGTCCCGGGTTCGATTACTTGCGTGTTTGTGTCGTCACGGTCACGGAGACTGGGATTAAGACTGCTGGAGAATCGTTACGCTGACCACGTATCATTCAAGTTCGGAATGTATCATGTAAAAACAGTCCGCAGTCGAACCGGTAAGGCAAGGCCCTAAATGGACTGCAGAGCTGAAGAAGAATGAGAAATAAAGTATATACGTACGGTTGAAAAGTCAATGTGTCTTAGATCTGCGTTTTCGAATAGAAATTAGTGTTTCTTTTACCTTTTATTAAATCCTAAGTCAAAGAAATTTCTCTTCCTAAATCTGAAGATAATAATTGTTTCGTGGTTGTGATGTGCTATATTTATGTCCGGGTCTAATTTATAACAAAATGTTCGTAGAGAAACATTTTACTTTAACGATCCAGTTATTTGCATCCTATTCGTTTTATCGACTTTACTTGAACTTGACTTTTGTTTTGAACGCAATGATTAAGAGCTTGGCCTTTAAAAGCCACGTCACGTTGAGTAAACCCCTATTTTCCGCCAACACGCCATTATCAGTGCCTCATCCCATCCTTAACGAGAATTTCCCCGGCGTTAGATGTGGATCGAGAGATTTTTCGGACGAGCGGAAGATGCGGGCGCTCCGCCAAATGGGTAAGGGCAATTTAAAGATATGGATCTCGTATCTGGGTCCCTGAATTAATCTATTTCATTTTCGCCTTAACCTAAACTGTAGCAACAGCAATTAGATTGTGGTCGACCTTATAAAACAAACTCTTGCAATGCAAGATTCGAAGAAATTTATCAATATACTTTACCATAATTCTTTAACAGTTTTACTTTTGAAATATAAGGCAGATTATTATTTTTTATTATTTTTCTACAGATTGAAAAAACTTACTTTGACTGAAAGACAAAGCTTAATATTTAACCAAATAATTTTTTTTGGCTTAACAGGCTACATGAAGGTGATCCTAAAACAGGCAACTCCCCTTTAATAGCATACGAAGGGAATTGAAAAGGGGATGCGGATGGTAGAGCAAGGTAGCCAAGGGTTAACTAGGGCCCCCGGGCTATGGATTAAGGATCCTACCCGGTGTTTCACCTAAAGAGATGCAGGGAAAACCCTAGAAAACCTGAATCAGGTAGGTCGGGCAACGGGTACTATTCTCACGTCCTTCCAAATAATGAGAGACGAGTTTGCTGTGGGGTCGCAGCATTCCCGTCTCCATGTCTACAGATGTTTCAGGAGGCAGTTGGCCGACTGATCCAATGGGATCAGCGGACAACTCTTGCTATATGCCCAAGGTCTTCGACCCCAGTACATATACCTCCTAAAGTAGGTGAAGGTGTATCGGCATGTGAGAACTTTGATAAAAACATCATAGAAAGCGCGAGGCATTCCCGACATAATCAGCAGTCTCTCTGGGGTGAAGCGCTTGCGAGAAAACTCCCGCAGCGCCCTCATCAGCACAAAATAATTTTTTGGGGGGGTAATAGGCTACATGAGGGTGATTCTGAAGCAAGCAACTCTCCTTTAATAGCATAGGAAGGGAGTTGAAAAGGGGGGATGTGGAAGGTAGAGCAAGGGTTAACTAGGGCCCCCAGGCTATAATGTAAGGATCCTACCCGGTGTTTCACCTAAAGGTGATGCAGGGAAAAACCCTATAAAACCTGCATCAGGTAGGTCGGGCCAGTGGGTACTACTTCTGCGCCCTTCTGATGACGGGAGACTGGATTGCTGTGCGAACGCAACAAACCCGCCATCCGTACCTTGATCAGTATTGAGAGGCAGTTGAACGTCTGGTCCAATGGGGTCAGCGAACAACTCTTACCGTTTGCCGAAGGTCTTCGAACACTCATTTCCCATCAGGATATCCTCCTGATTCCCGTGTATGTCCCACAAAATAAAATTCACTACGCCTCGTATTTATATGGCGCATCGTGTGTGCCACACTCGAGAGATGAACATTTTTGTATATTTTTTAAGTAAGTAAATATATGGTTACTTAAATAAGACGTTCATTAAATTTACAAGCTATTTCGTGCTAAACAGACCAAATACATGGATCAACTACCTTATTCTTATAAATGAAATTCATTGTTTACATGAACAAAATAACTCAAATTTTGTACGCGTGTTTGTATGTATGGTCTGCATAAACGCGTGGATCAATTTCAACCAAATTTTGCGCACATGTTGTTCGCGACTCAGAAATCAGCAAAGTTGCAGTAAGACACGGCTGGGGCTGGAGGAGATGGAAATTTTTAAATATGCAAAAATCAGCGGATATTTCCGTCGAATAAATACTTCTCGGAGCCATTTACTTTTACGTCGTTTCCCCTGACATTATTTGCATCCGTCCCATCCTAATGACGTACAGAACTTACTACAAAATACGTAACGTACGTGTATGCGTGCGGCGGCGACGACGTTGACATGAAACAAAAAGTATCATAACTTAAGTAAAATATTAGTTATATTTAAGAATTTATATCCCGGGCATCGCTGTGCACTCAGATTTAGTACGATAAAATTTAAAAGTATATATGGTGATTAAATCGAATTATTAACTGTTACTTATGTATGACGTGATCACGTGCCGTTGGTACTAAAATGGCGTGATAGCAAATCAAAAAAAAATCTCTGCTTTTTACGACTTGTGGCACACTAACTTACGTACACTCCCGTAAACAATTCCCCGTCACAACAGTCACTACAGTACTATGTCAAGTGACATACAATAATTGCTGATACAATATACACGTGAAGTATTAGTCTACAAGTCGAAAAAAGAATAAAATTTTAGAATAATTTCGCTAGCTAGTTTACTGACTAAACACACCTTTCCATACACTGTACCACGTATGTCACAAATATCTAAATAATAATGAATTCAGTCCAGCAGTATTCATAAAATAATTTGGACATACTGTTAATTAAAACTGTTGTGTATCTGACGCCTATTAACCCTCAACACAAAAACTTAGGACTACTTAAAATAAACTAGAAATGCATTCCCATTAATCTAACGAATTTATTAATTATACTAGACGAACAGACTTTGTAACGTACAAATTAAAGTTTAGCTAAATAACTTCGTAAAGCTTAATACTGCTTAGTTGTAATGTGCGAACACAATCACTAAGGAGTCTTTTCGAATGAATGCGGAAACTTTATAAAGGCAGATAATAATAAACGTCATGACCATGAACTAGAAGATTTGTTTGCATTCTCCCGAAAGATGTAATTGATGTATGTCAGAACTATCTGCTTCAAAAATATCAAAAAATTATTTAATGATAAAATATCAATTTTTTCTTACCCTAGCTGATGTGTATAAAATCGAAGAATACTTGTATAGGCCTCTACAGTCCTGCAAAACACAAACTCGAAATTGTAAAGTTAATTTTTATTAAAAACTTATTCTAAAATACTCGTATTTATTTAATAATATATAAGCACGTGTGTGTAATTCATTCCACGATAATAATAAGGAACTTAGAGCAATTCGAAATGTCTCTGTGCATATCCTAACGGATGCCAGATTCGTTTATAATGAATGCGTTTATTAATTATACATCTCGGCACAAATTGTCTTTGTACTACAATTCCAGAGCTAATAAAAGAGGAGTGCTATTTATAATTCGTTTAATTAGAGAACATTAGAACCTAAAAATGAATTAAGTTTCTACAACTACTTAAAAGTAATCTTATGTGCATACGTAAGATTACTTTTAAGTAGTTGTAGAAACTTAATTCATTTTTAGGCTCTAATGCTATTATATTTGTATTTTAAAGATTTTAAACTTGTAAAATGATAATTTAATAAGGTAAATCTTTATTATTTCCCAACATTTACGGCTATAAATATTCTTAGTTATACGCAAAATAATTCTCTGGCAGTCAAGAATTTTGGATTCAAGAAAGCGGTTCCCGTTTGTTGAACTTAATCAGGAGTGAATAATGAACCTATATTATTAATATAAATGTGAAATAAAAACCTACGTGTTCAGACTCTATACAATTGGAATACTCTAAGGTTTTATTTTACACTTAATACAATTTGTAATCTTAAGGCTACGAGAAGAGAAAAACTATTTTAATTCGGTTTATTGTTAATCCATTCCTTGTAAGATATTTTTATTTCTCCCCTAAGCAAATTTAAAGAGTAAATCTTGACTGAATCAGAACTTTCCCTTTAGAACCACGGAGATTTGGTCAGGCATATGTACGTATTGGACGTAAATTTATATCATAAGGCCACAAGACGTTTTGCCTGTCGATACTTCTTTTTCCTGTCTCCCTCCTAAATTTGCCTTTAATCTCTTCATAACGTAGACTGTTATTTCCAGGTTTTCTATCGTTAGTCCTACGACCAGCCTCTTTGACTCTGTTTCTCCATTAAGTTTCATTTGCTTTCCGTTCTCTTATATTAGGTGCTTGATTTTTGTGGAAAACCTTATAGACTGTCCAGTTTCAATACAGCACTCAGTAAATTTGCAGCTCGAATAATAAAGCATATAAGCCCTCCTGATTCTTTAAATTTTCCACGTTTAATATATTTAAGACATAATATACATCAGAAGCATGTTTGACGACTATTTGTATTATGACTGTCAACCCATTTACAAGTTCCATATGAGTCGTAAACGAATAATGTGTAGGAGGATCCGTAAAGGGCAGTGGCACCCAAAAGTGAACGTACTGAAGACGCTGTTTCGTCGAATTACCTCTGTAGTCGTTCATAAATCATGCTGTTGTGAGACGTTTAGGGGGCACACATTCCGATCCGATGACCTCCGCTTGGTGGGGAACACCAAGGCATCTGGCGTAGATATCGTAAGTTGGCCCCACAGACTGTGATCCCCGACGTGCTGCGGAAGTGCGGAAGACAAGAATAGTTACTTCTGCAAATCCTATACTGACAGTTATTGATCGTCGCAATATAAGCTAATATCTCCATATGTCCATATCTCTTATTTAAATTTAGAAAACTGCACACAAACCATTTCTTTCCTAGTGCGACAAAGTTAATTTTCATTGTTCAATTTTTATCTTATTTAATTAGGTAACAACAGTGTTGCTTTCTAGTGTTTAAAGATAAAAGTTGGACTGAATCGGTAGAGCAGTCAAAAGTTTTGAATATGCACTGAATGCCCCCGTGATGAAGATAAGTACTTTCTTTTATTTTCTGTTAAAAGCATAACTGTTTTACTCTTCTTCCTTATTTGTCTCTGCCAGGTTTATTACTTTTCACTTTACCAGGATGGTATCACTCGTGCATTTAATCGAATTTCCTCGGCATATGAATACTACGACTCAGACAGATAAAGGTCATGCAAATAGTCAAAGATTGAAGCTTTCCCATTGTAGTTGTCGAAGAATAAGTTCTCTGGTTACCTCTCGGGTGCGACAGCGATTAAAATGTGATGTTTTTACTACCTTAAGGTCTTCCAGGCGAAGAAGATGAGAGAGCTTAATATCTGTGTGGAAACCCAACAACTCTTTCTTCGTATTATTTCTGACTTATTTCTCTTGGCTCTTGAAATTTCTTTGTAACTATTGGTTTTTGCAATGCTGGAATTAAGCGATTAACTTAGCTATAGTTATCGTTATCTTCTTTCGTATTGGCAAATATATTATATAACGGATTGGCAGCTTGTGTGGGCGATTTTAATTTAATTTAATAACAAATTTTTTAGGTGTGGTTAAATTTTCGTTTTTATATGTTTCTCATTTTGTTTAAGTTATATTGTATTTCATTCGTTTCGGCCCCCTACGTTGGTAAAAAGCGTAAGCCTCTCATTTCAAAGGAAGTAACTAAAAAAGACTATAACACGTATTGAATGCTTCATTGTTATTTGTGTCTGATCCACTAGCGCTTTGGTAAGTTTCCGTGAGTGAAATTTCGTTTCAGGCTAAGCTTTTAGTGAGGTGGGACGCTGTATATCTCAAGGGTTATCACTTCTTATGTAAAGCTGTTATGCCACTCTTTCCATATGTAAAATAAAGGCTTGATAAAACCACTTCTAAAATTTATTTGCTTGTGTGGTCATGAAAAAAATTTTTCTTCTCACGACAGCAAATTATAAACACTATTAGAACAATACCGTTATTTAATGAATGATATAAATTTGGGCAAAAATGGATGTATTATGTACAAAGAGTTAGGAATTTATCGTTGATGCCGTAAATGTAAGATAATTTATAATATTGAGAAAAACAATTCCTAGACCATGCATGTATTCACTTTTTCCGTTTATAAGCTTATAAATTTTGGTGTCTCGGGATAACTTTAGTTTTGTAGGAAATCTCCATCGGTTCCTCAAAATTAGCAGTAAATCCTACACAGAAATGTTTCATGCTAAATTAATTTATAAGTAAGAGCTACCGATGCCTCGGTCTGCTGAATGCAGACTAGTAAATGCATTTTGGGAATCACTCCAGTCACAACGATTCAGAAAACTAAAATTTGAACAGTTATTCTTAAATGCATTACGTATAACTTTCGGTAGTTAGCAAATTGGATTATTTCATTTAAAAAATCAAATTGATGATCATTCCAACTGAGTATTTCAGCAAGATTAGCTTATTATAATAATATAATAATATAATATTATAATAATATCTATAAGCCTCTCTTGTGATCTGAAACATTGTTAGTATTTCCTTTATTACATGCTTATTATCGGTTACAAGGCGTTTGGTAGATTGCTTAATTCTATTCTCTACATCTGGCAGTTTGGATAAAACTTTTGGTTATTTAGCTTTTCAAATTATAGGATAGTAGAAGCGTTTTCTCTAAGACGTCTTCCTTATTAGATTTGTAAACTAGATGCACCCTTCATGTTGGCTCTCTAAAATATCTGTTAAATCACGTTTCTTCCACTTCTTGAATAAATTATATTATGGTTATGATGCATAGGAAGTTGGCGTGCGTTGACAAGATGGCGACGCAGGCTATAACGCAGCTCGGGACGACCCCATACAATGCGCCTCTCCACAAAGAAAGAAGCTTGTATTTATTTCTGTACCGCAGAGCACGCCAAGCGTCGCGACTCCGTCGATTGCCATTGCTCCAGTTCCCCCACCTGATGATACAAATTACACTCGAGACAGAGGAAGAATAAATAAACACCCTCTGGTTTCCAGACTGCTCTAGTCGTCGGCGTTGCCATGGCCACGTACCTCAACAATGCGGGTCAGCTACAGAATGCCGTGCTCAAGGGTTGGGAGAAATGAGATTTTCATATTCAGTGCTTACTTCTTAGTTGGGAACGAGTTTGCCAAAATCATTTCTCTTACTTGAGGAAATTAAAAGTTTATTTATTCACCAAAAGTTTCAAAAATATTAATTATGCAAGTATGTTGGTTATATAAAATTCTAATTTAATGTAAAGAGCTAATAAATTATTAGAAATTGTTAAGTGGCCCATAATTTTTATTCAGCGCTCGTAAATGACTGCATAATCTCAAATCTGTTAGACAGAAACATGCTCAAAATTCTCAGTTGGTACATTTTAAAAAGTTGCTATAAATGTTTATGTTCAGGTTTTATTGCAGTGCTTCGTCTTGAGGTGTATTTTGTAGTTGGTTACGCCATCTTTAATTTTGTTTTGTTCGTCCCCCATGTTGTGTGAGAATCATAACGCTATAGGATCCTTCTAATTCGTGTTGCCATTGTTTCCCTGTCCGTCGGTCTTCAGATATTACTCATTATGAGGGAATGACCGTAGACATTGACGTGCCTGTGAAACCAAAATACCTACCTTTCTATTCCTGCCTCCACGAACTTAATGACCAACGTCCCCTGCACCTAGAAATAGCTCTTGAGTGTCCTTTGGATTACAATGAATTGTAAATCACACTGTCGTCTCTGTTTAAGGTTCTCTTCTAAATCAGTCGTGGAAAAAGGGGTATTTTGGAGGAGTAATGAATCTTAAATACTGCGTTTAGGTTACGGTTAATAACAGTTTCTTCTGGCTTCTGGATCGAAGGAGCGATGACGTGAGAGAGAAGAGACGTGTGTGAAAGATGCCTGACACCCGTATAAACTAACGATAGACGGTAGAATTCGCGTCACCCTTGCAAATGATCAATAATAGGAGCTTGTTGGATATCGCTTGGTGTTGAATCCCAATTTTGACTTTCAATCGAAGTGCATTGTACTAATTGTCCAATTCATTGATTCAACGACTCTAGTAACGCCAGAAGTCCGTTAATTATATATCCGTAATTGAGGGATTCGTGCTTGAAATCTTTCGCAAAGTGTGAATGGAGGTTTTCATGTACATGAAAGAAATTAGCTGGATGTACATGCTCGATTATCTTAATCAATCCTACTTTAGGAAATTTTCCCTCGAAACTGTTCTCATTTATAATTCTCTCTATGAACATTATTTCCTATATTTTAATTATTGAATTATAAGAATACACCAGAAAGGTAAGAAGAAATAGAATTCTCCATAGTACTTTAAAATATTTAAGGTAATTCATCTCTATTTTGCATTCCGAATTCAGTAAAGGTCTCGGCGTATTTTTATTAAATCTCATATCCAATAATGCCTAACATAATATGTTCAAATAAATGCAGCATAGTCAAAATATTTGAGCTCTTCTATTAATAAATGAACATAAATGAAAATATTTTTATAGAAAAATTTATTTTATTGGAGATTTTTAACTATAAAGATGTATTTCGAGTAATGTTGAAAATTATAGAAGGTTATTATATTTACTCATCTCTGAGAAAAAAGTGCTTTATTAAACGATCGAATTGAAGGGGTTTTTCTTCGACCAACCTGGTTGTAATCGTCTTATATTTATACTACACCATTTTAAATTATATAAACTAATTTCAGGGATCAATTCACAATTATCGTAAGACTCCTTTCGAACAACTGCGATTCATAATACGTTTTTATATTATTCCATTTTACATCGCCTGTGTTCTCTTAGACTATAAAATAAGTCTTCTGACTTCCCATGACGTTAATAAGGAGTCTGATTCACAGTGTCAAATGAACGTTTGAATTGTAGAGTCAAGAGAAATGAATCCGTATTCGTTATTCATCCATGTAGGAGGTTACATTCAAAGTTTACATTAAAATCTGTTGTATTCTTGTAAATAGAACGAACGATTTGTTTAACGTTTCTCAACAGGCTTTCTTGTGATCCCAATGCCCGTTAATAAATTTTCTACACAGTTCTAAGTATATTGTACATAATTTTCGATTGTAGAAGCCCGCGAAATTGCCTTTCATCAAAAATTTGAGGTAATTGCATGTTATGTAAATAAATGTTGAAATAGTAAAAATTATTGGACTATTGTCACTTAATGCAAAGATAATTGCTGTAGTCTCTATGTGAATATAATAACAAATTATATACTCCAGCTAACTAATCACGTTCAGCGTATTAAAAAGTGTTTTTCATTTAGTTTATGTTTGCTAAAACAATTATGCAATCATTACTTATTTGAACCTTTACAGCGTTCTACTTTCTGATGAGGATATTGATATAGAGGTTTGAAAAGCGGTTGCATTTCTCATAATGCAGCCATTCATAACTTTGGCGATGAATTGTGCGTTGCTTTCGTTTATTATTACTGAATAACCCAAATTTCCACCGTTGTATCCTGACAACACGGCAACATCAATAACGAATAAATATCACTAACCACACCACCGTCTTTTTCGTTTCACAGATTACATCAATTAATAACTCGGCATCCGGCATTCAACGATCCCACTGTAACCCGGGATTTCAACGACAATAAACAACGGGGCCATCAATCCAGAGGAAAACCGCAGACCGAAGCTCTTGCAAACAAGCGACTACAATTATGGGATTGGATACGCGTAATAATAGTCTCGAATTGTTGGCACACCTCGGCGTTGATGAGGCTATTCTTTTCATGAATAGCATCTTTCTTCCCGCAACTCTATACATCTGCGTCTCACAAACAACAATGGTCCTATCTCTTTACTTGCGAATAGTGAAATGGCGCGTAACCGAAACGTCCTTAGGAATGTGTCTCTCAACTTGACTGCTTTATGCTGTGCAGCATTTATTGCAATTATGTCGTGAAACTCACTGCACGTATGGACGATCGTGTCAGTCTTTCCCATGGGCTTCCAGATTTTGCAATATGTTGTTGTCTCTTTTTTACTTAGTTTGATGCAACCTACATAAAAATATGTTGTCTATTCCCATACTACCCGATACAAAAACTGCATGATTTGAAAATATCTGTATTTGTTAATCTGTTGTTGACATTCTTTCTTTATTTAATTCAATGTCTTCAGCATATAAATTCGGTGGTTGTGGTAATCGCTGATACACAGCCCTGCTAATAATAACTTCTCATATTTACTTTCGCCTTTCATCAGTTAAGCTCACTGGTTCTCTGGGACTTAGAGTTCACACGCTGAAGAGCAAAGGAAGTTGATAAGCCTGAAGTATTAATTTATCAATTCTGCAGCATAATGGTAGAGTTGCCAAGTTAAATACCACGTGTGATAGAGTTCTCTTGATAGCAGGAGTGCAGATTTATTCTTCTTTTTGTTAAATTAAACAATCCACAACTTTCGTTTTTACATTATTTCTTTATAGAAGTTGTTGCAAATGAGACGATAATTTGATGAGATTAATATTAATGTATGTTTTTATACTAAATAAGGTCACCTGATAACGATGGAAATGTGTTCTTTAAAATTATATTAAATTTTAACTTGTTGGGTGTCCTGGATCCTTATTTGTATTAGGCTGTTACACGAATCTCTTGGTCAATTTGTAATTTAAACGGCTTTGAGCAAGTAATTTTTTTAAACGCATACCTATCCTGATGGGCTGTTTATTTCATCATAACCAGCATAATGACTCACAGTACTTTTGTCGGTGTAAAATATGCACGTTACCTTAAAAGACTCTGAAACATCCCAGAGTGAAAATATCCCTGGTACACTAAAGGAGACAATAAAACACGTGCTGAAAAATGCGTCTTGTGCTTTAAGGAAGTAAAAAGTTCTCGCGGTACCCTTCATAGTATCATCTGACCTCTTTAGTTGGTGTGACTATGATGTGATTTTTTTTAAATAGTATCAAATACTTTCGGTTTCTTTCCATTGTTATTTAAGTCTCTCACGATAATCGCAAATCGTTCAATCAAAAGGCGTTTATGAAAAAAACGAAATTTATCCTAGCGTCAATTTAATTAAAACGTATTGCGTAGCATGGAATTTAAAAATTATGGTTCATTGTATAAAACAAATGAACAAGAATAACAAAATCCACCTATTCTTTAATAGAAAAAGTATTAATTATGTGTAATGTCTTTAACTTCGTCAGACTTTACACATTGTCAATAAAATGTATTGAACGGTAATGATCGAGACTGAATAGAAGAATTATTTAATAAAATAAAAACTTCATTTGACGGAAGTATGGAATAATTCGTCGTGCAACTATATTTCTGATGAATTTCTCATTGACGTTACCATGAAAAAAATTATGTGAATGAATAACAGAACATATAATTTGATTAAAGTCGACCTTTAGCAGCTTACATTCCTGTTTGTACCCAGAGTGATAATGGATCATACCTTCGGGGATGCCTCGTTCCTTTTCTGGTTTTAAAAGTTACCACATGCCGAGACTCCTCTGCCTCTTTTGAGAGGAAGAGCTGTCTGCTGATCCTATTGTACCAGTCGACAAGCTGGCTACTAAAACTGGTGAAGGCGTGGAGAAGGGAATGCGGGGGCCCCACAGCGAACCATTATTCGGAAGGGCGTGAGATAAGTAACCAAGAGTCTGACCTACCTGGTGCTCTGCGTCTCTTTTACGAGAATACCCCTAAGGATACCCCTTTTAAATTACCTTCCTGATGTAGCCTGTTACCCCATAAAAATTAATTTGATTATACTTTTATGGTTTATAAATGAATATGACCAAAGGCCCAAAAACTTCTTGTTGAACTTTATAATTATATTTATAATTTCATAGAATTGAAGGAAATATTTTTTAGTGTAACACTGTCGACCTTGTTTTTTTTTCATTTGCAGGACATCGCGTGTAGACTGCCGTGGCGTTTATTAGTGTAGAGTAATTACTGTTTTTGGAACTTTTCTCCGTGTGGGATGAAGAAATAATATATAATTTGTCATTCTAAGCGAATAAGGATTCCAATCTGGCATTGGCTTGGATACTTTTGCCGTCATGGTCACGGAGACTCGGATTAAGACTGCTGGAGAATCGATACCCTGGCCTCGTATCACTCTAAAGTAGGAATTTGTTATTTAAGATGATATTCCACAGTCGACCCGGTAGGCCAAGGACCTGAATAGGCAGCAGAGCCAAGGAAGGAGAAGAAAAAGAAAGGAAAAAAGAATAATTGGGGCTCTAATATTAGAGTGACTGCGAACTAAAGAGTGTATAGGGAGGTGGTGTGGAATAAATTAAAAGGCGATCAAAATATAATGGGATATTTATTTAATAATGAACTTACCTAGGAAAAACTTTAATGAGGAAATATTTATAAATTTTGGGGCGTCGGAGAAGCAATCACATCTCTTACTAATCTCAGGATAAAAATCGTGGGCGATATCCTCCCTAGTCGTCAAGGATTTGAAATCTGACAGCGTAACTTCTTTGCAGTGTGTCGTCGCCTCTCCACCAGCTTCGCTGTAAATGGCGCCTTCTTCAGCGTGATAAATTCACACAGACTCACCGCTGAGTGAAGAAACTTCGAAATCGATGTTTTACAATCGATTTTCTTTAGACCAAGAAACGACATTTATTATTTTGTCTTCGTGGGTCCCCGATTCCCACGCAAGTTGTTTGCGGCAATTCCGAAGATCATATTCCTCCGTGCCCAAAAGCAAAAGCCATTTCAGGGGATTAAATGCGGCACCATGCGCGACATTCTGACGCCGATTCCAAGTTCCCAATTCTTGCTAACTTTATATTAAGAAAATAAAATATCAACTATCGCCCTAGAAGTTGGCAATTCGACGTAGAAGTGATTAAAGTAAAACTGTGGATTACTTGCATCGGTCAAGATTTTCTTCATAAAGAAAACGGAGTGTGGAAATAATAGTAATATAATAAATGAATATAGCTAAACTAGGTAAATGGAAAATGTTATCATCAATCTTTTGTACCGTGTTGAAGGGGTTATTTCACAGAGGTGAAGAGTTCTTCACAAATTATCTACCCGCAAAGCCTCTATTATGTTCTGGTGTGTATCTTTTCGGAGTAATGCAATTATAAGGCTAAAACTGAGCAACGTTATGAAACTCGCTGATTTTTACGAGTGTTGGGGCGTTCCACTCGAAATACTCTCTTCCGCTGTACCTGTCCACTTTCCCCGCGAATGACGCAAAGCCTAGCGACGCAATGGGAATTATTCGTAAAATATAAACAGGGACTATATGCGTCTGCAAATCTACATGTTTCGTTGAACCAGAAAGTAAACTAAGGAAAGAATAAAACTTTCAAAGATCGATAACAACTCGTAGAAAAAATTTTCAACGGAAATTACACTTATCGGTAAGCAAATCGATTCACGGCCCAACGGTGTATCAGAGAGATTCAAATGCGAGAAAGGGAACGATAAAGTTAAATAAATATGACTTTGAGAATGTACAGCAAATAAAGTTGAGAAAAATAAGCTAGTAAAGAAAACGAAAATAAAAATAAAAGCGCGTAATGATAATTGTAAGTTCTGTTAGAAGACACATTTAATATACCTGATGATTAATAAAAAGAGGATATTAAGTTGAATAAGTGAAGCAATTATTCACTTTTATATTTATAAAATTATGTCCACATAGGTTACCTCGCGTATATTAATATTAAAAAAGCTATAAATGAATTGAAATCGTATCTGTTTCAGTTCTAAACTTCTAAACTTACAATGTCACCGATAATATGGATAACAAATGTAGCAACCCAAACTAAGAATACGTTAGTACGGCTATACTATAAAAGTATTTCCTACTAATCTACATTTCATCACTTCTTGATTTAACGCTGTAATTAATTTCGAATAGTTTGCCAATTATCCGTAGTAGCTCCATCACATGTTTCCTATTTGTCAAAATTGTAAATCTGCATCCACAAATAATTTTTCATTACTGTCATCTCACTTCTGCTTGCAAAAAATATAGATGCTGCGTTGTAGTTCAACAATGTCGAAGAAATAGAGACACATTTGCTTATTTAAGATACTTGCTTATTTAAGATACTCGTAATATTTAATTTGAAACCTGTTCTTGTTTCTATTTACGAATTAATTTTATTTCTTTCTGCTTTCAGGTAAGTTGAGAAACCTCCTATATTCGTAACGTTAAGGTAAGCTTTAAATTTTTAATACGTATGTCACACGTTTTAAAATCTAATAACTTGTTAAATAATTTATTAGGCATCGGAAAAATGCGTATAGATCTATGAAGTAAGAAACTGAAACTTGAATTGGTGTTTATATATATATATATATATATATATTTACTAAGGTTTAAATTAAATTAAATAAAACTATGTGTCCCAAACTTCAGTAAAAATTAGACATAATCTCGGATATTATTACGCGGCTAACTGCTGCCAACATCACAATAGTTAAAGATTATTTCAATATCAATTGAACTCTACGGAACTCGCGTCGACAATTTCTGTCCTCTTATTCCAGTTATTCCTTCCCCAGGTCTCGTAGGCTTGACGCTTGTATTCACGTTTTTCCTCTGCTTGTCTTCTATCCAAAAATTACAAATATAGACTACACCAATTGCTGTTGAAGATGGAAATGCAGTATGAGTATGATCAAGTTTGCTCGGCAAATACAGATTCTAACGCCGTGACGTTAGAGGATGGCTAATATATATATATATATATATATATATATATATATATATATATAACAGCCATAATATTTTACCTTTTTACTCAAAATAAGCAAAATATAATTCATGCATTAGAAAACGGGACTGACCGAACATTTGTTTAGTTATATTTTCAAGAAATTGACGTGTATGGAGAAATATTGTCGATCTGTGAATAACTTGTTTACATTTCTGTAAAAGTATTTATTTATGCACATCTGTAATTAAATTAATGATTTGAAGTTAATTAATGAAAAGTTGGAGCTGTGTTGTAATACGTATACTGAGTTGGAAGCAAATGCAACTCTTACGAATGCTAGACCGGAGCTGCCTAAAAGGCGTTCGTGTGATTGGAATTTAAAAGACGGAAGGTACTTCCTGTGAACAAGCGGGAATGTGGCCAGCTTACGTAAGATCAAGTGGACATGCAAAGCACAACTTAAAAAGGACGAGTCCGTAATAATTAAGTAGATAGGCAAGAACAAAATGTAAACAATTGTTCCTAAACACATATTTTGTTAATACTCAGATACTAGGAAACAAATGAAAAACTTTTTGAGTTTGTTAGAAATGTTTCTGTAACATTTCCTGACCGAGGGTCTTGTGCTTTCTACTACTCATGGCTATCAACATTATTGTGTATTTATTAAGTACTCCATATAGTTGAGATACTAACTTTCACTTACTCAGTAATAAGTTCCTAACAATAAAGTCACTGTATACAATGTCATTTTGTCATAAACACTGTAATGTAATATTTCAGCTGCAGTAATTGAAAGTTGTCAATATGCGGCACGAAAGCATAGAATAATTTGAAGAATAGAAGATTAAAAGTTCAAGTTTTGTCTTAGGGAAAACTACGATACAGGAACGTCGTTCTAATCCTTGAAAATTTCCAACAGTCGTGTTTTGCGGACAGAATATATGCCGTATTTCAGCAACAGCTGTTACAGCAAGCTCTATTTCGGACACACCGTGGAACGATTGCCTATGTCAAACCGATTTCTTTGTTTCCGGTCTGATGCACTGTATCTTGAAAGAACTTACAACATATACTAAAGCAGCTCAGCAAAACTCAATACATTCAGACGAGAGCTTCTAATAAACAATAACAAACTATCGTCTGAACCGTTAAGAGGATACTAACCTGCGTATATGCAATTTAATCTCATTTGCTAACGAATAAATATAATGGCATTCAACATCCCACGAGAAATTTCTTAATACAATGGCATTCAACTTTTAAGAGCGATTCGGTGAAAAGGAGCTCATTAGCAGTGCGGAAGACTCTGAAATGGAACCTCTTTATAATTGTCGCTCCTGTCATTATGGAGACAAATAATCGACGGATTAGTTTATTAACTCATAATCCTCTCAGAATATTTCGGTAAACCACGATTCAGAAAGTGTTAGTAGGTTTCTTTACATGGAGATGTTAATATAGTAATCTTTTGTTGATTTTTACTTGACTAACTATACAGTTGTGAATATTCGAACAACTCATACCATAAATAACGCCACGTTATTCACTGAAATATATATTCATATAGTATATAACAAAATTAATAATTAAAATCCTAATAAATCATTTATTCTGCTTTTACACACACATCCTAAGGTTAATATAAACTACGTAAATGTCATTGCTGAATTTTAAACGATTAGCGAGAAAAATGTACCTCCCTTAAACTAACTGTTTTAGAAGAAGATGAGTCCATTCTCGATGTTAGTGCTTCAGCATTTATCGCGTGATTCCTAAGACTGGTCTTATGCAACCCTTTTCATTTCAGCTTAACTACCACACCTCCCTAATCGGCTTTGCGTATTCCATCATTTCCTCCCTCTTCTGTTCTTACCCCACACACTTCCCTTCTTACACAAATTTGACAAGAACCTCATGTCTCAAAACGTGGCCTATTAATCTATCCCTTCTCGCGCTCAACGTCCTCAAAATTGTTCGCTCTTCCCCTTTTCTGCTTAGAAGTTCCTCGTTAGTGATTCTATCCACCCATCTGATTTTCAGCATTCTCCTATATCACCACATTTCAATGACTTCTATTGTTTTCCTTCCTGCAACTCCTACCGTCCACGTTTCGCATCCATATAACGCCACACTCCATACGATCATTTTTAGCAATGATTTTCTAATATTCACACTTATATTACCCGTAAGTAAATTCCTCTTTTTTACGCAAGCCTTCTTGCCTGTGCCATCCTACTCTTTATGTCTACTATACTTCTACCATCCCTAGTTATTACGCTTCCTAAGAGCAGATTTCCTTAACTTCCTTTATACATATACATACCGAAGACACTAAACCTTATTCATGCTTCTCTAAAGTCTAATTTGTTTATTTTTCTCTGCGTTTGCCGACACTTGAACTAATGAGAAAATTTAGGTAATGAACTGGTTATATGCATATTCACATTGGATTTCTACTCAATTTACTAGTATTTTTAGATCCAAGAAAGTATTTAGAAATCTTAAGGTAGCAGTTTTCTCCGAGTGACAAGAATCCATTAGCATCTCTATGCAACACCTTATTTCCCGTTGTAGGAGTATATATAAATGTCCATATCCTAAAATTACTCAATATTTTTCATTACCTGGCTAATCGCAACTAAGCAGACTTGAGATGGTTACGATATAATCAAAGGCTATTTATTAGGAAACGTATGGAATACATATATGAAAAAGAGGTTAATAATAATTTGTTGCATTTATTGAAACAATATATGTTTATCAGCAATGACTACAACTGTGTTCAAACTATTGGATCATTATAAGAATAAGGTTTAGAATTTTGTGTAAATATCGGCATTGAATTAAACACTGAATTTGTATTTAAATGAGAAATTAGCGGTCATGCCGAATTTGAAGACCAAGAGGTTCGAAACAGGACAATCGTACGCTGTATCCCACTCTTCCGAAGTTCTTAGATTTTTTTGTCAGAATCTAAAACATTTGACTATAAATTTATAATATAGTAGTTTCAGTAGTTCTTGGGCTTCCACCCGGCTGGAAGCCCAAGAACTACTGAAGCAGCAGATACACCGGGAAAACCTTCGTGCTTTTATAATATAGTACTCTGCTATTTAACATTTTGTTATCCTAAGAACAATTGGTCGTATATTTCTTAAATCGATTCTTTCAACATAGTTGATTCCTATATGGAATGTACAAAAATTAGGTGAGGGTACCTTGCCCCTTCCTACATTACCCGGTTGGAAACCCGAGCAATGATTATTTTTCCTCTCACGCCATTGGGAATGGCGTGCGACAAGTATCAAATAGCCCGACCTACCTGATGCAGTTTTTCTAGTGTGCCCTGCATCTTTTTTATGTGAATACCGGGTAGGATCCCATAGCCGGTGGTCTCTAGTCCATTCTTAGATGTCTATTAAAGAGGAGTTGCTAGTTTCTAAATCAATCTCGTGTAGCTTTATAAATCAGTATTACTGTTAAAAAAAATTCTACGAACTGAAATGCAATAGTGAGCAGTAAGTATAAAAAGTTGGCTACCCCTCATCCAAAACATTTACATCGGAAGCGCAATAAAGATCAATTTAGAAGATAAGACAAAATCCTAATCCAAGGTTAATTATTAGGAAAAAACTTTAATAGAATTTTAAAAAGTGATACCTATATGAGAAAAGAATAGTGGTTGTAAAAAATTATAGGTTGAATATAAGAAAGTTTAGAATTTTGTGACTGGTGTGTGTAATTAAGGAAATACATATTCGGGTTTTCCGCCGTCATTTTGTAAACTTACAATATGAAGGAAGAAACCAAAGGAAAAATCCCGCCCAAACCTTTAACAGTCAAAACTTGGTCATAATAATTCAGATGTGTTAACTATGACGACTTCTACGGTTAGATTGAACCGAGTGAGGTTTCAAATTAAGCTTATTTTACTTTATGATGCAGTTTTATTTCCGAAAAGACTTTCTTACTTTTCAAAATGTGTGTCACTGCTTCTATAATCATATTTGTTCTTGTATACTCATTTCTCCCGTCTGTTTCTAATTTCATATGTATCTTACTACAATGATATGTATTTCCTGGATTTCCGTATAACACAGACTAAGGGCTTTATATATTACAAATTTGAATGACGTATTTTTATCAATATCATTAGAAACCTCTAAATTATTTTGATTGTTTAATTTATTACAACGATTTTTTAAACACTAGAGTGGCTTAAGTTGTCAGATTTCTTTGACACTCTACTCGAATTAATATTTTAGTAGGTCATGCACACACCAAGCTGTAGGCGACTGTGTATTATTTGTTATGGATGGGAATTAGTTCATGTGCTTGTGGGCAGCAGACAAAGGCATCGGCCGAAGTAACCTTGGCAGATATCTGCACTGCCAAAGTTGGAATAAACGCTGCCTAAAACAGATGACGATCCCGGATCACCATTAGTCATTGTTCCCGCAATTGTCACGCGTGTGCACTGTTAAGGAGAGGTTCTTTCCTGCGGACGGAAGTGGTTCTCACGTGACAGCGATCAGGCCTTGACGCCGCGCCGGCGTCTGCTGACGTGACTGACGTCGAGATGAGCGCTTTTCAATGGCAGCCTTCGAGTGCTGCTGCTGACAGCAAGGCCCTACGCGTATTCAGCACTAGTCGCTAGAAGCTACAGCACACGCCACGAAAAGATTTTACAACTGTCTCTGAGATTAAATCATAATATTAATTAAATTAAACACTTAATGTAAAAAAATCCCGAGATAGATTATTATATATCGTGGAAAATAAATACCATACTACGTTTCCTCAGGCGTGAAAGTACAATTAATGGGAACTTTTGTTTACATTAATTGAACTGTGCAGCTTCTTGAAACGTCCTTATTAATTTTATTTCGACAGCTGATTAAAGCAGTATCAGTGGCAGAAACTTAGCGTGGTATTTATTTTTTAACGGTATATCTTGGTCTTTGTTCGGCTACTTTATTACCTTGTGAATAAACTCTTATTTTGGCGATTTTTTTTGGTTAACAGGCTACATGAGAGTGATTCTGAAACATGCAACTCCCCTTTAATAACATAGGAAGTGAACTGAAAGGGAGGCATGCGGAAGGTAGAGCTAGGTAGTCGAAGGTTGACTTGGGCCCCCAGGCTATAGTTTAAGGACCCTACCCCGGTTTTCACCTAAAGAGATGCAGGGAAAACCCTAGAAAACCTGCATCAGGTAGGTCGAGCATTGGGTATTACTCTCACGCCATTCCGAATGACGGGAGAAGCGTTTGCTGTGTGGACGCAGCATTCCCTTCTCCGTGTCTCCACCAGTTCTAGAAGGCAGTTGGCCGACTGATCCAATGGGATCAGCGGACAACTCTTGCCTTATGCCCAAAGTCTTCGACCCCAGTGCATAAACGTCATAAAATATGTGAGAACTTTGAAAAAGACCAGAGTACGAGGCATTCCCGACATAATCAGGTGAGCCCGCAGTCACTCTGGGGGGAAATACCTGCGAGAGAAAACTCCCACAGGCATTTATTTCGGCGACTTATAGCTGTGAATTTATAATTTTTCGCAGCATTTCGACTGAAGGTAAGCTACAAAACTGCTCGCTTTTAACTCTTTATTGGTATATATTCGTGAAGTACAGTAAATGTATTTAGCTGCATATAAGTTACGTATTTGGTTTAAATCTTGTATTAGGCTCGGTGAAAAACCTATATTAAGTATATAATAGAATAAACTAAAGTTATATACCTTTATAAAATAATATTTCTCTTTCCATAATTTCACAAAAATTGTGAAAAATAAGTGTCCCGTTTCGCCCCGACTTTCCGTTATACATGATAAAATAATTGAATGTCTTTACGGGAATATGTCATGTATATATGTTGTCATTGTTATTGTAGTTTCATTATTACAATGATTATGAACTAATTCAATGATGAGATGATCATTAAAACCTTAAGTTGTTAGCAAAGTTATTGTTTTTGCTTCATGTTTCAGCCTCATTTAATGTAACGACAATTGAAATAATTTCATATCAATGCATTTATTTTATATGTAATCTGATTAGACGGGAATGTCTTCTTGAAAAATAATAGGCGAGGGAATAATTTAGCGGTCATTAAACTAATGAATCTGAAATGAAAATTTGATTAAGAGTCATAAATAAAATAAATTATATTTCTGTTTATAACCATTTAATTGATATGTCAATGAAACCGCAATTCCATTCGTTTTGAGTGAGAACTTTTATTTTATTTCCTAGTAATTTATAAAATAGGCATTCAAAATTAATTTCCAAGTAGTTCGTTGATAATTTTGCGAGACCAAAATGTTTTTTCTGCCATCTAGTGTTTACACGCTTAACTAAAAATTATGAATGCTCTTTGCGACCGAATAACACCCTTTCACATTTGCCCTTTCCTAGATAGTAATAGCGCTTTAAAATAATTTCCTCGTTCCCTTCCACGCATTATTTATGATCATACAGATCTTTTGTGTTGGACTTGTCAGATTTGAGTTAATAAGTAAGTTTTATTAATACAATTTTATTTAAATACTCAACTCGTCGAAAATTATTCATATATGTACAGGATACATTATCAATTATTACCACTGACTTTAACGTAAAAACTTTGTTCTATTTATTGAAATCCTATTTTGTTTTGTATACATCTTCATATCCACAATCAATTATCTCCTTTTCAGTAATTTTACTTCCAATATAGATTTTAAAACTATAACTCGTACATATTCGTGTTTCATTTCACCCACGCGGGATCATCCCCGGCACACAAAAAGTATTCTATTCTATTACTACGAATTCTAAAAGTTAACACGCCAAGTAAGCGTTGATGACTCCGTCCCTTGAAGATATTTTAGTCTCTGTGTCTCAGTGCGGGTTCAAGATTTCTCGTTAACGCCATACGTAAGATTGCCTGATTTTATTTCTGACAAAGTTTCTCGAATCCTGTTATTTTTAATTCCATTTCTCACTTCTCCCCCTTCCCTCCTTCTACCTCACATTCTATTGATAGAAGAAATATATATTTAGAAAAGTCTCATACAATTTAATATGGTAAGCGATTGTTGTTATGGTGTCAGTTTCTCTTCGAAGTACAAGGATCTGGATTCATGCGCTCCGTTTTTTAGCAGAACCTTAGTATTATTTAATAAATCGATGACAACATGATCCAATGTTATAAGAAATATTACGACCAAAATATCATATACATTAAAAGTATTTAATTTTTTATAAATTAAGACTAAATATTTCTTTCTTAAATCGGAATTTCATCAGTAGAACATACGTATTTAATTATTGATGTTCAAAATATTATTTGTACTTGAACGGTGGATAATCAAAAACAAAGACATTTTTAAGTACACATTTTTAGAATCAAAACAATGTACAATGAAAAAATACGTTATTTATGGAATAATTATCAGTTTCTTATATAAGGTAGTTTTTTAGCAAGTTGTATGTTACGTTTGAAAGATAAGTATAACACGTAATGGTTCTCATGTTAATTATCTATTTAAGCCGCCATCTTTCATTTGTATGGCATTACAAGAAAGCTCAAAAGTTATTTGCCACTTCAGAGAAAATAATTTTTTCTGTAAAGCGACCAAAGTATTGTCCAATCAGTTAAAATCAAATTTTCCAACGTTCGCCCTTCAAGAGTCAGGTGACAGTTTGTTAAAATGTTTTTACGAATCTATAGAACATAAGCTGTATATAATTCGGTTCTTACCGTTTCTTTTGGCAGAGAACAAAAACACTCGTGTGTGTGAGACAGTCGGACAGCAATTTAAATAAAGGCTATTTCGCATCTCCTAATGCACGTTACGTAAAGATAAAATTATGATCGACAAACATATTATTTTGTTTACAGAGGTAAGATATTTACTAAAGCTCTCGATGTTTTATCACCTTGAATCTATCACTTCCGACATTCAAAACGCAAATGCCGGACAGTATTCAGCAGCAACACACTAAATTTATTTTAAGTATATTTTGTTAAAAATTATGTAGTTCAAAGCTATTATGTTTTTTCGCCACTTATTTCTCTCTCTATTTTACATACAGAGTAACCAATCTCTTTCTCTTGTCTCTTTTGTTCCCTTGTCTATCAGTTAGAATCGTCGTTGAGATTTAGAGTTGATTACAGGACATACTGTAAGTCGCTAATGGTAAAATTCAGAAACTTAAATATCAAAAAATACACAAACAAGAAAGCAGACGATTAGGAATAGTGATAAATAGTTGGATACATTTAAGTGAGTAGCCGATCTAGAGAAGTAGGGGGGGGACAATTTTGTAAAATTTGTATTTCATTAGTATAATAATTAAGAACTAGGTAATGTAGGTTTTCCCGGCATATACACTGAATAAAAAGTTCTTGGAATATCACCCGGGTTATAAGTAGACGATGGCTGAGTTATCTGTCGAAACGTTGTAATTTACAAATGATATAACCAGGGTGAAACTTTTTATTCAATAATTAATTAATCCAACTCTTTTCATTTCAATCTATTGCCTATTTTATCTTTCATTTTGGTTTACATATTTGATAGATAATAATGGTTTTTAAATAAAGATCTATTTAACAAAAATTACTGTTAAGTAATTAGAATTAGCATCGCGTACACAATTCCAAATAATATAACAATTGCTGACCGAAAATAAAATTTTCTATTGCCCAGTAAAGGGTAGTTATTTGAGTGCGTGAGAGATTTAGTATGTGAATTGTGGTTCATAAATTTGATGAATTAAGAACCAAAAAGTGGCTATAATATGGGGATTATACCAATAAAACAACGACCTAAAACTTGTGGTATCATATTATTCTATGTTTGTACGTTCAACGAAGAAACGACACTATACATAAATTGATTGAAATACTTACCTTAATAACTCTATTATCAGTTAATACTGCTGTTTTGGTATTCAGTCCTAAGACTGGTCTGATGCAACCCTCCATGCTAACCTATCCTGCGCAAGCCTTTTCATTTCCTCATAACTAGCACAACCCACATTCTCACTAATCTGCTTAACGTGTTCTATCTTTGGCCTCACTCTTGTGTTCTTACCCCACAAAGTTCCCTCTAATGCTAATTTTACGAGACCCTTGTGCCTTAAAACGTGGCCTATTAATCTATCCCTTCTCTTATGGTTAGTAATGAAAAAAACTCATAACGAAATCTCGAACGTTGCTGCTTTTCCTTTAATAATATCAATAGTGATACAAAAGTTCTTTACTTTTTAGAAAAATAAATTACCTTTTTTGGGATGGGAGGGGAACATCCGCCCCGTTCCTCCCACTCCCTGGATCCGCCAATCATTACTAGATTATTTTAATTGTAGTATTGCTGCATAAAAATACATTATTAATTTGAAATATCTTTATCGTAACTCCTTACTTAATTTTAGACTCATACATCCCATAGTCTTTTGAGTAATAGGTATAATTTTTGGGACTTGTCATTGAAGGCTCTTAATTTTCTCAGTATTATACTGGTCTTTAAAAATCCGACCTTATTTGCTTTGTTTGTTTAAATAACATTCAATTGTCATGTTTTAAAAAAACTGCGCAAAATGTAGTGATTCTGGTTTTAGTCTGAAAACATAAACGACTTTATATGTTTTTAATTATCAATTATTCAAATTTGTCACTTAATATGCCGTCCCGTTATGGTAATACTGATATTATCTTACACCAAATAAAGACCTGAAATGTATAGTATCACGAATTCTTTTCAAGTAGGAGTACATTAAAGATAACCAATTTCTTAATCATTTCACCATATTTAAAATTTTACATTTTCATTTCTTCATTAATTCACACCTTGTTAATATAGCATTCAGTCCTAAGACTGGTCTGATGTGACCCTACATTTTTCACCCATATAACGCCACACTCCATACTAATATTTTTAGTAATAATTTTCTTATATTATTACTTATATTAGCCGTTCGTTAATTCCTCTTTTTTGCGTAAGGCTTTCTTGTCTGTACTATCCTACTCTTTATGTCTACTATACTTCTATATTCACATTATTCTATATTCACACCTTGAAATCTTTGAAAGAGTACACTCTATAATTTTGACTACAGGTATCTAAAATGTAGCTGAATTTCCTCACAAACATTTGTTTGTGAAATGGTGAGTGGACTGCAATGACAATGTTTGGTAAGGATCGAAGGCTTTCCCGGTGTAGTTGCTGAAGAAATAGTTCTCAGGTAATCGCTGTGGAAACCCGAGATACTGTTCGGGTTGCAAATATTTGACGAACAATATTCCGTTAAAAAGCGCCAACAATATGAAAATTTGAATTGTATTTCCTTTAACTTAACTTTATCTTTCCTGAGCTCCTGTTCTATTTTGGAGACAATACTTGACCGTTGAATTCTTCAACTTGAAACTCTAAATTGAGTTCAATTTTTTAAATATAATTTGCCAATATTGTCTCAATATTTCCAGTGACCAAGAAAATTATATCAGAGCGTGAAGAGAAAAAATAATATGCAGTCCTAGTTGCGTGGGTTGCTGTTGTTTTGAGGAGAGTTGGCATACGTGGGAATTGGAGGCCGCTTCGACCCGCGAAGGCGTCGTCTCTGACGTCACAGCCGTCGTGTGCCTTGCACGGCCCTCGGTACGCACATTCCTACATATCATCATTCACTGCTTACTAATAGATTTCCTCTCAGCTGACTCACACTTTTATTTTTATTTGATATACTTATTCCCTGTTTCAATTATTAATAATCTGACGGTAACGCAATTTTTAGTCCCACGAAATGTATCTGTAAAAAGGAACATGTATCTAAGGAGAAACATTTTTAAAATAAGGAGATGGGAATGTAAGTTAATTAATGTAATCAGTGAAATAGCATCATTTTGACAATTTACTTACATATAAAACTAGGATATAATTAAAGAAAAATATTAAATCTCTGGGCTTATTGTTTGACCATGGAAAATATTTGAGTTTATAATTAATAAAACAATAAATATTAAACTGAGATTAGATCGTCAGATAACCTTCAAATTTGAAAATTAATTTAATCTCAGTTTTCTGATGTACCAGGATAAAAGCAGGCTGATTACTTTTACTTACGTTACCGAAATCTATAGTGAAGGCCAATATAGTTTTACACGAATAGTTATTTTATAGTTCGTACAGCCAGTATGGAACTACTTTTTTGAGGTTGTTCACCTGAAATAATTATTTTATTTGTCTTTTATTAGTATGTCCCTAATTTGGGTTGATTAACACATGCAGATCATGAGACCACTCAGGTCGCATTCATTCCCAACTTCGGCAGTAATACTAACAAAAACAAATAGAATTTGACCGGGAAATATTTTATTTGCGTAATGTTTTTAATCAGACGCGTGCACAATAAACTAAACATAATTTAGATGAACTTGAAATGGGTCTTACTATCGGACCCTCCGCAAAAAGGATATAATGTGCCTTTATCTGCTTGAAGATAATTTTACTATAATTACAGCGTATTGACCAAAGAACAGAAATTTATAAAAAAATTAATTAATATTAAACAAAACGTTTTATCCCTAAGGTTAAGGATTTTTTCAGTTGCATCTAGAAAATAATAATTAAATATAATGATATAAGCAAATAGTTGACTTCCAAATAAATAAATGTAGTATAACAAGGTTACTAGGGCCGCAATGAGGGAAAGCAATGTCAATCAAACAGACTACCAGGATAGTGAGCCCCAAACTCCCTAGTTCACGAAAAATAGTTGACTTAACCAGTGAATTATCTGTCCCGTTCTTTTAAATTGTTTCACGAACTACACACAACTATGAATCTGTGTGATGCTTGCAGATCAGGCAGCGTTGTTCAGTTCTCGTTCAGTATTCAGGTAAATAGGTGACCCTACCCTACGTAATGTCTACGAGACTGCTTGTCTGGACTATCAATTTATTAAATCTTTGCGTTTGCCTCTCTCGCGCCCTCCAGACATACCCAACAGCGATTGCTTTTCCCATATTTATGTAAATGAAGGAAACTATACATATTGGACGATAAATTTGCCACAACACTCTCATTAGTTATTAGTCATTACTTAATTCTGACCGTTTTGGTATCGCAAACCGGGCAATATACTGCAACGTTGGGTCTTTCTGGCCCAACTCACTTTTTAGATGCAGTGGTTCATTTTCACCATTTTGTTTTCAAAATTATTGACCATCATTTTCAAATATTTCACTTAAATTATACAAAAACATAATAAATCAGTATCTCAAGTTTCATAAATGGATCCGAATATCATAAGGAACAATCTAATGCCCTGCCTAACGACAGGTCCAACCGAGGAAGTTCTCTATGAGGAGCCTTTCCTCTTTCAAGGCAAAGTATTGACAGGGGTGTTTTCCCGTTACCTTCCGCCGGATGCCCTCTACGTGATTTGAAGTCATGTTACAACTGGGATTTGAGTCCCTGAGGATGATGTTTTATACCACCACACACAACATCTTATGCCCTTGCCGGGGATCGAAGCCAAGACCTCTGTGTTGTGAGGCAGCTGCGCTAGCCATTACAGCACAGGAGGGCGGCAAGGAACAATACAAGGACGCGTGAATGTTCGTAATGCTGTCGCATCAATTAGATTCGCACGTTTCCAACCATCAAGCTTAGGTTACTCACAGATTTACACTAAAACGACGTGTTTATCGTTGGATGTATCCACTCATTCATAGCATGCTTCAAATAATACGTAAATTGATTAATGGAGCCACCCTTGACTCACCAAGCGCCCTAAAAAATGTCAATGATTTCTCCTCTATATATTAGGAAGAACAAATAACTATTAACGTTAATTATCATTAGTTTTTAATTAATTTTACTGGAGCCAGCAAATTCAATTTATACAAGACAATTAGCAAACCTGTCGCTCAGTTCTATAGAACAAGACGTATTCTTGATTTCGAGGATCTTACACGTTTTAAAACACATTACTGAGAAATTGTGGTAACACCGATACACAGGCATATGTGTAATTCAATTATAAAATCATATCTACAAGATTTACGATTTTTTGTGTCCCTTATGCATCAATATGCACGATCAAGCAAACCTACAGTAAAGCGAATTCTCATATTTCTTCAAATATATCAAAGACAATCACAACGTGCCAATTTAAAGGTTTCATTCATTAACACAAAAACAATATTTATTAACGAAGAAACAAAATTTACAAATACCAGACGTTGGCCTAGAAACATCTCCCGCTTTCAAATATCATATCCCCTTGTGCCTGTTTGTATTTCGAACAAGAAGTTCTTTACATAGTTAAAAAGCATTGTACAGCTATACATGTATTATAAATAAATACAATGAATGGCTTAAAATTATAAATAGAATAATTTAATGACAGTTATTCTGACAAGCACTGAGAACATACAATTATAAGTTACAAACTAATCTCGCTCTCAGTGCCAACAACCGTAGTACAGACTCTCTCAGCTATAGCAGCATCATGAAGCTTCATTTTTGACTATAAATTGGTGCTTCATTAAACTGGTGAAAATTAATTTATTTAACAGCATTAAAATTATTCCTTTTCGTTCCCTAAGCGAAGAAGATTCTAGACTCATATCTATTTACCAAACACAAGCCATGAGCAAGGCGCTATAAAATATGATCGAGTCATATCGCGTATCTGCACTACACTGTCAAAAAATTGGTGCTTGGTATAAAAATGGTTGGTGACCCCTGATCTTAAGAGTAGACTACTTGGTTTTCAAAAGCCAGACAACAGACATTGATAAACTTACACACTCCCAGTGTGTATACAGGGTGTTTAAAAAATAGAAAATAATGTAGACAATAAAAATAGTTCATTACAACGAGTGTCCGGAAATGTTTGGTTTCCGAGTTATTACTTTCAAAATAGTGATATTCACATTTAAATCATACAGTTCTCCGATACTTGGATCTAACACTTGCTGATCGAAGGATTGATAGAGGTGGCCCTATTGCTTGGCCTCCACGCTCACCTGATTTGAAACCTGTTTATTTCTACTTGTGACACCATTTTAAAATCATTGGTGTATTCGTCTCCGGTGCCTGACATGGAATACCTTCGGAATCTGATTGTCGCAGATTGTGAGAAAATACTCGTGACCGTGGTCGCACATCGTTGTGAAGCCCGTGATCGAGCAGGAGGTGGGCGTTATGAACATCATCTGCAGGAAGAAAAACATCACGGTGAATAGTAAACTTTTTCGGACTCATGTTGCAATAAATATTATTATTGCCTACTAATGGGAAATACATACCTGAAATTATGTCCTCGATTATATATATATATATATATATATATATATATATATATAGTAACGAAACTTATTCCCTTCGTCGTAGGAAATATGGTTCGTTAAGACTCCTCGGGTAGACACGTGGCAGGCTGGGATAGTCGTAAACCTCAAACACGAACCAAAAGTTCCAGTGTTTTATTAACAAGAAAGAACACAAAGAAAACATTTAAATTCATCTAAACAAATTAAGTCTAAAAAATTCTATTCATGGACTGCAGTTTACATCTGAGAACATCACTGCAAGGCAGGGCTGCGGTTGTCTGTCTAGCACAACCTTCACCACCCGAAGGCTGATACTAGCTTCCGCTTGAAGTCAAGAATAAGAAGGCCTGCTCGGTCCTCGTAACCTGCTCTCGCCACGCGCTCCCCCTCCCCTCCACCTTTCCCCCTACGTCGCCAACATGTTTGCCCTCTGCCGTCAAGACAAAACGGCTGTTAATATATATATATATATATATATATATATATATAAATGTGTGTGTGTGTGTAAGGATATGGCATTGACAATAATAATTAACAAAATTGCTACTACCTTAAGTTTAAAGGTGGCGGTCAGCATTGTGGGTTGTTATCAGTCAAATTATCAACTACAAACCGCCCCTTAGAAACGTAGTATTTGATTGATCCAACAAATATGTCCTGGGATAAATAGTAAGAAATCAGTCCTTTGCAGCGAAATTGGTTAGTGCATTATACAAGTATTATTTTTATCTAAAACTAAATATTACTGCATAACCACTGTTAACAATCTATGAGGCATTTAATTACAGGAAGGTTTCTGCAATGAAACTATTCTTTGTTTTGTTACTAACTCCATTTTTATGTGTGGGTTCGACACAAACATTGCGTGACAGAATCTACAATCAAGGAGGAACTAGTCCGATCCAATTAGTCTCTGGCACTATCTAATTACAATTAACCGCGGACCATATTAGTGGCACTTAGTGCGGTAATGTGGATTCAGACCGATCTAATTAGCATATTACATCGCTCCAGGAGCTTTATGCTTGTAGCTACAGCTTGTCCAGATTGTCTGGTGCGTTGAGAAGTCCGTGTTGGTCAACATCATGAAACACGTACCAAAAGGCACGTTCAAGGATTTATCCGTATGTCTTTGAATATAATGCAAAGTTTAGAGGCAGTGTTTCTTCTAACGTTGCGTGCTTCACGGATCTCGGCAGGATAATCTGCAGGCGATCTTTGGAGAAAATGGGTCAGTCTTGACAGCATTCCAAAATAAATTATTACAAGGCTCACATTATTGTCTCGTCATCTCCATATATCTTACTATTGTGGTAAAAAAATAATTTTCAAACTTAGATTATAATTTCTTGAAGATTGAAGAAATGTTAGTTACCGAATAATATAATTTACCTGTCAAATTATATAGTGTAATGGATTAAGAGTTACCAGTAGAGAAAAAATATCACACTATAAAAATTATATATTAGAGTTCCACCATGTATTCTTGTCCTTTGCTTATATAATTTGAAAAATAGCATCAGTTTAAACATGAATTCTAGTCTAAGGCTTTCATCTAAAACATGAACTACATAATTTCACATTTATCTTTCAAACAGTATTGTAATATCTGAAATATCAGAATATATATAAATTAAATATGACACACGCATATATTTTGTAATTTTATTATTTATTAAATAATTTTTATAAGTTTGAAAAACCTGTGTTGCTCTTTGTCCTAAAATAATAAATACGATTTCATTGTAATTTTCTGTAAACAGCTCTGAACATTCTTGTAATTTCAAGCTTCCTAGATGAATGGATTTATATATTTTTTATTTATAGGAAATATAGAAAATAAAGTTATTTATTATATAATTCATAACCTATCAGAATTAACATAGATAAAAAATTATTTTTATTATTCTGTTTTAAAAGTCTTGTACTGTGTTTTTACTGCATTGACGTCAACGCACTCACATTTCACTTTTTTTTAGTCAATAGCAACGCGTGCTCTTCTCTTATCTGTGTCAGAAGTCACTATCAAGATGCAGAAAACTCATTAACGTAAATAATGCCACCAAGAGCCCAATTTTCAATTAGGTTAGTCCGGCAAAAACATTTTTTAGGAGAAAACATTCATATAATATTATTTATATCATGTGTTTTCCCATGAAAGTATCCTTGAAAGTCATTTTGTACTCAGGACCAAATATCTTTTATTTAAACGTCAGTCGGATTAGTCCTCATAATTATTTTGTTGATCAGAAATTTACAACTTTTGTGCCAGAAAATAATTCAAATTTACGAAAATTTTCACGAACTGTCCTTAGAGCAATACTCATGAAAATTATTCCTGTAACTGTAGTAGCAAAGATCAATTTGCATGGTTGAGAAATTGCATCGCGGGTTTTATGTTTTACTAGAATATTTCTAGATACACGCTACATATTTACAAAAAGTTCTGGAAAAAATCAAACGTTTGCTTAAAAATTCTCTATCCCAACTTAAAAGTCAATAATGACAACAGCTTTTCGTGGAAATATCATTCTGCAAAATTTATAATCACTGTGGATTCAGAAGCGTGATTGTGAACCTCAAAATTTCCTATGGGTATTCTGTTCTTTGAACTTCTGATGAGAGTCCGAAATATTTTAAACTAATGTGGATATCCTAAAGAGTATTAATTAGGTAGAAATTTGTTTTCCCAACAACTATTCCCATACTACAATAAAAGACCTTCAAGATAAACTTTGAAACAAACTCTGTTGCTGGATTCGAAGACATGCTTGACACTCCCTTCCAAAGGTTAAGTGTCGGGCGATGGCAAAAAAAAGTAAACACATAGTGCCCTCGATTGTAGGAAAGGAAGTGTTTAGGCTGAAGTCCGGGCCTATAATCTGCATGTTTTCTTGGACTGGTAGTCCGCCGCCTGGTGTCGGAAGTTTTGTAAGAAAAAGCTACGTCAACTTAAAGCAATACGTAATTCATGTGAATGTATCTATCTATGATCAGTATATTGTGTTTTTGGTTCACGGAACGTGCCTGATTCATTCTTCATGCTTAGCTTGCTCTCGGCATAAAAAGGGATGCAGCGCTTTGAATATTCGATTCCATGACGAAATATCCATAAAAATATTAATGTTAGAGCGTTTCCCTATATCGAGACTCAGAAATAATGTCGACTGCGCACGATGTGAGGTCAAATCACCAATTCAGGCAAAGGAACGATCCACATTACAGAGCCGTTCGGCTCCCTTCCTCTTTTATCTTCACGCTCTACATAGATCATTTTTATCGGGAATAGTAGGTTACGTTCGTAACGACACTTATTGCGATTGAAATGTTTTTTTATATATAATCCTTATCAAACGTTATTTATATTTAAAATTGCGGCGAGAAGCGAAGTATTTTTACGAACTTGTACTTCTATTGTTCGTATTATGTTTTGCTAAGTTAACGTTGCAAGCAGATTTAATAATGACGTATCCAATGGCAATATTACTTTTTAAGTTATTCCATATACTGCTTACACCCAAAATAAATTATTTAATCGGAAAATACAGATGCTATAATTAATACACGACGGATATGGAAACTAATGTTTCGTTTCATATATTGTAGATACCGTTTCAAATACCATTTTCATGTTCATTTATATTTTTATTCGTTAAAGCACTTTTAACTTGACAAAGTGGAGGAGCATTCATGACTGACGTCTCCGAAGAGAGAAACAAGACAACTAGCTTTTTTGAAACTGTGATGCTGCTACAAAAGAAATTCACCAATGTTGAACAGTTCTTCTTTCCTTTGAGCTCAAAGCGACTAAAGCTTCAGTGCTGAAGACGCGTATAGTATGGTAAGATGATAAGTAGCTACTTATTTAAAAGAAAAGTACAGTCACATTATATGAGCCACTTTTGTAGGCTGTGATAATGTATTAGGAATAAACCTGCAAACGTTGATGAATACTTTATTGACACGTAGACCTACCCACACATCAAACTAGATTTTCTGAAACGAGGTCATTTCTCACGCATAAAATTAGTTTCAAATGATAAAACCAAGACGTAACATTTCTGAGTGAGAGTTATTATCAACTCGAGTGAATAGATGGTGACTGAATAAAAAGTAATGGTTTAGTAAAGTAATTTTCCGTCCTGAGATTAAAATAGAATGCGTTTTTTAAGACAACATATTCAATTCAATGTTCAAGCTAATTACACTCAATTATTTTTGTTTTTTCCATTACATTATATTTAAGCAATTATGTATAAAAGTTTCATATTTGTAGTTACTTATAGTTGTTTACGTTCTATTTTTATAGTTTCAAACGTATATTTCCAGCTATGAAATCCATAAAGTCTTCTATGATTGTCTATCTACACATTATTTTACGTTTCTGTAATACTCCTAAAATAGAAGTACGTTACACAATTTAAGCTCATTTGAGGACTCCGTCCTTCTAATAGCCTATTGTGTTTTTGTTGTGTCTATCCTCAATTTTTCAGTCAAATACATAATGTAATAATTTGAGTATGTAAATCTATATAATAAAAAAGGATTAATGCAGGTTTGTATATTTTTAATATAAATATTAAACGTGTGGACTGATTGCAGCATAACTTACTTTACATATTCTTAAAAAACCGAGAAAAACACTTGGAGGGGAGGTGGCGGATAATAATGGCTAGGACAAACGTGAAACGAATTACACATCTTAAAAAAGGCGAAAGTGTAGGCATGTGATGTTACCGAGCATTGAAACAAACAATACTGGGAGATACGCCACACAGCACCCGCAAAATATGACTGATATGATTACTTTCTGGTACGGTGATCAATTATATCCTGGATTACAAACACCAGGAACACTTAACGCTAGAAAATATTACGAAAGATTTTTTTAGATACATAAGTTTGTATATTTCCATTTTATTTAGAACGGCTTTAATATGATATATCATAATTCACGGAACAGCGGCCCATGATTATGATTTTAAATTTGGTTGTATACAATATATTCTTGGAATAAAAACATAAGGAAATATACTATGGAGATAAAAATAAAAGATAAGATTTTTTAAACTTGATAATTTAATATTTCATTGACAATTCCAAAGGCGCATGAAATAATTTATCATATTTTAAACCAAAATCTTGAAGTTATAGATTAAGGTAATCCATCAGAATGGCTTATCGTGACCTGTAACTGGGAAAATATTTTTTATAATATACGGATAATTATCATGCTTATAAGACACGTAATTAAATCATTTTTCAATGCCCACTCTGAATCAGGGAGATATATGCACTTCTACATTGTCAATCTGAGACGTCATGTTGGCCTATCAACCCGAAATTAACTTCTTTTTTCCCATGAAAACGACGCATTTTTCTGTAGGCCAAGCTAGTTTACTTTAAATTTCCATTATGAATAATTGAATATTTTCTTTAAATTAAAATAATTTATTCATTTAAGCAATTTATACAAATAGAACAGGCATACAGACAATAAAATAAATAATTTACTACAAGTTTAGACCCATAAACCACTGTTCAGCCTAAAACTATTACATATAAAACTCTGTGAAATGTTACAGTGTGATTAAGCACATTACAATATTCTAAGTATATAGCTTATAATGTGTTTTAATATATCAAGCTAAATGTATTTATAGGAAAATTATTTTAATATTTCTAAGAAAATGAAAATATTCAGATACCGCTGTGTTACACTTATTAGTAAGTTTAATTTCGTTACTTAGAAATGTCGGTGAACCGCGCTTCTGAATATTCACGGTACTGCCGTGAGTGCAAGAAAATTCGGCCACTGCATATTAAAAGTGTTTGCGTGTGAGGGAGGCATGATTCAAGTGCGGAAAATGTGTTCCGATGTAAATGAATGCTAATTTATGCCTCAGTGTTCGGGTGGACTCTGTTACGAGGTCCAATCTCGATGGTGACGCAAAAAGGGAGTCTCAATTATTCTATGTTTGGACGTGGACCTGGGACGACCGAGGGTATGACAAATTGACAGCCTCGACACAAATCAGGAATCCTTTGTTCGTCGACACTTTCGCCATGGGAACTCAATTCTACTTGAACGCCAGAGGAAAACAAAACATCAGTGCTCTTGTACTGAAATGTCAACGAGTCCCTTTTTGTGGACCTTTTTTGTGCACCTCGTTGAGACCACGTTGAACTGCAGGATTGCAGTTTTAAAATAACTAAACTAGTTGCCATTCCTACTAAAATATAATTCAGCACTAACGAAGAAAAATAATTAAAAATCAATATTTTAATCTTACTTTATTTACTTATTAGTTATTACAAATTTTGGTGGCCCTACATATTAAAACATATTGAATTTTTACTTAACACCGTCGCTTAAAATATTTAAGTCTGACCTTTCTGACACAACTTATTAATTGTTCAGTTTCGTATAATCTTTGGTAAGCCTTTTATATATTATCCTTCGTGGTAGAGAAGAACAACGTTTTGGCTCATGTTATTTCATGTTTATTCAACGCTCAAACAAATTTAATATAAATAAACTCATTATCACTATATATAATAGCCCTGAGCAACGCTCGTCGTGAAGCGCGCGGAAAATCCACGGCTTTAGCTTCGTCAAGAAACAACGTTAATTCCATACTTAAGAAGAAGCATGAGTGCTACATAAAGTACTTTTTGGGCCATCGAAATTTATTTCAACTGTTTGCTTCCTTTAAACCTAGCAATGTAATTCAATAGATTCTGAACCTATTTTAAATAGAGGATCCGAAAAAAGAAGACGCATGCTTAAGACATTTTTTAGGAGTAACAGGCTGCATGAGTGTAATCCTGGAACAGGCAACTCCTCTTTAATAGCATAGGAAGGAAATTGATTGGGATTGGAAGGTAGATCAAGGTAGCAAAGGGTTGACTAGGGCCCCGAGCTATAGTATCAGGATCCTCCCCGCTGATTCACCTAAAGGAGATGTAGGGAAACCCCTAGAAAACGAGCATCAAGTAGGCTGGACAATTGGGTACTATTCTCACGCCTTTCCGAATGACGGGAGAATTGTTCTGTGAGGTCCCTTCTCCATGCCTTCACCACTTTTTTTAGATATCACATGTGATTGGCTGTTAATCAGCTACATTATATCATTACCACAAGTCAAAAGAAGTAATTGCATATAAGTGAAACTGACAGTTTCCGTTTACGAGCGATTTAAGAATGATACTAAACTCGCATCGGAACCTCGACCTATCTTTTATTATTATTATCACTTACTTAGCTACTATTGGGCATTTGCCCGGTGGCTCCTATATACAAAGAAAATACAAATCACAGTAAGGAACAATTTTGAAGTGTAGGTTTTGATCAGAAAAAAAAGAGAAATCAGAAGTCACACAGAAATCACTTCACTGCACTTCACTATAAGCACTTCACTGAATTTATAAAAAAAAACCAACTGCTTACTTAAGGTTTCTTATCCTATTCCTAAACTGATTTACGCTACCTGGAAAAGTCGAGAGTATTTCTGCAGGCAAAAAATTCCAATCGCTTATAGATCTATTAACAAATGATAATTTTCCTACGTCTGTGCGTTGTCCTTTTTCTTTAGTTTTGAACGTATGATCATATTTAGAAATATAATTCGGCTCCGTAAGATGGTTTGTTATTTCTTTCCCGGCCCTTATAAGCTTTATATATTGCGCACAACCTCGTATGTTTCCTTCTATTACTGAGACCTTCTAAATTATCGTGAGAATTGTTCGCGAATCGACCCCCAAACATCTTTTCAGTCAATTTTTGTATTTTTTCCAACGCTAAAGTGTGTTCATTTCGATATGGATCCCAGCACGTTACCCCATATTCTAAAATTGGCCTAACCAGCGTTTTAAAGGCAGAAATCTTGGTTTTTCTCGTGCTTTTCCTCAAAACCCTGTTTAAAAAGTGAAGCAGCAGCAGCGCCTTTACCTCGCTCACCTCATTACCCCAATTTATATCTTTACTAATCGTAATCCCAAGATATTTACAGTTCTTTGACTCTGTTACTACTTCGTTCCCCATTTTATATCGAGTGGGAGGGACATTTCTATTTTTTGTAAAAACTATTGTCTTACTCTTCATTGCATTTATTTGTATTTTATTTCTAACTGACAATTAGTAAATTTTGTCTAAGTCAGTCTGCAGAATTTGTGCATCTTCAACGTTTACGATTTCCTATAAACCATACAATCATCGGCAAAAAGTTTGATCTGTGATTTTATACCGATTGTTAAGTCATTTATGAATGCAAGGAACATACTTCCTTGCGGAACTCCTGACGCGATTTGCACAGAGTCGGTCAATTTGACATTCACGCGAACTCTGAGTGAACGATCTTTTAAAAATTATCTAAATTTCTTAACTAGTTCACTTTTTTGTTTGGTTTTCTCTTCAATATCTATTATATTAGTTTCACAGACGTTAATCTTTACATAAAATAATAGGATTTAGTCGTCAAAAATATCTGTAACTTATATACTGAATACAAAAATATATTCCAAAAATAACACAAAAATCCAAAGACATCACAAAATATTATCATAGACAGTAGCAAGACATGTAGAATACAACATGAAGTTTTGATTAAAAATAAATTATTTTTATCTTTATTTTTAAAGCCCGTTTATGACTATAATAAAAACCTCTATGAGAAAAATGACATTTCAACAGATAACCGTAAAACTGAGCAGAAATGGCTAAACAGCTTGAATTGAAACTTCCACATTTTAAAGCACGTTTATGACATTAATAAAAACCACTACGAGAAAAATGACATTTCAACAGATAACCGTAAAACTGAGCAGAAATGTCTAAACAGCTTTAATCCAAATTTTTCTGTAATTTTGTCTCAATTTATGGTTGTCTGTTTGAAAGTCGTATTTGAAAATTCCGAAAATCAGTTTCACATTTCTCATTATTATTATTATTACAAACTTTATTAGCTACGTTTATTCTTATAGACCGCGTTTATGATAGTTAAAAATGTGACACGTTTACGTGTCATCCTGTGTCGTCACTTCCATGGTGGAAAAGTTACTCCCCTTTGTGTTTTCTGATCGTAATTGCAACATAAGTGTCAAATTTCATGATTCAGGCTTGAGTATTTACTGCTGTACATTTATGTCATTATTTTTTTCCTTATGTATTCAGATCCGGGAGGGTGGGAAGGAGGAATATAATGTTTTGAAATTAAATGCATTTTGTGGGAAAATTTATATTATTAAAAGAAACTAACATATTTCGTGGTTACGTAATGAATTTGCCTTTTCCCATTATTAGAATTGAAATTGAGGTGTTTAGTTAAGTAATTCAATCAATGTATGTATAAATTATCGTTTCTTTGTTTAAAATACAAAATATGATTAAAACTATAGTGAACAATATCACATTTCGTTCGTTCTTTTGTTTGTATGATCCCCTATATTATAGCTTCTTGGACAATATTTTCGCTGTCAATCCATTGAATGTATAAATCATGCAGATATTATGTAATCTCTAACGCAGCCAAAGAATTATCCTTGACTGAACAATAGAAATTTGTGATTTCGCATAGCAATTGTTATATAGTGTAAAATCGTGTACGCGATGTTGAATCTAATAATTTAATACTAATTATTGTTAAAGATGTATTTACTAAAAAAACATTGTTTTTAAACATATAAAACGAAATAAAATAATCTGAAATGATTTGGAGCTAGATTAATTACTTATTATACTAATCAAATATAAAATTTACTAAGCTGTCCCCCCAAAACATTTATTTGTATCTGGGACGGTTTTAGTAAAATTTATGTGTGTGTCTGTGTGAGTGAGTGTGTTTGACATTATTAATCACAAAGTTTCTGACTTAATTTTCTTGAATTTGTTCATAAGATAAAGTTATCTATGATCAGCTTCAATGTCTCCCAGAATAATAAGATGAGGGGAGAGAAGAGAGGAAGGGAGTGAGCTAGAGAGAATCTTCTAACAAGTTTGCAGCTTCATCGTCTACTTGGCTGTCAAGAGTTCCTGACCACTTCACCATTTTGTAGGCAGATGAGGGTTACTGCTCAATTCACGAACCTCTAGATTAGTTTGAGAGTTGGTCAGCTAAATGAACCCTTGTATCATAAAATTAGTGAGAGTTGTAGTTTCTTTTTTCAAATAAAAAGTGAACGGCCATACAACGTTAAATAGTGTAATATTCCTGACTTAATTAGAATTAATGTCGCAAACGTCTAACGAATAAATGGGGGATGAAATACAATTATAATGTGCACCGAACAAAATTGGCATATACACTGAGTCATTTATCTATATAAAATTGTATCGGTAATCAATAACTAACTTATATTTTTATCCTGAATATTGTTCACATCTTCAAATTGTGGCCTAGAAGAAAATGGAAGTTAACAAAAAGCATGCAATGTTACTTGAAACGGAAGTGGTTCTCAAGGATCCATTCTCGTTCAAAGCAGCTTGAGCATGCATCATGTCAGTCAATAACGCGCGTACAGAAGGGGTCCTTGTCGTCTCTAAAAGGGAAAAGAAGTTGGACGTGGTTATGAGTCGCCTTCAACTTCATACAACTACAAATTTTACTTTGTTGTTCTATAAAGAGGTTATAAATCACTATTCCAATAAACATATCAGTTGCGAGAGGCGAAAATAGAGAAAGCAAAAGTTGACAGGAGATAAAACTGATTATAAAGATAAAAAATAAGGATTTCGACGTGGACATAATTCAATATCGACAGCGTTACATAATACTTCATTTCGCTGGATGACAGGTACATGTTAAAAAACGCATCAGGTAAATTATTTAAAAATAACAGAATGGTGGGTTCTCGAATTCTGGCATTCAATAACAAAACTATTAATCCACTTGGATTCCGTCGAAGTAGCTTACTACTTTGTAACCGAATGGTGTCTTTTTGTATTCTTATAACTGAGCCGCGATTGCGCCATTCACTAAGACATTTCTCCTTTTTCATGGTGTAATGCTTTAGGGTTACAAGTTACTGAAGGAAATCATCTCACAGAGGAACACCCGATGGTCCCAGAACCGAATTATTTAATTACAAAAATCAAGAATACCAACACAGATTGTGGCATAAACTCATATTAACTGTTAATATTTTATTAGTTCCTATTTTTATCGAGAAAACAGGATTCCCACAAGAAAATGAGAAATATATTCGATTTAACAAAGACAAAAATTCATTTTCTCGGCAGTTAGTGAAATTATAAGTAAAATGATATTTTTCTGCTGGGAACAAGCATTAAAATTTTCATCCGAATATTATTTAAAATTTTACATGAGGGTCATCCTGAAACACGCAACTCCCATTTAATAATATTGAAAAATGGGGATGTTGATGCTCCCAGGCTATAATATAAGGATCTTACCCGGTATTTCACCTATTAAAGATGCAGCGGAAACCCTAGAAAACCTGCATCAGCTAGGTCGGTCTATTGGGTGCTATTCTCACGCCCTTCTTAATGGCCGCAGATGGGTTTGCTGTGCGGTCGCAGCATTCCCTTCTCCGTGTCTCCACGAGTTTTAGGAGGCAGTTGGCCGAATGAATCCAATGGGATCAGAGTACAACTCTTACCGTGTGCCCAAGGTCGTCGACCTCAGAACATTCACCTCCTAAAATAGATTAAGGTGTCTCGGCATGTGAAAACCTTGAAAAATCAGAGAGAGTACTTGGCATTCCCAACATAATCAAGTGATTCCGAAGTCAAAAGTTGTTGTGACACTGAGAATAAAACGAAAATATAGAACGAGTGATATTTGTGTTAGAGGGAGGGGTTGGAGATAACGTGCTTGAAGCACTGAATAGTAAAATCAGCCAAACCTTAACAGAACTACGGTGACGCCTGTTGGCATGTGGACTTTCGTTTTATGTGTCCGATATTGCATGATAAAATTGATCATTTGTTAGAGTAGAGTTATTACAGAATTTCGTGCACCGACACATTTGCATATTTCCTTCCACGTTTAAACGATTTCTCTCTCCCCCCTTCAACCACCCACCATTTGGCAGTGATTTTCCTTGAGTTTTTAAGAACATGTGTAACAAGACTTTTTTGCAATTTGTCCAAGCGTTTAAATCTATATAAATAATATACTTACAAACAAAAATAGATTGAGAATAAAAATACACAAATGATGATTGGCACTCTACAGAAAATTTGCAAATAAACAACGAGAACTTTTTGTGGAACGTAAATGCAAATAAAATAATCCATCACTAGCCTTTATGGTTTATGGTCTCTAATTTTTATCATTACGCATCTCTGTTGTGATAAACCTAAAAACTAGCATATCATACGGTAATCAGAAAGTGGCTACCTTCAAATCAAAATTTTACGAGATTGTGTTTTGGTAGGCTGTACTGCTTAAAATCCCTTTTATTATCATAATGTATTATTAGTGATGTTTCAATTGGCGTAATGTTTTATTCGTTGGATTGTCGATTGAGTGAAGAATCCTAATAACGAAGCTCAGTCAATACATTTTGACTTTTGAAGCGTCCATATTTCCTCAGTGTCAAAGAATTGTGTCGCAACCGTTCTAAAGTAAGCACAGTGTTACCCTTCAAATGAAATTGAATTGTTATTTTTTATATAAATCAGTGGCAGTTGAAACTATTAAATTCTATCTTAGATTCTGTTAGTCGTCAACTCAGTACACTTATCGTCTCTTGGCTTCATCATGATACCCTACATTTTTTGAAACGGATATGTTCCCTGATGATAGCTTCCGAGGACCCGCAGATGATATTTCTTGTCTGTCTGTGAGATGGAGGAGCCTGGAAATGCCCGCAGCACTGCAGCCGTTAATTTTCCCCATTGTGAAGCGGTGCCACAGTTAATAAAGCTCGTGGAATCTTTCAGTGTTGGTTGGGAAACAGGCAACGAATGAAATGAAGTTTTAATCAACAAAAATGGACCTTTTTTCGTCACCAACGAAGGATAGGAGTTTGTCATCACTGTTATATTTTAAATCTCTACGTCAGCGTATCTCACATAAAATTATTTAGATAATTAAATAACTCGAATAAAAAAGTCCGTTGTTTAATTATGTCATTTCCAATTTGAGTTGGATTCTTACGAGAAAGAGTCATAAAATATAAAATAAATTCCAAATATCACCACGTACAAGTTTCATTATTGTTACTGCAAAAACTGGGATGAAGTCTTTAAGATGGACTCCTGTCACTACACACTATCTAAAACAGAAAAGAAAAGGCCCTTCCTGAACTTCACTTTAATGGGCATCAACGATCAATTGAAACCTATAAAATCCTCTTTGATGGACCGAACAACTATTTTCATGCATGTTTTCGTGTATGGCTACGAATCGATAAACAGAGGCCAAGACAGCGTCGTTATGCATACTAAATAGCTTTCAATTTCAGATTGGCTTACAAACATGGTATCAAAACTCGAGTCAGCAGTTTGCCCTAACTAATTTGTTGTTTATTTATTTACATAAATGACAGAGTAATTGAATTATACTATCAAAGATTTTTTCATAAAGTTCCTTACCAATTATTTATATACTTCTTTACACATTCAGTGGATTTAATTTGCATGATCTGAATGATTCCATAGTAAACATATTTCAAGTATCTTTATAATTATTTGTAAAAACTACATATTCCTCTTTAACCAATTTATAATAAATTCAGAAACTCGTCTCCCGTCATTCGGAAGGGCGTGAAAATAGTACCCGACCTACCTGATGTAGGTTTTCTAGGGTTTCCCTTCATCTCTTTAGGTGAGAAACCGTGGGCCCTAGTCAACCCTCTACCTTCCACATTACTCCTTTTTCAATTCCCCTCCTATGCAGTTAAAGGAGTTGCCTGTTTCAGGATCACCCTCATGTAGCCTGTTATAAAAAAGAATGTTTATTTTATCAATTATGTAATAAATATTTTTTTATAAATTTATAAATTGAGACAACTTTATAAATTTATCTATCTAAATATTTCTAGTCTTCATTTTTCATTTTAATTTATTACTTCGTTTGTTCGTTATGTGAAACTTATTTTGCAGTTGCAGGAAACACGGTATGCAGAGAAAATTGTCTAATCAGGCAAGGGAAGTTCCTTGAAGTAAATTATATGGAACATGCATTTTATGTCCCTCTTAAGTTTTTTTTTAAATTGGTTACAAACATATCATGGAATCATTCGATTACGACGAATAAAAGTTTATTACGAAGTCGGTGCAGTTTCTGTCATTCAGATACAGAACTTTTCATTTGGATTTTCAGTCCAATAATCGAACATCGCATATACTTAAATAATAATTTAATATTTTGCAACCACCGTGGGTATTAGGAATAATTTTATTATTATGGAAATTACATCTCATTTACTGACATGTTTTGACTATAAAACAGCGAACATATATAAATAATATAGCATGCCGATTGTTACTATGGAATAATTCAGATCCTGCAGACTAAACCCACTGAATGTGTAGAGAAGTATCAAAATGTTTATGAATGAAAATATTATTCGATTCTATATTTCAATTAATCTGACATTTATGAAAATAAATAAATAACATGTCAGCAAAATTACAGAAAATCACTATAGAGATCCAAAGAGAGAAAATTTTGCTCCTCATTTGCGCCCAGTGACGGTTACGGCCGAAATGTCGTAAAGAAACTTTATAATGTGTTGAATATAAAGTGGCTTTCTGACATATTGGCTGATCTATAGTTTATTTATTTTAAGTTTATAGCTAACTATAAACAATTATGTTACCAAAGATATTGTGGTAATCAGTCCTAAGACTGGGCGGATGCAATCCTCCATGCTAACCCATCCTGCGTAAGCCTTTCCGTTTCTACATAACCACCACATCCCACATCCTCTCTAATCTGCATAGCGTATTCTATCCTTGGTCTACCTCTTCTGTTCTTACTGCACACACACACACTTCCCCCTAATGCTAATTTTGCAAGAGCCTTACGTCTCAAAACATGACCCATTAATCTATCCCTTCTCTTGGTCAACGCCCTCCAAATTGTTGTTCTCTCTTTCCCAATTCTGCTTAGATAAATATAAAACATGATTATAGGTAGGTCACTGAGGGAATAATTACAGAAAATTCTTTGCACAAGATCTTTTTCAAAGTAATTACCAATATTAATTTATACCTGCTTCTATTCCGCATAACCAACACAATTATTCAGTCTCTTGTCGTAACGGGAAATTTTCTGTATCCCTTACTTAAGGAAAGTGCGATATGTGATAACATACGGTCGAACACACCGCGGCTCATCGTGCACATTTTCATGACCTGCGATTAACTTTTTAATCCACTTTCACACAATTCCGTCAATATTGCTGGTTCCCTATATACCTCACACAATTGTCGACATGGATTTGCTTACGTAGATTTCGTTTAATTCAAGAAACGAATCCTGTGTAAATACAGCTCTGCAGTGAAAACGGTAGTTACGTTAAAATCCGCCCTCGTACATCAAAAATTAATTTATTTTTATTAGTCATTTTCTCATACTCGTAGACGTCTTAAAAGGCATAATTGAATTAAGATATATATAACATATCAATGATGTCCAGTTAAATTTGTTCTATTTTACTGTTTCATATAATAATATAAACTTAAGATTGTCTTATTAATAAGCTTAGTTGGCAAATATATATCAAGGTTATAATTTAAAAAATATTTTAAAATATTCTTCCTTTAAATTTTGGCATAAATATTGTTTCTATTAAAAACTGAAGGTCTTGTATTAGTTTCTGATATATTTTAATAGGGTTCTTGCAATTAATCGCAAATACCATCCCTGCCGGTTTTACGCTTAATTACAAAATAGGCAACAAATGCAAAAACTTGTCGTTACTGATTTATTGATAATTGTGATCTCAATGACTTTATAAATTCCATTTAAATTTGAAAATTTATAGAAACAAACGATCCAAGTTTGCATGGCCCTCCAAAATTTGAATCTTCTGTAACTAATTTAAGTATTTTATTTTTTTTAATAGTTATTGAATATCGAATTCATCCACCACGTTTTTATACACCTTTCCGTGGTAAAAAATTTGTATACATACGTTTAATATTATATTGTTTTCGAGACAGAGGTTTGCAATCAAATTTTCGCGATTGAGTCTTGGTGTCGGTGATTTTCTCTTATTATAATCTTATTCCCGGTTTTATGGTGCGCGAGGGTAATGCAGTATGGGGTGTAAAGGGTAAACAAGAAGTGCGTGGTTCGTGTGTTCGTTGAATCAATATCCAGGGTCGGCTCGGCCATGCGCACTTCTCTCCTCTAGTGCGTCACACTGCCTAGGATTAGCGGGACCTTCAAAAACAACCTGCATCGAGCCTCGCAACACACTCAAATTTATTCCTCCTTAACGAAAACCTACGATATCGTTCTATTTTCATCAATCCGAGCATAAAACCTGGCATTTATTATAATTCTGCATATATCTTAGCTGGTTTCACCTACAGCCCAGAACTTCACAAGAATTAAGTTAATTTTGACGTGTTTACATAATTTCTGAAGTCATTACTATTGAAGTTTGTTTGTTGTAGATCAAGGCATTACACAAGAAAATGCGGATGACATAGGGATTTTTCTCTGCAAGTATTTATGAATTCAGGAGAAGATAAATCATCAGTTGTACTGTGTTTTGTTTTGCGGAGAAATGGGGAAAAGACGTGATTTAACTGAGTTTGAACGCGGAATGAACGTAAGCACTCGAAGCGCCGAAACCATTATCTGCAAAACGGCTGCACTTATGAAGTGCGCCAGGACAGCAGTTTTAACGTTCACAGAGAGTGGAATACCAAGCAAAAAACCGGGACTCAACGTCAGGTATCTGGTCATCACAGGCTACTCAATGCTCGCGCTGAAAGGAGACATGCCAGAACTGTCTAGTGCAACAGAAAAGCAATAGTAATCAAGAACTATCTTTTAATGAAATGGTCGCCGCACATTACACTGTGTGGGCTATGGAAGCCGACGACCTGTTCCAAAGCCTCTACTGTCTGTCTTGAGCAAGAGAATACGTCTTCAGTTCACAGTGGAGCACAAGGATTTGGTAGTGGATGACTGGAAAAAGGTCATGTGGTCTTATAAATCGCGATTTCAAATGCACCATGTAGATGGCAGGGTTCGAATATGGAGAAAATAACACGAAAGCATGGACCCCAACTGCATTGCCACAATACTTCAAGCTGGTGGCGGCAGTATTATGGTTTGGTGCATGTTTTCATGTGAAACAACGTCTGAATGCCCAAGGGTATTTAATTATTATCATGGATCAAGTACATGCTTTACTCTGTCAGGGATGAATACTTCCCGCAGTACAATGCTCTTTGTCCTATGATAGTTGGAAAACATCTGACGGCGAATTTACCTTACTTAGTTGGCCTACACAATCACCAGATCTCAATCTAATTAAGAATTTGTTGGGTGATATCGAACGAACCATCAGGAAGCTGGATCCAGTACCATAAAATCTTAACAATTTTGAAAGTACAGTTCATCAGATATGGTCTCAAATTCCTCCTACTACCTACCAACATCTTATAGAATTCGCGTCCAGAAGAATTCAAGCAGTATTAAGAGCGAATGTGGCCCGACACTGTATTGAGAGGGTGGTCATAATAATTGGGCAATCAGAGTTCATTCGTCATGTCTCGCCTTAAATATTCTTCCACTAAGTTTTATGTCAGCAAGTTTAATATATTTGTTTGCCGCGATGTATAGTCCAGTAATGTCTTCGTTGATTTACATATTTATTTTTAACGACTAATAAATAAAATTTTCTTTCGTTATCACTCCATCACATTTCGCATAGTTTCTCAGACAACATTTCGTAGCGATACTTTCCCATTTCATTTAGGAAAGAGAAGTGACCTACGCCCACGTTGTGCTTTCTCTGATAGCTTTTTAATGCACGGTTCCTTTCGGGATCTGTTCTGGTTTCTCGACCACAGTATTGACTTTCCATCTAACATTCTTTCGATAAGCCATAGCACTATCACATCTGTTATGTTGATCCATTTCTAATTTAATAATTTATTTTTTCTTAAAGTTTTTGTAATACAACCATTTTCCTTCCCATTAAACTCTATTTTCATTTCATGTGCTTTTCGCGTGACTATGAGCTACAATTAAATGTGGGGAAAACAATGGAAAAGTAGACAAATATTTAAGAAAATAACAAAATATGGGGGAATTCATTTTCAAAAAATATTAGGGAAAATAACAGAAAATATTAAGGAAATCGACAAAATTGAAAAGAAGCCAGGTAACATCAGAGTTGATTAATTAGATTAGTAGAATAATATATGAGAGCTTGTAACGCCGTTGTTACCAATATATATGAGTTTTAGCTAATTGTCGGCCAACAGTATATTTTTTCCGTAGTTTTGTGCTATATCTTGTAATGCAGTGAATATAATTACCCTTGTTTATCTCCTCTGTTTACTTTACAGTTCCTTAAATAGCTGACTATCCATTAACGTTGCGATTCAAAACAAGCACGCCATTAAAAGACGATGAAAACTGCACTTTGAGACTATAAAGTAAAGTCCACGACTATTAAAACAACTCGTTAGATATCTACTAATGAGGCGGCAGTTAGTGTCAAGAACATCTGATTCTTTAAGCCGCCTAGTAATCAGAATCAAAAAGCTATGACGCACATGCCGACATTGATAAAATGGTCAAATTCATCACATTTTGAGAATGTCCTGTCAACAGAAACAGGCTTTCACGAGGCGAAAGGTGTAAGTACGTAGCTTCTCGAAACTATAAGTGCACTTATATGACATACGAGGTGTATCCAAAACGTAACTGCAATTTTCGAGTTTTGGAAAGAATATTATTCATTTGTTTACATGTATGTTATCCCATTCAAAATACTCTATTGGATATTATACATTACAGCAAAACACTTTTAGAGCTTGATAATTGAGATAGCGTTTCACATTTGCCAGCGATTCGTTTTTATTCTGATGTATGCATGTAAAACGACGCCGACTCTTTTGAGAAAAGAAAAGTTCACACATGTCTGACGAATATGGAGGATGGAGCAACATTATAATATATATATTTTTTAGTCAAAATGTTACGATCAATAAATGAGGCGTGAGGTGGTACATGTAAAAGCCGTGAATATTTTCTGACAAATTCCAGCTTTTTTTCGGATTGCTTCACGCAAACGGCGTTTGACTTGTAGGTAGCACTCCTTATTGGTTGGTCGCTTGACCTAGTGACAAGAACTCATAATGCAGTATGCCGTTAAAATCGAAGAACCCTCACATTCGACCACACTTTTCGGTCTTGCCGATCCAGAATGCTTCCACTGGGACGATAGAGCTTTAATTTCAATGTTATACCAGTATGCTTATGTTTTGTCGCCTGTTATGACAGTTTCAGTTGTTATTCATCGTTAACATCATTTAGCGACTCCTGAGAACCTTCCATTTTCTGCTGTTTTGATCAAAATTCAATAATTTTACTGTCACGCGATTTGTACCAAATGAAAAATTTTCATGGCATGAGCCAAGTGCTATTCCAAAATCATCAGCGACTTCTGTGATTCCATTCGGCGATCGTTCATAATCATTTCTCTAACTTTTTCCACGTTTTCATCTATTGTTGACGTATTGGAATTTACATGCCCCTCGTCATCGGCAACGTATTCATTACCACACTTAAAGCAATATTTAACATTTGTAAAAGATTGCTACACTGTTTTCGATTCTTATAGAAAAATTGATGTAAATTCTCTGATCATTATTTTAAACAATCAAATAATCTCCCATAATACCGGAAACCACATACAACTTTTGTAACAGCTGACAGATTAAACATCCGATAAGGCTAACAATGAACAGATACATTTTGGGCATGACTAACAACATAAAACAGAAGAAAAAAAATTTCGCGAATCGGACTAATGCAATCCGAATAATTACAATATTCCCGTTACTTTTTGAAGACACATTGTACATATATGCTGAATGCATTGCCCGCCTATCAATTTCATACCAAAATTATTATTTTTAACACAAAACATAAATATAATACAAGTAATGCTATCGTTTCAATCTGCAAAATTCCTTTCCAGAGAATACACTGCGCTATTCAGCTGCACATTAAGAGCCTCGACGAACAGGTGGATGAAATTCTTCAGAAATTCAAATAGGTACTATAATACAGGATTAGTCTCTAGTATATTTTAGTAACCCTCAAATTTCCTCTTCTGAAGGAAGCAAGGAGAGTGATGATAAGAATATATTTCATTTAAACGGGAGCATATAGAAACGGTAGGTCCTTAGTCAAGACGAAACTAGGAAACAAGAAATTTTAAACGCAATAGTTAATTAAAAATATAAATATTTCTGTATAAATTTAAGCTCAGTAATTAATTTAAAATACAGAAAGTCGGAATAAATTTAAAATAAATAATGAAGTTCCCAATAAACAGACAAACATTGTGACAAAAGAAGTACTACACAACAATTGAATTATAGGCTAACGATAACTACAGTATGGAAATACATAACTGCAATGTCTTCGGATTTATTATGATTGAAGGCAGATATTACCGAGGTGACACGTATGAATTTCAAGCGAAGGGCGATACCAGTAAAACAGTTTTTTTTGTAATAAAATGGGTACTTATTCCTGTAATTTCAGGTTATTAACAGCCCGTCCATGACGGTAACGCACTGTATAAACAGTAAATAAAAAAATTAGTTTGGATTGTAGAACAGTTTTTTCCCTCTTTAACTTATTAAAATTACAAGTCCTGTGGGGACTGCATTCGAATATGTATTTGTGCCCTAAAGTAATTTAGTTAGTTATTACTGTCGACGTTTACTCGTATTATTACAGCAAAGAAATATTTTTACAAACCTTACAAGGACACAATTGAGCATTATTTATAATTTCAAATGACTAAAAGCTTGATAATTGTTACATCCCAACGAATTGCGTGCTGTTTTTTAATGTCTAATGAAGACAATTCCAACTTAATTCGGATCTTTGACCTTCTCTAGTGGCGCTTTCTAATTATTGAAGTTTATTAGGTCCATGAGTCACATATCTTCTTAGTTCTGCCCAAGGTTTTAGCGAAGAGTTACGTAAAGCACTGTTATCTTTTCTTACATGAACGACCGACTGAAATCATATTTTATCCTCTTTAGGTTTTTTTTAATACACTCTTCTGGTTAACCTTTTATTTCAGTCTGTTATTGTAAAATAATCGTAACTCACAAAGTAAAAATACAGTAACCGCATTCTACGTTTTTTTCCTAAATTTAAATACAAGGAAGCTACTTGTAACAACAGAATTAAACCTCTATTTAAGTCTACTCAACAACATTCATTGTCTCTTTCTCCCCTTCTCTCTCTTTCTATCTCCTCTCTCTCTTCTCTCTCTCTCTCTCTCTCTCTCTCTCTCTCTTTTCTACCTCTTGTCTCTCTTCTCTTTCTCTCGGAATGTTTATTGTTTACAAAAATCGGAGTCAATCTTACTGTTCGGGATATTTAGCCAGTCATGTGTCAACACGATGCGCAGTGGACAACTCCACCCAAATTGTAGTATGGGTATACAGGAGCTTACTTTTACTCCAAATTTTGCTAACGCAACTAGGTAGTGTAAAAGCGGTTCTTTAAACAATGTCACTAGGAAATTTGTTCAGGATATATTGTACTTCAAGAAACGCATCCGTAAAATATAATAAGTATAGAGCGTGTTAAAGAACACGTTGTCGTAGTCAACAATATCACGTTCGTATGAATACAACTAATGTTCGGATGAAATCTTCACGGTTAACCAACCGGGTAAGGTTTTTAAAAAAACACAACGTTTTTGCGGCCATTTTCTGCCGCCGTCGTCAGGACTGTTGATTAACCGTGAAGATTTCATCCGAATTATTCACCGAGAAAGTCTACGTTCATTAACAACTAATGTTCTTAACAATGATAGTAGCGATTCGCCTGGTCTCTTGGAGGGGAATTTCCTTCTCAAACGACAATTTTCCACTTCTCCTTTCCCTACTGCTTAACTAAACATGCCATGTATAATCTCACGAACTATACGCTCCTATTATTGTAGCGTCCCTCCTTGTCCATCATGCAACTGTAATCGCCTCCCAGCTAAACTCGTATATCCCTTCTCCAAGGGAAAACGCTATTCCATGTGATGTTTGTTCCGCCAATCCTCATGAGTCCTTCGTCCAGCGCGGGAAATTTTCCATGACACGGGGAACAGTGGTCTTTGGAAATTTTGAAGGGTGAACTTCCTTCAGCAATAGAAGCTTGGTATTATAAATCCGCAGCCGACCGGCGGACACTTCTACCTGCCTGTCGCCAGTAAGAATGTTCTTGCTGAGTTTTTAGGTCCTTTAAAATTCTGAAAGTTTGAAAAAATTAGGTATGGGTCCTACTGCGCTGCACAACTTGCATTAAAGAAAGACGACGGAAAATGAGAGAGTACTTCACGAAAAAAGGTACAGTGCAAATTATGTTAAGTAGTAAGCCTAAACTGTATTTATGACCCATTTTTGTATAACATTACCTTATAAGGACTTTAAAATTTTAAAGATACGGTTATTCGAAGAATCGAGTATCAAAACTATAATTAGACCCCATTCACACCTTTGGAATTAAATACAAATGAAAATTTTCGCCTACTCCAGTCAGAATATTTTATAAACCTAATTATATATTTGACAATACCAAGAACAAAAATAGAGCTTCAGTCCATCGACCACCGCATTCCTTAAAATGGGAAACCGTAAACTATATAATTGAAATAATTTTAAAGGTATTTTGGTTAGAAAATGTTGGATAATGTATTAGTTCGTGCACGTTTTGTGTGTAAAATCCAATGACCGCATGTTTTATCAGTAAACGCCTTGAGAGTACTTCACGTTGTGACCATTGCGCTGTAACTACGTGCAAAGGGATAGAAACGGTTAGATGCGATAGCGGGAACAAGTTTTTCTTACTAACTCATTTTGCTCACAATGTAGCCAAAAGTTAAGTAGAGAATCGGGTCTATTTTTTGAGGAACCTACACGGTATTCGCCTCGTCATGCATAAAAAAACCTAGAGAAACCTGTATCACATAGGAGTTTGCTCTTCTTGTTTGTAATGGAGCGTACAGAATATTATGAGAGAGATAGTAAAATCAGTCAGGGGGTGGGGGGAGGGGGACAACTTGCATCTCTAGAAAAACTATTCTTTCAGCTTCTGCTTCATTTAGTCTGTTTATACTTCTGGTTAACATCAGTACTAAACAAGCACTATAGTTTCGTCTATCATAGTGCTTGTAACGATCAGTTAATCACATGGAGCTGTGGACTCCGACAGAGGACGTGAATTTAGTACGAGTATTTTTCTGAGTGATTGACGTACAATGGTGGCAATATAGCAGAGCGTCGCGTCGCCTACACGCAATTCTGAGGGACAATCTCCTTCTACTTCCTGCCTCGCAGGTAGACGACCTCTATCTATATCGCTGTGGATAAGTCTTTTGACTATTATTCACATTAAGTCCGGAGTCAGTATTAAGATGAAAATCTCAATCTATCGGAAAATTAAGAAATAAAGAAAAAAGGTCGCAAAAATATTCTTTTTATATTATTTGTGTTTTTATCAGATAATAATTCAATTAACTTAAAAGCTTTATTCAATTTTGTTTCAAAATATTACGATATTTTTTCTGTTTTATGAATAATTTAAAAGTAACAAAGTACAATTTCAGAAACAAACTTAAGGATGGTAACTTATTGTATTTCTGTTCAGGCCCACCATATGTCACAAATATCGTCGAATATCCACTTAAAAATTTTTGTTGATGTTGTGGTATTCAGTCCTAAGTCTGGTCTGTTGCAACCGTCCATGCTAACGTATCTTGCTCAAGGCTTTTCATTTCCGCAAAACTACATCACACATCCTCCTTAATCTGCTTAGCGCATTCCATCCTTCGCCTCCCTCCTCTGTTCTTACCTCACACACTTCCCTCTAATGCTAATTCTGCAAGACCCTCTTTTCTCAAAACGTTGCGTATTAATCTATGGCATCTCAACGTTATCCATATTGTTCGCTCTTCCGCTATTCTGCTTATAACTTCCTCGTTAGTGATTCTATCTGATTTTCAGTATTCTCCTATAACACCACATTTCAAGGCTTCTATTCTTTTTATTTCTGCAACTCCTACCGTCCACGTTTCAAGCTCATATAACGCCACACTTCCAACGAGCATGTTTCGCAATGATTTCCTAATATTCACACTTATATTCCCCGTAAGTAAATTCATCTTTTTTGCGAAAGTCTTTCTAGCCTGGGTTATCCTACTCTTGACGTCTACTGTCCCTAGTTACTATGCTGCCCAACTTCTTTCAAAATATTCCTTCCCAATTTTTCTTATTTCACTGCCTTCCACACTACTCTCTATTACCTTGGTTTTCCCTCTATTAATACTCATAGGTTAGCATGGAGAGTTTCATCAGACCAATCTTAGAACTGAATACTAGAACAACCATTATTGAACACCAGGACCAAGTTAATGCTATTTATTATAGTTTCCAAGACTTCTCCTCACTCCCCTAATACTACAATATAATTGTCAAAGCGTATGGTTTTTATTTCTTCTTCTTGCAGTTTGATTCCTTTTACATAAACTTTTTAACTTTCTTCGTCCCTGTTCTATATGTAAGCTAAAGAGCATGGGCGACTGACAACGTCCTTGGCTTGCTGTACTCTAACGCCAGGTTTTTCGATTATTTGCAAATCTTGTTTTTAAAATAGTGGGTATATGAAAGTCTATTACCAAATTTGGAATCTAACTCTGATTATTAAAATCTCTTTCACTCCAAATATTACAAGATTAACTCCCAAAACTTTTGAATTATCTTGAGTCGATCAGGGTGCATTTTCATTTATATGTGCTTATTTATATTTTTGTTTTAATTTGGTTCTAAGTTAAAAATTAACATATAAAACTGCTGAAAATTTAATAAAGTTATTTTAAAATCCGTGCAATGTTTTACTTTATAAAGAAAAATCATCTGTTATATTTATAGAAAAGAAACTTGAAATACTTTTATTAAATTTTGAACCCAAAACAAATTCGTCCTGCATATTGTCGAATTCGGTTTTATATCTAAGTTATGTATTGCTAATATATCTATAATCGAGGAATAAGTATAATTTAATAGATAAATAGGTTCTTATGATTTCTTTTAATTCGGTTTATAGTCGCGCCAACCAAGGTCATAAGCGACTAGCTCTTTAGGTATCTGATTTTCGTTGGGTAAACTCATTAAGGGTACTTGAAAACACACACATACACCCAGGCCCTAGCCAGGAATCGAACGCGAGACCTTTGAAATGTGAGTCGACGAAAACATATGTTTTATTTCTGAATGCAAAAGATGAGATGAAAAAATGTAAGGTTATACTTTCCTCTACGAAACAGTGAACTTCTTAGTTTGAATGAAATGCTATTTTTACTTGCGGAAATTTTTCTTGAATATATTTTCTTGTGCAGGAAGTCAGATTTTGTGACGAAGCTATACACAATCACTATTTCATAAACCTATGAAAATTCCAACAAATTTATCAATTTTTTAAAAGAAAACTTTGCATTTAATATGCAATGTCCGCTAAACACAACTTCATTGACGATTATTATTTTGTAAGGACTTTTATCATTAGCGAAGAAGTTTGCATTTTGGTTGAATCAGTTAATTGAACGTGAATATGACAGTAGTACATTTGAATAATAATTAATTTTCAAACATTTCAACATATCACCTGTAACAGAAATTTTATTAAATATAGTACTTTATATAACTGAATATAAACGGAGCGGTTCATTGTATTTGCTACCGAAATTGCTATTTGAGAGCTATTAAATATTTTAGGCCTGTGGGGGTTTTCTCTCACAGATAATTTTTCCCAGATTGACTGAGGGGTTCACCTGACCGTCGGAAATGCCTCGTACTCTATCTGTTTTTTTTTTCAAGTTTCTCACATGCCAAGGAATCTTCAACTATTTTAGGAGGTGTATGAATTGGGGTCGGAAACTTTGGGCATACGGTAAGCGTTGTCCGCTGATCCCATTGGATCAGTCAGCCAGCTGCCTCCTAAAACTGCTGAAGGCACGGAGATGGGAATCCTGTGACCCCACAGCAAACTCGTCTCCCTCCATTCAGAAGGGCGTAAGAATAGTACCCAATAGCCCGACCTACCCGATGCAGGTTTTTTAGGGTTTTCCCTGCATTTCTTTTAGGGTGAAACACCGGGTAGGATCCTTAAAATATAGCCGATGGACCTTTCTCGACCTTTGCTACCGTGCTCTCCCTTCCACAATGCCTTTCCTATGCTATTAAAGAGGAGATGCCTGTTTCAGGATCATCTTCATGTAGTCTGTTATCCCTCAAAAAATCACTTGGTTTGAATCACGAAACCTTTTAACATAAATGAAACGCTAAAGCGTATGTTTGTATATCCGTTTTTGTGGATAAGATTTACAACATTTTAAATAATTTTCTTATTTGTGTTACACAACTGGCGGACTTTCAAGTTTAGGCGGTGGTTTAGGGTAAAGCCAATGCATTTGAATAACTACATTGTTTTTGGATTAACACTTTCTTTAATAATTTTATAGTTATTTCTTGGTGTAGTTAATAGTGCGTCATACACTCTGTTAGTTTGTGTTTAATATTGTCTAAACGTTATATTCAGAGTAGTTAATATTTAGTAATTACTTTTTCGTCTTATGTATTACCTTTGGAAAAAGATTTAGGAAACAGATACGTTCTTGGATAATAGTGATTAATTGTTATGGGTATGGCTTCGTCGTGGCTCTCTCTCGGGATCTAGTGCTGTGGTCAAAGTTAGCCTCGTTCGTGTGAAGGGGCCATCATCTGTGAGGCCGCAATATATATGGTCGTAATATTTTATGTAAGATGCCTGCCGTACGTACAGAAGAAAATGCCTTAGCTTTGGAATCACGTCTGCTGCATGAATGGAGATATTTTCCGCTAACAATAACTCTCCCTCGGCAGGTCGTTATTCACACTCACTCCAATGGCTTCAACACAGTTTAAGGAATGTGCGACACAATGCCATTACAAACACTACGCCTAAAATAGAGGGAAACTGCCCAAGTCTGCTTTGTTTGTGGAGAAATAAACAAACGTATCATATAAAGTATGAAGCTTCTTCCTTAAAACCTAACAAGTTTTTTTCAGTTATACATTTTAATAATACTTTTCATATGTTTCTGAATTAAACCTACCATAAATTTGTTCGGAGGAATACAATTTTTAAAATACACATTTGTCTCTTTATCTTAGCTTTTAACAATTGACTTATTAATAATGTTTCATGACGGTGACAGTGTTCCCTTAATTTTACTTTCCATTGTCTCTTCGGTCACCATGCTCATTAATTCGTTTAACCGCGGTATACTGTATATTTATTTGTCTTTTAAAACCTCTGCAGTAATTCTGTGTTCTATCAGATAATACCTGATGCAGGCTACGAAGTAGAAACGTAGAAACGTAATGTCAATATCTTTAATATAATTTTATTATAAGTCTTTATTTTAATGGGCCAGTTCATAAATTTTTGAAAACGTATTACATTACCTTGCATTACGTACCTACTTAACCGTTATTTTTAATGTATATTTAGATTAGAGGTGAATCGCTCATTATCCTCGTAGTAAATTATCTTTCTTATCTAGCTTGTTGATTCCTCCAATGAGCCTTATATTTGCGTGTGTAACAGAAACAACTTTTAATTCCGGATTTTTAATTCTAAGAAAAGTCACTCATCGAGGATCTGCTTATTCTAATAGATGAGACCATATTAAGTTTTTTTGAACGATTGTCTTCATAATACAGGATGAGTCAAAGTTGCAGTACACACTGCAAAAACTCTGCAGGAATTGGGAAACCTGAATATTTTTGTTAGGTATGATGGAGGTGGTCCATCTTTTACGGTACGTAACGAACATGGGGGCGCCATGTTGAAATCGGTCATCTAGAATCTCACTCAATTATTTTTAAAATGGAACAGGGGTCGTGTGATATATCAGATAACACAGCATTTTTCGACTAGTTCATTGCTGGAATCAGATTCGAAGTAGCAGTTATGATTCAGAAGTTAAAACACATTTTGATAGCAGGTAACTGAAGATGGCTTTGAACGAGGTAGGAGAGAATTGAAGTCATATTGATGTCAAGGGAACGAAGTTTCCGTGTGATAGCTGCAGATTTTAACAACCGTCACCCAGAAAGACCTCCAATTTCACACAGTAACAAGGTGTACTGCGACTTTTGACTCACCCAGTATATTTACTCTATACTAGTTCACTAAAGTATATCTCTTGTACACTTTTCCTTAACAACTCCGACCTTACATATCCACCAGGAGATTTATTATTATTGGGAGGGTATGAAACTAGCGTTTTTGCTTGTAACAGAAATCGTGTTTTTAGGTCGGTGGACTTGAAAAATCATTTCTGATTTCCATTTCATTGTTGTCACACTTGCAGTGACACCGACGAAAACAGCACAGTTTCTTTCCATGGGTTTAAAAAAATTGATTCATAAAGGGAAACGTACTAGATTTTTTTTGTTAACAGGCAACTCCCCTTTAATAGGATAGGAACGGAATTGAAATGGGGGGGATGTGGAAGGTTTTTATCACAATTTTATATATTTTTGTTCCGGAAAACTTAGAGCGAGAAAAAGTGCATGGAAAACAATTATTATACTGGGTCAGTGAGTTTTGAAAATATTCATAGTCAGTGGTTAGGTGTTAATGTCAGTAGCACCTAGGAGATCACACAGAGTTAAATACAAAGTGGCAAGGAGATTGTATCATTCAGTTTGTCAAGTATTGCGCGTGGGAAGAGCGAGAGATGTTAGAAAAGTTGGTTACAAATCAGTTCTGTTGGAAATTAGTCTTCTATTAGAGAGAAATGTTAGTCGACAAAACTTATAGGTTAGTTAACAGGTGGTAGTAGATTTTGTCCAGTCTTCATGTGTAATAGCATTCAGTGGAGAAAAACGGGTAACTATAAGCCTATAGTAGTAAGATTGCAACCAGGGAAGTAAGTCTAGAGAGAAGCGAACAAAGGCAGACCACGACCTGCAATGTGGTCATGTGACAGATAAGAATTTAACATATTAACCTTATAGAAGCACAAGCCATCAATACTCAATATTATCGTGAAACCCAGATAGAAAGATCCATGATTAAATTTCGTTATAATAAGTTTTTTAAGCATCGGTAAAATCAATTTAAATACAGATCTAACAAATGCCACTTAATAAATATCTCATCTTTCCTGAATACTCGCAAGTATTACAAAAATTGCGCCGCTATGTAGGTGTAACGTGATCATTATATGCCTTATACTTTTTACTTCGTCGTTTGCCGTTGGGTAAGCAAGATTAAAAATATTTTTATTCTACATCCCATTCATACCGTAAGGAAGACAAGTACTTATATTACACGAATGTCTTCTAAAAAACTTTGGGGTGGATTTTCCCTCGAAGCCATCAAAGGCCTGGCTTATTGTGAGAGGTATGTATATATTTCTACACGTGCAGAGGGAATTAACATGAACTGAAGAATCACGTGCCTTAGACCTTCCGCCACTGACAACGAAACTCGGTTTCTCTGGCTTCAGTAAGGAAATCTATTCGTGTCGCTTATAGATTCCTTACACGTAGTTCTTACACAAGCAGTACAACGTGTCTGTAAACGCTTTAAGTATTAGCAGTTCATTCACCTAGGTTATATTTTCGTGAACGCAGTTTCTCATTAATGATAATAAAAAGAAGAAGAAAGTTGACAGATCTAACTTGAATGAATACATGTTTGTTATTCGTTTAGCTTCACTCATAATTTATCTGTAAGTTTTAACGAACGCATAATTGATTATTATTTGGAGAAAAAATCATTAAAAAGTTAAATATCATAGGAAAAGTGAATGAAGTTACTCTTTTCGAATATACATGGTATTTGAAAAAGAGTCACCCAATTAGAATGTATATAATTTGAATAATGAAAAAAATTAATGTTTATTTTTAAATATTGAAAACATTAAAAGTTTTATACATAGCAACTGAAAGATACTGAATGTTTTCTCGTTGAGATGTGTGTGCTATATTCAAATTTGACTCGCACTCTAGCGAGCATGCATTGAGTTACCGCAGCTCGAGCATTGTTGCTGGAAGTGGAGGCACATATGCTACATTATAAACCCGCACGAGAAAAAAAAATCGCATGCTGTGAGTTACGGTGACCTTGGAGAAAAGTGATATCGAGATTTGTTATTCCCGTTATTCTCTACAAATACAATCAGACAATAAACCTTTCTCCAACTGGGAACCACATGAAGCTTGAGAGCTTTCTCTTTTTAACAGTGCATTGTTCCATCGTATCGGGTTAAAAGCTGAATACTAGAATTTTTGAAATTTGTTTGTCCTTTTTGAAACATTCTCTTTAAAATTTAATGCGCGTATGTAAATACAAACAGACACTACGTCGAAATAAATTGGCACATGTAGCAAATGAAACTTCGCCTTAATTTAATTATTAAGAAAAAAATAAACCAGGAGATTGTTTGAACTGAATGCCGAGGAGAATTGAGCCTTCTTTTCCAAAATAAGCAAAAGCTATAGGCTACCTTTTAGTCGGTCCGTAATATTTCAGAAAATATACTGTAAAATAGAGGAATGTGACAGAAAAATAAATTAAAATTTTTCGAAAAGTTACTAAGTCGATAGTCGACAGTACATATTGTATAATCATACTCGAGCCCTACGCATCCGTTCTTGGGTCTATTAAGTTCCTGTGTTTCGTCTTCTACCTCTTTGTTTATACATTTCTAGGTTTTCCTCAGCTAGCAAACCTTTCTTCAATCCGAAGTACTCAAATTATAGAAACCCGGGATCATTTGTTACCAATTAGTGCCATCAAATCAGTACAGTGTTCATTACTTTCTTATTATATTTCCTGCTAATGACGTATCGAAACACATTTTAGCTCAGTAATTAAACCAGTCCTATAACAGAATTATTTGCATTGCCAACAGGCAAGCTGTCAATAAAGAAGATGGATTTCTCTTCGTATTCAGGGAAAACCTCGCTCGAGGAAACAAAGGCGGGGTTTTCTCCTCCTCTTCTCGTCGTTTACAGTGTTATCTCATGGACTTCAATTTCGTCTGTTTCTTTGTTGACTACTCACCTGTTGTTTCTGAGTCGGATGCGTGCTTCCTGTTCTCGGCCTTGAAGGTCAAAGCCCTGATTTTCTCACGATTCCAGTGACAGAATAAAACACAATATTCGTAGTTTGGAGTTCTCCGATTGTTTTAATGCATTCATTATTTTTTTCAAATATTACAACGTCGTTGTCTCCAATTATTATCTTTTTTTACTGTGTCAATTTTGAGAAATATACATATATAACACTAAATTGTTTCCTCTATTTGTATATTACAAAAAGCTTTCCTTCACGATTCTATTTAAAAACACGTAGTTCAATGTTTTTATCTTTGTTTTTCTATCACGTCGGAGTTTGCAAGCACTGAGTGATGTAAATGCGGTCCTTCATCTTTCACGATCGTAGACTGGGGTATGAGCCGTGGTAATGTACAGGACTCGTTATCAGGAAGATTTAAATATCGCTGTATTTTTTTCAAGTAACCTATTTTAATTCCAATACACGCTGTTTGTCGCGTCCTTCCCTATTTTGTCCCCAAATTGGGTCAAGAAATAAAGGATAAGAATGTGCGTAAACAGAACACTGGCCACTTGCCACCCAAGATCGAGAATTTGTCAAGTGAGTTGGCATTCCGACAGTAGTCTCGGATAAAGTTTTGGATGATACACTCACAATATTATTTCATTTGAGATTGGTTGAATTTATAAGGAATTTGGCGTTACTTTGTGTGTGCCTGACAGGTAATCAAATTTATTTTGTTGGCTATTTTTAAAGCATAGAGATACTCTGAACTCAATGTGGTGTAAAGTATTGTTGACCTCTGGCCCGTGGATGATGAAATATTGTTTGGGCTTGATAAATTATATACTAGTATCTTTGCATGAATACGCGGTTTTTTGGTAATATTTTTGGGGTAACAGACCACATGAGGGTATATTTTTTTGGATAACAGGATGAATGAGGGGGAATCTGAGACAGGCAACTCCCTTTTAATAGCATAGGAAGGTATAACAAGGTAGCCAAGGATTGAATTTTTTTTCGGTTAACAGGCTACATGAGGGTGATCTGAAACAGGCAACTCCCCTTTAATAGCATAGGAAGGGAATTGAAAAGTGGGGATGCGAAAGGTAGAGCAAGGTAGCCAAGGGTTAACTAGGGCCACCGGGCTATGGTTTAAGGATCCTACCAGGTGTTTCACCTAAAGAGATGAAGAGGAAACCCTAGAAAACCTGCATCAGGTAGGTCGGGCATTTGGACCCACGGGCTATAATTTAATCCTATCCGGTGTTTCACCTAAAAGAGAAGCAGAAAAAACCCTAGAAAATGTGCATCAAGTAGGCCGGGCTGTTGGGTACTGTTCTCACGCCCATCCGAATGACGGGAGATAAGTTTGCTGTGGGGTAACAGCATTCCCTTCTCCTTGCTCCTTTGTTATTCCACTGTTTCCCATACTACACTCCATTACCTTGGTTTTGCCTCTATTAATCCTCATATTCAACTCTTTCTCCAGGACTACGTTCATGCCATTTATTATGGTTTACAAGTCTTCTTCTGACTCTCCTAATACTACAATACCGTCAGCAAAGCGTTAGTTTTTTTTATTTCTCTTCCTTGCAGTATGATTCCTTTTCCATATTCCGGTTTAACTTTCTTCATCGCCTGTTCTATATATAAGTTAAACAGTATGGGCGACAGACTGCATCCTTGACTTACTCCTTTCTTGATTACGGCTTTATTTTCTTGGTCTTCTATTCTATGCCTGTCTTCTGTAGAGGTTATGTATTAGCCTCCTATTTAGGTATACTAGACACTGAACAAGGAATGAAGGCAGGTAGTAGCAGAATAAATATAATTAGCTGCATCATGCTACTTATTTAATATAATAAGTTTAAAATATAAGCATTACATAAAGTAGTCCATTCTTATCTGTCACTATATAATAAGTCCAGTAGTGGATCAGAGAAGTATCTTGGAGGGAGGGGGGGGGGGAAGAACGGTTTGGTAAAAATTATTTTTGATTAGTATAATAATTAATTAATCCAACTCTAAATTAATTCAGTCTTTTGTTTATTCCCTGCAAGAACTTAATTGAATTATTTCTCACTAATTTTGTATTTAAATATAAAATAATAATTAATGTTATGTAACAATTACGTTAATTAAAAAACAGCACATGTTGCACGAATAACACTATAAGTATGAGTTTCATTACTAAACCGTATGAGATAAGTGTAGAAACTTCTCATGAGTGAACTCTGAAACTATTTGTTTTTTAAATAAAATACAAAATTTAAAAATAGCTCTTGTATTTGTCATATTGACATTGCCGTGAACGTTGGATGTTTTATGATTTGACAGGGTTGTACTTCTTACCCCGTTATCTGTTACTACATGGCATATGCATTCCGTCCCCAGAAGCCGTGAAGTTTATGCCGCCGATAAAGGGGAACCCCTCCCGTCGTATCTATTTCTGTGCTACCCCCTGGAATTTAAACCTGCCTCCTATATCTCGGTCGAACATGAAAAACAAATAACCTTTTTTTTGCCTCATATTCCATCACTGCGGCCAGCATTGGAGACGACTATTAACATTTCTGACACGTCTTATGCATATTATTTCTCTACACTGAATTTTTTTTATTATAAATCGGAAATTGACCTTTTCACGTTAAACGTAAGGTGCTAAAATATGACATAAAATATCCAAATTGTCTGAAATTGGAGTGCATATGCCATGTAGTAACAGTTCAGTAATAGTTTCTGACGTCGCTAAGATGAACATGGCGGTTAAGTTGGCCAGCCCCCATTTGCGGAAGGGAAAGAAAGGATAAAAAATAAAATGGCCACAAATTAATGTAGAATCTATAGATTTTTGGATCGCTCAACTCAACAATGGTGCCTTTAATGCTGTTTAATTTCTCTAACGACCTGAGGAGTGTGTAGAATAGTTGAAAAGTAAAATAACAGAAATGACTTATATTATAGTTCCTGAGAAATAGGATTCCGTTTAAGGAGCGAAGTGGTCGAAGAAGGGAAAAGGTAGAAGGGAGCTTTGTCGATACGGAAGAACAGTCATCGGATAGAAGCTACTACCATTTTATAAATTATTCTTTATTTTTTTACGAACGGGGAAACAGGCAGTGAATAGGTCTTTTTAATACACCCTGAAGCTATCATCCCTTAACTTTTACTGATATGTCTTTTTTACGCACAAAATAATCTGAAGTGACACATACATTTCCTTAAGTAAATGTTTGAAAATAGGTTTTACACTGTTGATCTGAATTAATAAGGTTCGTTTTAAAGCAAGCTCCGACCTTAGGTGGCCATTGCGGATCGTATTTTGACACGAGTAGCTATTTCTTTTCAACTATACTTTTTGACGTCCCTTTGATGATTTGATGATAATTTAAGTTCAAATTCTGTTAATAAACCTATGTTAAGTTTTATGTAATGCTATGTGTTAGGATAATACACTTTTATTTAATCATATGTAATCTTTACTTGAGAAGGATAGGGTGAAAAGATTTTCCTTTCATAGAACTCATTTTAATGGGTCTCCCTTTTTAGTTCTATGGATCAAGATCAACGAGTAATAGGAACATTGTATTCAGTACCATGGAGAAGATTTAAGATCAACATGTTTCTCCCGTGAACATCATTATGTTTGTTCAAGTGTGGTTCCACCAAATATTTTATTCATTTATTGTCCTGGAAATCAAACTAAAAGTTTCGTTTTGCAATCTAGTGAAATTATATTAATTTTATGGTTTATTTTTAAGATAAAATATACCTTTAGTTTTACATACCTGTAATTATAATTAATTGTATTCATTTTCTTTCATAGTAATGGATTGTTAGAAGTAAACACTTCGGCAACGCCAGGAAAACAACTTGTGTATATATATGTCAATGAGACAAAGGAAGAATAAATATAGTTGTTAATGTTAAAACGGGTTATAAACAATTCACGATTTTGATAAGTATGAAAGGTATTATCTATTCCGTTAATTTGATGTAAACAGTTCAAAGTAAAGAATTACTAACGGACATTGCTATAAATAAAACTATATTGAATGTCTGTTTCTTATATTCAGATAATAATTCTTATTCCGGGATTCTCTTAAAACAAACTAATTACATAACTTGTATTTAAAAGTTATTTTTTGCAACACTAATCCAAATTTGAATCTTACACTAGTCTGGTAGAAGCGAATATATAATGTTCTAATTGTTAAAGAAATACATAAAACAACCCAGTAAGGTTATTGACATCCAAGATTTATTGATTTCGACTGAAATGTAGGTTTGTTTCTAAATTTAAACCCGAACTGCGTAATATGACCCAACTAGGCAGAAATCGATTGGACGGAAATAAACGTATTTATTTTTAAAAAGTCGCCGACGCAACTGCTCTTTAGCGCATTCAATATTCGGTAAACTTCAGTGACGTACTTTGAGGATTAATTGATTGGACGAACCGAGGATGGGGTTCACAATGCTCGTCAAGTGCTTCTCAGTATATATTATTCAGTAATCTCTCTCCGAGTGTCTCACAGAAGCTAACGTTGTTTGTATGACTTCAAAAATTAAGACTTCTTGCGAGGGATCTTTCAAATAAAATGTATTGATTTTTGTTTTTGAATCTTTTTTTGGTAGGCGAAACAGTCTTAGAATAGTGTTAATATATTTTGTTAAAAACTTCCCTGTATACTTAAAATAAACTAAAAACTGGAGTCGTAGATAGTTTAGAGTGACTAGAAGTATCAACTGCTCGGGAATTCCAGCAGCCGACTGACACCATTTCGCACACAAATTGAAAGTTTCCTGTCTCTTGGCAAATTGTTGTCGTCAGCCATTAGGCTAATTAGTGACTTTGGCGTCAACAAACAACAAACGCACGGAGAATATGATATAATTGCTATGACAGTTTGTGCGTAATATTTAGTTACATCAATTATAGGAACGCCTAAGTGTTTCATGACTCGTTCATTGAGGACGCCAATCACGTTTACTCGTCTGTTAAACGTACGTTAGTCATCAGATTGCAATACTGTTTGGAAAAAAACAAAAATACCGTGATATGCAAACCAGGAAGAGTTGCTCGATCGTTAGTTACGTCGGATGGACATCTCATAATAATAAAATCACACTTAATACGATAAGCTGAGGTCAGTACGTTATCTATTATAACTATATTCTTCGCAAAATACGGCAAGAGAGGCGGGTATTTTCACTTTTCACAATTTTATCATTCTGTTTTCTTTTCCTTAACTGCATACAGTTATAAATTTGTTTTAATTCCCAAGATTTGCAGTCAATTTAATCTGTAGTTCGTTTGTAGTGCGATACGAGCAATGCCCGTCAGTGTGTTCATTTTTACTTTTGAATAATATTGAATTATTATCTGATTAACTGTTGCATGGCTTTCGCCGTTTTATTCTTGAAGTAAAACTTCTTATGTCCCGGTTTGGTAATTTATCTTGTTCCGAAATTAAAGTAACTGGAGAAGAGTAACTTTACGTCAGATGCTAAGCAACAATCATAAGTCGACGCGGCTGTAAGAGCTGCAGGGAGAATATCCGTAGTGATTCTCTCCAGAGTGATTATGGGGTTTACTTTCGGGATGCCTTGTTTTCTCTCTGATTTCAAGGTTCTAACAGCTAGGGTTTGTTTTGGTGTATGTTCGGGGGGGGGGGGGCAGACCTTGATAAACGGTAAAACGATGATGCTATCGAATCAGTCGACCAACTGCCTCGTAAATATTGTAGAGGCACGAAGATGGGAATGCTGAAAGCCCGCAGAAAACTCCTCTCCCGTCATTCGAAAGGACGTGGAACAAATACCCAATAGCCCAACGTACTTGGTGTTTTCCTTAGATCTCTATCAGGGGAATACCGGATAGGATCCTTAAACTATAGCCCGAGTGACCTGCCTTCCTCTCTTTTCATATTTCCGTCCTATGATACAAAGAAGAGTTTCCATTAAGTGGATTGCCCTCCTATAGAGGATACATCTCTCTCAGTTCTTGGCAATTCTTGGGGATACGGCAAGAATAGTACGTCGTTCCAATTAGAAGAGTCAGCCAGTAGCTGCGTAACTTACAGATGCATGGCGATGTTAATGCTGCTCTCCGACAACAGTCATTGAACTGGCGTGGGACAAGCAGCCAAGTCCCTATTTACTAAATTATAACCATAGTATCTGATGGTATAATGGCTGATTTGACATGTAATTAAAAATTATTCCAGAGTAAGTAGATCTTTAGATAGCAATTGGTAACTATCTTATTGACAGAAACAATAACCAAAACATCAAGAAAATTGACAGTGATCTTTTTCAATTTCAATTGTAAAGTTTCTTTAGGGTTGTAGTTATTAAAAGTATTGAGCAAACGGTTTATGTGGATACAAAAAAGTCATCATACTTGAAATATCCCAGTGGTTTTAAATCTAATGATGTAACACATAAGGTTTCCAAATCTCTCATAATTTGAGTAAAAAAATAACAAAGAAAAATTCACAATGTAGAACCAATGATTTCGTGATAGTAAATGTTATTGAACTAAAAATAAGTGGAATTTATACTTACATTTATTAAGATAAGAATGTAGATTAAAAATAGAATTTGTTATATATTAAAATACCATAATGGTCGCAAGCTAGCCTAATTTGATTTGACAATAAACTTTGAGGACTATAGAGTGGTTTCTTAATTATTTTAAGATAAGAATTTTTGATCCAATAATATTAGTCAATTTGGAAAAGTAGCTTTCCCATCTATTTTTAAAACTTAGTATATTTGATGCATGGGGTAAAAATTAAATAAGAACACTGCATCTAATGATAATAAAACATGATCATTAGGGACGTTTAAATGGTCAAAAAAATTAAAAGACATTTTGACTGTAAAATTATTTTCCTCATTAAGAGAACTATATAAAAATATAGAAATGTTATAAAGAGGGCTGGTAGTAGAAGAAGCGATCATTCTAAAAGATAAATTAGATTTATGTATTTTAGCTAGAGCATATGCTCTGGCAATAATATCAGAAGTTAACTTGGGGTTAAAAGTGCTACTGTACACGTAATTTTCTTCTTTAAGTCTTTTCAAGTTAATTTCGAATTGATCAATAATTAAAGTAATGGATTTAATTTTTATTGCAAATCTTATGTATTTATTTGTCTTATAATAACGTTTCAACTTTATAAAATCATTTAGTCTTGTTCCCTTGGCAGATTCAATTAAAATTACATCAGGATTATTGGAAATGTATAGTTTGTGCACAACTTATGATAATATTAAGTATTTACTTACTCTAAACAGAATTAACTCATTCTTGAATTTTTCCTTTGTAATTCTGAAACTAACAATACGCTTATGAGTTATTCTTTGTAACTTTTATCAATTTTAATTTCTTGTTTTTCTGAAAAAAATTTCATTTTATAATGTAACTGTTATACATATTATATTGTAAATATTTAATTTCATTTTTATTATAATCATACAAGATGAGATGTAGTTATAAAATTTAGGAACGAAACGTAGTGTACGAACTACTGTTAATAAAGTTTATATCACTTTTTTCTTATATATATACGCTGTTTTACAATTTATTAATATTAATATCAGATGAATATTTGAATAAAATAACTTGTTTGAAACAAATTAACACGATGTTGTCGTCCATCTTCATGTAATGTCCCAGCGTCCAACCTCGCGCCGAACTGGCCTGCGCCGAAACGGCTGCGCCCAATTGTCGCTACGCCGAACTGGCAGCGCCGAATCGTCCTAGACCCATATTGTTGCCAATTTATATATTTAATTTAATAAATAAATTCTATTTTAAAAAACAAGCGACGCATTATGGATCGTGTAGTAGTTTTTTTCAATGTGATGGAAGTCTTCCAAACTCTGTCCCTTAAATAACTTTTTCAGTAAAATATCCTGTGATTAAGAAATCAACAAAGAATCCACAAACAGTAGTTTTTTATAACTTCTTCAATATTATTTAAAACAATAACATTAATGCGACCATTTCTCTGTGTCGCAACGTGGCACGACCCAGTTTTACGTCCTACGTATTCCGTAGAATCTGATAAAAACAGATTGTTGAGCTTTACTTGTGGTGAAGAGGAGTGAAATGGACTGCGCATTTCTCATGGCAGACATAAGTCACGTGGTAGCACAGACCCAGCTGGTTGCTTTAGCGGGAGAGAGTGCACCGGACTGAATTTCCTCGCTGCTGCCATATACACAGTCAAAAAGACCATTTCAGTCCAACATTTGAAGGATTTCCTAGACACGCCCTTACACTCCGAAGCAGGAACAATGATTCTTGCGATTAGTCTCGTGTCACCCGTTCACCACACAGGATTATCAGCCAGACAGATTGTTATAATTTAATTCAAGCGGTTAATTAACAAGCAATCAAGTTTTTCATATTTTCGGGCTAAACTGTCTCAGATGATGTAACTTGATTGTTTAAGTAGACATTTTAGGCCGTACACAACCATCATTCCGACGATCGGCGTAGTTAAATAAAATAATTCCACTAACATTTTATAATTATACCCAAAGCGAAGAAGACTGGGGCTTATAGATGCGAACAGCACAGGACAATTAGTTTAGTATCTAATGCGTGCAAAATATTAACGAAAATAGTATATAGGAGGATGGAACGACAAATAGTATACGAGTTAAGAGATCAGTTTAGTTTTAGGAAAAATATATATGGACAAGAGAAGCAATATTGATTTTTCGTCTAATTTTAGAAGACAGGATAAGAAAAAACAGCCCTACGTTCATGTAATTTGTAGATTTCGAAAAAGCCTTTGATAATGTGAACCGGAACACACTATTAAGGATTTTGAAGAGCACAGGAGGCAGTCGGTAGTAATTAGAATTGGAGAAACAGAAAAGAACGCAGAAATCGAGGAAGGAGTAAAACAAGGATGCAGTCTGTTCCCCATGCTGTTTAATATATAAATAGAACAGACGATGAAGAAAGTTTAAACGGAATATGGAAAACTACTCATATTGCAATAAAAACCTTGTAGTTTGCCGATGATATTTTAGTATTAGGGGAGTCAGAAGAATGGAGGACGTTGACCAAGAGGAGGGATAGATTAATAGGCCTCTTTTTTAAGACAGGAGGGTATTGTAAAATTAGCATTAGAGGGAAGCGTGTGGGGTAAGAACGGGAAGGTGGGAAGGATGGAATACAGTAAGCAGTTTATTGAGAATGTAGCGTATGGTAATTATGCGGAAATCAAAAGACTTGCGTAAGACAAGTCATATGACTAAATATCACAAGAACAACACATTAACATTTCACAATGAAAGTGTGGAAAGAAAAACATTTTTTATCAAATTAAAAAAATTTCGATTAATAATAACATCACTTTCTGTCCTGATTCCACAAAAACTTATTTTGAAAAGAAAATCACTACTGAATTTCGATCATTACAAAATATTAATTTATTGTGTTCTTGTTTTTTTCAAATAACAAAATTCCTGCTGAAAATAATTTGGATAATCCGCGTATGAGAAATAAAAGAGAAGTGTTTATACGGATATTGTTAGATTATGGGTTGAAACTCTAAAAGGAAACCACGCAAATGACAGCGGAATATTTGAAAACTGGGACTTGTAAGAAACAAACTAGTTTCTAGTTATCCTCGAAGCACTCGAACAAGTAGTATTCTCGTTTAGATAATTTTGATGTTTTGCAGGCCGGACGCCGAGGCGGCGGCGGGACGTGACCTCTCCCTGCGATGCCCCGCCCCCATCTCGCGTCTGCGCGTCGAGAAAATAGAAGGAGGATTACTCGTGGCCGGCGTCGTCGTCGCTGCCAACTGCCAGGTGGGTGTCTCAGTCAACTTGCAGTCACGGCTCTTTGCATGCTGTTTAGATTTTACACCAACTGCAAATGGAATGAGTCGGAGAATATGTTGAATAAACAGTTCTCTGGATTCTAACTTCACTGACTTTCGATGTCTATCGTCGTAAGTTAGTATAAAACTTTTAGTTCCCAGAAAATAAGAACCGTGTCTGGTTACCGCGTGGATAGCAAGGCAGGTATGGAGTTTGCGTTTTGTAATAAGCTTCAATAAGACTTATTTATACAGAGTGTTAAAAGCAGTGTTGAATATTTTGAGAGGTGGTAGTAACCATCAAAACAAGAAAAAAGAAAAAAAACATGGGTCCGTAAATGCATACATTCTGTGATCTGTACACGTGTGCATAGCGACTGAAGACGTTTGGCTGTCTTAAAGACCAGGTTCTCTCTTTGAATATCTGAACGCTTCAGTCAGTCCACACACCTCCGATGGAGCAGCTAGTGTGCAGCAGCGGAAGATGTGCCGTATCCATATCACCTTCAGCGCGCCCAGGAACTAAGACCAGAAGCCCACCCTAGCAGATTGCAGTTCTGTCAATGGTTCCACCGAAAGTGTGCTGCAAATCCACTGTTTTCGTCCAAGATTTGATTTACCGACGATGTAAGGTTACAAGATATGGCGCTGTGAACTTTCATAACTATGGCTGACGAAAATCCGTATGCTATTACAGAAAGAAAGCATTAACATCAATGTATGGACAGCCGTTCTTGGCGATGTTACTAGGGCCATGCATCCTACCTGAGAACTTAAAATGTCCTCATTATCATCAATTTATTGTTCACGTACTACCTATTTTTGTAGAACAATGTGCCATTTCAGCAAAGACTACACATTTTGATCATGCATCTCCCATAGTAAGTGCCATGATTTGACGTCAGGTGTTGCAAGACTATCATGAGTTATGGAAAAAATACTTGAAGTAATGTGAGGAAACCTACAGTTTAGAGAAACGTATGGTCTTATGTTAGAATCAACCAGTGATTGCGACTAGGACGTCCGAGTTGCATGTAACCTTGTCTGATGAATGAGGAAAATCAGTATTCAATAAAGTGAACTTCTGTGCATCAGATTCTGATTTATATTATTTAATATTTTATTTTGAAATATTTAATATTCATCAATTTTGCACGCTATTACAAAATAGCCAGTGTCGAGTAAAAAGCTAGCATGTCAGCTTTAGCCGATGAAGAATGTTTTTAAGGGAGGGGGGTGAACAGGCTACATGAGGGTGATCCTAAAACAGGCAACTCCCCTTAATATCATAGGAAGGGAATTGAAAAGGAGGGATGCGGAAGGTAGAGAACTTGATGCCTTCTCTTTTATTTTGTCTTGGAATGATATATTCCATCATTATGCTGAGAGGAATAAAGATTTCTCAAACACTGACCTGTTCATGCCCCCGTGGTAATCTCACTTCTTTTTTTATTTAAACACCAACAGAGACGCTTTAATCAATCCACTGGAAGATCCTGAATGACAAATTATGAGGCGTTTCCGCTTTTCTAAAGGGGAAGTCGGGGTTCATTTTATCGAGTTATCTGCGCAACCCTTTTCTTTACTTTATTTCTCAGTTATCAAGGTTTAATCCATAAAAAACGCTGTAGACGAATCCATATAATACGTTTTACGAATATAATTACACGGTTGGTTTCTCAATCAGTGTCTTACTCTTTTGAAAACTTTTGTCTCTGATCTGTGTCGGAATGTGGATGAAAATCATATTTATGCCCGTCTTCCTTATTCGGAAAAAAGGCGCATCAAGTGAGAACAGAGGTGTTATAAGAGAATACACAATTGGTACGCAGAATGACATTGAGTGGACAGAGAGAGAAAGACTGATCCAAGAACTTGACAGAGGAAATAAAAAATACAGTAGTGACAGCGAGACCATAGTAAAGTCTCGCCGAGACAATTAAATTCTCTATTAACTATGAGATCTACCCTCGATCAGTGCTACTTCTTGCATCATGAATTAATCAAACGAGTTGGTCAATACGCTTTCCTTTTATGACGACTTTCGACCACACACTGAAACTGCAGCAAAGACGCACTTGAATCTTTTTCAATGGGAAGTGTTTAATCACCCACTTAACACCCCGGACTTGAATCCCTCTGATTTTTATCCCTTTAGTTACATGAAACGTTGGCTAAGAGGGCAGCATTTTGGCAAGAGCCGCGTAGATTTGGTTGAAGACAGGCGGCTGCATCTTTGACGAGGGTATTGCAAAGTTGGTGTCACGCTTAGCAACAACTATATAGAAAAGTATCTGGAAACTGCAACTAAAAGTTGCAAATAGAAAATTTTGATTTTTACTGTAGCCTTAATTTTGTGACTAATCGGAAAATAGCCCTTATTTTTTATGTTCTTTGTCATGAAGGGTTGATTTATTAAATAAAAATTAATTAAAATAAAAATGCTGTAAATTAGAAATTTAACCTAATTTTGTTGTAATTATCGTTAGATAATTTCCCAGGCACTGGAATACCAGAAAATTTTAGTAAAAACATAATTATACCCATACCAAAGAGGACTGGGGCTGATAGATGCAAGCAGCACAGGGAAATTAGTTTAGTATCCCATGCATGCAAAATAGTATATAGGAGGGTGTATCGTCAAATAGAAAGCTAGTTAGGAGAAATATTGGCTTTTGCCTCTAATTTTAGAAGACAGAATAAGAAAAAAAGGCCTACGTTCATGGCATTTGTAAATTCAGAAAAACTGTTTAATAATGTGAATTGAAACACATTATTAAGGATATTGAAGAGTACAGGAATAAAATATAGAGAAGGAAGGCTTATCCATAAACCTCTACAGAAAGCAGTCATTAGTAATTAGAATTGAAGATCCAGAAAAGAAAGCAGAAATCAAGGAATGAGTACAATAAGAATGCAGTCTGTCGTCTATGCTGTTTAATATATAAATAGAACAGGCGATGAAGAAAGTTAAAACGGAATGTTGACAATGGAATCATACTGCAAGGAGAAGAAATAAAAACACTACGGTTTGCCGATGAAATGCAGAAGACTTGAAAACCATAATAAATGGCATGAAGATGTCAGTATAAGGATTAATGGAAAGAAAACGAAGGTAATGGAGTGTAGTCTGGGAAATAGAGGATTGACAAAAGATGTTAAATTAGGAACGGATATTTTGACGGAAATTAAGAATTCTGCTACTTGGGCAGCATAATAACTAGGGATGGTAGAAGTTTAGTAGGCATAGAGAGTAGGATAGCATAGACAATGAAGGCTTTCGCAAAAAAGAGGAATTTATTTAGGGGTAATATAAGTGTGAATATTAGGAAATCGTTGCTAAAAATAGGTTATATGGATGCGAAACGTGGACAGTAGGAGTTGCAGAAAGGAAAAGAATTGAAGCCTTGTAAATGTGGAGCTATAGGAGAATGCTGAAAATCAGATGGGTGGATATAATCACTAATGAGGAAGTGCTAAACAGAATAGGGGAATAGTGAGCAATAAGGACGTTGACCAAAAGGGATAGATTAATAAGTCATGTTTTAAGAAAGTAAAAAATGTAAAGTTAGCATTAGAGGGAGTTTAATGGGTAAAAACAGAAGGAGGCCAAGGATGGAATATGATAAGAAGATTATGTAGGAAGTGGGATGTGCTAGTTATGCGAAAATGAAAGGTCTTGCGCAAGATAGATTATCATGAAGAGTGTCATCAGACCTGTCCTAGGACTGAATTCCACAACAAATCATTAGAAATTAAGGGGTCAGACCCGTCACCTGTTAAGCCATAAGAATGCATAGTGTAAACTAAAAAATTAATCATTCAGGTTAAAAGACAAAAATGTTTCAGGTCTATTTTGAGTCTCCAATTTTTTAAATTTCTCCTCGAAGAATTTAATGTGAGAAATTAAAAATATCAATTATCGCATAGTTATCAATTAACACTAATTAGTCAAGAACCATTCTGAAAGTGTTCTAAATTTCTACTTACACTAATTTGTTTTAAGATTATTTATTTTAAAAAGATTAAATTCACATCAGCTTCCAAAATAATTAAATATATTCCTCACTGTTTCTATTTATGACCAGACGACGAACTCTAAACAAATGGTGAAACCACACTAAGGTGTTTCGGAAAGTTGGTGACAAAAATAAATAAGTTAAGTGATCTTATTAATTTGTTTTTTATCTTTTAAGGTAGTCGCCATACTATTTATTAGCCGCCGTGGCCCAACCACCACACTAACCCCTCTCAACCTTCTTCTTCCGAAATTATTTCCCAACTGACTTTCTTCTCCTTCCAAGATTCTTTTACAACTCTCATCTTCTCGCCACCTTACTACTTTCAAATTCCATTCCCCTGCCTAATTTCTGCATCTTCACTTCTCCAGGTCAACACTCTCACGCCACGCCATGGGGGTGGATGGCGGATCACATGACCACAGATGGAAATATAAAGGCAATCGCCACCTTAATTCAGTACAGTAATCTCATTTTCATCCTTTCTTAATCACTTCAGAATAAAACGTTTTTCCAAATGTCGTCAAATAATAATTAATATGTGGTATGGCTTCTTTGAGCCGACCTCCTATGGTCTAGTGGCTAGCCTCTAGTTGCTGCCTCACAATCCAGAGGTCCCGGGTTCGAATCCTGGCATGGGCTTGGATGTTTGTGTTGTCATGGTCTCGGAGACTGGGGTTAAGATGGATGGAGAGTCGATACGCTGACCACGTATCACTCCATATTCGGAATGTGTCATGTAAGATAGTTCACAGTCGTGCCTGGTAGGCAAAGGCCCGAATGCTGGCTAGAATTCCATAGAAAGAAGAGAAGATGACTTCTTTGAAAGCAATTCGGGAACAGGAATTAATCTCTTGTAGTTAAATCTGGAGAACATAGTACATTTGAAAGCAAATCAAAGCGCAATTCGTTGTATTGAGCAGCGACCAATGAAGACGTGCGAGCGGGCGCATCGCCTCCTTCAGCGCACTTCCACTCGCATCAACGCACTGCTTTGGAGTGTTGCTCACACATCGTAAAAATGAGTCCACTGTCCATCAACAGTAGAAATGAAACTTCGCAAAAACTTAGTTCAGTTGCGTCTGAAAGAGAGAATGTTCACTCAATTATTACTGCCCTTTTAGAGTTCGTCTTTTCAGACAAGAAACGCAAAACGGGTCAAAGAATATTTAACTTTCATATTTAAAATGTCATGCATCATTACATCTTTAACCCAATGTTGTAGAGAAATAATAAAAATAGACCAAAAAGTGAGCATATAAATTTATAACTATTTATTCACAGGAGTCGTATCGTCTCCATTTTGAGACTTGCTCAGGCGTAAAATTTAGCTATTCATGATATTTACTCTTTGACTCCCTTAGCCGAAAAGATGATTGAATTTACACGTGATGGATCATCTACAGCGACGGCTACGGCCGAAATGATTCGTCGCTTGTGAATAAATAGTGATAAATTTATATGCTGACTTTTTGGCCGTCTTTTTATTTATTGCAAATTTTAAAGTCAAAAAACTATCTTGTAATATATGATTATATTATATTTTTAAGTGTCACTATTTCTTCGACTTATACCTGGAAACATATAAATTACTTGACTTGAAACATTCAAAAGACAACCGTTGAAGAATCATTATTTGTCTCTCCATTTCTTTTGAAATTAGCCTTACAATAAGTTTTAAATAATTTTACCATTCCTGCAACTTTACTTTTCTCACGTGAAGCTTTCTTCGGGCAAATAAATGTGAGAACTTCCCAACACAATAAACTTATTGCTGCTGCGTAACACACTTTGCATTTTTTTTGTGAATTAATTAATTGTCGATAAAATGATATAAAACGAGTGGAAGCAAAAGTAAATGACAATCATTACAATGAATCTGATTTTCCTGTCTAATTAAACTGAAACTTTTCCTAAAACTATTTTTCTTTTACCACTATTACACCAACCCCAACACGAAATTATACGCATGTATACTATCTGCGTACTCGGCGTTGCCCAGGTGTTTATTTATAATAGCCCGGTACAGTGTTCATCTAAAGTTATGACATCTTAAAAGGCAATGTGACTCATACAGTAATTTACAGCGCAGAAGCTTAACTAAGTCTGGAAACAAGTACATTTAATTCTCCGGTACTTTAAGACATTCTTCCGATGCCCTGAGAGCGTTTCTAATATTGGTTATCTTCGTATTATAATTATTTATACCTTCATCGTCTACCCCTACACCTAGGAAGTGAACTACAACTTAAAGTCAAGATTGTGAACGTCCGAATTTAATTCCGCGACTTCCACCAGCCCATAATGGACACCAATGTCACTTGATTTTATATTATTTCTATGAAAAACCCTTACGGCCTACATGTACGGTATTCCCTTTCATTCATATTAGGGGTTGAAATTAGGCATTGACAGCTTCGGCGATGACACTATTAAACTGAGAGACATCGAAAACGTTTAATACGACAGTAATAATTGCCGGTTTAGAATGTTGTTTTTATTAAATCCCGCCTCCACCCATACAGGTGTCAGGGTTGTTTTACTCAAACTGTTTGTTTTTGGGTCGTAAGTAATATTGGTACATTAAATTGTAAAAACAGTTCTACGCGTTTAAATCCATATGGGGAACTTTGTATCACTCCTTTCACTGTCTACCATTAACGACAGAACTACTGGTTAACCGTCAGAACCAAATTCAACGGCTTCCATAATCCTGTATTGACACCAGCCATGGTTGTTTATGTAACCCCCCACCCCCGCCCCGCCCGAATAGTCCTACCATTCCGTGCCGAATAGGGTTTAAATTATTCACCAACATCATCTGAAAAAACCCTATCATTCTCGTTGAACACGAAAAATATATGTTCGACGCCAATATCGGTCGTTTTAATATTTCTACTAATGCCTTAGAGTTGGGAGTCATTACTTACCCCCACATTGTTTTCTTTTTACGATTTGCAAGGAACACGTGTACAAAATTTTATTGATAAGGTTCTACGAGCTAAAGATTGTATGTGGAACCTTGACTCCCCTCTTAGGGGCTGAGCTGGAATTTAATTATAAGTAAATTCAGTGACTCTCATATTTGTACCAAGCTCAGATTTTTTCATGTTAGTTATATGTAACGCCCCTTCACGATCGTCCCTGTGGGTGCTCCCGTCCCATGCCGAATGGGGTTGAGATTATACAAAAATAAAGCTCTGAAGAACATTAACAATCACATTGATCCCAAGTAATATTTATTCGACGCAAATATCGGACGTTTACGCATATTTAAAATTTTACACCCTCACCCCTTGGAGCTCTTCAAGTTCCAACAGAAACTTTCGCGTAAACACACCAAAGTTTCGTCGTAATCAGATGAACGACATAAGAACGCATACGGGACAGCCATACAAGCATACATTCATTTTAATTTATGCAGAAGAAGCTGTACTGTCAGGAAGAGAGACAGAGAGGGGCTGATTTACCTTAAATTGAAAGTTGCGTCGTAAAATGACATAGCAAAAAGCATATCAAATCTGATGAAGAGTAGACTCTATAAACCTGCATCGAGTAGGTTAGCCTCTTGAGTACTTATTCCCTTCAGAATGAGTGATGAAGTTGAGTTTGCTGTGGGATCGCGGCAATTCCTTCTCGTATTCCCGAGGTCTGTGTCTCCGAAACATACACCTCTCAATTCTGACCGAGATGTCTCGGCTTGGGAGAGCCTTAAGAACCAGAGAACCAAAGGTATCCCCTATCGTTTTTCCAAATAAAGCAAATCAGGCTAATGGGGAAATGTTTATAACCTGGTTGTAATAACTCTATTGCGGTTGATATTAATACGTGGTACAGAAAATGTATCACTACAAAACAATTGAAACCTATTTTTATTGTCTACGGCATTTGCTGCCTTTAACACAAGAGGACGTGAGGACTTAATTAAATTTTTGGTAAATAATCAAGTATTTAAAAGACTAGAGGTAACGTCAGAAAGAAGTACTGTAGTAAGAAAAGAAGAGGAAATAGCGGAAAGTAGCGTGGAGGAAATCAAAACATGTTTACTTTTAGAGAGATAAAAGTCTCACACGGACCCAAAGGTCTAGGGAAACTCTTTCTGGAGGTACTTGGCGCTTATGCTGGCGTCTAATGAAGTCAAGGAGGAGGGGCATTTAAAGAAGAGGAGACGCTATGACCTCTCTGGGGGAACGAACAGCCAAAAGGTTTCTTTTTATCCTGTCATGCCGAAACTGCAATTAAACTAAACTATTAATTATTACGAAAAATAATGAAACAACCTTAATACTAGAAGAACATTATCCCTACAAGATTGTGCAAAGTTGTACAATAGGTTACAAGAGGACAAAAACGCTCCAACCAAGGAGGACACAACGACTAGAATTTTTTAATCTGATATGAGGCGTATTAGATCGATTTTTGGCCAACCCACATCTGTCATTTTTACCTATTTTAAACTTTTTAATTGAAACCCCTGCAAAGATAATAGGGGTTAATTATTTAAAAATTATTTTAACAAATTATTTGTGTTGTTAAAAAAATTAAAAATAATTTTATTCATATAAAATAAATTCTTTAAAGGGTCCTGCGCACTATTTGCAATTATATATGTATTTGTTAAAGGGGATGATTGGGGTAACAACATGCAGCAGAGATTTCACGTTCGTGACGAATCTGTTTCATCTTCTCAGTAATTCCGGAAGTTCTGCGTAGTAGTTTTCCTTCTTCCGCTGTCACACGTCCAGGTCGGATTGTGGTTTTTCCCTTTGTTGACGGAAGAAGGCTCTGGAAGTGGTACTGTCCGGTCGACTTAGGAAAACCCTGTTTTTCTCCTTCCTCACTCCAACACACAGTTACTATCACTTCCTTTCGACTTACAAGCAAGTCCGAAGTTCTGACCTTCCTTGCACCCTCTCTTTCAGCTCTCAATCAACACAGACTTATTAATTGTTCATTTGTTCTTCTCTCCTACTTCCCCTGCTTCCTGTCCCCTTCAACCTCCGAGCAATACTGACTGCCTTTCTGCTTCCTCGCCCTTTCATCGTCTTGATCAACTCTGCCAATTTTTTGTGTTCTCACCTCCCAGCTAAACTCTTATTTTCCCCTTCCCCAAGAAAAGTGCTTCCCAATGTGACGTGTGGTCACCACTCTTTAATCGTCCACCATCAAGCGCGGGAATATTTTCGCTGACTAAGAAAGGATGTCCTTGGGAAATTTTTACTTCAGCAAAGCAGACACGTTTTCCACCCGGCACAATGACGTCGAGGAATTCCCATTTCTTGCCTTCCTGTTTCCGAGTTAGAATATTCTTGCTGAATTTCAATAATTTAAAATCTAAAAAAGTGAGTAAAATAAGGGAGGGGGTTCTACTGAGCTACACTACTTTCGGAAGTATATAAAGACAATGGTGAAAATAACTTTTTCAAAAGAAGTATGTAGTTATGTTTTACCTTAATTAACAAAGCTATTTATTGTTGAATTAAATTATCACTTAACGTCTGTTTTTCAATAGAATTAAATTAATGACAATTCACTGAGAAATGAAGATTTTTAATTTTATTCTTACAACGTTACATGGAATAAACTTGGTTTGTCTGTGAATTGGTCGTTAGTATTATTCTATCTGATAATTGTTTTGCTGCAGGTCGCACTGCCGGCGTTCGGAGCGTTGTTCATACTCGCAGGCTGTGTCCTAACAGCAGCAGCGTATCGAGGACCCTCGCAAGGAGAAGATCCTCAGTTGTACGAAGCTCGAGTGGCGTTTACGGGGAGCTCTCGAGCCCTGGGACCTGCTTGCCTTGCGGCGGGACTTCTCATGCTCCTGGCAGGAGTGGCGCTGTGTCTGCTCGGCCGAAGGGCCAGGGCCAGGCAGAGGCGAGTGGCCTTCCACTGTCCTCTGCACGGAGACTTCTTCCCTCTCAGCCCGGTCCAAGGTAACTCCCTCTAATCAAATATAAACTATAAGCATTATGTCGACGAGATATATTTAACCGATTACCGGTAATCTACGTCATTAAATGTAAACCCAGAAAGGCATGATAAAACTAATTTAATTTCCGACGGTACCGTATTGATCACATTTGATAACAAATAGCCGTACAGCGTTAATCATAATATCATTTTCTGCGAAATTAGAAACTTTTACACGCAGTATTATTGTGTCGATAATACAACGTGTCTATAAATAGATGGGTGCGAAGGCTGTTTTAAAAGTAGGTACCGTTTTAATATTTTGCCGCTGCAGTTGCGATTTTTCAATCATGCGTGATCACATCCTTAATTCATTAGGAGGTCTATCGTAGCCGGTATTTTTTTCTTGGAGCATTTCTTAATGCTCAAAATAAATGAACGACCCGCCGACTTTGAAGACAATGAATGTGGCGCCAGCAAGCAGTCAACGAAAATTGAGTGAGGTGTATGGGGAGCTGATCAGACAGTTTAACGAAGGTCCTGAAAATGTGCACGATGAGCCGCGGCGCGCCATGCAGGCTGTGATACGAATGATTTGCTGCAAGCTTGCGGGAGAAAACATTTGCCTGGATAGACGATTCTCTATATCGGTTTTGCCTCCGCACTTTCCACAAATTTATAGGCCAGTCTTCTATAAAATTGTATCAGAACGGTTAGGATATCGGAAATTGTGCTAAAGAGGGATACAAGACCAAGCGAACTGCTGCTTCGCAGACTTCTCTCACGCGATTTTCATCTGTTTCGTCATCCAAAATAATTCCATGGTGAATCCATGTGAATCACCAAGTACGCACTTAGCTTTCATCACAGGCGGTGTCTTTGATTTTAAATTATATAGAAAATAATGTTCTGCGCTCTTTTAAATAAATATAGGAACGTACTTTAAAAACAGGCCTCGTAAAAGTGATCGTATGTTTTTAAACCGTAGGTTAATTAATAAATTTTTCAACCCTTTTACGAATCGTGTAGCTGAGCCCAAATTGCATTTCAAAGAAAATTTGAGAGGGGTTACATCTTCGTAAAGTCCGACACAGCTGGCAAGGCGGCCGTCCGCTGATGACACTGGAACAAGGAGGTAGCGAGGCGAGGGAGATACTTTTAACTGATATATAAATATTTACTATCTGTTGCTCAGGAACAAAAGTAGTAGTTTTGTTACAGACTTAATTTCTAAATTCAACTAAACGTTTGCTTGCGGTAAAAGTACACAGAGAAAGTTATTTTTGGTATTCAACACAGAATTTATTTAAATTGTGTCCTGCACCTAAGCTATAGTCAGATCATTTTGAATTATTTGATTTGGCATGTACTATGCTACATTAAAATTACCTTATTCTGAAATTTTTGCAATATTTAAATTCTTGAGGTGCTGGCAGTACCCCACAATTGTATTCCATATATCGAAATTGGTTTATTGAGTGAATTATAGTGTGTGTTTCATTGTGACTTTTTTACAATTAACCAATTCATTTGATTAAATCATATACCAAGTTTCTTTGTTTTAGTGCCTGTCAGACACAATTCTATTACAAATTGTAGATAAGTTCATACGGAAATTGAGTTATATCCAGCAATCTTCAAATAGCTCTAAATGCTACTATAATTTTGTGAAAACTTCATTCCTCCAATGTTTTTAACTAGTATTACTCCCATAGTTGGTTCAGACACAAAAGGCTGTTCACACCAACTTAAGTGCATCCAGCCAAAATCAGAATAAAAATTTTTAGGGTATTTCATAACAATTTGTGAGTCAGATTTTCCTTGAAGTTTTTGTTTTTTCATCTTGAAATTATGAATGGTTGCTGTAATTACCAAATGATGTATACTTCAGTATGAATGATCTGAAGCTACTAGCATTTTATTATTTCAGTAAATAACTTTCACAAAATGATATTATATTGTATCAAGTGATTGATGTTACATGTGAAATATCTTAAAAATTGTTTAACAGGACTATCCGGTGGAAGGAAGAAAGGTGGTATGTCTGGGGCATCATTATTCTGTTGCCGGTCACAAGGAGGTATCACAACTCACAATGCCACTCCCCAGTGCCCACACAGTACTCTCAGTTCTACGAGGAGTTCTGTGAGCAGCGCTCCTGCATCTCCGTGCCCGGCACCATTGCCTTTCCTCGTCACCTCAGGATCAATCAGGTATCAATGCACCACCCCTCTCTCTTTAGTGACAGATGCCCTTTCATAAGGATTTGCTTTTGAATGGCAACTAGTATCAGACTGAACTGTGTTATAGGTTTATGAGTATATTTTGTGTTGGAACTTACTTTTCTGAATGTTAAACATGTCTGGTTAGGTCTAGAAAAAATTTAGTTATAAAATACTGCCAGTCCTGCAAATCATTATTTACCACTTATTGAAATTCATAATTGACAACTCCGATAAAATACAGAGAATGACCAAAAGTCAGAAATAGGAGAATCTTCTGATAAAACTTAGAAATTTAAGAGTTATATAGATTTAGTTTGATAAGAAGGGTTGCCAATGATAAGATTCTGTAATTAATTTAATAATTTTGCTAATTACCAATAAATAAAAAGCAATAATTTAATTAAATAATACTTTTATTTGTTCATACATAAATTGTTACTGATGCACTCATTAATGGTTTATTGTGTAAGTAGCAGTGGAATGATGCCATCAGTGGGGGCCAACCTGTCACCCGACCAGACATTTGGCTCAATTCGTTCACTGGCAGTAAGTCGTGAAGTTGCCAGTTTTCCTCTCTCAAGGACCCCATCACCACCTCCAATTCAAGACAGGTAGCCAACATGTCAATGTTTTCATTAGTCATTAAAACACTAATTAATAGCAACATTTTGTGTCATATATATATATATATATATATGATATGCTACACATTTGCAAATTGTGTTTATATTACTGATATAACAATAATATAGTTAAAAACAAATTAACCAAAATAAATATTATAGTTCTTAAATTTAAGGTTATCATAATTATAAATGTGAACATACTGAACCAATTAGCTGAATTATTAATTCAATATTATACAAGAATAAGCTCACATTTGTTTATTCTGAAAGCATTATCATCATACATCTTTCTTATTTCCTCCCTACATCAAAAGTTAACAGTTAATTTTTACAATTAATTTTATTTCTTATAATGTTTGTTCCTTCTTTTAATTTGTACATTTTCATAACTTGATTATATGTTGACTGTCAACAAAAGTGAATTTCCTCAAGTCATTTATTAGTTTTATTATAAAAACATAATTTTAATGAGCCTTTTTCTGCTGTTTCCTTCCAACTTAATTTGATGTTTGAAATTTGCTAAAAGAAGAATAAGAAACCTTTTGCTAACCTCTCTTGTAATTTACTGTTTAAATGGTTAATTAAAAATGGTTTCCTTTCGATTCCCAAATTTATTTTTCTCTAGTAACTGTCAACTGAAAAACTAATTTAACTTAATTAGTTTAAGGAATTGTTACCTTAATTCACTATTTTGAATGTAAATAAAATTGCTCCTTTTGAACAACACACTGTTCCACATTCATCCCTAATCATCTAAGGAATTACACAACCATTGTCCCACCTTTTCAGTTGCTGTTGAACTATTTTTACTAGCTGTTACAGAATATCAGTTACGTGATACAATATGTCATCACATATAATGAATATATAAATACATTAGTTCAAGCCTGGAAGAAACAATTACTCATGGGTCAGTAATTCGGCATTAAGGTTCATTATTCAGTTTTTTAGTTCCTACACATAATTTTATGTACATAAAACAAAAAATCAACAATTCTACATTGCATCAAATATAAATATTTTATCATAGTTGCAACTTGCAAGTATCTTTATACTGCAGTTTTTAAAATTAGAAATAATTTGTTAACTACATTGAAAATTATGAACTGACTTTCAAAGATTTATTTTTATGTAGTAATAATGTATCAATTTTCTAATTTTAGTTTAGCACAAAGTCCTGCAGAGAACCAAGTTGGTCTTGAGCCTCCCTTAACAGTGGTAACACCTGCTGCTCCATCACCTCCAAAAGGACCTCGAAAGTCAGTGTCCATAGTTCTACCTGAAGAAATGGATCAGGGGTGAATCTGAGAAAAAAGTTTTGTTTATGTTACTGATAATAGATACCAGTGATTTGGTTTTTGCAGTATGATGAAGCGTTATTGGCTAATGAGTTGACCACTTTGCGAATTACCAGAAACTCTAGGCTGATGTCCGTCCCAGGCGTGCCAAGTTTTACAAAAAAGACAAATATTTCCTCCAGTAGGAGATATCATAAACTTTATAACACAAAATAAAAAGACAATTACTTTGTTTATGATACTTTCCATGTGATTTATTTTTCAAGTATAGTATCTACACGTCACTCGTATGTCATGTGTGATGTGAGTAATAAAATAGTTACAATGAATAAATTTATCACTTAAGAAACTGAAAGATATTTGTATATGGTTGATGTGGCAACTTAGTGTTGAAACCAAAGAATTTAAAAATGTATGCTTCTAAGTCATTGAATTTTACTTTTTTCTGCCATCATTTCTTGTAAGTAGATTACTCATACACGGAAGTATGTTAATGTTTCATCATTCAACTGTGGACTGCTGCTGAATCTAATAATGTTTTAAGTATTGTGTTTCACATTTCAAGTGCATTAGTCTCTCATTACAGAAATAAGGAATATTTCAAACTGCAGCTATTTAAAATATGATTTATAGTGTTAACAATTCTACGTTGGCACAGATTTAGTATTTCTTTTAATTATACTGAATAATATGTGTAAGTGCAAAGCTATAAATCTATGAAACATTCAAGATGCACAATATATATATTTAAATCAATTTCTTATTCATATGAATGCTTGTCGGCTATTGACAATAAATATGACACTGGAATAGGTAGCATGGAAGCTCTAAATAATTAGGGACAACTGCTCAAAATTACAATCGTTGAAAATTGTTAAGTAGATTTCAATATGAAAATATTGACAGAAAAGAATTACATTTCTATAGTTACACCCTTTAAAGATATGTTGTTTATATAGATGTAAGACAAACTTTTTTGAGAGATACTATGCCAATGTTTATAAAACCTTTCTCATAGAAACTAGTTTTAGTTGACTATTCATAATCATAACAGAGGAGTTGAAAAACAAATTAAATGCTCAGCAACAACATATTTCAAGTAGTAAAACAAATCATTCTAACTTTTTCCTGTTGTTTCATTTCACTCCAAGAGCAATACAGCTTAAATTTTTCAACTCTTTTTCAAATAGATAGTTTTTAGAAATTAAATTTTGATTATTAATTTTTTGCTGAATTGTGGATTGAACATTTATTAGAAAGAGCTGAGAAGTTTCAACCATACTTGTTTCATTAAGTCTACATTTAATTATTTGAATTCTCTTATATAACTGAAAATAATATAACAATGCTTGAATTTACAACTGGATACTCACCCTGTTTTGGTGTGTAGTGTGTCTTTAAAATACTATACAGTGCATTGAGTCTGGTTTCTATCCTAACCCAGTCAAAAGCTTTCTTTCCCTAACATGAAGTTACTTTATAAATTTTGCAGTTCTTCTGATACAGATAATACATTATTTGAAAGGAACGATGTGTCAAGATATATACCATAATTGTGGCTGTAAACATTTGAGGGCCTGGGTAACTTATACTGTTCCCATGTAATCCTATATCATTAGAATTTTTGTACCCATAATTAAAAGTTAATAATTCTTTGTTACTTTATACTATTCTATATTTCACATATTTTCAATACGAGAACAAATTATCAAATAAAGAATAAACTTCTTGGAACTGCGACAAGATAAATTTTGCATATCTCCACAACAGCTATAAATATAGCAATTTGCTCAAGAACACATACCATACTAATTATTTTCAAGAAATATGTTCTATATCCTCTACATGGCTTGGACATTCAAGTGCTTCACAATAACCCCGTTTACCAAGGTAAAATATATTGTAGTATTCAATAAGACTGATTTCAAACTATGTTTATACATAAGAAATTATTATAGATACTTCCCGTACATGCCGTAACAAAAATAATACCAGTCTGTACAAATAATGCACCTTTATTTAACTAATTAGTAATGTTCTAACAATATCATACATGATCCAAAAATACCAACCTGATAATAAAATTAATAATGAGTGATTGAGGCAAATGCTCTTACAAACTACATTAAAATTAAAATAGTCCCAAAATCTATAAACGACTGTCCCACATCGAAAATGTGCAGGGAGCCCCAGGAAGTTAGACCATATGTAAACTATTTCAAATTATTAAGTACAAGGTTTTAATAATACAGCAAATGGTTCATAAATTTATAGAAGTAACAATTTTTCTAATAAAAAAAAGTTAATAGATGAGAGGATAAGAATGGACTTTTTTATTCTAGGAGCTTCAGCAAAAATTTACTATATACTTAACATGAATTATGCTTAAATTTGACATGTCTACCAAAATATAGTAGTAGATTTTATGCAAACTACATCAACTGTTTGTGCTGATTATTTCCTATACTTAATGATGCAAACAAATTGTAAAATAATTACCATAATATTGACAAAAAGGCAAGTTTCTGGTATGTTTCAATAAGAATAAGATTACGATGACAACATCTTTCTAGCAGTTGTATGTATATATAATTGTGAAACATTATTACTAACATTATTTAAAATATTCCTGTTACAGCTAATTAATATTTACTTAAATATTTTTATTGATTCCCAAGGTTGCATATTTACATCACTGAAATATAATTATCAGTTTTTCATTCGTATGATGGAGATACATGTAAAAATTCATTTTTCAATTGTATCAGGCTGAGAATAAAAGTCACGGTTTAATTTGTACCATTAACTGCAAAAGAGTGCTGAAATTAGACTGATTGAAGAGAGGAGTCAGATTTTACTATATTTCTGGCAGATCATCTAAGTAATTATGTCAATCACCATAATAAATGTGCAAAACATGTGCATCTAGGTTTCAAGACTGAACAGCTTGAAATGTAGGGAGAGAAAAAATTGCAATGAGACTGTATGACACTTCTGAAACCTTCACATAATTTGTTTAAATATAAGTAGATCATTCATATTAAACTAAATAAATTTTGTCAAATCAAAAGTTACAAGAGCTGTTAATTCTGGGAACACGATGTTAACATGTGCACATTCATCTCATTGTGAGTAGAAATTTGATGTCATAATTCAGTATGAATATATCATATACAAAAAAAGCCAGAATTGTAAGAGTGAAATCATATATTTTTTGTGTTTTGGTTCTTTTATATGACTTTTAAAACTGAAATAAAGATCACAAAATGTTACATTTGTTTTAATTTCTAACATTCCACTAAAATTACCAGTTAAGTTTAGTAAATTGTTTATCTGAATGGTTTACTGATAAAATTATTCATGTTCCTGAAGCAGTACTGCAATGAAGAAATTATCATACATCTCAATGCATTTACTATGAAATCACAACCCAGGAAAATATATTAATGTCTGTATAACATCATTTCTTGATATGTAGTAATTTTATTAATAAGAAACACTTTACTTGGTAATATCATGCTAGGAATTCTATATCATATGCGATAAATATTAAATTTTTGATTGATCATATAATTAATAACCCATTAATAAAATCACTTTCTTGGTTTGTTCTCGGAAATGAAAGTACCTCCAAAAATTCTTTACATATGGATTCGTTCTAATTTTTCCACAAACAACTAGTATTATACAGGTTTGACAAAAAAAAACAGCAAGTAGTCAGGTTAACCATATAAATAGAACTATTTTCTTCTACTAATATTATTAAGTCATTTATCTTTGTTTTAGGGTAAAGTACAATTTATGTATCAAAAATAAGATGTAATGAGAATTAAATTTAGTATTATGTACTATCAAATAGAAAAACATTCCATTTTTAATGGAAAATCAAAAAAATATGTATTTACAAACACAAATTTTACAGAAATCTACAATATTTGATAGTGTTTCACTTGTTCCATTTCATTGGATATATCTGATATTCCAGGAGCATCTGGATCATGGAGTGTAAGTTCCTGCACCCATTCAGACAAATTAATGCCAGTCTGTAAAAAAATAATAAAACTTAATATTGGGAACTAAATTTTAATACCTATTATTTAGTAAATGGATTTAACACAGCCATTAAATTAATGATAATTATTTTAAATACTGTATTTTTTATATTAAATTTAATTTGTCATAAATAACGATAAAATTTATAAATTTAGTTTTATAACTTAATTCTTTAAATGTTTTTGAGGAAATCATAATTTTTTATGCAACATTATAAATTAAATACGGGCAAAATTTAAAAAAAGTCCTTGAAAATAAATTAAAATTACATCTTAAGCAATGGTGTTAAAACACTATTCCGCTAATGCCCTCTGCATTCAACTCACATAGATTTTTTAAACAATTTGATGATAGATAAAGGAAATATTCTTATTGAAACGAGACTGTATAACAAATGGTAAGTTTAATTTAATAATTAATTAAATAAGGCTTATTTCTAATAAAATAATAAAAATTCATGTAAATACAAATTTGATAAAGAGAAAAATAAATAAGGATAGAGTTATGAACATAAGCACATAATAAGATCAAAAAGGAATTAAAAGCTTAATAGAAGAATTCAGCAAGTACCTCTAAATGTAAGAAAGTTGTTTCTAAGCTAGGTGAAGTCACAAGTACAGTCCCTGGTACAAGCATTTGTCTTAAAAAACGCCAAATTGCAGCTTGTTGTTCTAATGGAAGAAAACATTCAAACACATTGTTCATGATAACAACATTTGAAGATTGCACAACCTCTGGTGCCATCACAATATCTGTTTGAAGCACAGAAATTCTGTCCTGCCAAAGAATAATAATGTTTTCAAAATTAAAGTATTTAAGTAAAATCAGTATTTGTGAAACTAAAAATTATAAAACTGATTAAGTAACAATATATTTTGTCCTAACAATTCAATAAAAATAAAACTAGCACAGAGGACAGTTTAATGTGCAGGTAGTTTTAAATATCTCAAACTGTACAAGGAAAATTGTCAACATAGTGTGAAAAATAATATAAGAACAAGTTAAATACTTTATTTATAACACACACCTGAAATCCAAATTTTTTAATGATTTCTCTTTGCAGATTACAAAAATCCCCATTCATTTCTATACCAATTATTCTTGCAGCATTTGTGTAGAAAAAGGCCTGAAATTAACATGAACCAAAATTATTCATAAACTAAATTCACTTATTTCACACACACAATAATATATTATGGCTCAGAAATTACATTTACAGTGAAAGTATATAAAAAAAATGATCCCCTAAAATTCCTTCCAAACTTTGGGACTTATACATATAGACACTTTACACACAATACAGACAATATACATACTAATGAAAAATAAAAACCAAACTTAAATAATTAATGAAAAACAAAAATATATTTGTTTTTTAAGTTAACTTAGGTTTATTTGGATTCTAATAAGTGCAAACAATTCAATTAACTAATGCCAAATATATTTCACATGATAAATTAATTTTAAACTACTATACTCAGGAGTGTATAGATCACTGTATAAGCTACACCTGAATTTTGAGACGTTTCTTGGGAATTTTTTTCTGAATTTCTTTGTAAAACTCAAAGTATATTCATTTTGTGATACATAACACTGCTATACATTCCTAACATCACATTTATGCTGGAGATTTCAGAAAATTCAAGAGCATTTGTTGAGAATGTTTCTTTTCTTCTGTGAATCATATGACCATGGCACTGAGTGTGATAAAGTGTCAAGTGATGATGAATGGAAAACTAATTTAATGATATTCAAATCCAATACATTGTAATAAATGCAGAGTGTAATATTTCCTCTGGTAGTAAAGAGTTCTAAACTAAACAGTGTTTAAAATTTCTGAATACAAGCAGCACCCCATATCTCCCTACATATATTTAGTTCTTCTTCTTCAATAGCTCTGTAGCCCATTAAGAGCCTTGGCCAGCCAGGATGACTGCAGACTGTCATCTTGCATGACATATTCCAAATTTGGAGTGATACGTGGTCAGCCAATCGACTCTCCATCAGTCTTAACCCCAATCTCTGTGAGCATGACAACTCAAATATCCAAAACCATGACAGGATTTGAACCTGAGACCTCTGGGTCGTAAGGGAGCCACTAGAGCACAGGAGGTCAGCACATATTTTTAGTTATTACAGCAGTAAAATATTTCAACTACTTAGTTTGAAAAAAAATAGAACTATTTGGTAACTACATCATTGAACAACTTTAGCATTCCTGTTCATGTATTTTTTTGCCAAAGATTTTATTATTAGGAAATAATAACTTACATTCAGACTTTGTAGAGGTAAAGACATTTTGAAATAATTCTAAAGTCAGTAGAAAACTTTAATATTTCTTTTAAAAACTTTTATTTTCTTTAAACTTGTATAAAATCTAAGGGAAAAAATTATTTAACATTAGTATTTACCCCATAAAGAACAGCACCCAGGCGAGATCCAATATCTAGAACAACTTTATTGCAATCAATAGGAGATAGCATTGCTGTGAAGATGAACTTCAAACGTTCTCGTGAAACAGAATGTGAAATGAAAGCTGGGAAATAAATATTTCTAATTAATTACACTGAGTTTTAACATACTTCATTAATAGGACATCAAGTATGAGATGATGCATGCAACATGGAACACTAATTAGATAGATAATTATAAATTAACTATGAATAAAAACAATCAAACTATCCACAGAATCTTGTTATTCATTTACTGACATGTCATATAATAAAACAATTTATTGTTTATATGAGAAGTATGTAAATAAATAACCTGTTTCTGTGGACAGTTTGGTTATTTTCATTCTTTTTGTGTGTGCTGTCCTGGGAACTGAACAAATTTGGATACACCACTGATGTAATATCTTTGCAATTATTGTATTGATATTTTTTCATGTATTGAAGTGAAAATCCTATGGTGAATAAATGAATATGAATAATGAAGGGATATATTCAATTTAAATGAAAATATCTATTTATTTTGTAGATGAAATATTTGTAAAGCTTTGAGAGAATGACATATGTGGTGTATTTCAGCTCATCTTTAACGCTGTCCTGAAATAATATATATATATTGTAACATGAAAAGTTACACGCAACAATGCGGGCCAGCTTGCGAGTTGCAATTGTCGCAACTCGGGCCAACAATGGAGTCTGGCGAGACTCGAGCAGTCGTCATGGGGTAGTGAAAGGAGAAGGATGTGTCGGCAGTTGCGGACGGAGAAAGACCACGCCCTGTAGTGATAATTTTTCTCATGTTCTAAATGGATTAAAGCTATTAAAATCCACTTTTTTGGTATTTTTATTAAACAATACCTGGCGCCCAAAAAGCATTTAAATCCTCGAATACGGAGGTACGCCGGATCTTCTACATTTGGCGCCGCAGCGTTGGGGCACCGAACAACGTGGTTTGGTGAGGACGACTACGTGGTACCCTAGAATTATACGACGACTGAAGAAGTGGGAGGCGCTGAAAAAGGAACGCTGGGGAAGAGAGCTGTTCTACGCATAGCTGAGGGGTCCTGGGATCGCTGCGTGGATTTTGTCGAGAGGTGTGTGTATTAAAAAGCAGCGTACAGTGTGTGTTGTGTATTTTGTTAAAATGGAAGAAGTGCAGGAGGCTATTACGTGTGAAAGAGTAGACGAGAAGGCAGAGGACGCTATGCTCAGGTACATAATAAGATATTTGATGAAAAATGAGGAAGTTCTTGATGACATGGTTAATAGTATTATGAAAAAAGAGGAAGTTCTTGATGACAGGGTTAATGGTATTAAGGAAATGCATGTAGATGTATATAAGGAAGAATGTGTAAATAGTACTGATAAGCAGATAGAAAATATGGTAGAATTAAAAAGTGCAGTAGATTTTAAGGTTAAAGGTATACGCAGTGATTTTAAGCTAGCTAAGCATTCATGTGTTAAGAATGCTAAAGAGAATGAAAAGGTAAAGGATACAGATTTGGTAATGAAACCTTTCTGTATGCAAAATTGTGCTCATTGCCGTAAACGGCGAAATAGAAAGAAATTTCCCCGAACAACACAGAGGAAACAATGTGTGGGAGGAAAGGTTAAGCGAAAGAAATTGCCAATTGTCATACGTGCGTATAAAGTGAAGGAAGGTGAAACGGATGTTAATCATAATGTTGAGAGTGGTGGAAGGTTGCTAAAATTAATTGGTGTATCTGCGGATAAGTTTAAGAAAAATTGTAAACATTTAATGCGACAGATGAAAGTTGGTAGATATGATTGTAATGTGAATGCAGTGAATAAGCAGATTAAGGGACAGCGAGAACAGCTGATCATGGTTCTCAACAAAGATGATGTAATTAAATGTTTTTCAAATAGATGTAAGAAAAGCTCCCGAAAAATGTACAAGAAAAAATTACTGGGGAGAAAAGGCTGTCATAAAATTAAGCGAGACTTAATGTTTAGCAAAAAACTTGTTTCCATCTCTCAAAAATATGCATCCTATGGTAACAGCAGAGTAAAAGAAAATTTGTATGTGTTAAATAGTTGTGATGAGTGTGGATTTCCTTGGAATCCAGGTGGAAAAACTGAATGCGGTATTCTGTTGATATCAAACTAATAAAGATCAGATGATACATCAAATTCAGCTGGCAAAAATTAAAAATAAGTGTCAAATGAACTGTCAGAAACAGCTGATTGAAAATAAAATTTTATGTAATAACATTGTAATTAGTTATAAGAAACAGATGTTCTGTGGAAAATTTGCGACATGCGTTAAACAGCTGTTGTGCAGAGACAGTGGACTATAGAAAAATTATGGCCAAAGTAATTTTGGATCTTGACAGCGAACAGCTGGAAAGACAGCAAACAGCTGATTACAGAGTTCTTAAAGAAATGGTATGGGTTGAAGTTATGTGGTTGTAATTAAAGTTAAGGGTTTGTCCGTGATTGGTCTATAATAATTTTGAATTATTTAATTGAGGAAATTGTATTTTACTGGATGTTTATGCTGATGAGGGATTGAATGGTACGTCAGAAAAATTTGTAATTAATTTATGAGTGAATTTTTGTAAAACCTAATGTAATTTTGACTAAGGGCGTTGGTCAGTCAAATTGTTTATGACTGTGTTTCAGTGAGTGTCATTAAAAAATTGTGCAATTTTTTAAATTCATTGGGGGCGGGGATAATGTAACATGAAAAGTTACACGCAACAATGCGGGCCAGCTTGCGAGTTGCAATTGTCGCAACTCGGGCCAACAATGGAGTCTGGCGAGACTCGAGCAGTCGTCATGGGGTAGTGAAAGGAGAAGGATGTGTCGGCAGTTGCAGACGGAGAAAGACCACGCCCTGTAGAGATAATTTTTCTCATGTTCTGAAATGGATTAAAGCTATTAAAATCCACTTTTTTGGTATTTTTATTAAAAAATACCTGGTGCCCAAAAAGCATTTAAATCCTCGAATACGGAGGTACGCCGGATCTTCTACAATATATATATATATATATTAATTAACATAATCAAAGAAAGTGCATAGTGAATGTAAGGAGTATCAAAAATAATGTTTTGGAGAATATTTCAAAATATTATGATAATTTTTATAATACAAATTAAAAATTATTCAAAATAATAATTTGTGGATCAATCAAGGTCAGTGAGATACTCCAACTTAAATCAAAGACTATCATTATTTTCAATTTTCAAAAACATATTGATAAAATTTTTAAAAAATGAACTCTTCAATATTCATGTTAATTCTTTAAACAAAAATCTCTAGAAGATAATTTAGATTAAATTGTAGGTTTAATAGTAAAATTTTAGAAATAAAGTACAAGTACAGAGGAGTAGAAGAAAATTAAATAACCTGCATTTAAAATATGTATACCAAATACCCAAATGAAGCTATCAAGGTGAAGCATTTATAGTTTAAATTAATATGTTTGATGGAAAAAAACATAAGTACTAACATAAAGGTTTAGTTTTGTGTGAGCCACATTGTAAACAATAGTTCCGATCTAGTTCACCACGTTCACAGAGTTCATCAACTTGCTCATCATCATATAAGAAGGCATCAACATGCAGAGTATGTCTAGGATCACAATCTGAATCCTGAAAAAAAAATTAGTATAAAAATATATTTAAAGACAAAGATGAACTGAAAACTTTAGTTACAACACCCTACTTACATCAATTTACACTGCACTTCACTCAATAAAACCAAAATATACCATTTTTAAAATATTGCTAAAATATACTTGCACTATTTACTCATTTTTAATTGCATATATCTTGGTAAGTTTGCGTGAGCGATGGGAATTTTATTTGAAAAAGTTTATTAGAATATTGGGAAGTATGTGATCATGCAGGAATAATGTTCTTTGGCTTTAGTTCCGGATTATTTAGGTTAGTTGTCAGTAGCATTTTCCGGGTAGGAATACTGTCAAATATAAAAATTCATAAATTCTAAAACAAGAATTAAAACATACTCATGAACTTACATTCAATGATCCAATTATTGGAATATTAATTTGCTCAGAAGGCAGAATGGCACTTGGAGGAAGCTGAGCTCGAATATCAACTGCTATTGCTTTCAGAATTTCATCAGGCATATCATCTTTAGGAATTCCACAGGCTGGAATGAAATAGTACAAGAACCAAGAAGAGAAGTGTCTATTAAATTAAATTCAAACCCTAAATGAAAATCAATGTACCAGTATTTTGGAAAGACAAATAGTAAATCAGAAATGTAATACATACTATTAATCCAGTTCCACTCAATCCATGAAATAAAGTTTTTCGTGTCTTTGTGATCGCCTAATCTTCTCAAAATGTTTAAAAATTCATCCCTGGCTTCTTGAAGAGTAATTTTACATAATGTATCACCTTCGGCCATTACGCTGATAGTTTTAATAAATACACTATACCGTATTACGAATACCAATAAACCACATCTTCGGGCTCTTGTCACCCATAACACACGTGCGTCTGTTGATATAACTATATATCGAATTCGGCGATGAGAAATTGTATAACCAATGCTGCATGTAAGATTATTTCAGACTATAATTTCGGTAGAATTGTATATATGAGCAGATGGTTGAAGCTTCAAGAAATACTAAATCAATAAGTTCATCAATTAAATGACTAAATTCTCTCCAAGAAATCTTAATATTTGTTTTACTTAGATGCTAAGATAATCAAATCAGATTAACCACCAAAATCAATATAACGAAATGGAATTATTTTGTATGAAATGCCATAAAAAGAAATAGGATTAATAATTTTGGCAAATAGATCATAAATATGAGTTTAATATTATTTATGGTTTCCAACTTGTTCTTAGTGGGTTTCTTACGAGTTCTTGCCATTTTCTCTAAATTTAAGTATATTTCCTTAATTATTCATAACCAATAAATGCATGTCTCAAAAACCTATTTTTCTTTCAGAAGGATATTTAGAGTATAATTTGTTTTATAGAATGTTTTTTAAGGAATGACACCTGTTCAAGTTCATGCAAGATAATAACTTTCTTTACACTCAACACTTTCAATGAATCGCCCTGTTACAAATTGTTTGATTTCATGCTGTAATTCGTGAGCTAAATTTCCTGACTTTTTGTGAACAGATTAATATCATTTGTCTTTAGCCACTAATGAAATAGTATAATCAAAATATATGCACTTCTATGTTTATCGTCTACAGAAAAGGAAACGCTGCTCTACGCAGCAAAGTATATATGCCACCAGTATTTACAAACGCAAAATTCTTTACTGAAGCCGATGGATTATTCTTTCTGATTATAACATCCGACAAATTCGGAATTCTTTCATTGTTTAATTGAGTCGCTTTATTTTCTGTCCTTCTGCTTAAATTAGAGGACATAAATAAACTTTTAAAAGCCTGCTGGCGATTAAAAACTAAATGCTCAAACGTAATGTTACTTGGAAACAGACCGCACCAAAATACAATAGGATTATGAGGCAGTTATTTTCGTAATTACTATATCGAGTAAGCAAAGATATTACTGGTAGCCAGCGGTAATACGGATTGTGTATTGTCATTGACTTGTTTACAAACTACGTTAACGTGTGTGTTATTAATTGTCATATTCATTGTATTTGTTTCTATTAAATATTCTGTATATGGTCTAGCTTGAACGAAATAGTAATTAAAAACTCTTAAGAACACCCAATTCAAGATGGTAGAGGTTAATATTTATATCACCTCATTTCAGCTGTGAATTATTTTCAATATCAAAATTATGATTTTTCGAAGGGAAACAATAATATTTAAACTATTTTGTTTCAGGAGGTTCAGAGACATTCCGTACATACACTGGTATTTGGCTCGTTAAAAAGAAGTCATGACATGTTCCTTTCTAACCAAGGTATTCTCGCACCCATAGACGAAAAAGCGTGAGTATTGTATAGAGATTTTCTATCTTATTTCTTACTTAAAAAGACTTGTTATACAAATTTTTAAAAAAATCCGTGAAATGTCTAAATTAACTGCTACATAATTAATTAAAGTACTAAATTCGTTTTGAAATGAATTATTTAATCGTTTGTTATATGGAAATGCTAAATACATTAATTAAATGATCTTTGTCTTAGAGAAAGGATTAAAAAGTTAGTTAAAGCCAGGGACTCTTATGGATTGGTTTTCGAAAGAGTGAAGAAGAGCAATGCACTTAAGCAACTTCACAGTGCTGAAAACCATGAATCATCTGACCAGCAAGCTCTCATGTTGCATTGTAAGTATATTAAATTTTCATAAAATTAGTGTTTCACAGTTAACATTAATTGCTTTTGTTGGCTGGCTTAAGACAACCAAGGAGGACACACACACATGACACCGCTTATGAAAACAAAGGGAAAATCATATTTTTTAATTGCATATATATTGGTGGCCTAATAAAGTATACTGCATTTTGTCTGTCAAAATGGTCATGAAATAAAAATTGTTATGTTAAAAGATAATTTCCCCTTCATTTACAGAAGTGACATCATACGTGTGCTTCCTGCATGGTTGTCCTTAACCATATAAGGAAAGGCATTGAAGTCACAACTGGCCAACGCTCAGAATGCTTTTCCTCATCTCATGACGATAGCAGGGGGTGGCCTCCGAAAATTCAAAACTATCTAGAACCCATAATGCTGTCTACCAACTTTCTACTTCATATAAGCCACTGCCTTTCTGTACCTTCCTTGCCAGTTTTATATATATATATATATATATGTGTGTGTGTGTGTGTGTGTTTTTATGGGTGTGTGTGTGTGTAAACAATGCTTACCATTAAGTGGAAGTGAAAGATACTTTGTAAAATTTTCAAAGTGGCTATCTTTCTTCCTCAGAAGTTTCTCATGGCAGTCAGCTGCACATTGTTGAACACACTTTAGTGTGACTAACAGCTAAATATAATTAACTTTGTTGTTGTTGTTTATTTAACAGCATCTGAAGTATTACCAGTTCCTACAATGGCTCCAGAAACTGCACTTGTACCAGTGCAACCACCACCAACAATACAAACCTTAATACCACGGCGTGCACCTGCAATGCCTAGGCCAAGATGGCACCCACCATGGCGGTTATACAGAGTCATATCTGGTCATCTGGGTTGGGTGAGATGTGCTGCAGTTGAACCAGGAAATGAGTGGTTTGCTACTGGTTCAGCTGATAGAGTTATTAAGGTACACACACACATTAATTTTTATCCATACCATTGATACATGATGAATGTCATTATGTGTTATAAGTAGTCTTCCCGGGTAAACTGATTGAAGTCACACAATGTTTCAATACCTGTCACTGCCATCAGCCTCAGGTGTGAAGTGTCAAGATATAGTTAGGGGTCCCTCATATGCCCGAACTGGGCATCTGTGTTAAGGAGCTAACCCTTCCCCCCGTTGGAAGGCTTGATTTGGGGTCCTTGCTTCTGGATTGTTTGCATGGGCCCTCTCCACTTGACCATGGTGTTGCTTTTGTAGTCCTGCAAAAATTGGATCCCATAATTTGCTAAACTCGAAACTTGTGACCCTATTCAATATGTTTCTTTCTCATCTAATTTCTATTGATTCCATAATCCTACTGTCCCAATCCTTATCTTTGTGTCATCGAAACCTGAGAAGACTACATATATCATCTACAGTTGGGAAGCTTTCACTCTTTAATACGTGTTAAAAAATTATTTTGGATGTCTATTTTAAAATGACAAAATCTTGATTGAAAATGTCTACCGTTTCTTTCATTTACTAACAAAAGTATTCCATTTTTTGTTTTTGTTAATTGCACTAACAATTTGGGGATTTTATTAAATTGAGCAGACTCAATTATCTGACTTTCTGAGGCAATCTTGATATCAAATAAATTTATAAATTAATGACATGCACATAATACACAAAATATATGGGCCCATTCACATAATAGCTTCAGTCTCTCTTAGTCACAGACTACTGAAGCCAGCTGGGGACAGTAGGTACATGCTAATTGCACTGTGACTATGGTAGCCATTCAGACAAGGTAAAGACAGACTTGACTAATCCTGTTTTTGAAGCAGGAAGGGATGCAGTCTTCCCTACCTGATTATGTGAAGACTATGAGTTGTTTGCATAGCGGCACACAATTCCGTTCAGACAGTAGTCAATAGTCTCCGATGGTCACTCTGCTCAAGACCGCTTTTTCAATTTTATTTTTGTGGAACGTGGTTCTTCGATTCCGAAAAATTAATTTCTGCTGTGGAGAAAAGACCTGCACCTCATAATACACATAATATTATAAAGTAAATAATTATTATTTCAATGAAATATGTTAATTATTCTGTGTCGTTATCAACTTTTTTTAAGACTTAGTCACAGCATTTTTGAAAGATTATTTTTATATGTATACGAAACAGAAAATAAATTATTACATTTCACAGTAATATAATATAATATATTGTTTATATTTTTTTGCTTACTTTTTCTTAATTCACTTCCTATTGCATCTTTGTAGTCCAGTGGTCTTGTCACTCTATTTTTCAAGAGAATTTAGAAAGTTATTTGAAAAGACTGGGTGTAAAAATTATCTTGGTGTTTGGGAGTTATATAATCTATCATCTGTTATAATATTCTCCACCATTTTTCAAAGTGTATTATTATTTTTCAGATTATTCCAGCCATGATCAATGAATGATGAAAAGTCCCTTTTGTTGCAGATAGCACTGTATTATAAGTGGCATATAATTTACCCACATATTATTCAGTCTCGTTAATTTGGGCATCTTTAGGGTTACTACTAAAACAGAGGAAGTTGATGTGTGATAACTGGTTAACAGCACCACAGTTTTAAACTTTTTTGGAAAGTGACACAAAGTTCCTTGTTCTGTGTAATCGAAACAAAAGTAGTCGATAATCACTGTCTATTTCTCTCATATTTTTTTCTTTTGTAGTAATTGAAAAACGTTCAGGGTACTATATCAATTATCAGGAGTTATATTTCTGCCAGTTTTCAAAATTAGTTCCCATTAGGGGATACAACATTATTCTCAAACCCATATATATCTTGAGAATTATTCAAGTTATATGCATAATAATTATAATATTGTAAAATGCTTATGGAGGACCTACATTATGTTATTTCCTCATTCTCTTGTAATTTTCCCAATAACTACTTTGGGAATATGACCTTGGCATAGCATAGTAACAGCATCTTCCTGAGCTGTCATTAAAGTTTATCCCAGTATCTGATGACACCATCCCAAACAAAATCTCTTAGTTAAAAGAAGTGTATTTAAAACAACAACTGAGGTCATATAACAATGTTACAGATGTAACAAAATGCTACTGAATAACATCCATTAGAAAAATTCTGCAGAAGTAACAAATGTGCTATAACACTTTATGATTATCAATACAGTAACATCATCTCAAATATTTTTGAACTTATAAAAACTGAAGTGTCGGAGTTTTTGCCAAAATTCCCAATACTCTAAAGTGTGTTTGGGAACAATCATGACCGCCAAAAGGTTTGTTGGGAAGATGGGGTGAGGGGAAAGATGGGAGGCGAAATGACTACGCCTGACTAAGGGCACTATTCACACGGGATTTATTTGCCTCTCACAAGACTTGACTGGACTAGACTACCACAAGACTATCGTTGAACACGTCCTATTTTATATGATTTAGCTATCATAATCGGAAATTTTCTACAATGTAGAAAACATGTTTCCCATACACATCTTTAGAAAGTGATTTTTCAAAGAATAGCCGCAATGGCTTACTATTGTTTGTATATTTTTAATATATGTTTACTAAAAGTTACTGCCAATTTAAATCTCTTTGTTATTAATTCTCTAAGTTCACTAATTCATAATTACTTACAAACCTTCAGGATTTGATCATTTCACTATTTTAATATTCACAATTTTAGATTTGGGATTTAGCTTCAGGCCAATTAAAGGTCTCTCTCACTGGACATATCAGCAGTGTCAGAGGATTGGCTGTAAGTGGGAGACATCCTTATCTTTTCAGCTGTGGTGAGGATCGTCAAGTTAAATGTTGGGACTTGGAATACAATAAGGTAACAACTTATACCATTTAATGATGTAACGATTCAAGACTAAAATCACTCCTCTAACAGCAATTAAGCTTATAAACTAATAAATTCATTCTCATGTAGATAGATATTATTTAATAATTTATTTTTAAGTATTACACTTTTTTGTACTACTAACTGGTGTATGGGCATTTAAAATTAAACATAATGTGTATCTATGAACCAGGTAATTCGCCACTATCATGGCCACCTCAGTGCAGTTTACACTTTGGCGCTACATCCTAACATAGATGTCTTGGTAACAGCTGGTAGAGATGCTACATGTAGGATATGGGATATGAGAACTAAGGCAAATGTTCACACCCTTACTGGACACACAAATACTGTTGCCAGTGTTGTTTGCCAAGCAGCTGAACCCCAGGTATTGATCAAAATAATTGTATTTATAATATTGTGTTAGACTAAACTTCATGCACAACTTGACAATATTTACTCATGGATTCCAACACCTGCATTTATACAAACAACAAAGTTTTCAAACAAATTATTTACATGGAGTTGCTGTGATTTAACTGTCACATATTTCTTATTTGTAGGTAATTACAGGAAGTCATGATTGCACTATTCGGCTCTGGGATTTAGCTGCTGGAAAATCAAGGGCAACACTAACAAACCACAAAAAAAGTGTACGATCACTCGTCATACACCCGACACTGTAAGTTAGCATATGAAATGTACATTAATATGTTTTGTCCATTATTTTAGGTAACACTACTTATGATATTTCTTTAAGAGACTATTTACATCCAATAATTTAATATAGATGTAAAAAAATAAGTATGAAGTAACAGTCAGATTAATTAATATGGTTACAATAAAATTGACTGGGTTCTCAGAGAATGCAAATTGCCTAAGTTGGATAGGAATCTCTTGACTTTTGGTTCTCACATGCTGAGGCACTTCATCTCTTTTAGATGTGTGTATTGTGGTCGAAGACCTTGGGCATACAGTAAGTGTTGTCCACTGATCCCATTTGATCAGTCGGCCAGCAGCCTCCTAAAACTGGTGTAGACACAGAGAAGGGAATGCTGCGTCCCCACAGCAAATTCTTCTCCCGTCATTCAGAAGGGCATGAGAATAGTACCCAATAGCCCAACCTACCTGATGCAAGTTTTCTAGGGTTTTCCTTGCATCTCTTTTAGTTGAATCACTAGGTAGGATCCTTAAACTATAGCCCAGGCCCTAGTTAACCCTTGGCTACCTTTGTCTACCTTCCACATTTCCCTTTTTTTAATTCTGTTCCTATGCTAATAAAGGGGAGTTGTCTCCCTCTCCCCCCACCCTGCCCACCTAAAAAATAAATCATTATAACAGACAGTCAAGATATAAAATATTGGTGCACTATGGAAGAATTAATTTTGTATATTTAAACTGTTGCAGAGAATAAGAATCAATTACTTATAATAATAAAATTCAAATTTATATAGTAAAAACACTTCTCACTTTTACTTTCTTGTTGGCATAATTCTTGAAAAGCAATAACTCACAGTCAGCCATTGGTTTTAGTGATTGGAGGGAGAGGTGTTGAGAATGTGTTGCACTAGTGTCAAATCGATAGTTTTTGCTGTCATTGAGATGATCATTGATGCTCCCAATGCTGATTAATTAACATAGAATGAATTCATTTTCTGATCTAATAAGTACCCAGACAGTGAGGTAGTTTTTTAATAAAACAATAAGAGTATATCAATGCAGGAGGCATTGTTATAAACCTGTTGTATTGGACTCACCTGTACTGTTAACATCTAATTGGTTGTTGGTACATTTAAGTTTATTTTACTCTGGAATCTTTTGACTCAGCAATGCATTGCTTTTTAATTATTTTTAGGTATATGTTTGCATCAGCATCTCCAGATAATATAAAGCAGTGGAAATGTCCTGATGGTAAATTCATACAAAATTTGCCAGGCCACAATGCTATCATAAATTGTTTAGCTGTGAACCCTGAAGGAGTTCTGGTCTCAGGTGCAGACAATGGAACTTTGCATTGTTGGGACTGGAGAACAGGGTACAACTTCCAGCGCTTGCAGGTAGGAATACAAGGTTTACTTTACCCTATATATTTGTGACTACAGTTAATTAAGAAAATGCTTGAAATTAGTTACTGTGGTCTTCTCCCATGCACTTTGTGAATAAGTTACTTAGAAATTTTCTGGATTATTAAGATGCTGATTTCTTGCTATATTGCAAGATATTTTTTGATCTCGGTTACATCAACTAAAGAAAGTTAAACACTGAAAAGGTGTAGTATACTTAACATCACATTCAGTGACAATTAACTATTATTAATATCTAGTCTGCAAATGTGTCATTTAATATAAGTAGTTTTCTGATTTTATAAATATAATTTGACTAATTTAATATATTATTAAAATTATTCTTTCTATCTGTATTGGGTATTTGTGGAAATTCTCTGCTTGTCTAAACTTTTTAGAAAGTTTTATAAAGGGGGGAAAAAGAAAAAAATATTTAGTTTATAAAGTATAATATCCCTCAATCAAATTTTCCCCTAGTCCATGAGCTTGATTTGGCCAGTAACATATTTTTAGAAACTGATTAGACCCATGCCAAGGATTTGATACATTCACTGCATACCCTAAATAGGTACTTCTTTTTTTTTCTTGGGGAAGAGATTTTGTGTAGACTGTGTGGTATTTTCATTGAAAGTAGTTAAAGCCTACACAAGTTACAAAAGTCATATGACACAGAGTGACTGACTGATTTAATTGTATGCAAACTACATGTACAGCTAGTAAATTACAGACCAAACATCCAATGTGAGCAGATCGGCCATGCAAAATAATTCTTTTCATACAATGAGGGAAATACACATGCTGTTTCAGATTAAATTAATTTATTGTTGTTAATTATTTACATATATTTATATTTCCTCAAAAGGCTCCCGTGCAACCAGGCTCGATGGACAGCGAATCTGGAATATTTTCAATGACTTTTGACATGAGTGGTAGCAGACTAATTACAACTGAGGCTGACAAAACAATAAAAATATACAAGGAAGATGATACTGCTGTAAGTATTTTGTATTGCATGTTGATTTATAATTATTTTATATAATAAATTCAACAAATTTAAAAAAGAAACAGTAAATTAATAGTTTGGGCTAATGTCATTTATGTGTCTCTTTTTCTTATTTTATTCATAATGTATACCAATGCTTTCTTTTCATCAGACTGAAGAAACACATCCAATACATTGGCGACCAGAAATTCTTAAGAGGAGGAAGTATTAACATGAACCGTTTTAGTACATCATCAAATAATTTGTGCATACACATGAATTGGCTGTTTTCTTTTTAATTGTAAGACTATATTGACAAAATAAATGTACATTTTTAATATATCTATTTTGTTTCAACTAGTCTAATAAACTAATGTTTTCACATTTTCTGGTAAATATTTCCTTTTCCATAAAAAAAATGTTTTTATACATATTTTAAGGACACTTATTTCTAGATATTGATGTATGTGTATTCATTATTTCATTATGTTCATAGTCAGATCAAATATCAATGTTCTTTTATCAATAATACAGCATGTTTGACAAATTTGTTTATTATAAAATGTAAAAAAAAATATGCCCTTACTTATAGATTTTATTTTTGTTTGTATGATTATTCTTTCATTGTGATAGAATAATATTCTGAACAATAACTGCTATAATGTGTAAGGAGGGCATTGTCTTTTTGATGACATCCTCTCAAGTAGTGGGGACCCAGAGATCCGAATGGGGACTATTTTACCATCAGAATTTTTAACCAAGAGGCGCCCATCATATTGTTATGTATTTAGCATTGCATGTCCATGGGAAATTAAAGACACATCTGTAGTTTCTACTTGCTTCAAGCCATTCAACAGTAACATAACCATTAATGCTGTTCCAGCCATGCTTGTGTTTAACATTGAGTAATTTCTGAATTACTATCCTTGTGCCTCAGGTCAGTTATAGTGAAGTCTGTTGCCCTTCACCATACTAGTTATTCTTTCATACTCTCACCCTTCCAAGCACACCAACACACTACAAATATATAAATATTGAAAATTTGTTGGTTTTCTGCCTGCATTCTATTCAATATAACCATAAAATTGCATCTTCATTTTTCATATTGACCTCACCTACACCAGTTGACTTGACTTAAAAGTTATCCATTTTCTTTAACCATACTATAATCTGTTCATTAATTATGGCTTATCAAAATTAATTTATTATATTTAAAACCTTGGTTCATATTAAGAAAAAATTATTATACTTTAAATCTCGAAATTTACTTTTATTATAACTGTCTTTCGAGTATTCGATATGTCCTATGTTACACACTGGGTTTCTTATAGCTACTTTTTAACACTATGAAACAACTCTAAAATAACATTCTAGTGTCATATGTCACAGTACCACCTCCAACATTTCACAACAATCTAAAATGATCACATAACATTATTTGTCCTGACAAAACAATTCCCCATTCCATGTAAACTTCACTACAATCTGTTTAATACAATATAAATCTTTCGAGCATTCAATGTATCAGTATCACCTATGTTACACATAGAATGCCTTATATTTACTTTTGAACACTATAAGACACAATAGTTCAAAGATTGCTTATCACAGGTCATACTATTGTAACAATACTCCTTTATGTGTTAACTGCACTATAATCTGTATATATCATTTTTCATTACGGTTTTAGACATTATTAAAAGTATTTTATTTATAAATCAGTTTCTTTGCAATGAAGTATATAAACGTTACTTTTCACTTACATGGAAGTTCTCATGACATTAAGTTCTGCAGCATTAAAATTTGAGTTATCTTAAAAGAATTGCATATCCACTACTGTACTCTTTCACAAAGTTTCACTTAATTTAACAAAAATGAGAAAATTGGAGCTTTATTGTAAATAATTTGATCACTAATAATAACAAAAAAGCTGAGCTAATAAATTAACTGGCAGCTGCAGAAGCACTAAGAACTTTACTTTAGTCCAAACAATATCTACTGAATTATTACATCTCTATCCATATGGCCAATCACAGAATGTTTTTCAAAATGTGGCTGAGCTCCAAAATGGTTACCTTTTATTAAATAATTTTTAGCAAATCACATTTTTCAGATAATTGATAATTCATTGTGAAGAAATTGTAATGAAGTAAGGCATTGTTTATAATTGTATTCAATTAGTAGTGATAGCAGAATCGCTCTGATTGGCTATTTCCTTTTAGTACCAGTCAGATGGTGACAAAATTCCTTTCAACATCGGTGAGGTGGCAAAGAGGTGACCACCATGAGCCAACCATCAAATGTGATTGGAGAAGGGGGTCATATGATCTGGCCTCCACCCTCAAGGTAGAGATATGAGAAGATCTGACTTGGGAGGAGACAAAGGTGGAGAAAAGTCAGTTGGGAATGGATCTTTGAAGGAGGGTGTCAGAAGAGAGTGTGGTAGTTGGCCCACAGCAGGCGAGAAGAGTCTGGCTTGAATCTTTGAGTAGATAGTGTGAGAGATGGACCATGAGAGCCAGCAAGTCAGTCTGGTCGTAGCATTAGAAAGTGATAGAGATGAGAATAGTTGGTCACCATTGAATCATACATGAGAGAAGTTTGTCTTCAATCTCTTGAGACAAACAGAGACGGCAGCAAGGTTGACTCAAGGGAGCAGCAGAGGCATCCCCTGTCCATGTAACCGAAATTATAGGCAGGAAATCAGCTGTACAGACAAAGGATGCTGCTGCTTATGAACACAACAATCTCAGATGTGTAAATGCCATTGCATCAAAATGTGTATGACATATTCCTGATGAACTACAACACCCACATATTCTTGACCTTGTAATTATATTGAGACCCTCGCTAAATTTTAAATCTGAGCTAGCTGTGGAATTTAATGGACCCAAAATTTGTATTAGTTGTCATTTAAATGTAAACAATAAAATTGTCATAATTTAAATTAAAAATCTCATTTCCCCCAGATGTCCATTTAAAATATTCTATAATGACAGCTAGCTGATGTATATTTTTAATACAGCCCAACAGCCTATTGTAAAATTGTGACATCTTTCAGTTCAACTGGAAATATGCTGCACACACACAAAATTGTAAAGCTGAAAGTTATCAGTCAGGAAATAATTAATCACTCTTCAGTATACCAATTCAAATTTTGTAGATTATTGTATTAATTGGTGTTGTAGGAGCAGTGTTACTAAAATTAATATAATTTATGAAAGAGCACGTTTTCATACCCGAGCTCAAAATCCTGGGGAATCGGCTAGTGATTGTATCATCGCGTTACATAACCTCGCTAGAAATTGCAACTATAGCAATTTGAAAGACAAATTTATTCGAGACAGGATTGTCGTAGTTGAGCGAGCGTATGCAGTTAGTCGCTTGATAAAGCCGTAAAGATGATTACGCAGTCTGAAGAGGTCAGAAAACAAGTCGAACAATTGCAACAACCGAGCATAAATAGAATCGGGGTATCTTAGAAAAACGACGAAGGCCTTAAATTCTCGTTACGGAAGAAACAGGATAAACAATCAAATTCGCGTTCTAAACAGCGGAACAGCTGTCTATGGTGCGGCCGCGATAAACACGAACGCAAACAATGCCCTGCTAACACTGCCATCTGTCACAATTGTCATAAGAAAGGACATTTTTCGAAAAGTTGCAGATCTAAGACAAATATGTTCAGTTAATGAGGACAACTTGGACGCCGACGGGTTATTTCACATCGATACGGCTGAGGAAAAAAGAGGCGACAATACAGACTGGAAGGGCAACAATCCAAGTCAACGGGAAGGACGTTCGATTTAAAATCGATAAGGGGAGCGACGTCACGGCTCTTTCACCAGAGAAGTTTCAAGGTCGGTGAAACTATTATAACAGGTCCTGACTCGACGACACTGAACGGTCTACGGAGTGGAGCAAGCTACGCTATTCTATCCTATCAAACAATTTAATATATCGGATGCAGTGAAATTAGACCCGGTGAAAAGTCTCGACGCTATTTTCAATTCAAAGGTTATATCGTTGGATGATGTTAAGTCGAAATATCCCGAATTATTCCAGGAATCGGGAAAATTCCTGGAAAGTGTAAAATAGCTGTCAAACGGAATCAGTATATATATATATATATATATATTGTAATGAAAAAACGCGGATTTTGGTGATATTGTGGCGTTATGAGGCGCAGTTCGGCCAACAACAATATGAAGTTGGCTGAAAGCGAGTGAACCCCCGATGGGGATCCCCCGTAGGAAACTCCCTTAGGGGCGTGTGTAAAAATGACTGGGAACCCCGGAAGTTTATGAAATAAACCGATGGTGGGGACCCCCTGAATTGTGTAAGAGAACCGATGGCAGGGGAACTCCCTGGTAAGGATTTAAAAAGGGGAGCCGTTGTCAGATGCGGTCAGACGAGTTGGGGAGAGTACGGACGACGGATCTGTCAGAGGGCAGATGAGTTGCTGTCAGACGAGTTGGGGAGATGCTGTGAGAGGTGGCCAGAGGAGAGGCAGTCAAAGGTTTGCAGAAGGTAGATGGTGTCAGAGGTTAAATGCTGTCAGACGTGGTGAGACGTGGTCAGATGTTTGCAGAGGTCAGATGTTTCGAAGAAGCAGATGAGTTGCGGATCTGGTTCATAATACCTTCATCGATAAAAATCCTGCAAGACGCCAGAGAGACGCGGAAACATTCGTGAAGTTGGATGTTTGTAGGCCCAGTAATTGTGGGTAAGTTATTAAAAGCTGTGAAACTTGCTCATTGTGCTGGTTGAATAATATTTAATGATTTTTTTTCTATTTTCAGTAACTGCATACTCCATCTCTCGAGAGACCCAAAATCCCCTGAGATTAAGCCCATGTAATCACTTTAAATTAATAAATGTAAAATTTTCAAATTGATTACAATTTGTTCAGTTGATTAATTAATGTTTCATACCATGAAAAGGATATTAAATATATACTGATTCCGTTTGACAGCTATTTTACACTTTCCAGGAATTTTCATATATATTTTCTTCTACCATCTTCTCTATTGCCTTATACATACATACATATATATATATATATATATATATATATGTATGTATGTATACGGACTGGTGTCGTCACGTTCAAGAAAGAGGATTTGTGTGGATCTGAGAGAGCTGAATAAAGGCGTTTAACGCGAGTACCATCCTTATACCTGATGTTCACTATACTCTCGACTTAATAAAAGATTTTTTCCAAAATATATGCGGCTTCAGGATTTTACCAAATGGTCCTAGACGAAGGATCACTACTACTCACCACATTCATCACACCCTTTGGGAGATTCTGCTTTAATCGTTTACCTTTTGGAATCACTTGTGCTCCTGAACGTTTCTAGAAAAAAGTGCAGGAAATACTGGTAGGCTGTGACGGCATAGTATGTTTGATGGACGATGTTCTAGTATACGGAGCTACTTAAGGAGAACATAACACTAGACTATAGATGGTTTTAACTAAACTGCGTGAATCTAAAATGACCCTCAACGAGAAGAAGTTGGTTATCAGCAGCCTATCTATTGAATTCCTGGGACACATCATCGACGAGTCGGTTACTCGTAAACATCCGGAAAAGGTAGAAGCCATCGTCGATATGGAAACTCCAAAGGACAAGAAGAGACTAAAAAGGCTGATGAGTATGGTTTACTTCTTAGCGAAGGCCATACCAGACAAAGCAACCATCTTGGCTCCACTTCAAGCATTGCTAAAAGAGGATTCGGTATTTGTATGGGGACCAAGTCAAGAAGCAGCTTTTGCCAGAGCGAAGGAAATTTTGTCTTCGGCTCCGGTATTAGCCTGTTTTGATCCTAGAAAGACGCGTCATCTTTCGGGATTGGAGGAGCGCTACTCCAGATCCAAGAAGGTGGAAATATCAAACTTGCAGCGCACACGTCAAGACTACTTTCGGAAAAGGTTCGCCCAAATCGAGAAAGAGGCTCTAGCTATTATCTATGCGTGTGAGAAATTTGCCGATTACATAACAGGCATGCAAATTATAGTGCAAACCGACCATAAACCACTCATCTCGATTCTTACTACCAAAGCTCTGGATAATTTGTCTCGTAGACTTCAAAGATATCGTATCCGTCTTATGCGTTTTGATTACAATGTGGTCGACGTACCCGTTAAAGACTTAGAAACAGCCGACGCCCTAACTCGACAACCAATTGTTCAGACAATACATGACGCGTTCAGACAATACATGACGCATTCCAGGAAGCATATGGCTTTAAATTAGTTACAAGAAGCCCTGGCTACCCACAGTAGCTATTAAAAAGAGCCACAGCGGGTGTCAAAATTGTGAAGAGAATTTTTGCGAAGGAAAAAGACCCCTACAAAGACCTGCTGGCATATCGTAACACGACTTTGGAAAACAGACACTCACCGATGAGTCGTAGGTAGAAAGATTTCTTACCTGATACTCCAGTCAACTTCAAACCGAGGATGGTGAATAGAGGAAAAGTAAAGGAAAAAGAAGACCATCGAAGAGCAAGAATCGAAAGAAACTATAACTCGGAAAAAGGGGCAAGAAGACTACCTGAGTTGGCTTCAGGAACCTGAGTCTTTGTCAAAGATATAAAGAAGTTCGGCCGACCAACCGAGGTCGTATGTCGTCCGTACAGAAAATAATGACATACGTCGCAACAGACAAACGATATGTCCGACGCAATCGTCAGGAGACAACACACTAGCTAGTGTTCCGAATGGGAAGACGACTGATGTGTTTACTACACCCGAGACCATCGTGCAGCCGACGGGAGGTCGACGGATGAGATCCGGCCGAGTATCAAGAGCACCCCAGCTTTGAGACGGAGGAGCAGTGTACACAGACTAGACGGTAGCGAGACAGGCAGTTTACCAGGATGGATTAATAGCAGACAATGTGTACTTGTTGTAGAACATAAGTGTATTCATTAACACAATTGGGTTTCATAAGTAGTTATGATTAACTTAACAGGTGTCATTAATTTCCCTTAAATCACAAAATATTTTTTTAAAGTTGCAATGAAACATTTGATATTTATTTTATTAAGATATAAACATTTCAATTATTTTTTTCAACCATTAACTTAACTTTGAAGTTCTACGTTAGTTTGTAACAATGGATTAAACACTTATGGAAACAAGTTTCACATATTTAGAGCTAATAAAGTAGATATAATTATTAAAAATTGCTAATTTATTTATATAGAAATAGAATTTGCATAGTAAACATAATGTTTGCAACCAAGTAAACAAATAAAAATAAATTATGTATAAAAAGTCACTTGGAAGGATATGTATTTAAAACATAAATATTTATTTATAATCTCCATTGTATATAACAACTTCAACGAATGAATTTAACTGTCTTGTATTCATGATGGATGCTCAGAACTATGTAGACCAAAAAAATAGGTAGGACTGAAACAAAGAACAAAATAACTTATTTTGGTATCATTACAATATAAAATTATGAAACAAATCTGAGCTATTGCAATTAATTGTTTGTTTGGACATTGGGTAAAGTTGTAGTTTTCAGTCCTTACACTGGTCTCATACAACCATCCATGCTAACCTATTCTATGCAAGTCTTTTCATTTCCATATAACTACCACATCTTCCCTAATCTACCTAGCGTATCCCATTCTTAGCCTCCCTCTTCTGTTCTTACCCCACACACTTCCCTCTAATACTAATTTTACAAGGTCTCAAAATGTTGTCTATTAAGCTATTCCTTCTCTTGGTCAAAGTTCTTCATATTGTTCTCGCTTTCCTTATTCTGCTTAGAACTTCCTGGTCACTTATTCTATCCACCCATCTGATTTTCAGCACTCTCCTATAGCACCACATTTCAGATGCTTTTATTCTGTTTCTTACTCAACTCCTACAATCCACATTTCACAGCCATATAATACCCCACTGCATATGAATATTTTTAATAATCACTTCCTAATATTAAGACTTATATTAGCCTACTTTTTGCAAAATTATTTCTTGCCTGTGCTATCCTACTCTTTATGTCTACCATACTTCTATCATCCCTAGTTATTATGCTGCCCAAGTAGCTATTTTCCCTAACTTACTTAAAAATATCCCTTCCCAACTAACATCCTTTGTTATTTTACTATTTCCTATACTACACTTCATTACCTTGGTTTCCTCTCTATTAATCCCCATGCTGAACTTTTCTCCAGGACCATGTTCATCCCATTTATTATGGTTTCCAAGTATTCTTCATTTATTTCTTGTCCTTGGGTAAAGTAAGACAGTTAACATGACACTACGAATGCATGAAGATCTGACTATGTGAATACAAATTGTTAATGAGGAGGCACTGGGTTGCTGACAAATAAAATTAAGCTTGACAAATATGACAAAAAGTCGAAAGCTACATTAAATGTTGTAAATACAATAAATACATTTATGAGACTGTTCAGGTTTTACGTCTGATTCTAAACCATAACACTTCAAATTTAGTACACATATAGAAAGGTTTGAACAAATAATTTTATTTATTGTTTACTTAAAGTCAGAAAACTATTTTTGTATTAAAACAGTAAATGTAAAAGTAATAAATTTGTAGACTGGTTCTACCTTTGAACAGATTTACATGAAGTACAGTTTGTCTGTTTAATTTAGAAAATAAAGCTCCTTGTAGGGATGGATTACAGGTGTAATTAATAGACAAGAGGGGAATATCTACAACAACAAAAAATTCCAAATGGTCAAAAGAGTTTGGACTGAGGAAATCATACCAAACAAATGGAAAATAAGTGTGGTATGTTCAATACTTAAGAAAGGTGATCCTGTAGACTATAAAAATTATAGAGGTATCTCACCCCTATTTTCTATATATAAAATTTTGTCTAATATTTTGTTTGAAAGATTAAAACCATATGTCAAGAGGGAAATAAATGAATACAAGAAGAAGTTGAAGATTACACAGATCAAATTTTCACATTATGATAGATAATAGAAAAATAAATTAATATGATATGGAAATACACCACCCCTTTGTTGATTTTAAATGCATCTATGACAGCATCATAAAAAATAAATTGTATAAAGCAATGCAGGTGTTGAGTATACCACAAAAACTCATTAGGCTAGTTAAGATGACCATGAATAGAAGTGTTGCACAAATACAAATTGTTAATAGAAAATGGTTAGGTTAGGCAGCGAGATGCATGCTTTTTAATATTGTTCTCTAAAAGGTAGTTAGGGAATAAAAAATACAAACTACTGGACACATGTTCAATAAAACTACTGGCATGTGCAGATGATGTGGACATTATAGCTACATCCAAGTTCTCCCATGCTTTCCTTGCATATGACGCTACCTCTAAAATATGGGGCTATGAATAAATGGAAGACAAAACCAAATATATGCTCATAACAGGAAGAAATTAAACAAATATGGACCCCCTGCAGGAAGGAGAGTGTGTGTAATGAATATATATGTGATTTCAGTTAAGTTGAAAATATCTCTGACATGGTTTTACAGTGAAAATGTATATTCACACAACTAAAGTTTTCTGTTTGTAACTTCAATTCTAAACTTTTTAATAGCTACTTACATGAGAAACATACTCCAGCCAGGATGATCGCAGTAGCCAACAGGTAAGCAGCATTGATTATGGCAAGAATAGCAAGTAGTAATACTGCTGCAATGACCAGTGGTGGAGCAAGGCAGTTAAGGGTTATCCATGGCAAGAGTAGTTCTGGTCGCCTCTGAAACAAAGAAATATTAACATGTAATGACTGATCAGGCTGGGAAGAGGTAATATGTAATGGCTGATCAGGTCTGCCTCTGGCTGCATCAGTGCCCGCGTGCAAAGCAGACTATGGCACCCTCTCCCTTACCTTGTTTTTTCCTGACTAGGCATGTATAAAGGTAAGGTTATCTGATGATGGCTCATATGTCTCATATATCAAGTGAAGGACAGAAAATTTGAACAATAATTTGTAGAATGTATTGTTGAGTCTAAGAGAAAGCAACCTTTCCCCTAACTGTCACGGGTGTTGGTTTCCATCCCTGCCGAGTGGGGTACTGATAATGAGAACTCCTATTCTTGACAAATTATGCTGACAACAACTCCCAATTTCCCACAATATTTCTTATATATGTTTCTAAATTAGTAAACATGGCCTGCATAGATGAAAGAAAGAACTAACCAAAACAATTTTAGCTCAAACACACTCAGCAGTAAAATTATGTATACTGATAACCTCAAACTCCTTATAAATACACCAAGTATTTTTTGGCCTTAATATACACTATGTATATTAATCTGTAAGAAATTTAAAAAAAAATTGTTAAAGGTTCATGGTTGAATGAGAGATAATTCAATTATTAGAATCATTCACACAGACAATACTACTCTTAGGCCCGGTGCACCAAAGAAACAAGTTCATTGAAACAGTGTTTCACATGTCATGAAATAGATATGTAAGACAGCACCAGGACGTGCCGGTTGAGTAGAAACCAGAGGGAACAGTTTCATGAAACAGATCTCATTTTTGGCCTGTATTTAATGATTTGCCTTATTTGTCACAAAAGTGACAACTTTCCATACTTAACCTGGGAATCTAATTTTTGCATGTCCACTGCTGGTGTCTCTGTGGCTGGCTGCCACATCACTCAGTCATTTTGTATCGAAGGAGGGAGCTCAGACCTTCAAAGGTTTTAGATGTTACTACTTCCAAGCCTGGCAATGTCTTCCATCAATTTGCAAATAAATGTCAAGTGTAAATTTTGCAAAGTGATAAATTTTATTTTAATTAATTGAACCCAAGCTGTATCACATAGTTTATCATTTATTATTACAATAGCCAATCGCTGGAAATGTCTTACCAACTTTCTGATGAAGCGGACGGTGCCTCAGAAAAGTTAAAGAACTCCAAACCTCACAAGGTGTCTTCCATCTATGAACCTCAGGTAAGTCACTTACTTTCTATCTCTCTTTCATTTCCTTATTAATTGTTTTAATTAACATAACAATGTCATTTCCTGAGGATACACCAAACTTTTAATTATCTCTTCTATCAAAATCAATCAAAAAAGCTTAATAAGACCAGATATAAATTTGTCAAATTGTAGACTGGACACAGTGGTGGAAATGCACTTCACAGCTACAGCAAAGATTCTGAGTTGAATCCAGCTGTGGGGAATATTTTCAGTCTTTCTGTCTTTTTCCTTTCTTCTCTGAGCATATATCACTATGCTATAGCATATGCTTTAGATCACACCGATTACCTTTCTACCATATTTATATCTTTATTCACTATTTAATGTGTGACTTTGTCACTAATCAAATATCATTGACAATCAAAATGGTTGGTATGGAAAGTAATGAGAGAAAAGTGGTGGCTTACCTGTAGTTGAAGCTCAGCATATAGTTCTTCAAGTATCGGAGGTTTAGCCTTCCTTGTCAGAAGAAAATGAGTCACAACCCTTGTGGTGGCTGGCCATGTATCATGAATGATTGTTTTAATTAATTGAACCCAAGTTGTATCCCATAATTTAACATTTATTATTACAATAGCTTATTGCTGGAATGTCTTCCTAACTTCTATTACAACTACAGACAAGTCACCACATTTCTCATTTTTAGTTTTAATTATTTTGACAATATTACAGCAAAGTAACCTCTCATTTTAATATATTTCTTTCAATTGATAAAATAAACTGAATATCTGCCAAAAATTGAAATCATTTGTGTGTCAAAAATTTGAAGGATGTGCAATACAAGTGCTGTTTTCATATACAGATAATTGTAATACATGAATAATGTTCAATTTGACCTATAATTTTTTCTCCTGTCTGACTATACAATCATCAATTATGTACGTGTTACTTTCTGTTGAAATTATAGTAATTTTAAAACATAAATTCATAACAAAATTTTCTTGCATGAAATACATGCAAAGTAACTACTGAAGAAAAATTATTTTTATCTTATATTTATTTTTGATTTGACTTTTACCTTTCTGAGTAAATACAAATAAGAAATGAAATCTCTAGACTGTTATTTATTTTTATGGTTGTACCATATGTTATGTACACACTACTAAATAAATAGAATTTGTTTTTGGAACTTAAAAATAAGATGAATAATATTTCAGACTTTGGACTACCAATTAAAATATAAATGTAGTGCTTTTGTTTACCTTAGCAATGCCTATAAACAATAGTAGTGTGAACAGCAGAGCCAAGGCTGCAACTACAATTGATACTATTTGGAAGATAAAAATAACTGCAACAAAATAAATATATTAGAAACTTTAAATAACAATTATTATTATATTTAGATATTATGTGCAAAACTAAATTTTGAGTATATACCATACCATTCTCTTTCAGTCTGCATGGTGGTATGTTAACTAATCTTCTACATTTAATGAAAAAAACTAATTTCAATTAACAATAGAATTATTGGTTACTATGTGTAAATTCTTAGTGTTAAATTAATTTGTCTCTTAATGAAGGTTTCTTTGGTTTCCAACTGGGTAATTTCCATAAACAGCAACACTTCCAGTCTGGCAGTCAATGGAAGTGCTATCCATCAAGACATTGCTTTTTTTAATGGAGATTACCATCATTTACATAACTTTGTTAAATTTAATATAAAAGTATAATGATATGATTGGTTAACAGCTTGCATAGTTAAATATGATTTAAAAGTAATTGTATATCATTCACCTTGAGCTCTAGCTTCTCCCATCTCTTGATCAATGCCACCCATGGGGCAGTCTTCTAAGAGGAATGCAGCAGCTACAAAGAGAGCTGCTTCAACCTGGAAGATAGTAATTGATTTTATTACATTTATGTCAACATCAATAATTTGGTATTGTAATTTCATAACTGAATTGGTGAAGAAATGAGTAAATTTTCATATATAATTGGTTATAAAATATATATGTATCTTCTGACAATATAGAAAATTATTTAAGAAAAAATAAAGGATATGCATTAAAATATGTTAAAGAAATAACTTACGTTAAATTGATAGTAGGCTTCGACTGGTTGAGATGTAGGAAAACATAAATTTTTAAGTCTTAGATCCATTCTTCTGAGTATATAGGAAGAAGGGAGCATAGGTCCTTGAAAAAATTTGTTTTCCAACATCTCTGTCAGTTAACAACACCTACTGAAGTTCAAAATTTTGGATTTGAAATTCTTGAATTTTCGGAGACACCAACCCCTTTATCAAAATGTTAGGAAAAAATTTCCAGTGATGGCTACCCGTCGACAACAGGCCTAGGAAAGAGAGATAGAAATTTGGGGGCTTACCAAAGTGTAAAGTTGGCAGACACCATGCTGAGTATTACACACATCCACATCTTAACACATACAGACTCTAATGGATATAGATGTACTCGTCCAATTATGGCTAGTCAGTTTGGTGATGGAGGAAGTTTACTATCTAGATGTTCTTTAGTCTAGGGCTTTGTCTTGACTTCAAGGCATGCTGGAATAAGAGTTCCCATAGATGGAGTTCATCTTCTGAAGATTTGAAATTATTAGTGTTGTGGCTCCTAGCATGGACAGCTATGGGGAATTGAGTTTTTAAAGTTTGACTGGGCTGCAGTGATTGGGAATCCATTTAGGGAGTGGTCTCTTTGACTGGCCAATGTAGAAGGCTAGGCAGAGTGTACAGTTGATTCTGCAAATTTCGTGGGAGAGAGAGGTTATATTTTCTTTAATTTTATTGGTGAAGTTCAGTAAGGTTGTGGTGGGTGTAAGTGTAGGTAGACTTACCATAATTATTTATTTTCAAACTGGGACAGATTTGAGAGGTGTTAAAAATAACGAGAGGTGGGGAGGATGACTTTTTGCTCCAAAATATTCATAAACTGAAGGAAAAAATCACGAAATTATTTGACTTCGATTCAAATTATAAATCATACTTCGATATAATATCAAATATGATAAAAAAGATAATATACTAATGTAAGTATATAATAGTGTGTTTAAAAAACAGACATTAATTACATAATAAAAATCATAATTACGCATTTTCGTCATATTATGTGGAGAAAAAATAAATTAAAAAACACTCAAGACATTTTTTCATCATGTTAGCTCACATGTTTAGGTGAGGGTTAATTCATCGAAACTTTTTATTGATAATATTTATCATTACTGTGAACTTGTTTTAAAAAGTCCTTAATGTTTTCAATAGAGTCCAATAATTCACTACAATTGAGTACATTGTTGGCTTTGCAGCATTATACAGCTTTTACTGTTGATTAAACCATTTTGTCCCTTTCTTCAGACCTTATTGAAAGTATTTTTGCAGTGGTGCACAAGTGCCTGGTAGGCGGAAAACATATTCTATAATTTGAGAAAGATTAGACAGTTAAATGTTCTTTGCTTTAAAATGACCAAAATTTTTATCCCATTTCTCTTCACAACCTGAATTTTTCCAAATTGCATAGTTTTCCAACCAAAAATACTTTACAGCCACAACTTCATCTAAGTTAATTGGGTTATTTCTATGAATTTCATTAATTTTCAAGCTTCAATTTCAGTCAAAGTTAATTGATTATTGTTAATCCAAGTAAAAAATTCTGCTCCAACAAAACTGCTTTCCCATATTATTTTGATCACTAAAGTTTCTATTTCAATGGATAGAACATTGTTTGAAGATAGTTGTGTGTGATGTGAGCAACACAGCCAATACCTACAATCTTTTTTCCTAGTTTCTTCTTCAATAGACTCTACATATTGTTTCCTCTTTACGTTTGACGCTTCCGAAATTAGTATTGCAGTTATCTCAAGAAAATCCAACAATTTTGTCAGTTAAATTCATTGTTGTCATAACTGACATTAAATGATCTGTCAGTATTGCAGCAGTTTCACCAGGTACTGATTGAAACCCTAAAAGTTTAACCTTTACTCCACAATCAGGTATAAAATATGGCACAACTTTTGATTTTTTTCCTGTTTGAACAATCAGTCGATATTGTCACAAAATTTACACTGTTTAAATTTTCACAAAATTGCTGAAATAGCATAGGTTCTATTACATTAACAATAACTGCTTCACATTTCGTTCGGCCCAGTCGAAAGTTTGCTTCAAAAAGCTTTGATATCAATTTTCAGCAGACTTGAGTTATACATAGCGAAACGCGGACGATAGGAGTTGCGGAAAGGAAAAGAATGGAAACCTTTGAAATGTGGTGCTACAGGCGAATGCTGAAAATCAGATGGGTGGATAGAATCACTAATGAGTAAGTTCTAAACAGAATAGGGGAAGAGCGAACAATATGAAGGACGATGATCAAGAGAAGGGATAGATTAATAGGCCGTGTTTTAAGGCATGATGGTCGTGTAAAATTAACATTAGGGGAAAGTGTGCGGGGTAACAGGCAGGCCTAAGATGGAATACGCTAAACAGATTAGGGAGGATGTGGGATGGGCTAGTTATGCAGAAATTGAAATATTTGTCCTTTTTGCATTTTAGAAGCTTAATGTTATTACTTTAAGTTAAAATTTAATTTATCAATTATTTACTTAAAAGTTATAATGTAATTGCAAAAAAAAACACAAAAATCCCGTTAGAACTCGACTTCACTCTACAATACTAAATAGTTAACTAAGTGACTATACTATCCGTACCGGTGTCAACTCGCCCTCAACCATGGTATAAGCACACCATGCTCTCAACTATCAGCATTGTCACGTGTGATATTTTTATTTTCCGGGCTATTTATTTGTAATATGTGTATATTCGACAATTTACATCAAATAACCGGGACAAAATGACAAACTGGTCGGGGCTACCTTCAAACTGGGACTGTCCCGGTCAAAACGGGACGTCTGGGAAGCCCAAGTATAGGGCAGGCATGGCATATGTTTCTACCACAAGGTTTGCTGACACTTTTGGGTGGGGGGGGGGGGGGTGAGGTTTGTAAGGTTGAACCAGAATGTTGCGACAACTGTCACTCTTAAAGAGACTATTTGAATTCATAGAAAACGAGAAAAATTATTGGTTATGAAGTGAAAAGCAAAAAAGTGTAAACTTGAGTAATAGATATTTTCAATTTATTGTAAATTGAGGATTATATATTATGTTTTGAAAAATTAGAAGTGAACAGTATTTAAATATTTATGAGATATAGCCAGAAACGAGTACTTACCAGCGAAACAATTCCAGCAGTTTGAGCTCCCGCTGATAGGGACAACACACCACATTCTTCCATAAAAATCATGTTCCTGTAAATGCACGTAATCCATTAGAATAAGTTGGTCTAATCTTCGCATAATGAAGTTAATTATAGTTCATAAAGTTTAAAACCAAACTTGTCAATGCATAAAGTTTTCATCAAGCTCAACTAATTTCACAACAGAGTTGTCACTTCTTTCGGAGACCGGAGTTAGCGGCTCGCTTCTGTTGTGGGAAGGTATTGTTACCGACACCTCCGTTCCTGGCAAAGAAATTTCCCGCCGGTCCAGCCTCCAGTTGTCCTTTACTAGCAGCGCGGGATCATTGTCGCAGAAAGACTATAAACGAATCATCAGAGGCGGGAGGCCCGCACGGTCAAGCCACCTAAACGCATATGATGGGACAAGAACACCGGACTATTAGCCGATTGTAGAATATTATAGAAAAGGTTGCAAATTTTTATCTGCGGCCAAAGGAAATACCAAGATAATCATGTCCTTGGCGGACTATGACTGGGAGATGGGTAAAGTCTTGGGAGATTTCAGCTATTGCAAACTCCCGTGGTACCAAAGGAACCTTAATTCGATGACGTTGACAGCCATTGAAAGGCAGTGCAACTGCGGATGGAATCCCGAGAAGAGTTTATGAATTAGTACGACGGGAAAGCCTTCGCTTTAATTTGTCAAAGATAAAGTTTCATACAAGTACTTTGAGGTCAATTAATGTATAGGCCTACATGTCAAACATTATTTCATATTAGATGTTAAGATGATATCGGGAAGTTGTGGTAAATATATATTGTGACGGAACAATAGAATTCCGTCTAAAAATGATGTGCAACAGTTATTAATTTTAGTTATTTCTACTGTTTCTTTGAGAGTTGCATGTTGACGTGTCCTTGCCGGGGGTGCGGTCGTCAAACAGATGACTTTCCCAATTACGTCGCCAACAATAAGTATCGCCAAATTTGATAACGATCATATGAAAGGAAAGAACTATGTTGGACATGTTCGGCGTTTTAAAATAGCGTGTTTTGTGTTTAAACATTATTATTTGCATTGGTCAAATGCTGGACTAACTTTCTAACACATGACATATCACGTTTTTTTTATTAAGAAAAAACATTAAACGTGTTAATTTTAGTTTTTAATAAACTTAAGATTGTTATAAAATTTGATCAATAAAATTTTTTGCGGGTGAAATTTTACAGGAATTGAGTAGAACTTTATTGTTCCAGTTGGTTATTGTTAATATTACGAAGAAAAAACAAGGAACATATAGACAAGTAGTGCCATCTTAAGCTTAAGTTTTAGAACAAAAGACTATTGTGTACAAAGAGTATCTTATATTTACGATACTCTTTGATTGTGTATGCATGAAGTAGTTCGTCGTGATTGTTGTGTTTGTGGGAAGCATGTCTACGTTGTAAATTACTTTTGTATAATTAATAAACACATTTTAATAAGTTATTTGCAGAATATGCTAATTATTATATATACTATAACAGAAAAAATAAAATATATTTTTATTTCATTATCAATTATTTGATACGTAAGTCATATTTGCAAATACAAGTAAATATTTTTAAAATAGGGATAATTGCATAATTATTTTACAGTTAAATTTACATCTATATGATTGCAGTATTCAACGATTGAATAGAAGGGGCTTTGAGTCATCCAGTTTTTTAAATTTGTATTTTAGCTGGCTTAGGGGTAGGTGAAGGAAACTCTCATGCAAAGTGTTACAGTGACAAATACTCATTGGCAGAATAAAAGCAGTGATCACACCATAAGAACCATTTTGAATTTTAACTCGTGCATATTTTTTTATTCCTATTATAAGTTTACTGTATAACAGCATTCCGTATTATAAGCAACTCTTTTTAAAATTTGTAGTGTTTAAAGAATTTATGAAATATGAATTTGCTTTTAAATAGATGCCTGCATGAAGTTCTGCATTTGACATTACAAGTGTTTTGAAATTGATTTGTTTTTTTATCATTTTGATAATAAAATATTATAAGCTTTATTTTTCAGTAATATTTATTCGTCTGTTGTACCTATCCTTATTGGGATACAATTTGTAAAGACAAGAAAGAGAGCTGTAAAATTGGTGGTTTACCTGAAGTGTAAAGCTGCCTTGATGAGTATGTGGTTTTCTTGATTTTCGGAGACAACAGCCCCCTTTGTCAGAAGATGAGAAAAGAGTATTCCGAGTGACAACTGGCGTATTTTTCTCGTGTTTTTTCAAAAATTGTGCAGTAAGGAAGTGGACCAAATCTTTATGATTTGGTAGGGACTGAATTCGCCGATTGTAAATTTTTCTAAGTTTTTGAGATGAAATTCCAAAAGCATTGTCTACTCTTCTCCTTCACGACACAAACCAAAGATGAACTGATTATTTCCCTGGATAGGGTTTAAGGAAAACGGCTCGTCATCTACAATAACGTACGGATCTTCTGTATTTGTATTTGGCATGACAGAAACTCAAGAAAAAAATTAAAACAAAAAGTTGGGAATTGGAAAAACTGAAACAACAGGCGGTACTTCAGAGTTTCAAAGAGAGTATTCAGTCCTAAGACTGGTCTGATGCAACCAGGAAGAAATAACTTGAGCAGCCGACGAAAAAATAGGAAGAACAGGTCAGGCCAATAGGAAAGCATGGATAACACAAGAAATAATAATAAAAGAGTGATGAAAGGCGTAAATACAAGAACGTGAGAAATGAATGGTAAAGAGCAGTACAGACGCTTGAAGAATGAAATAGTTATGAAGTGCAAAGCAGCCAAAGAGACTTGGCTCCAAGAGGAATACAAAACGATTGAAGATTTCATGGTGACAAAGAAAATAGACGCAGCTTCTAGGAAAATCAAATAAACATTTGGAGGGAGGAAAAATATTAACAATAATATCAGGAGGGCAAATGGGAAGCCAATTCTGGATAAAGAAGAAAAGGCAGAAAGATGGAAGGAATATCTAGGAAGGCTGTATCACGGTGGAAATCTAGATCAGTCAGAGGAGATGAATGATGAAGATTTGGGTGACACAATTTTAAGGTCTAAGGTTTATAAGGAGATGACAGATCTGAGCAATTGTAAATTGCCAGGAATTGATAACATTTCAGCGGAGTTGATAAGATCATCGGGCGAAGCAGCAATATCATGACTGTTCAGGATAGTTTGCGAAATCTACGAAACAGGAAGACTACCAAAAGATTTTAGTAAAAATATAATTGTACTCATACCGAAAAGGACTGGGGCTTATAGATGCGAATAGCATAGGACAATTAGTTTAGTATCTCATACATGCAAAATATTAACGAAAAAAGTATATAGGAGGATGAAACGACAAACAGAATGCGAGAAGATCAGTTTGGCTTTAGGAAGAATGTATAAAGACAAGAGAAGCAATATTGACCTTGCGTCTAATTTTAGGAGACAGGATAATAAAAAACATCTACGTTCAGGCATTTGTATATTTATAAAAAGGCTTTGATAATGTGAACTGGAACACACTTTTAAGGTTTTTGAAGAGGACGGGGAGAAAATATCGAGTAAGAAGTATTATCCATAACATCTACAGAAGGCAGTCAGCAGTAGTTAGAATTGAAAATCAAGAAAAGGATATAGTCTGTCGCCCATGCTGTTTAACTTAAATATATAACAGGTGATGAAGAAAGATAAAACAGGATATAAAAAAGGAATCATACTGCAAGAAATAAAAATTCTACGCTTTGCCGATGATATTGAGTATTAGGGAAGTCAGAAGAAGACTTGGAAACCATAATGAATGGCATGAACGTGGTCCGGAGCTTAGGTAATGGAGTGTAGTATGGGAAATAGAGGATTGGCAAAGGAAATTAGATTGGAAATGAATATTTTGAAGAAAGTTAAGGAACCCTGCTAAGTGGGCAGCATAATAAGTAGGGACGATAGAAGAATAATAGACTTAAAGAACAGGATAGCACAGGCAAGGAAGGCTTTCGCAAAAAAGAGGTATTTACTTACGGGTAATATAAGTAAGAATATTAGGAAATCATTGCTAAAATAGGTTATCTGGGTGGGCAGTAGGAGTTGCAGACAGGAAAACAATAGAAGCATTTGAAATGTGTTGCTATAGCAGAATGCTGAAAATCATATGGATGGATAGAATCACGAACGAGGACGTTCTAAGCAGAATAGGGGAAGAGCGGACAATATAGAGGTCTTTGACCAAGAAAAGGGATAATAGATTAATAGGCCATGTTTTGAGACGTGACAGTCTTGTAAAAAGAGTATGGGGGTAAGAAAATATGAGGGAGGCAAAGGATGGAATTCGCTAAGCAGATTATGAAGGGTGTGTGATGTTGTAGTTATGGGAAAAAGAAAAGGCTTGAGCATCAGACCAGTCTTAGGAGTGAATACCACAATAAGAATTTTTTTAATAGTAAAGTGAACGAGTTTTCTGACATTCTGAAGTACGAGTAGAAATGGCTCCATAGTGGATTAATTATTTTTTAAGCAGACCATACTCTCCTTTGTTGTTCGGCCTGTTCCATGCCTGAGGAACCCAGGTCCACTTATTCACCAGCTCTTCTTCGTCTACTATCAGAGAAATCGTCAAGAGGTTATCTTCTGAAAACAACGCCATATCGTATGCGTTGAAATAAGACGGAAGCAACACTGTCCAGTGTGAACAGCTATCACTGTGAGATCACGGACGACGGAATCACGAAGTCGTCACGTCACTGTGAATAGATCTTAAGCAGGTTACACTGTCCGTGGGTGGCTTGCAATCCCAACCACTTCTGAGCCCACGATGTTCTGTATCTTCTCTCTTTTATGCTCCTTCTTCATGGCTGCACATAACGCAATAAAGATACTAGCATATTGAGCATCGCCAACGGGGAACATACATTGCGCAACAATGGGTGAATTAAGGATAGCTTGCTTGTCAAAGGGAACATACCTTGGTCTAGACTCTGATTGAAACAAGAAACTACCAAATATTGCACCGTGTTTGGGATTCACCTTTTATTCAAATTTTTATTGCGCGATAATATTGCACAATAACATTGCACGTGTAAGGGCCTGAAAAGAAGCTGCATTCGGCTAGGCCTGTAGAACAAAAAATGTTCTAATTCCATTTTTAAATGTAATTGTAGATAGCTAATTTAAAATAAAACGTAAACATAATTGTGCAACAATATGTTTGATTCTTTTTATAGTCAAATAACAGCTTCACGAGTATAGTTGACGTATGAGAGTTAACCTTGCAGATACAACAAATGGTTTGAATATTCTTTGAATTTCAATTGACAGGGACAACTGCGTAAGAAACACTACGGTGTTGAAATAAAAAAGAATATTCTCGCTACGTTCTCATTCTGCTACAAAATGCATCATCTTGTCGCGAACATTCTGTCTACTACGCATTTCTTCTAGATTGACGGAGGGCGTTCGCTTAATCGATTTCGTGCGTTAGTAGGCCAAGTAGTCACCATCTCCCTCACCTGGATCTCCGGGTAGTTTTCCTCTGCGTCCTGTCGTGCAGACTGCCGTCACACACTAACTTCCAACAGCCACAAGCCTCGGATATTTTTAGAGGAAACTCCGCTCCTTGCAAGTTGGAAGATGTGCAATAGCTTAAAATAGCTCTCAATATACATCCGCCACGGGATGGTTTTAAATCCAAGTGGGGATTTGGTTTTTGCAAGGGTCGTAATATCAAATTGGATTTGAAATAATTAACATTTCAATATCACGAAATGAGTTTAAATGTACCAATGGGACACATATATTGAGCTTTATTTTGTATACATACAATTATGTTTGTAGAAAATAAACGAAACGTTCCAACTAAATCCAAAGCTTTGCTACCATACAAGTCGATCAAAAATCTCATCTGGTTAAAATTCAAGACAGATTAAATTTAAAACCGAGTGTGAATTTCTGAAATCGCACATACAGCTTCAAAAAATTGAATTATTAATTTCATTTTTATTTTGTGGTGTAATTATTTTTCTGAAAAAATTATGGCGATATCTTAAGTAGTTTTTGAGTTATGATTTAAATGGCAGAATGCTGCAACATAATTTAAAAGTCAAAGCGGTGGTAAAGGGCGCCTGACAGATAGTGAAATAAATATACTTACTCAACAGTATAGAAATGCTATTACAGAAAATTCTAATTCAGTAAGTGAGAAGAGAATGGCTATATGGGCCATTTGGTGTCATAAATGCTCATCACATGCAAACCCAATGCATTATTTATGTCCTAAAGGTGCCAATTCTTGGTTCCCATATCAGAGAGCAATTATTGCTGGAACGGTGGTCAGCTATAAACATAAAAATACTTTGCCAGAATCTTGAATGAATGCAATAAAACCACTCTTCAAAAAAAAACAGGGCTTCTAAAAAGGTCACAAAATTTGGATTACGTGTCCTAAAACTTGATTTTGTGGGAAGACAATAGTCAAAATTGCAACCAACGATGCTCTAATTACTTTCAATCCAATTACACAAGGTAGATTGTAAGTAATTTCAGAATTAGGAATGGAGCCTGGAAAGTATTGCGAACATGGTCTAAACTTGGAGGATGAGACTCGTGTAAGAACTGCAGAGAAAAGGAAACTGCAAGCCACAAAAGAGGCCAGGAAATTCAGAACGAAGTTTAGATTGCAGGAGACAAATCAGAATTCAGCATTAGAAGGCGAAACTTATGCTGCAGGGGAGTTTTGAATTCCATGTTTCTTAAAGTATGCAAGATACATAAAAAATTTTTAACGCTTATTTTCCACAAATTGCATTTTTAAGAACCGTTTCCTTGATAACACAAAAACTATCAAAGATATCATTGTGGAAATTTTTTCGTGTGTTTGTTCATGTTTTATCTACAATGTGATGCAAAATCACTTTTGTCACTTTAATAGTTTTCAGATAAAAAATAATTTATACTCAAAAAATGAACAATATTCAATGTTTCCCATTTAGAACAACATTAAAAATATTGTCTGTTAAGAAAATTAACTCAAAAAGCATGATGATGTAAGCAGGAGTATCAGCTATAACACACATCAAATAGAACACAAATATTTTTTGAAATAACTGAGTTATCGGGGAAACGGTTCAGACCTGCATTGTGAAAAAATGTTATTCAAAAGTTTGTAAATAAATATTTTTTCTCACATTAAAAATTGTTTTATATATATAAAAGACAGTTTTATAACCTACTAACTTTCACTGACATAGGAATAAAACTTAATAAGATATAAAAAGATTAATTGTTCAAATTTTCCTACTCTAAGCTGTATGTCCCCACTTAAGCTCATGAGCTGGCGAATGAATATATGCAGAGGAGGCCGAATTAGACATTTTCGTGTCATGAATACTAAGCCTCCCCTTTAACTCTTCTGGAAGACACAAACCCAATTTTCCAATAATTCTATATGTCCTATTTAAAAGAGTTTATAATAGTGCTTACTAACAACCCTGTGCTGAACTTCACAAAGCAGTTTCGGAATGTTACATAAAGACCAAATATGTAATATTATTAAGTTGAACTAAATTTTTTTATAACTGTTGTTTATTTCCAGAATGTCGTACAATTGATCACATCCACATTATTTTATCAATGCAAACGAAGACTACGTCACACAAATCCTTCCGAATTGCTGAACAGTGACTTAAAAATTGTCTATAAATGTTTGCCCGGTTTCAGTGGTTATCCTAGAAACATTTTGTTGAACAGATGAGACTGATTCTGCGGAACCATTTAGTTGACATTAAGTTTCAATGCCACTGAGCTATTACCACTTCTACCGCTACTATCGTACAGAAATGTTTACATTCGTTGTCAATGCATAAAAATTTCCGCAAGCCTTATATCCCTTCAGTTACTAGTTTTCAATAGTTAAAATTCGTGGAAGAATGTGAGAGCATTGGACCAGAAATGTTCACGGTAATTTATTAAATTGCTCTGCCTGAGTATAACGAGTGGGTTTTCTTACATTCCAACAAAATTCACATAAAAACATCAAATCTTATTATCAGAGCCCTACTGTACAAGGAAAAGTAAAATATGCGAGCAAATAAACTCTATTAAATAATACGCACAAAAATCTAAGAATTTGATAGTTATGCACCTCCGTGGTTATTACCAAGAAAGAGAATCTTATGCCTTCTGTCATTCCCACACCACTAGGATCACCTGGCTCGTAAGCCCACAAGAGACCATGTAAAAACGGCGTTTATTCAAATGTTTCATTGTGAATTTTAAAAAATGTGACATTTCAATAATTTAATAAGATAGTGTTTCATTTTGAAAGCGAAATATTTCGGCCAAAATTGGCCAGAATCGAACATAACTTATTAATTAAATTGTCACGACGTTTCGTTCCTTTGTTTAAAACCTCCTCAGGTGTGAAAAAATCCAAAAGTAAACCAGAAAGTTGTCATAAGCACAAAGATTTTTAACAAATTTGTACCTGAAGCACCAACCGTCTCCGAGGTTTGTAATTGAACAACTGACCAGCTTACTAACTTACTTGTGGTAAGCGGCATAACCAGCTTACTGAACTTCACAGTCAGTTGTTCAACAATAAGCCTCGGAGAAAGTTTGTGCTTCACGCACAAATTTGTTAAAAATCTTTGTGCTATTTGTGAATATGACAACTTTTTTGTTTACTTAAGGATTTTTTCACAACTGAGGAGGTTCCAAACAAAAGGAACGAAACGTCGTGACATAATTTAATTAATAAATAATGTTAAATTCTGACCAAATTTGGCTGTAATTTTTCGCCTGCATTTTCAAGGTAGAGTCAGAACAATTATATAATTTGTTTCAATTTTAAAATTCCATGCGGTCCAAGCATATAAAAATGTTATTTTCCGATTATAGACCCTAGGAAAAACAAGTCATCTTCTCCTCCAACATTTGAGAATAGAAAATTATATATTTTTAAAATATATTGTCATAACTTGGCATCCGACTCGTAATATTGATTTCGAAAGATGGTCACTTATCTTAATCTTCCGTAAAAATTTATATTTGTATCTTACATATTTGAAAATACTAAGATATGGTGTAAATAAATAATCCGCTTTAATTTGCCTCTTGTTGCTTTGCGATAGAGTTTAACGGACTCAAAAAGCACTGTTTTTACATGGGCTCTTATGGGTTGATCCCAGAGGAGTGGGGATGATTGTCACGCTCCGAGTGCTGCTATTACCACTATTATCTAAGATACTCTTTGAGTACCAATGATTTGCTGTTTCAACTCTTGGTTTCGTCAAATGTTTTCAAAGCAGAAACACACTTTTCTCATTTGAAACAAAATAATAATTCATCAACCTATCAATGCAGCGTGGATTTTATTAAAAGGAGGAGATTTATTATTGCTTCTTAATGCGCTCTAATGATGTTCCATTTCTATTAACCGCTATAAAAGGAAAATGGGCGCAAACAAATTTAAATAACATTTTGTTAATGTGAATACATTTCATCCATCTTTGTGGACTTCTTCAGGTAGTTTATAAACGGATAAACTAATTAAATTGTAAGTATTGTTCAGGAGATTTAGCTAGTCATGAGTCAACACAATGCGCAGTGGACAACTCTACCCATGTTGTAGTGGGAGAAGACTTTACGGTCGAGATAGACAACAAATTTCTCACAATGTAATTAGTTTATCAATTTAAAAATTCACCTGAGGAAATCCACATAGATTGATGAAACGTTACATTTATATTAGCGAAATATTAATTTAACTTCTTTTTGACATATTTGGTCTCATTATTATTTATTTATTTTACTTAATGTCAGAAAATTGATTTTTAAATATGCTTATTGGGGGATATAGATAAATATATATGTATCAATGAGTGTTATTTTTGTTGTGAAATGGTTTTTAATGGTAATTTCAAACAATTGTAACAAATATATTCAATAGCATGGGTAATGACGTCACATTATAATTTTCTATCTCCGTAATTATAAGCTGCCTGAAGAAAATTTATTTGACAAATACACTTTAAAAGTGATAATAGGCAACTTTAACCAGGTTTCATTTTTATCCCAGCTGTTGCCAGGCGCTAAATATTAGCCTTTGCTTCACCAAAAATCCAAGAAAATTTAGTTATTAGAGATCTGCTGCGTGGACTTTTAAAAATACATTATAGAGTGTGATGTTAGAAATGAGTAAAGATATGCTATTTATAATAATGCACCAATATATAAAATTATTATTAATTTTATTCAATATTTAATATATAATAATTTATAAAATATTGTAAATTATAGTAATCAAGTACAATATTACTACATATAAGAACATAAGTCTTTCAAACAATTTTATTAAAATAAATTATATTCTTATGTATACAAACACAACAAGTTCCTACAAATTATAAGTTTTTAAATATGAGACTAAAAATTAATCTTATGCTGACAAAATATATAATCAATATTTATTGCTATAAAGAACAAGTTTATCTTTTTTACCTAAGATTAATTGTAGTTTGTTTATAAAGAAATTACAAAGATAATGTTCTATTATATTAAATTAAATGTGAATGTATGGAATGGATTTGTGTTCTTGTGTCTAATAATGTAATATTTACATTTCTGTTGTTAAATAGAAAATAACGGTTCATAAATAATATGGCTACTCTATTTGAAATCTAAATTTTTCAGTTTTGACTAATTTAATAGTCAACAGAAAAGTTATTCAATTCAAATGGTAGATAATACTAAGATATTAATTTCTAATCTGATATTCAAATGTTTATGGAAGGGAAAGGAATAAGCATTTTTTGTAAATGTGAGTATGGAAAACAACAAAACTGTGTAATCTAATCATGGAACTGCTTGATAAAATTAGTTGAAATAGTAAAATAATTTTTTTTTTCATAATGAAAATTCAAATTATGTTATATAATCAAATCTAGGAACACACTTTGTTGTAAAAGTAACTTGTGAACTTTCCAGGGATAATTTAATCACTACAAATATAGCAAAATTATAGAGAATACCATCAACTTTATTTTTAATGGTAACATATAAGTTCCATATTTTACTTCTTTTTAATGGGTTGATAGCACCAAATTTACTAAAAAACAATATGATTACTTTAACGAAGTATGCACAGCGAATAAATTCTTCACAGAATAAATACCTTTTTCTGTAGTTTGAAACAAGAATGTTTAATTATTAAAGGTTTGGTTTATTCCAAAATATATAAATTTACTAACAAAATATTCCAACAAAAAATAGATAAAGTAGCTCTTTTACATAAATTATAATTTTTGATTAATAAAATTATCTTAGAAAGCTAAGAAAATTGATGCCTAATACCAAAATATGTATAATTGTTCTTTTCATTTCTACATAGTGAATGACAAGGTAGACAGCTCAAGTATGGAATGATTTTAAAGTATGGATGGAATCCTATATTTTAATGAATCATCATGAAATTTAAAATATGTATTTAAAAAACTACATGTCTATGATCGAATCATGTAATAAAAGGGAAATTTCCAGTTTATATTTAAAATAATTATATAAATGTTCTTCTTTTAAGGATCAATAAAATAAGCAGCAGATTATGTTATATATAAAATATTTGGCAACTTGATGCAATGTTTACATAATTGTTTTCCTCCTTTTATTATATTATCTAAACAATTGTTCCAGAATAAAGGCATTAATTTTAATGGAATAATTCTGCTTAATGGAACTTTTTGTAATGAACTATTATTGCTAAAGAAGATTATTTAACCATATAAACTCTTGTGTTTGAACAGGTATTATTTTGAATTGAAGAACAACAATGTATTTTGCTATGTAAAAATAATGTTATATGATAAATAATGAACTACTTGGATAATTGATGTTACCATTAGTACTAATGAAACATGTGATATGAAAGTGATTGTAGATATCTAGGCCTGGAAAGCAATATGAATTCATGAAGGATCACAGGGAGCAAGTTTGTAGCGATTTGTGTAAGTTATTACATGTATTTGTATTCCTAGTACCTATTAAGGAATGTTCACTTTTATATCTAAGTGTTTCTTGTCACCTACTTAAACACTCATCCACTTTTTATGTATTATGTGACATTTTGTAAAAAATTTGCACATTATAACTTGTGTCTATTTAAGATTTACGAATGAATATATCTTCTTTAAAACATTTTAGCAATACTTTGCTTACTTTAATGTTGCCATGCAACAACTAATTTTGATGTTTGTTGTTGAGTAACTTGTACTCTAATTCATCTAATTGCTTATAAAGAATTTTGAATTATAAATATTTTCCTACAGTCCTAGAACATTAGTTTGTAGCTCTACAAAAAGTGTAATATATTTTTACATTTAAAATTTGCAACTTAAAAATATGAAATTATTGGCTTTCTCAAATGTGCTTGTTAAATCAACCACTTGTATACATTTCATTACTTGCAACTAAAGACATGGCAAGTACATTTACATATAAAATCTTATCTAAATGAAATTATTATTTGCATCAAAATAATAATTTTTACTATAATATTAATTCTATATTAAAGTTTAGTAAATAAATATTTCATAAACTTTGTAAAAATTGAACAAGAAGCAATGGAAATATTTAGTAGATCATGTTTAAATTGGCAATAATCAACTATACTTTGCATTAAACTGTAATAAACTATGGATTGGCTAACATAACTTTATAAATATTTTATTATATCATATTATTGCATAATTGAATATATATCTTATGAAAACATAACACAAAAATTTGATATATGAGAACTATTAACATCGATTTGCTGGAAGTGTCTTTTCTCAACAAAGTCACCACAGTCAACAATTTAATAATGATAAATAATTATGTATAATTTGGACAATAAGCAAACATCAACAACTCTCATTTACTATAATAATCAAAATATAAATACTATATTTTATTTGCAGTCATAAATCTTCCATACAACTAATTATATTAAAATATTATTTTTAGTTGATAAAATTAATAGTAGTGGTATTACAGTGATATGCTGTCCGTTTCTGATATCTTTTAGATGTAAAGTATAAATTATTCTTTACAAATTTTATTATGGGATATGTTGAATAAAGGTTTCTTAAAATTCTCTTGGGTAAACTTGTTGATAGCACACATGTTTCAATTCTGGCACTAGAAGATGATGGGCAGTCATGGCCAACTAACTAGTTTACCTGCCTGGAATCAAAAGAAAACTTTATCCAGTTTCCACATATGGAAAACCTTTGTTCTATAATGGAATATGTTTCTTAGTAATTTGTAAATCTTATGTTTAAGATATACTTTTATATGTATTAAATTTTCCTTTATTTGTAGTTCTGTTTTCATTTAAAGCTTCTGCTCAGTAGCCATTTAAATAATAATAAAGATATTATTCAAAATTATCTTTCTTTTCTAAGAAAGTATTTCATTTTATGTACACTTCCTACCTTACAAATAAAAAGTGCATTATATATTGTTTCATTAGTGGTGATGATCTACTTTTCACAAATTAATGTGTATAAATATTGAAAGAATTTAGGAAAGATTGAGGATTTTTCATTATGAACAATGTTTGTCCCATACATTTTTTTAGCTCTTTGCATTGTAAATGCATTTGTCAAAGCCAGTTCTTATTGAACAGAAATGATTAATCATTCTTCGATTACTTTCCAGTAATTCACATGAATAATAACTTATACTGTCTCTTTATAATATTATTATATATATTTAAATATTATTAAACAAGAAATATAAACTATTATAAAGTTAAGTGTATGACAATTAGATAAATTTATAAATAAGTGCCCACATTATTATATGGATGTCTCATAATGAAATAATCATTTATATTTTTCCTTCCACTAGGGGAATGTGCTTGCTTTATTTAAGGTACTTAAATTAACTTATTTTTCATAACTCTGCATAGATCATAATTTATTAGCATGAATAATCAAAATATGATTATTCAAAATGATGTAAAGTGAAAAGAGTTATTCAAGTTTGCAATGCTCAAAGTTGAAATATGTAGATATTAGTTATCAATTGTTTGATAATGTGGAATTCAATTCATATCACCACTAAGGCAAAAGACCTTTTCGAAAATCAAATATTTATGTAAAGGTACTCTATTGAAATTTTAAAAGAACTTTTAAATAATTTGGTTCTTACATCCATTATAGACAATAGGGAATTACTTCCAGTTTCACCATCATAACAAATAAATAATTAATTGTATGTAAATATATTGCAAGGCATAGAAAGCTAAAAAATATATTATTAAACTAATACAGATAAAATAAAATAGAAAAGAGACATCTATGATGATAATGAAGTATTTTTGAAATAGATCTGTATGATTCTCTTTCATAATTATGAGACAAGATTGAGTCAATGTGTTACTTTTGGCACATATTAAAAACTGTCCACTTTAACCATTACATTTTAATACATAGAATTCTAAGGTATTATAACATCACATCAAAGATCTGGCTATGTTCAGGAAAGTTCTTCTGATGTGAACTATGTAAAGATTAATTTAACAATAATGAAAAATATAAATTTATTTACAAATCATTTTAAGTGGAAATGTTTTTTATAAACTACATAGAAACAATGAAGCTACTATAACTCCAAAAATTCTGTCATTATTTGGCTCTAAATTAATGAAAACAAGTCCACATTCAGAATATCATGTATTACTTTTATTTTCATTTTCATCAGTATTTCAGTAATATATCTTCATACTATATTATACTCAGAAGAACCAATAACAGTGAGTCGATTTCTTTGTCCATATTTAATATGTTTACATCACTTGAATATTTTAATTCAAAAACTTACAGGTTTCAGAGTATTATACATCCAAATGTAGAACTTGTATTATTCACTATATTTTATATTTGTATAACATTATCATATATTTACAACAAACTATCAAAATTATGTCACAGCATTTTAATGCTAGTAAAATTGTTCTAATATAGATATTCATTTTACATTACAAGTATTGTTTCAACACTGACATGTATCACATTGTTCAAAATATCTGGATCATTTTCTAAAAGATGAGTAGTTTTGTAAATTGTATTATTAACTATGAACAAGTAGATGATGCAGAAATTGCCATAATTTGAGAAACCTATTTGACTATAGATTTATGTTTATACACGAGCAAGTGATAAGGTTACATTAGTGCAGATTATTAGTTGAATGGTGTTTTCCAATATAAAATGAAAATACATATTTGATTATTCCTCAACACCTTAATGCAAATTATTGCACTGTCTTATTATGTATTCAAATTTTACAATCTGATACATAAATTCGTCGAACAAATAGGATATATTAATTATACCAAAAAAGTAAGGATCACATAAAGGTAAAAATAATTTCCCTGTTATTCTATATATAAACTTATCCTAGCCATACTTTCATTTAACTGTTTGAATGATTATTTATTTTATAAAACATTAATTAGCAATTTATGAACATATGTATTCATATAATCATAGTTTATTTTCCCAAGGCCTGAAAATCAGGACAGGGCATCAACATATTGAATTTATTTTGTGCATAGATATTAATTATTGTCTCAATTTCTAATTTAATATCAGCACTTTTTAATTTTGAGTTGCCATTACTCACAGATATAATAATTTATATCATTTACTTTATGCTAACAATTAGAGGCAGTTTCCAAGGAATTCCAGACAATTTACAGCTTGAACAGACCATGTAAGTAGATTAAAATTTCAAAAGTACTTTAAGAACTTAGCACAATGTTCAAGCTCTCTTGAAGAAGTCAGCTTAGGCATTGGCATTTTATAACTTACCAACCTTGTGACACCTACTCTCAGTCAAACTATCCATTATAACTTACAAACACACTAAAAAGTAATTTTATAAAGATAAAATAAACTGCTGAAATTGCCTGGAATTTTTTTACTCAAAGTTAAATTTGAGTTGTTATAATTAATATTTTTAGCTCTCTTAAAATAGTGTTTTTTATTCACAAAAAAAATATTAAAAAATGAACCATATTTGTTTAAAATTATTGAGCTCAAATATAAAATAAGTTAATAAAATTACTGAATTATTTTATAATAGTATCATCTTACTCTGAACAGGTTCTATTCTTAATGATTATGTAGACAGGAACAAAAAATCATTTCAATTTAATTGTATTAACTCATGTTGAAAGACGTAATGATTTATCTACTTCACTGGTAACTGCCTCAGGAGAACATCAATATTGCTTTTGACAGTAACATCTCTGGGAGCACCATGCCCTGGTCTGCCCCAGAATTGCCTCCAAGTGTCATGATGCTTTTGGCTGCTCACACGATCTTCCTGAACTGCTCTCTGAACAAAAATTTTAATAGTTTATTCATTCTGCCACATTATAAGCCTGAGGTATTTTAAATTTCTTTGGTGACTGAGAACATTTTATTCAGAACTTCAAAATCTTTTTGTATACTCATTTGATATCTTGTTTTCGTTGGTACGGCTCAATTTGGACATACAATATACATGTCAGCCATTCTCATTTACTAATTTCATTTTCTGAAATTTGTAAATTGACTTTAATTATTATATAATATAAAAGAAATATACCTGTAACAATACCCTAGGCTGACTGCCTATGGCAAAATTTACTAGTGGCAAAACCACCTCAGCTAGAGTGCAAATAAAATAAACACTAAGAGTGCTCCTCAAATGTAACAACTACTGGGAGAATGTGTTAATGGAGGCTGTTACCATAAAAAGAAGTGCCACAGACTTGTAGAACAGTGACCAAGGGTTCCAGATTAGCAAAGCATTGGATCCAATATTAACAAGTTGCCCTCCACTCCAAAAATTACACTGGAAACCAACTTAACAGACCAAGAAGTATTGATAACGAATGGCAGAGTGAGTGGCGGAGGACATGAGGCGGGCAGATATCACCTGAGACGGAGGACCATCACACGCCAGGCATCCAGTTGGAAGGTATATTGAGTAATAAATAAGATTAGAAAGTAGCTATTTAAGATTTTTCAGAAAATAAACTTCATAAGAGATAATGGCAGAGTGAGTGGCGGAGGACATGAGGCGGGCAGATATCACCTGAGACGGAGGACCATCACATGCCAGGCATCCAGTTGGAAGGTATATTGAGTAATAAATAAGATTAGAAAGTAGCTATTTAAGATTTTTCAGAAAATAAACTTCATAAGAGATATTTTTAATTTATTAGATGTATTGATCTGAGTTCTTTGAAATGTGATGTTTGCATGTAGAGTACATTCTAAATTCTAATAGCTTATATCTCTTGATTTAGTAAGTAATGTTTCATAATATTTCAATAATTTTATTATATATTTCATGTATTTAAATTATAGTTTTATTGTATTTTAGGTTTATGTTAATTTATTAATCCCTCAGAAAAAGATACAATGATAGTAAGACTGTCGTGATTTCTGAATTTGGATGTTTACTAATTTATTAGTTTTAGACAAAACTTTCAGGGCTGGTCCTGCCAATAGTAGTTAATTTCTAAAATGAACCTAAACCTCAAGTAATGGAAGGCATCCATTTTAATTTGGTTCTGGACTCAAAGTTTTGTGTAAAATGTTTAATTTTTCAGTAGTAACTATAGAAAATAAACGTCATTACTCATCTAGATTATAAGGTTACAGGATGGTGTAAAAAAGAATTCTTAAATCTTATCTGAAACTGTTTAGAAGAACAAATTAATCTTGATGAAGGCTTATTAAATAGTATATCAAATTTAATAATCAAAGAAAAATATTCATCAACTACCTGATGTTCTTGCTGTTTCATTACAACTTGTCTGGAAAGTTCCTGAATGTATGCATTGCCAGGTTTCAACCATACACGAGGGCTTATACTACAACAGAAACACAAAACATAAGACTAACTAATTATCTCATGATAGTAAGACTGAATTTCACATCTAAATATACATATATACAGAGTATCCCACATTTGCCTGGGACTGGAAAGGTTTGAAAAGAGCACCCTGTATAAATACAGACTATGATTTTACAATTCACCAATACTTGATCAATATATATGAAAATTGTTTAATAATATCTTCAGAATTGCAAATTTCTCCTTATAATTGGGGATAATATTCTGAGAAACAATAATTTTCTATTAATTAATCTACATATGAAAAAGCAGTAGATGATCTTCAGTTTTCAGTTAACTGCACATTAATGGATGTAATTTTCCACATTCCTCTCAAAATTAAACTAGCCTTCGAAAACAAGAGCCATACTAAACAATTTAAATTTAGTTACACATGAAAATTATTAAGTGTAGAACATATTGTCAACCAGTCCCAGGGCACAAGAGATTATGATCTGTAAAATATTTTCAACTTTTTAATTACTACTTAACCAGCCTAAAATTAATGGCTTCTTGCTTTTCCCTTAAATGTTTGTATATATTTGGGGTCCATATTTATGGGAGAATCATAAATATTGTTCTAGTCATTCCAGGATTCTGCATTTTTCACTTTAGATAATAGACTAGAAATTTGTTCAATTAATAATTGTGCAACAGAGAACAATATATTTTCTGCAGAGTAACTAAAATTATAAATCATTACATCACCATAGCATACATATTATTCACAAAATAAAGAAATTATAAATAGTTTAATTTTCTTCATGTTAACATTGCATATTAGGCTTATAACGCGACTAAGATTGAAACTTACAGTATGTTCATATATAGGATAATCATATCAAAAATAATTTTTTTTTAAATTGATGCTTTTAGAAAGCAAATGAAAACAAGGATTACAAAAAGTATTAATTTACCAAATTTTGTACATACCTTGGCTCACTGGGTACTTTTGTGACATCAGTAGTTGTAAGAGGATGCCTTGAGGCAGCAGGGACACGTCTTCGAGCCAAGAGAGGCACTAATTCAATGCCAGAAGCATCCTGTTAAATTCCATTACATCATAAGATTATTAAAGTTAAATATAAATAAATAGACAAAGTAGTGTATAACCAGGAAATAATTATAACTACTGAATATATGTATAAAAATTTAAAAGATGAGGAATTCTAATGATTTTGTCATATTTTCAAATTTAAAGACTGTCACAAGGCACAGTTTATGCTTGGCCCTTCACATGCTTTGTTCTATCAAATACCACAAACACCAGTACTCAAGTTTAAGGTTAGGACTCATGTAACATGAATTATTTTTCAACGCCTACATTATAAAATTAATTAACTCATATGGACAGTGCAGAGAAATAGAGAACAGCTAACGTACCTCAAATTGACAGTTGCCACCGCCAGGATAGTACTGAACATGCAAAATTTCAGTCATTAGCATCTTTCATCAGAACAGAATTGCACCATGTGTTGACCACCCAATGCAATCATTGAATATATGGCTGGAGGTGCAATCTTGTTCTGTAATTAGGTTAAAACATTCGCCAACTCTCAAGTTCAATTACATGAGCCGCTCTATCTCTATTCCTGTCCATATAATTAATTAATTTCCCAATGTCACATCTTCTTTAGTTAAAATCATTTCTGATACTTTCAAATAGTCAATAGTCAAGATGATATATTTATTAATCCATTTCCATCTTACACGAACAATCTTGTACGAAAATATGGATACGTGATTTTTGATTAAATGCTAAATAAATATGGTGCTATGGGAGAATGCTGAAAATCAGATGTATGGATAGAATTACTAACGAGGAAGTTCTTAGCAGAATGGGGGAAGAGCGAACAATATGAAGGACGTTGACTAAGAGAAGGGATAGATTAATAGGCGTTTTGAGACATGAGGGTCTAGTAAAATTGGCATTAGAGGAAATTGTGGGGGTAAGAACAGAAGAGACAGGCCAAGTATAGCAAATTAGGGAATGCAAATGTTTGCGCAAGATAGGTTAGCGTGAAGGGCTGCATCAGCCTAGGCTTAGGACTGAATACCACAACTAAATAAATAAACCCGGTAAAGTGTGAGTGTTATTGGAGTAATTTGAGAATTAAAAAACGAAAACGGTGTCTTCCAGAAAACAGTTAAGAATATCATAACGCCGAAGATAAAGTTAAAGAATGATATTCCTAAATGCGCCGAAAATTACTTACTTCGTCAGCGTGGCCATTGTGGCTGGAGTACCCATTACTCATATTGTTGTGGCTGACGTGATTATTGCTGAATCGACTGAGCCTGTGATTGTGAATCGATTTTAGTGTTGACTCATCCGACCAACCCTGTAAAAGAAGTTCGATAAGTTTTATAACGTGTAATCAAATTTCACCAATGAAAGCTCGCAAGAATGATCTTGTTTCACTAATTTATTTCGCCACTATATCAAGGACCAAAGATATCTTTTTCAAATTTAAACGTGCATTAAAGTTTCATGCGATATAATATTATACTAAATAATATCGATTTTAGCAATGACAGAACTGTGAATAATTTTTTAAAAATCTTTTTATTTAAAGTCGCATCAACTGCTAATGGAATTTTTAGTTTGAGAAAGAACTAATTCAAATGTTCAATACGCCTGTGTTCAATGTTTACATAAAAACTAAAAACGAGATGAAGGTAACAAAGCTTCAAGGAGTTGGAACTGCTTTTTTAACATTTCATTACAATTTAATCATATATAAACAGATCGGTAAATTCAGAATACACGAATATTGATAACAAACGAAGAATAAAAGTGAAAGAAGATAACAAACAAGGAAGTAATCGAAGTGGAATTGAATAATAAATGTTTAAAGCCCAGGAAATTCATAGAGAGAAACGGACCAGTGAAATCGCCGATTCTGTTGAATTGCTATCACGCCAAATTTTGTATCTACCACGACGTAGTGTAATTGAAAATTCATTATGCAATATAAATAATGACTAGTTATGAGAATTATATGCAATAAAGAATATAAAAAAATTGAACTCATTTCAACTGAACTACGGGGACAACCGATATTCCACCTCAGCTCGTTTAAAGCTTGCATGTTGATTTTTCTGATTTGCAATCAATGAATAGATTTGGAGGTTGGCCCTAGAGCTTCAAATCAACGTTAATTACCACGTCGATTAAATTATTTCTTAAGTAATAAAATGAACGTAGCATGTTTTAATTTCAAATCCTTTCCTAAAATAAAAAAATTAATTATCACAACCAATTTCATTGCGGTACAGACTTTTTGGACTGAAAATAATTATTAATAGGAGCTGGAAGTAGTAGCGACTCTTGTTGACTCTTAAATTACTATATTAATTGAGTTAGACATAAACACATACATTTATTGGGGATAAAATTAAAGATTTCATTTCAGATTTCAAATAACCTAGCGACATTATTTCCAATCGTCCACATTATTTAATTTAGATATTTAATTTTTAATATTAATAAAAATTTAGTGTCTATAAGGTAGTATTTTTACAGTGCTATGATATGAGCGTTTCCGGTCATGCAAATGTCTGAGAGCAAAAGCCAAAAAAAAGTACTTTCAGGAGGAAAACTCAAATCAAAGCAGTATGCAAAAAGTTATTAAAAGTTTGTTACCTTCGTGAAACAGCGTGGTAAGATGTGCTTCTATTTTTAACATTTAACCAATGTATCAATTGTCACATTTTGATCATTGAGTTGTTAGGCGGTTTATGTACAATATGCGTTTAGTGTTCACGTTTTACTGAGTGTGTAAAAAGCCTAGGCATTTCACTGAGACAGGCTGTAGAAATGCCTCTTTTCATTTTAAGCAGATGTGCTGGAAATAGCTTTAAGTTTACTTCAGCCGTTGATAAACCATTCTTCGATTGATGTTTTCTTTCCGGAAAGAACTCAACAACCGCAGAACGGCAAATACGTGCTAGAGCTATTAAACCATAAAGCTCAAGCTTGTCGAGAAGCACCAATGAAAATTGAGTGTCCCGACAAAGTTCATGTCCCATGAAGCAACTGTTTTTGCTTACAAGTGACACAGACAACAACCACACGACATTTTAAATTTGCAAGTAATGAGCGGAAACGGATATTTTGAGAATTATTTAATTATTGCAGCTCCTTGTAGTCTAAATGAGAAAACTGAATATTACTAAATCACAAGTATTTTATTTTTATGAGGAAATACAAAGCAAGATTCTAAAAAAAGTGTCCATATTTTCAAAAGTATTGTAATAGCCATTTTACCTTCACTTTTCGTTTCATTTAGCGGAAACGTACGTTTTTCTGTCATCTAGAAATGTGATTTGTGTTGGTAAGGATTTCCTATCGAGACGTCTGTGGTGATGGTGTCTGTGTCACGTCTTACCAGCGAGTAGAGAAAGTTTATCCCGAGAGATCGAGGGTCTCGCCACAGCGCGCCCCCTGGACCTGGTCTCCCCCAGGGAGACTCCACCAATAACTGTTGGTGAATCAACAACACTCGCTAACTGTCAAGCCAATCAGTCTTACTTAATCATCGTTTCTGAATTTGCAAAAAAATATGCAAATTTAGCCAAACAGATAACTTTTCAATAATTTCATAACTAATCTACTTATGAATGTTCCATGTATGAATTAGGTATGCTAAATGTTAACTACTGCTTAATTAATGCAGTTATTTTTATCAAAATCCAGATGTCATGCAGATTTAAGAATAGACGGCTGGTTGAGTGTTAAATTGTTAGCACTTAATGAATTGTCCAATACGAGACTTGGAAATAATTGTTCTGTTATAAGTTTTTTTGAGAAATTTATAGGGTCCAGTTATTTACGATGCATATCTTTATTATAGGAACTAGGGAGGCAAGTGGAGATTGAGAAACCATGCGAAAGGTATAATTACTTGTTAGACACCGTATTACGACGGGGCTTATTTTCTTTCATAGCCGATTAAAAATTCAATTCAAGCTGTGGTTTTTAGTTTGTATTTTCTTTTACTCAACGTACTGCCCTCGTTTACTTTAGATCCTTTAATTACAAGTTACCTCTGTATACATTATAAAAACATTTGTTGTAGAGTAGATTATACGTTTAGAGAAATCTTCACCTTTGCAGCGGGGCCATTACATGACTCCTTTATGTGTTGTAATTTTTTCGTTGTAGTATATAACTATTCGTTAGATTTCTTCATTGACATTTGCTTTTTATAATATAGAAACATATTGTTTTTCCTCCAAGTTGACGAGGACAGAGAGTTTGGTGCTTCAATTCATTTGCAGTAGGAATGCATATGTTACGGCCAAAGCCCAAAGTTCAGTCAATTCTGGAATTGGTCGGCCATGATTGTTATGGCCAATGCTCGAAGTACCACTGCACATGCTACTTTGACCAGCCATTTGTCGAAGTGGCGGGAAATTCGACATGCTGATGCAAGCAAGACTGTCATGAATGTGACTATTTCCCTCCTTGGCAGTCCATTATCGTCACTATTAAATTCAGGATTATTTGACCACCGTAAAATTAATATTAAAGTTAAAAAACACAAATTAAATGTAAATGTTTATTTATAATTAATATTCACAATGATATATTTTAGACTGTTGAATTATTTAAAAAAAAGATAAGATACGTCAGTGCCAACTTCGGCTACAATTACGACTCGAATGAATGAAAACGTGATGATTATAGTTAGCTAAGAAGGATATAACTTTGAAAATTTATAAATTTTCTTTTAAAAAAAGTATATTAAGGAGTACATACTTTCAAAATAAAGTAATAGGTAAAGATAAAAAGTTGGAACACTCCCCTATTCAATGTTATTCTAGTAATTTTATTTTATCTTCGGTTAGTACTCTTTGAAATGCTAGAATTGCAATATTAAAACACGAAACATATTTTCTTGGGGTAACAGGCTACATGAGGGTGATCTAGAAACTGGCAACTCCCCTTCAATAGCATAATATACATATTATTCCGTATTCCAATTATGCTTTGCTCAAACGAAAAAACAATCGCATTTATTGATGAAGTTCACGCTAATTCATCATTGTGGGACGTGGAGGCGACAGGATAGAGATCGCGAAGTGAAAAAGATTTTTGTGTAAACAATAGCCAACAAATTGGCTGACTCGAGGCTGTATGTTGGTCATTTATTAAAAAATAACTTACTGAAAAGACATTGCAAAGAAATTTCTAATTTTTAAAATACATATTCAACAAATAAAGAGGTCTAGCGTGTACGTGCCAAAATTAATTTAATCTTTCCGTTAATGGCGTGCATACTTCTCGAACAATGTGCGAAATAGAACAGTGGGACACTGAGTAAATACGCCAAACTCCTGTCGAAAGAAACGAAGGGTAATTGACAACCTCGTATAGATCGGAATTGAATTCCTCATCACCGTATCCTTCTTCTCAGTCATGGGGTCAATTTTTTGAACAAAATATTCAAAATTCCCCTTCGATATAAAAGGTTAAGTAACTCTCAAGAATCAATTAGTTGTTTAAATTGTGAATTGTTTCTCGTTTATTTAAAGATGGTCGAATCCATTTTCTTGTCTTCTTTAATTTCTTGTAATTATTTTATCGCAATGAATGTTGCGCTAATACGAAGTGTGTAAATATGTTACTGGAATTTTCTCATTGATGATCATAGCTGTCAATGTAATTACCTCTAAACCACATCTTTGGCGTCATTTTAGTTCTTTGACAGTTGAGAAAGAGTTTCCACTCACAACAATGCAAAGTTTCATTTAATATCATTGACAATGTCGAGTTTTATGCCAACAAACAACTATTTGCGGATGGCATTGATTTTCTGTTACCGTTTAAAAGAAAACTGCTGCAGAATCGCATCGAAGTTTACGGCGATCATGCCCCTGGTAAATCACAGTGCTTTGAGAGGTATTTTTTCTCCATGGTTCTACAGCCCATTCAGGGCCTGGGCCTACCGAGTCGACTGCGGACTGCCATCTTGCGTGACACATTCCGAGTTTGGAGTAACACGTGTTCAGCGTATCGATCCTCCAACAGTCTTAATCCCGGTCCTCGCGACCATGACGACACAAACATCCAAGCCCATGCCAGGATTCGAACCCGGAACCTCCGGTTTGTGAGGCAGCAACTAGAGGCTAGCCACTACACCACAGGAGGTCGGCGCTTTGATAGGTTTAAGAAATTCAAAAGTGGCGACTCTAACGTGAAAAACAAAAAATGTGGAAGAACGCCATAAAGGTTTAAGACCGTTTGATGCCACTCAAACCCAACAAAAAGTCGAGGATTAATTAAATGTAACAGGGTAAGTCGTTTCCATACGTCTGAAAACCTTGGAAAAGATCCAGAAGGTGGAAAAATGGGTTTCACATGAAACCGAACAACCACTTGCGAAATGTGCTCGCCAGGTACAAAAGAAACCATTTTTCCATCGAACTGTGGCAGAGCATAAACAGTGATTTTTTTTCGAGAATCCAAAGTGTGAAAGAACATTGGTATTTCCAGGCGAACCATCAACATCGATTGCAAGGTCAAATCGCTATGGAAAGACATTGCTCTTTGTTTGGTGGGATTAGAAGGACGTGATCTCCAACCTGACCAAACCGTTAATACTGAATTTCTACGAACAACAAATGATAGTTTTAAATAAAGAATTGTGTGAAAAACGAGCAGAATATCAAGAAAGACGACACAAACTGATTTTATTTCACGGTAATACACTGTCACACACAGAAAACCAGCTCAAGGAACAGATTTGAGGCGTTCACTATGGAAATACTTGCGCATGTGGCTTATTCACAAGTTTTTGACTCCGTCCAAGAACTATTTATTTGCATTGATGGGGCACGCATTTGATCATAAGCACTTCACTTCCTATGAAAATGTACGAAAATGGCTCCATGATTGGTTTGTCCAAAATGAGCAACAGTTTTTTTTGACGCTGAATTCATATATTACCAGAGAGAAAGGAAAATGTATAGTTAACGATGGACAAATATTACGAGTAAAACATATTTTATCATTTTCATATGATAAACGTGTGTTTTGTATACAAAAATTTCCGGTTTCATATTTACACACTTAGTAAGAACTACAGCACTGCAATTTCGGGCATTAGTACTGTACATGTACGCGGGGAATGCTCTAGCTTCACTGAGGTTACTGGTTACACATTGCACATTGCCGAAAATGTTGCCCGCCCAGAAATATTGCCGGCAACATTTAATTTTTGTTGTTCCTTTACGAGCCCCTAAAGTTGCTCTTAGGACTTTTTCCTGAAACAAACCACTTTTTCATTGTTCGAATTTCCAACCGCTCTGTTTTGATATAATTTAAAGAAGGTTCTATTATCTATCTGATCTGACAGTTGTCACGTGGCTTGTATAACGTCCAGGAAATGCCTTCACGCGTACCATTTAATATATCGGCTACCAAATTGCATTTGTGAAATATATATATATATATATATATATATATATTATTCTGGTAACTGTAGTTTCTCAAAGTCCATGTTCAGCGGAAAAACAATCATTATTTGAATGTTTCTTCCACCTCAAGCACACGTTTAATTACTTATGGTGTACAATCAGTTTATTTAGGTTATTTATATTGTTCAGAGTGATAATTGATGATAAATTTTAACAAGCTATGAAGTAAATGGTGTAAATGAATTGATAAATATCATTAATCCTTACTTAGAGATGGGTGGGTCTCCCGGAGAAGAGAATTTCCAACAGGATCATCTCCGTAGACTGGGAAGTTTCGATGGATAGTAGTTCCATCATCTTCAGTCTGAAAGATGATGGGAGAACTATCCGTCGAAACGTAACCAGGTTGGAAACTCCAGAAACCTTTTCATAATGCCATTACTTTTCTACTCGGACTTTCCACCTAATCTCTCTGTGTAACGATTCAGTCTGAACGACAACTTACATACAGTCTTGGAGGCAGAGGAGTTTAAAGTCGTTCACGATTTTCATATTTACAGTTACAGCAGAGCAATGAAACCGTTTGACACAAGTAATGTGATCCATGATTAAAACCAAGCGTGCTCTATAGAACTTACCATCTGTCTTTCCTTCTCCTGGCTGCGATTCATCTCTTCTAGTTGCAACCTCCGCTTCTCTGACACAATGGCATCTGGAAGGAATTGTTTACATATTTTTAGTTAAGATATATTAAGGGTACATTAATTCCAATTCTAATGAGCTTAAGAATTTTATTATTAAATCGGTATCAAGTAAAATTGAAGTGTGATCTGTCTGGAAGTTTGTCTACTATAGGCTCCGAAACATTTCAATGGGTTTCAATGAAAATGTAAGGGATTAAAACATGAATTTTAACTTAAATTATCGTGCATGTTTTATTTAGATATCATGCATGATTCAGATCATAATATAAATATTGAATTGGGGAAAGCAGGACTGTACAAAACCAACTGCAAGTTATAAGACTTATTAGGCGTTACTATTCCATTCATCCGATTGCCGTGAAATTTAGATGTTTAGGGTTGTTCAACACAGAGAAGTTTTCTGTGTATATTTTGAAAAATTATATTCCTTCTTTCTCCCCTTTCAGGCCAAAAATGATCCTACCCTAAAGAAATATTTTATAACTTGTAACTGGATCGACTCTGCACTCATGTACCAAGCCTGTGAATTAAATTGCTATTAAGCAAGAAATAATGCTTAAATTTAACTAACAATTTATTAGAAGCAAGCAAGGAGTGTAGGGGTAAGACGCTACTACCACTCCTGTGGGTGGAGGGTGTGGAAATTTAAAACGTAAATAAACGGCAGATATGTGAGGGAAAATAAATACTTTTAAAAAAAAGTTGTTTATAGTCGCATTAGCAGCTGTCCACGATGTTGGGGTATCAAAGTATGGTTTCACATACAATGCAAACATCAAAGCCCATGCCAGGATTCGAACCTGGGACCTATGTGGTGCGAGGCAGCCACGCTAATAAATACGTTGAAAAGGGCACAAAGTCTACTAAGTAATTTCGGCGGCATGAGAGGGAGCATTCTCACTTAGCCTTTTTCTGCAGCAGGACTTCCGATTGGCGGTCACAGCATTGTTCTTGAGACAGCATAGTTGTTTTCAGTTTCAGCTTCACGCAAATTTGTAATCACTGATAAATGAATAATTTTTTAATAGATTGTTAGATGTAACCTACATATCCATCCTAATAGGGTCAACACTGGTGATAAATAAAACACGAACACCTCCGAAAATTTGAATAACTTTACCCTGTCCAATATGTCGTCACTGGACATCGATTTTAGGTAAGCCACTCTTTCCCTCTTTCCTTTCTATGAAATTGTTTTAGTTATGACAAAGTCACATATTTAATTGAAACTCAAGTTTTCATTCGCTTTATCACGGTGGCATGGCGGTCAACCAGATGTACCACCGAGCTAACTCCGACGTCTTGCAGCCCGAAGCTTGAACCTCAGCCTCAACTACACCGGTAGAATGGGCGCTGAGCTCTAAACTGGGGTCCTTATATATCCACTAAAACAATACTTAACACATCTCCACGGTTTCCAAGAATACGTCACGAGCAGACGACAACTGTCTCACAGATAATAATAACTTAAAAACGCGTTCGTAGATTTATGTTGTAGGGAATAATGTGAACCTAATAACACGTGAAATTATTCAAGCATGTGTGTGTAATGTAATCTAATATTCCAATAAAGTAACCTTGTATTGAACCGGAAACTCAAATTTCTTAATTCCAAAAGAGTAGTTAATAGTAAAACATATCTTTGTCAGAGATTACAGTTAGTGACGTCATAAATTTGAGGGCGTGTTAACGAATATTTCAGTTTTCTGCTACGTGTATTGTATTTCGAATCCTAATAGACATTTTATGCATATTTTCATAACTCTTAACATACGTGGAATGGGCTCTAGAATTCTCTAACTAGAGCAATTTCAACCAAATTTGGTGATCTTATAAACATTGTGGGTAAAACGCCTCTACCGTCTCAAGAATTTGGAACGGAAGGGGTGACACATAAAAGGTACGTGAAATCTAGTTATTGGTGTTAAATCAAAAGTTTTAGGAATTGATAAATGACAGTCTCCTTGAATTCTAATAGCAGCCAGTAGATAACAAGGTAAAAATAGACGGAAGTTAATATAAAATACAAAAAATAACCTATATTCTTTTCAAATTAAGTTTTAGCGGTCTCTAAAACGTGAACAGTGACAGTTACACTCCCCACGGCTGGTTGTTGAGTCTATCGAAATGATGAAAATCAAAACTTAAGCAACACAAATACAAACAATCGAATAACAGTCATTTGTTCTCAGATTACATTAGAAGATCCCTTTTCAAAGTTTTAAGACAATTTTTTTCATAAATATAATTACAAATATTTGAATATTGGAATCTTAAAGATTAATGTCAATACTGTATTTGGAATGAAGGAAAATCTTTTACTAAATTTGAAATAGTGGGATTATATTCTTTACATTAATTTAAAAGCCGAAGAAAATGAAGACAAATCTTTTACCAAATGATAGACATTTGACTTAAAAAATCTTTAAATTACTGACTTAGAAATGTTTTACTAATTAAACATTATTATAAAATATTCGCAACAAATGACGCTATTATATTTGCGACGTTACCGCTAGTAATGGACTTGGATTCTCACTCCCATATATTGTTGTAGCAGGAGTTTTGCCTGGAGATAACGGCATTGTTGTTGAGAAAGAATTGTTATTTTAGATGTAGGACTGTCAACATTTGTTCGCTTTTAATTTCAGCTCAACGCAAATTTGTAAATCACTAATCAGATAAAATTAATGATTTTATAGTAGATTGTTTCTCGTAAACTAAATGTCCGTCTTAATAAGGGCAAAGCTCTTTCCGCCAAGAATACGCCTCGCAGCCGGGGCTGGGACTGACCTCGAAAATCAGTGACGAATGGTCACCCTTATATAACTGAATGCCCGGGCATTGCCGAATACCCAGCTATCTGTACCAATAAATATAATTGAAATATCTGTCTGTCTGCAAATTTGTCTCGAATAGGTTGCGAAACGGCTCAAAGAGTTTCGATTTGTCCAAGTTCCGCCCGAACGAAGTCGCCGCCATAGCTAGTAGTTAATAAATAGAAAGTTTCATAAAATGGTAAATTCATTGCTGTTATTTCAAAATTTTAAGTTAATCACCTTTCTTTAAGTAAAATTAAAATAGAAATACTTTTTCTATTTATTCATTTACATTTCTATACACGATCTCGTTTCAGGTTAATAAATCCCAGCGTACGTCAAACCTTTTTCCAGTCGTTAAAATCCTTTTTTATTATACTGAAAAAGAGTACATTTTGGAAATGGTCTTGTTAATCGTATATAAATATAAAACAGTCATAAGAGCTAACGCTAGGGAATACGGTGGATGCAGCAACAGTTGGAACTGCAATTCGACAATTTTCGCAATCGAAACCGCACAGATGTGCTCCCGTGAATTGTCACAATGGAAAAACACTTTCTTCTTGGCTAAATGTACACGGTTTATTCCTAATTTTTTGGTCGCATTGGTTCAATAATTAAATCGCACATTGGTCTCCATTCATCCTTTTTATTGATAATTGACGTGCATAATATAAGAAAAAAGTAGCGGTTACCCCATTTCCGGCCGACTTCACTTTATGTTTTTCCTTATTCGGAGCTGGAAAATACTATTGCAACTGTTATTTTACGTTTGGAATTTGGTGTTAATAATGTGGCAACCAATTTTTATGATACTATTTTTCAAGAAAAATTGAAACCACTGAGCCTTCAGAAGTTCCTGTGACCTAAACAAGTCCGTCTAATTTTATTGGTTGATCAACATATCACATTCATGAAAGGTACACATCTCATTCTACCGATTATAAACAGTTTTAACGCGGGAAAAGATGTGCCATGAACTACATCCAAAACGGCTCTGATTTGTTTAGCTATTCTGCCATTCAAGTGGAAGTGTTTAATAACATCCCGAAAGCCGTGTGTTTGAAAATAACACCAACTATTAGCCAATTAAGAATTTATACTGAGAGTGTTCAAACGTAAATTTTCAAGGAAAATATATGGCTCAATTACAGAATCTGGTGGAAATTGGAGAATCAGTACAAATCTTGAACTTGATCAACTAATGCAGTCCAAAAATATAATTAAATATAAGAAGAGTTAGAGATTGTCACGGATGGGACACTGGGAAAGGATGGAGGATAATAGAGTACCGACGACGGTCTTGAAATGGAGACCAGTGGGGAGAAGATTGAAGGGAAAACCGAGGATAAGTTGGAGCGATGATTTGGAGAAATATATAAGGGTTACGGGAATAAGAGGTTGTAGGAGATTGGCAATGGAAAGAGCAGACTTGGAGAAGTTGGTTAATAAGGCTAAAACGCATCTTGGGTTGTAACATCAGTGAATAAGAAGGTTAGCTTTAACTGTTGATAAAATCGAAATGACGGAATGGATGGCGTTAGAATGTGATAGCAGAGTATTGTAAGACGGCCCTCCTCTGAAACCAATGTTTCAATGTTGTTGTTGCTGTGGTATTCAGTCCTAAGACTTGTCTGATGCAACCCTCCACGCTAACCTATCTTGTTTCAATGTAACAACTTCAGATTCCTATGAAAGGAAAAAAAAATGTTTCTCAGTAATGATTATAATTGAAATTATAATTCACTCAGTGCTTTTTGTGTTATACATTTTAATCTTATGAGGACTGATATTGCTGCAGTATAATTTTATGACACATTGTAACGAATCCTAGTTACCCTATATTCATCGTAGGTGGATGGGCGCATTCCTTAAGACAATTGCAATACAGGTGATGAAACCCGGCGGTGTCGCAGGAATGCTGACTATCAAATCGGTATTTCAGTGGTCCTACATACTAGGGCAATGACATCCGTAGACAACTTCTCAGTTAATGCACCTTTCCTCGGCCTTCGGATTGACGATAAATTAAAGTGGAATGACAATATAGATCTGCTTGCCGGAAAACTAAGTTCAGCTTGTTATTCTCTGAGAACACTAATGCAACACGTTGACAAAAATTACGTCAAAATGGTTTATTTCGCGTATTTTCATTCAATTATGAACTATGGCATCTCTAATTGAGGAAACTGCTCCAGGAGTAATGAAATATTTAAGTTGCAAAAGCGTGCAATTAGAATACTTTCTAGCACGAATTCTAGATCGAGTTGCAAACCTTTCTTCAAAAGTTTTCAAATACTTACTTTACCAAGCGTATATATTTATGAAATATTAAAGTTTGTAAAGCGCAACACTAATTTGTTTCAAGCAAATGGCGAGTTTCATGAATACGCGACCAGAAATCGTTCAGCTCTAAGGTCGGACAAGCATCGCCTTGCTCTACACCAGAAAAGTATTCACAATACCGGGATAATTTTATACAACAGCCTTCCGCCAGCGGTTAAAAATAGTACCTACAAAAGTTTCGTGAAGCAGAGTAAAACTATTCTTTTAAATGGCGCGTTTTACTCGGTACAGGGTTTTCTTAATCGTCCTTCTAGTATTTAAATCAAGGTTCTTGCATAAAATGTTGAATGAGCTGCTTTGTAAAATAGCACATCACATATCTTTAAAATTTCTATTCAGTTTTTTCTGCTCTTTTGTTTGTTTGTTTCATGAATTGCCTGGAGCTGCGACAGAGGGAAGGACAGTTTCCTGGTCGCAGAGCTTCAAGTAGTTAAAACTCCATTGCGTGTTCCTCAGTGTGTGCTTGTTTGTGTTTCCCAGTGTGTGTGTGACATCGTGTGTCCGTGTTGTGTTTATATTGACTTTTGTCTATAATATTTTCTTTTATTAATTTAATTAAAGATTATTTGTCTTTAATCAAGTACTTTATTTTGTTCATTTTTAATGTATGACGTATCCTATTTCCTCAATCGAAGACTAATGGAAACAACACTAAATCTAAATCATCACGACGAAGACGATTAACGTACAGTTTGACCGTAGACTATCGTTCGCTTCGCTGTTTTGTTTCTCTGTAACAGCCCTCCTTTCCTTTCTCACGTCTTACAATGTATAATATTGACTGTAAATTATTCACATATCTAAAATTACACATCTATGTTTTAAGTGGTACAAACCTCAACCTTACGATTCTTACCTGACCAGACTCAGGCGTACCTACCCCCATACTACCAAACTTTCTTCGCCTGTCTTGCATATTTACAATCCTTCGAGATAATCCTCACATCTTATTTTTCCTATCTGTGTTCCGAACCAGCATTGATAAAAGAGTCAAGGCGAGACTCTGCAACATCGGAAAGCTGCAAAGGATCCTTCAATTTATTTTTTACGGCTCCCTGAAGGTCTACAATCTCAGACTAACACGTGACAATGTTGTACTGGCCCAATAAGCTAAGATTTTTTTAACTCCTTCTAGGACTATGCTAGTCTTTAAGCGCGCCAATAACAATAACAGTAGTTTGAGAATAATCCATAACTAGTAAGATGGGTATTATTATTTAATGTATAGTAATTAAGGATTTGAAAGGTTTGTAGATAATTGCCTAGCTGTATCTGGAACTGTACAGTAATATCTCAACAGGAGTTAGTATTACCGAGTTCTTGCCGGTACTGCATCTGCTGGGAGGGATCCTTGCGGTAGCGGAGGACGTTGTCCACGCAGCGCCGACCTTGATCGTGAGGTTGGAAGTGGATCTGAGGATCACTACGGAAGCCTGCACTCATCTGTCCAGATCGAGCCCTCACGGGAACCCCGTTGCTCTGACGATTCTGCTGACTCGTGCCCTAAAAACAAACAGCCAGAGTACTGAGTAAAATAATTACACTAGGGCGCAATACAAGTAAGGGCAGCCAACCACAGACGAAGGAAGTGAAAGATAAATTGTACTCGTTTTTTGAACTGGAAATTGTGAAATTTTTAAAATTCTTATTTAATAATTAATGTCTAAAAGAAAATACAAAGTATTCATTGGCAACAACTATGTTTTGTCATAAAATAAGGTCATCTTCAGGCATTAATTAAGAGACGGCTCTGGGCTGTAAGCCAACGAATACTCCTTATTTATAGACCCAGAGATGAGGTTCTAATGTAAGTACGCATGTTATATTTGATCACGAATATATTGTAATTTATTTATTTATTAACTTCTGACTTATTTGGTAATATAATAACTGGCTGCCGGAGTTACCTGGGTACTTATTTGTATTATCCCGGTTCAGTATTTAATTAGACATTGATCTAATTGAATGTCATTTAACGGGGATAGAACGCGTCAGTTTTCGAGCACTTACGTTGTCAAGGTTCTAAGGACGCTTTTAGAAAGTTTGTTTCAATGCCTACTCTTATAATTATGATTTTATCGTTCTCAACAGAGTCATTTCTTTTAATATTTACCTTGACAATGTAAATAATAAACCGAAAATATACAATACTTATGTATTTAAAATATCTATCGTTTATCACCATCCTTCCAGTACAGTATTTTGCAGGACACGATTGATCAAACTTGAGAGAAGCACACTGTAAACTAATAGACGTCATACTGTGTACAATTAAATATGTCGGACATTTGCTGCATTATGTCTGTTTCAATGCATGATGACGATACAGAATTTTGCGTGTTGCTACATTCGCATATTTTTTAACTATAATTCTTTACACCTGTGTGATAAGGACTTTTAGGAATTTATGTACAAATTTTTATTACAATTTTTCCTCGCATTTAAATGATATAAATAATGTACTAACATAAACCAAATATACAAAAAAAATCATTTGTTATCATACAGATCGATTATATTCGTTGTTTACTGCTCAAAATAAATAAATGGTCATACGGAAATTAATTTTGGATAAAAAACCTTAATCCTTAATAACAAAAAGAACGATTACAATAAAAATATTATTTATTTATGTAAATGAAAACGTTATTAATAAATAAAATACTACGGCCAAATTAATTATTTTCACTCGCTGTATGGTGAGAGCCGTGAAAGGATAACTAAGTAGTACTATAACGTATACCAAAAATCACTTTCTGCCTCAGCGACAAAATTAAATTACTCAAGTTTGACAGAACAGTAAAATTTCAGCAATAAATAAACTGAAAACTGTTAAACCGCTTTAAGAAAACTGTTTGAATACGGAGAATCTATTAGACGATTGATATTCCTCACATCAAGATTTAATATTTCATTCATTGAAAAGAATAATGAAAATTGTTGGTTAACCTGTGTTTAGGTCTATATAACGGATAGAAAAAAATTTACAACTGACTGGGAATTGATGAGGATGGCTAAATGATAAGAGGTCCTGGGTTACAACCCCGATTGGTTCTAGAATTTTCTATTTTAATCGGTTGATTTAAATATTTATTTAAACCACCATATCTAAAAGTTTGGGAAGGTAGAGTACCTTGTTCTCGTTTTCCGGGTAGAGTCCCTCCAGTCTGAGTTTCCGCTTTCGAACCCCGTCAGAGTTCGGCGCTCCGCAGCCTGGACGTCCCCACGGCGAATACTTGGACAGCATGTCCCTCAGCTGCCGAGAAGAAATAAACTCATTATAACATGCCCTCAGCACCATATCAAAGCAGCAAATTACCACTAAGTTAATAATACTCTCATAACTTTCGGAAAAAAACGAACGAGTAAATATGCCAGGATTTTACAGCGTCTTTTTCCACTCCGAAATATCGACTTACAATACATTTTACGATGTTTGTTAAAAAGCGGATCTTAAATATCAGAACATCAGTTTGTTTGATTTTGTTTCAGTTTCTCTTTAAGTATTTGATCTAGCCGTGGAATATTTGATAACGGCGATTCTATCACAAAATATGATTTGTAATAAGTCTTTTATTACATATTGATGTGCGAAACAATATAATTAATTAAAAGTTATTTTATATTAAATTATTGCCACAATTACAACCCCAGTCTACAACTCTTTGCTCAACGTCTGAGAAAAACTCTTCAAGCAATAGTTATGATTTAGGACCAGATGGCCATGCCGTGGTCTCTGCTAGCTTGGCGGTGAGGAAGTCGCAGGATAATATATTGGCATACAGAGACAGTCTGCACGTAGTTCTCCAAGATCTCTCAGTACACAATCAAACTTAGGCTACAATTAAAAATTTATTCCACCGACCCTTTTAGACTCGAAAGTTACAGGCCCATCAGTCTCCTTTCTAAACTCTTCGAAAAATTCTTCCTGCCCCTCCTCTCTAATCATCTATCATCTGCTCAATGGGGCTTCAGGCCTAAACACTCTCCCACTCATCAACTATAATTTGCCACCACCTTTATCAATAAGGTATTAAAACATGGAAACTCCTGCATTATTTATCGACCTGCAGTATTTATCGACGCAGAGAAAGCCTCTTATCCAAAATAAAATAAAAAACTAACTTAACGGCACACTCTCCAGAATCCTCTCAAATTACCTTACCAACCGTTCATACTCCGTCAAAATTAACAATCAATTTTTTTGCTGATGACATAGCTATCTTCTACCTAATAAAAAACTCCATGACTTACCTCGGACTTATTCTAGACTCCAAACTTTCCTGGAAACCCCATCTTAGTCACCTTTCATCCAAAATTAACACTAAAATAATAATTCTCTATCCACTCCTAAACAGAAATGCACCAATTCAAACAAAATTCAAATCAAACAAAACAGAATCATTAGAACCATATCCAACTCCCCATGGTACCTTCGGAACTCGGTAATCCACAACGACATCCAAATACCACTGATCTCCACCACAATAAAATCATGCATATCCTTTTAATCAAAAGTTACATTAATCGGTACAATGTCACCATAGCCCTGTTCCATAGCAATCCACCTCCTCTTCCACACAACCGCAGACTAAAACGTAAATTACCAATTGACTACATCCTTCAACTCTCTCACTCAGGTATAACCTAACATTACTTCCTCTCTCAATTAGCTGGCACCTCATTCTTCTTTGGCTCTACAGCCCATTAAGGGCCTGGGCCTACCGGGGCGGCTGCGGACTGTCATCTTGCGTGACACATTCCGGATTTGGAGTGATACGTGGCCAGCCTATCAATTCTCCAGCAGTCTAAATCCCGGTCTTCGCGACCATTACGGCACAAATATTCCAAGTCCATGCCAGGATTGGAACCCGGGACCCCTGAGTTGTGCGGCAGCAGCGCTAATCACTAGACCACAGAAGGACGCTTCTCAAATAACTATTCCTTTATATCTCTTTCATCTGATTCCCCCTACTACCCTAAAATCTATTAATACTCACTTCCAAAATTGAACCAATCAAATATTATTAACTTCAACAACATAATTATTTCACAGCTCTATCGTTTCTCTCGCTATTAAATTGATTGTCAATGAACTTAAAAATTTATTTAAGTAATCATGTAAATTATTTATTCAGTTATATATATATATAACTTGTAATACAAACTGTGCTATGTGCGAATAAAAGTTTTCGCAATAAAATAATATAAAATCCTTGTAGATTCAACTGTCAAAAAGCCATTAAAATGTAGATTTCGGCCTTCTCAATTCGCGTGGTTTTTATATCTGGTGATTTTTCCGAAACATGTGTCCGTCTCCATTTGGTTACTCAATTAATTTATTCCTGAACACCTGTGGGCAGGCAGAAGTTCCAGCATTAGCTAATCTTTTATTCCTGATATTACTGTCCTACGCAAATTACAGAGAATCATATTTACCAAATCCCTTGTGTATAATGAATTTAATATTCCTCCAACACATTCTTAATGTGCCCATAGGAATTCACGTATCCTGACGTATCACCCAGCAAAGTCTCGATTTACCCTCTAATAGGACGCATTCGAGGTAGTATTCTAACTAAAACTACAGTATTGTCATCAAAATGAAACCATAAATGAATTGCTGAGTACGAGTCCACTCCCTTCTCCACTTCTATTTACAACGGGGAACAGGGTACAACATAAATGCCATAACCGAAGTGCAGTTCTTTCTGTTACATAGCTGTATTGCAAACGCAGTCATAATTGTCATTTTTAAGGCTCTGTAGGATGAGTCGCATATCCGGTCGATCGAAGACGTGGCATAACTTTTAGTGGATATTCGCGTGCGCCAACGAGCCAGGCAGTCACCGAAACAGAAATTCCACACTCAGATTTATCTCCGCCATTATTTATAGCACACTGGGGAAGAGAGGTAAGGACGGAAGACAGCGGAAAGCGAAACTGGCGATGAAGACTCATGCGAAGCTGTTAAAGAATAAACGTCCATGCCAGGTCAGGCCAGGCCAGGCCCGTGTCTGTCACAGCCACGCACGTGTAGGCTCAGGCTCAGGCTCAAGCTCAAGCTCCTATGTTCTTTCACGTAGAAATATGTTAAAAGAATTCTTCAATCACAGTTATATTGTCGGTATCTGCAAGTATTTCTCTGTATTAAATTGATAAATTTTACTTCTAAAACCTGGAACAATAGCTAGGGACCACTAAAAAGTATCGATTCTTTACTGAAATCAGCTTTGGGTACAAATACTTTTAGTATTAATACCTCTTTCGAGTATCGATACCTTTTCCCCGTGCATAGTTTTGTGCAGGCCATCTTTTGAAGCCATTTGACCCTAATCTTTAACATCTAACTTGTTAAGCCCATGGTTTGTATTAAGCTTCGGAATAAGTTAGAAAACTATTCCTAACGCCAGTAAACTAATTTCGAGTGTTAAACAGGATTTTTGAAAGCACCCTCCAGAATTTGTAAATTTAATGAAATGTTACCAGACACTTCCTTCCCCTTGAACCCCCAATACGGAGACGGGGGACATGGTTCAAAGCAGTACAGCATTACTCCAAGAATATCCCAAACATTTTCGAAGTTGTATATGAATTTGAAGAGAGTGATGCGCAATGTATCAAAGAAGAACAATTGGTTATAAAAGGGAAGTATCTCAGGATAGATTTAGATTATATTCATGCTAATTTTGCATTTCTAACCGATACTATTCAGCAATGAGAAGCCAGTAATCTGTCTGTATGTAAGCCCATGCTACTGCATTTAAACGAAAAGAAAACAATAGAACAAGGTCCAGGTCAAATGCTTATGTGATATTAGCAAAATTTGAGAATATTCTCCCTCTAAAACCTGACATTATACTTGGTATCTACAAAGTGTCACTGTAGCTGGAAATGGAAAGCTGCCATTTTATTTATTGTATTGCCATTTATGGAAATAAAAGAAAACTAAATTGGTTCTTGTCAGTATTTTCGGCTTATGTATTTCTAATATTACGTATTTGTCATATTCAGTCCAACTAGGTTCTAAATTCAATAATTTTCTCACATATTATATATAATACAAATGTTTCACTAGTTTAGATACAACTTGATATAAATAAATTAGTGTTGATTTAATAACTATTTTGAAAATGTCTTCGTCTCTGGCAGTTCATCATTGCTCAACATTGGAATATTAAAATTGTCGAAAAACGTCACATTAGTTAAATAAATTGCCTTTTTTTATACGAGAACCTGCGATATCAGTATTACGAAAAGGAGATGAACATTCGTTCCATATGAAATTGAATAAACAAAGTTTCATGGAAAATAATGGTCTGAATTTGTAGAGCAAGCTGATTTATCACAAGTTTTGAATCATATCTTCTGTTAGAAAATCATAATGTTAATTATTTGAAATTAATTAATTCTTCTTTCTCTGCTTCACTTCTCCTGATAACTTTTGTCGAACAGGTGAATTGAGACTTCATAGTGTGAAATGAGTGACAACAAACACTGAATTATCGTGGGAATACCTAAATAATTATATATTTAATCGAGTTAATATTTTAAATTCTTTATATTATTTTTATTTGGCTTTGAAATCAAATTAAGTTTTCCTTTAGTTTTTACTCATGTTTCAGATTTTGACATTTTTAAATTTATGTAGTTTTTTACATATTTTACATAAATCTTTGAACAATAATCAACAGAATCAAAATGTTCTGCTTATTCAGGTATTTACAATTTTTAGGACTTCTGTTAATTCATTTTACTTTAAGACGAACAATATTATATATGATATTTTTTTTTATCAAATAAGTACAAATAATTTGTATCTATAAAATACATGTTTTGACCGTTTTAATATTTTACAAGTGTGGGGTTAAGACTGCTGGAGAATATATACGCTGATCACTCCAAATTCGGAATGTGTCATGCAAGATGACAGTCCGCAGTCGCCCCGGTAGGCCCAGTCCCTCAATGGACTGTAGAACCAAAGAAGAAGACGAATGTTTTACAAGTACAAACTTAACTTTCAAGGGTAGAATATGGTGCTTAAAAAGCGACTATACTCTTTTTAATTACAAAAATATTTTTACGATTAGTTTTTACTATAGTTACTGTTTATTTTCTAAAATTGAGAGAAAAGTATTATCTTAAGATAGGTACTATTTTCAGTTCTTTTCATATTTCCAAGATGTAAAAATGTAAAGATGCAAGTCTGCATAGTAACGAGTCACTCAACTAAAATATTTGCTTCCTTTTCAGATAAATTGATATAATTTGTTCCTAAACCAGAGATTGCTCTTACAATAAAAGCAGCGGTGAAATCAATTTATACGATCTCGACAGGGCATTATACAGCAGCAAGGCGTATAATGTTGTGTTTCTTACATAAATTCAATAAACATAGATAGAAGTTTTCTCGTGATTGCAGTGGCTATCTTTTCAGGTCGTAATTCATTAGCGGTGTCGGTGAACGCATTAAGGCGGCGGAATTTAACTTAATTAAAGCTCAGCGCAGAACGCGAAAGGTTTTTGACTCAGACTAAGAAGCGAAACGGTCCGTTCTAACAGTTGTGTTAATTACGGAAAGCCTGACTTAATTGACCCGTTCTAAACGCTATCGACACGGAACAATCTTACCAATCTGGCATTCACCCTTAAGAGTGAAGTTTCCGAGCTATATTAGGACAAAAGCTGGCTTTTCACGCGAGCCTCCATAGAACAAACACGAGTACGCACACATATAGAAAAGGCGCAAATCACTGGAACTTCAGCCTGTTCACAGCTCTATACAGATACGTGCCGCTTCTGTAAATGCATGCGTTATCTAACACGACTTTTTATTTTTGTGCAAGCCGGCTGTGTTCTTGCTGTTGTTCAGAAAGGTGACGTTCTAAATTTATCCCCAAAGCCCGATCTACTTGATGCAAGTTTTCTAGGGTTTTCCCTGCATCTCTTTAGGTGAAACACCGGGTAGGATCCTTAAACCATAGTCTGGGGGCCCTAGTTAACCCTTGGCTCCCTTGCTCTACCATCCGCATCCCCCCTTTTCAATTCCCTTCCTATGCTATTAAAGGGGAGTTGCCTGTTTCAGGATCACCCTCATGTAGCCTGTTAACCCCCCCCCAAATCCCCCATATTCAATTCCCTTCCTATGTCATTAAAGGGGAGATGGCTGTTTCAGGACCACCTTTATGTAGCATGTTACCTCTCCCCCTTCCCCCCCCCCAAATAGGAATGAAATGATGTGTAAGGATTAATGTTAATTAAATTTGTTCTGACATAGGTTAATTTACTATTTATTTACAAAATATTATTTTATAATCCCTTGTATATAAAATAATACTGTTTGTTTAGAGTGGTTTAACTTCTTCGTTTCAGAATAGATGTCCTAAGGCACGCAGTTTAGCTCTGAGGGGTGTATGCCCCGGGACGTGTATATTTTGGGCTTACGGTTAGAGTTGTTTTCTATTACCATTGCAGCAGTTGGCCTAATGCGTTCAAACCTGGTCGAGAGGTACGGCGCCGTACTCATCAGAAGGTCATGGGACAAGTTACTTTACGTTTTTCCTTACGTCACAATTAGGAAATTTCCGGACACGATCCTTAAACTTTAGCCAGGCTGCCCCATTGAACCCTTGGGCACCCAGTTCCGCCGTCCGCACTTCACCGTTTACGTTAGTAGTGAACACATGCTTTATAAATTATTAAAGACATTATTTTAATTTAAAATTAAATTAAATTTCGTTAAACTTAATTTTACGAGCGGCGAAACTCAAGGGTTCCCTGCCCCTGCCTCACAACATAAAATATCTTTAGAAGTAGCACTTTGAGGGATTAAGAAGCCGCTGCCCAGCAATGTCATAAATGTGCCTAATGGAGTAATCAGCGTTCCCAATATTGTATCATGTTCAGACGTTCCCACATAAGGTTTTTGAACAGACGTGCGAGTCCCGTATCTGGGAACTCGAAAATTGTAATAATGTTTCCTATGGGCCAAATTTCAATCGTTAAGGGGAAATCACAGGTTTCGTGGTTAGTGAAAGATGGAGGAGGGGTTATTTTCTGAGTTTCCGTGGAGATGGAGGGATGAGGTGTGGTTGGGAAGTCGTGGAGGAGAGAGCAATTGTAGATTTGTTGAGGAGTCTTGGAGAAGGATGGAAGTTAGTTGTTGAGTGGGCGTGGAATTGGAGGAATAAGGAGTAGTAGTTGCGAAGTGGTGGAGTTGTAGAGCGGTTGTTCACCGGGAGTTTGAGAGTGACTGTTGATCAGACGGAAAAAACCAAGGGGTTGCGGGGATGAGGTGTTCGACAGACTTCAAAGGTCAGCGGTAGCTATATATTAACTGAAATAACTTTAAGTGCGTCCAGTTAGATAATATCCACTGTTTTCTTTTTCTTTGCGAACCCTAGTTCAAACCTTCAATGTGTCCGCTGTTAAATTTTAGATTCTGATCGTCTTCTCCATAGTTCTTTGCTTCTTTCAATTTCTATTTAGTGAAATACCAAGGTTTTTTTTTCTGCAATGTCTTGAAAATAAATCTTAAGGTTTCTCCATCCGGTGGTCAGTTTCTGGGTTTATAATTTGGTAACATCATTCGTTGAAGTCGGATCAAATATTTTATTCTCAAATAATTGGATCTCAGAAATGGATTACGGAGAATGTACATAACATATTTGGCCTTCTGAGTTGAAGTTTAATCATGTTTACCTTATTTCTCGTTACCGTCCATGCAGTAACCCTGGGGAAGAGCAGGAAACTTTGACGAAGGAGTATCCATTCCTTTACTCTCACGTTGTGACGGATTTTTTGAAATAGCTAGACCATTTATGATGAAATTATCACGGGTCTTCTTCAGTATTCGCTTAATCCCTTATCGACATAAAGTTCCAGTGGCTTTTTTCTAACTTAAGTATAACGCAAGGAAACGGTCGTCGATGATACCCAATAATGGCGTTGACCCAAAAATGACTCCTCGCAACATCGAACATTTCGTTATTTTAATTTTAATGTACTCTTGCTCTTGTTGCTCGCTTATACGTAGAACCCAATGAATTTAGACTGAAGTTGTTGGTGGCGGGAGAGTTATGTAACTTGGACGGAAAAGTTCGCTGTTTTCTATTTCTCGAGACTTAGTCAATCAGCTGTCCTGCCCAGGCCGAGATCTCGTGTCGACGACTCTGTACCTGGCGCTGGTACGAACCTTGGCCTCATTCCTGGACGCCGCGTCGTTCATCTCCAAATGACGTCGCAGAAACGTCGCCCCAATTCGTGATTGTGGGAGAACGCGCACTCCAACACAGACGTTCAAATCAAACGAGGGTTGGATGTGGCTTTACATGTCTTGTGTGTGGACTACTGAGGCACATCACGAACCTGAGCGTGACGTCCACAGCTGTCATTGGACCATCATTTATCGTGAAAGGAGTCATCAGTAATAAACATAAAGCAATAAAATAATCGCTAAATAAGTTAAGGATCTCTGAATACCTATGAAATTGTGTGTGACAGTTCACAAATCACGTTTATGAAGCGAGTTAATTATTGATTCAATATTTGAGTTCAATCAAATTAAAATATAATTTCAACTTTTATCAATTTAATAATCTCACCAATTATTTATAATATGTGACTTAAACTCTAGGAATATCTTAAGTAAATTTATACCTCATTGGAGACAAGGTATAACTTTTTAAAAGAACTGTAAGGAACGCATAGGATGAGCCAGTTCCTTTCTGAATAATTCTGAATAAATTAGCTCTGCTTTACGATTCCGTCTAGTGTAGTCGTACAATCTTACAATAATCTGATATATGTTGTACGTTTATCTTTAGGCTAGTACTTAATACTGACTGTAACGAATTCCCTCTTTATATAAGATAAATCGCATGTAGTCTCAGCTTTAATGGACCTTTACGGAGATGTCAATAAAATAAAACAAACAAAATGATTACTTTGTTTCCAGTAGTTTATTAGTAAAAATTACATTTATCCTAGCATTATATTAAATGAATAAAATTTCTGCTCTGGAGGAGGGTGGAGAGGGGGATGTTCGTGCTCTGATTTAATGAATATTAGACATATCAGCAAAATGGCCATTTAACACCCCGCTACTGCCCCGTTTGGTTTCTTAACGTCAAATTAAGCTTCGTGTTGAATCTCTAGCTCTAGATGATCGTCAGCTTTGGAATTGGTTTTGCTCAGGAAATTCCTTGCAGCTGCGAGTTGTAGTGAGGATGCTTTCTTTCACATCGTTGACAGGTTCTGCTGGTGTCTTTGCTGGTCAGGATGCGCGGCTCTTAATACTGGTTATGTTGTTAACCAGATAGCCTGAATAAGTTTAAAGGCCGATTCACACTATACGTGACGTCGACGTCAAGCCACGGACCGGCAACGACACGTAAAATCTGCTGCCTATTCACAGGGCTCAATTTTGGGAACTTTACTTTTCATCATTTACATTAACGATTTACCTAATTATTTAGATTCCTTAAAATCAATCCTCTACGCTGACGACACAAATTTGGTAAACACGGACAGCGACTCGGAAACTTTATGCGAGAAAGTTGATACTGCGATGTCCCGTCTCAATCTTTGGTTCACTGCAAACAAATTTTCTCTTAACCTAGAGAAAACCAAAATCGTTAACTTCACAGCAAACACAAACAGTTTATCTCCTAACTCGGACAACATTTCAGAGCACGTGCCTTTTCTGGTCTGCTGATTGACAATAATTTGAAATAGAATCACCACATTAAAAAACTATCCGGAAAACTCAGCAAAATTTGCTTTACATTACGAGTGTTAGCTCGGGAAGCCGACAGCTACATCAAAAATGATTTACCATGCATATTTTCATTGTGTCATGTGTTACGGTATTGCAAACTGGGGTCACTTCACCTCTATAAACTACAAAAGCGGGCCGTACGAATAGTATCTGTATCAGGTGCGGAGTGGAATACCACTTGCAAACCTTTGTTTTACAATCTTGGAATTCTAACCTTGCCTTGTACGTATATTCTAGAAATTTAAAATTTGTATGTGGCAACATGAATCTATATGCTGTAAACGGTTCAAAGCCATTCGTACAACACAGGAAATCGCTCTCAGCTCCGTGTTGAAAAACATCGTCTGTCTTTTTGAAACAAGCATTCACTATTCCGATATAAATCTATACAATGCTCTCCCGGAAGAAATAAAAGCTTTAAAAGTTCAAAAATTATTTATAAAGAGTTGTAAATCTCTGTTAATGAATGGAGCGTTTTATTCACTGAAAGAGTTCGTAGATAGGAAGGACTAAAACAGTTTGCTGGTGTCCTATCAAATTCTCCTATTATTTTACAACTATACTCTACTAGAATTTAACTGCTGACTTATTTTCTTTTTCATGTTCGACGGGAACCTACGCACGATTTTCTTCTGCCTCCTCCGTCGACTCAAAATTGAAGATTGAATTTTATCTTTTGTCCTTCAATTCTAAATTGTAAAATTTTGTATATTTCTTGTAATATTATATTTGACGTATCCTATTTCCTCAACCGAGGACGGATTGAATAATAATAAATAAATAAACTACACCGTCAAGAACCAGCAAGCTGCTCTTCACTGGTGTTCCGCCTCGTCTTCTACAATGCCGAAATTTAATTAAGAAGATTTAGCAAAGATTGCATTCATATTTAATGAGGAATAAAAGAACTGCAATAAAACTAAAAAAATGTGGAGATTAAAATTATTTTCCAAATGAAATCTTGTTGGAGAATACCAAACATTTAAGGTACTACAAGGTGATGAAATTTTCATTTATCAAATATTTTATAATTTCTCAAGAACAGCTTTATGTCCTAATGTCTAAAATTTAATACTACATTCAAAAACAAAACTCTGCATTTCACGAAGCAATTAGTCCTAAGGAAATCCTAATGGTGTGTTTAAGGTGTGAAAAAAGCAAAATGAACCCAATTTTTTTGTTGTATTATGGTATTCAATATAAGACTGGTTTGATACAACCCTCCATGCTAACCAATCTTGCGCAAGTCTTTTCAGCATAACTACACCATCCCACATTCTTTCTAATCTGCTTAGCGTATTTCAATCCTTCGCCTCCCTCTTATATTCTTACCCCACACACTTCCCTCTAATATTAATTTCACAAGACCCTCCTGTCTTAAAACGTGGCCTATTAATCTATCACTTCTCTTAGTCAACGTCCTCCATATTGTTCGCTCTTCCTCTATTCTGCTTATAACTTCCTCGTTAGCGATTCTATCCACCCATCTGATTTTCAGCATTCTACGATATCACCACATTTCATTTTCTTTTAACTTTATTTATTTAATAAAATCCTAAAAAACTTATAACAAAAAAAATTCATACTTATGCGTTTAAATTTTCATAAAAGCTATGTATCCATTAAGCATTTGATTTTGAGGATGAAGTTAAGGAATGAGTGAACAATGCATCTTTTGAAGTAGAGGCAGAGTTACATGTAGGAATTCGCATTAGTTAGGCGCTCAATTGTTCGAGGCATCAGAATTGGCATTTTGGATTCGCATCCGATTGAATTTGTGTCACGACGTAGCTTTTTCTTATGTTGAAAAATATGACCACTCTACAGGTACAGGTACAGCAAGACGTTTAGTTTTTGCCATATGTTGAAATTTCGGTGAAAATGATTTCACTGTATTATTCATTGAAAAATATATCATTTGTGAAGCCATTGATTCACATTTTTCTCTGCGATTAATTAAATATTTTATTAGTACTGACGAAGCTGTCTCAGGTTTCTGTTTTTTCTGACATAGCGTAATGGAACTGGCATAGTTTCTGGTGATTTTCCCGGTGATGATGGATTATTTTGACGCTTTGAACTATTTTGTGCTGCGTTTTATCCAACTTCTTCAGAAAAATCTTCAGTGATATTTTGGTCAATAACTTCTCCATCATTAGATCATAGTATTGACCTTGGGGATGAAATTGACGGGTACGTACAAGGTTCGTCATTCACAACATTTGAATGGATCAGGAACGGTCCTGTTCGAACAGGCATCGTCACGTCAAACTATTCTCCTGGAGATACCTCGACGTTCCTTAACGTTTCCGGACCGTGAACTGTACCATTTAAAATACACCGTAGAATATCTTGACGTTGACGTTATGTATAATGTGAGTAGACTTCAACTCATTGAAAAATTTGGTCCGAATTCGCTTTATACTTTCACGTGCACGGTCCAAAATAATCTTCTCTGCTTTCTGTTGACCGTCTCCTCACCTCGGATCCTTCCCTTCCAGCATTCTCCTACGACCACTCCCTACCTTTTCAGCCAATCAAAAATTAACATTCGTCTTACGGTTCTACGTCGAAGTCTTCTGTGATAATTACTCATGGGAAAAATATTTCCAAGAGTCTAATTTTCCTTTGGCGAGCCAAATTATATTTCTTGCCTACTTCCCAGATTTGTTCTATTATTCGAGGGTTGTCTAAATCTAGCCAACTAGCGCCTTGACAAATTTCTAGATCTTGTCGGCGTATCGCCGCCGGCACCGGAGATTATCATTGGAAATGTCCAAAAACAAAATTTATCTTCTCGATCTCAATTTACATTAAATTTGAACCATTAACTGACGCCTTGTCTGGATATTAGAGAACTAAGCTTTAAAAGTTTCATACACTTTTGTGCTCTTGAATTTACATAAATAGATTGAATAGCATATTTCATTCTTATATAGCTGAGTTATTTTCGACGTTAAGCGCAAAAAATTGTTACAAATAATGTTAAAAATAGACCTATAAAACAATTATATACTATTAAAAAATGGTTAAATTTAACGTATGCTACAAACGTTTCGTCAATTTGAATAAATTTGAAATTCTGTTGTCTTCAGAGCCAAGGCAATGCATCATCTGCGGTCAGCGCGAAACCTTTTCTTATTCCAGGGGCTTCCCTCTTCCTTCTGAATTGCATGCTTAAGGCGGGCCTTTTCTCTTTCTTTGTAGTTGGCTTCTTTGTTCTTCACAGCTTCCAATCTTGTTCAAAACAGCTTAAACTTTTCTTCTCGAAATAGAATCTTCCAACTGATCACACCGAAGCTATTAGGTAAGTCCTCACGTAAGATGTTCTATTTATAAATACCAGAGTATTTTCGCGTTACAGTTATAAATAATCGAGTAATTTCAATTCCTTATTAACTCTAATAGATCTGGTAAGAATTTAGTCCTGTGTAACCTTTCCAGAATCCATATTATACGACAATAAAAAGTTCTCATCTACAACTAGTGAACTCGTCGGACAAACATGCAGTGTTTCACCGACTGGCAAAAGCGTTGTTATGGGCCTTAACTATGGAAAGTAGATATGAGGATTAATAGTATGGATATTCATCTTATATGTTCAACAAGTTTTTTTCGAAATTATTGCGTAAAAATATCGTATTTATTTAAGAGACACAGAACAAGAATTGTTTCAAGTAATATAGTGGACTCTCAGATATACTAGTATTCCAATTACTACTCCAGTATGCCTTGTTACGGTTAAAGTTCCAGAAGAAGACGACAATTGAACGGTATGTTGTCACCTGATCTAAATACTCAACGAAAATGTCTTTTTTCTCCGACAATCGGATGCATATTTCCCAGCATTCTATGCGTTTACCGCAAATTCGTCAGATTATTTCAGGTCCCATCTGAAACGCGTGAAGGAGATATCCACAGGCTAATTGACGAAATAATATAATTTTGTCATAGTTTCATCCTTAATGAGCCAAATATATGTTGTTTTAAAATACTAATGTGCTTGGCGGACCAGACGTAAAGATTATTTAATAAATTATTATATAATCCTTCAATAAATACTCTCGTTTTGGTATTTCTACTGGCCTACATCATTAACATTCTTTTGGTTATTTCGATTTTTCAGTCATTATGCAGATAATTATGTACGACCGCGTTTTAAATTGACGATTTTGTACTACATATTTATTCATATTTTGAATTTATGCTTATTGATTTATGATTATTAAATTTTATTGTAGTCAAATTATAATGTTAAAAATGATAATTTGTTAGATTAACAAAGCTAACTATATAGTACAAGGACGAGAATATGCAGATAGCGAGCGAGCGAGAGAGAGAGAGAGAGAGAGAGAGAGAGAGAGAGATACGGGGTGGGGTGACATCCAGAAGAAAAAGAAAATCCACAGGCTTGCTGGTTTACTATTCGAGAGCTTAAACTGCGAGCGTTAAAAGTTAATTTAATTGTGTAGTGTCATATATATGTATTATTAATTACAATTAATATTATTTTAATGTTAAAATTGATAATTTGTATGATTACAAAGCTAATTTAATTACATAGTATGATGATGAGAGTATGAAATAAAATACAGAAAGAGAGAGATATAGATATATAGAGAGAAATACAGAAATCTAAAACACTCGTGTTAATGAACGTGACGGCTGTTATGTAACAGACTTGCTGGTTTACTATTTATCAGCTCAAACACTTTGTCTCTCTTGGTATGCCTTCCTCTCTAGAGCTCTCTATTTCTCTCTGCTTCACAGTATCAGAATGAATTTTGTAACGGATTCACCAGCTTTGCCTCAAAGTTCCCAATATCGTAAATGAGCTTTAGTTTAGAAATCGACATTTAAAAATTCAAAATTTAATTTAGTTTATAATTTCCATGCTTTTATTATGTATAATTGAGAAACATTAAATTCAGAAAATTCCACATCGACAGCTTCTTAAGGTCCGTAACACACTAATACTTATGAGAATATAAAAATCATGAAAATATTTATATACCTTGCTTAATTAAGAACGATAATATGATTTTAATAGTGTGACAAGCGTTTAACGTATATTAAGAAGTATTCACGGCTTTATTGATGGTGACGTTGTTACGCAATTTGCTTTCCTGTACGGGAAATCGATTGGTCGACTTAGGAAAACAAGGAGAAGCCCACGCGATGATGTTGTTCTCGATTAACGAGCCACAGAATTGGCGAGGTACCACGACGATGTGTCTCCGATTATCTTGGACAACATTAGTGTTGAGGGATAATACGCGAATTAAGCTAGAGTAGCGACTAGATTTTCAGAAAATGGCCTCCCGCTTGAGCTAATTACAGAAGCAGGCATTGTGTGGCCTCGTCAACGAAGACAAAAGAGACGATCGGTCGATCATGGCATCTCAGTTGTTCGTGCCAATAACAACATCCAAAACTATGTTTTCAACATTCGCCAACGTTCACTACAAAATTTTCCATTTTATTACTTTAATGTACAAATTTTATGATAGCTATTCCCACAATCGTGTTATCACACTTTGGTCTATAATAAAATCTTAAAAACGGTCAGTAACGATTTGTACTTTAATTTGAATGAAATAGTCAAGAGGATTAGTCGGTCATGAAGAATGAAAGTTATGTTGAATGTATTTGCAGGAAGCGTCCAACATTTGGTAACTATTACAGCTAGATGCACTTGCACCCCAGTGTGACAGACCTCGAAAATAAAATAAAAACATGAATCGGATGTATTGTGATATATTTCAAATTCATTTTAACAAAATATTATTGCGAGATCCAAGTTTTGACCACATACTAAGGCACTGAATTTGGTGACGATAAAGAGGATTAATTCTAATTATCTTGAACGAGATGGATATTGTAGAAGCTGGCGGATAATGAGTGAGTAGGATTTTAAATAAACAGCAGATGAAATAGCAGGGAGCATATTTCGTACCAATAATACAGCAGTGATACATTAAAGAAACAAAAAGGATAAGAATGATGAATAATATTGCCATTGCAGGAACAATCGTTAGGAAGGATTGTGGCAATGAACGGTCTCCGTTCCTATCAGCGAAGAGACGTGACGTTCCACACACGCATGCAGTGTTTGCACAGCGCCATGTTGAAGCCCCTTCACCTTCGTGACCTGGCTGGTAGAAAGGTCTCTAGAGACAACTAATTGGCGCCTTGAGGCTGCAGACGCCGACTCAGACATCTGCGGCGCTCGCAGGTTGCGTCACGAAGACCACAAGTCAGATCAATGGCTGTTATGGAAGATTACATACTTTGTTTCACTGGTTAAAATTTACAGTATTCCATTCTGAGAAACAGTTAATTCAACTTATTATTTATTCGAATTAAATACTACTTCTCAGAACATATAAGGAAGTTGGATTTCAAGGGTAAGAAATTTTAGTAATACTACTATCATACCACGTTATGAATTATTATTTTTCTTAAATAAAATAAAATTGATTGCGAGCGGTCCAACGCGTCGTGACAATATGGTGCAGCGTGTGTGCCGCACTCGATAGGTTAACATGTTTGTATATTTTATTAGCACTTAAAATATATTGTTACTTCAATATTACGTTAATTAAATTTACAACTTATTTAACGCTAAACAGACCAAATAGATAGATCATAACTGAAATTCAATTTTTATATGTAAAAAATACTCAAATTTCGAACGTGTATTTGTATGTATGTTCCACATACAATCTAAATGCTTAGAGAAATTTAAATCAAATTTTGCTCACATGTTCTTTGTGACACGGGAATCAGCGCTGTTGGGGTAAGACACAGCCGCGCTCTTAGGGGCAGGGAAGGAGTGGGTCAAAAAATTTTAATATACAAAATTTGCCAATTTTTCCGTCAATTGGGGTCAATTACTTTTACGCTGTTTCCCGCGACACTATTCGCATTCGTCCCACCCTAATGACATATAGAACTTACTTTCCTTTCCTTCTCGGCTCTACATCCCTTTGTGGGCCTGGGCCTACTCGTCGACTGCGGCCTGTCACCTTGCATGACACATTCCGAATTTGGAGTGACACGTGGTCAGCGTATCGATCCTCCAACAGTCTTACTCCCATATAGAACTTACTACAGAATACATTATGCCCCTACGTAGCCTGCCTGTATGCGACAAACAAAAAGTATCATACTTAAAGTAAAATGTTAGTTGTAATTAAATATTAATATTCCGGGCATCGCCCGGCACCCAACTAGTAAGATATAAATTAAATGACATGTATTCGTCATGTGTCATATTATTTAAAAATAATATATTTGAATGAAGTTATTTCTGTCACTCCATTAATAGAGTACAATGATTCGTTTAAAAATGTTTTGGTAGTCCTTTATAAATTTGATTGCTATCTCTTAACAGTTGTCATAGACTCCATCTTGAGTAAACTATGAATCTTTTGCCGTATTTGTATAAAATGATTTTTTATTTGTTTAATTAAAATTTTGCTCAATTGGCTAGTTATGGGCGACTGGTATTTACTACATCTGGACACAACCGTTCTTTTTCCTGATCGAATTGGAACCACTCGCTCAGTAGCCCTTTTTAATGATCCACAGCTCATTATATATATATATATGTATATTTACAAAACTTATAAACAATTTTGCTATTTATTAATAAATAAATAATTAAAAAACAAACACCTAGGCACTTTATTCTTATAATTGATGTATTGGATTAGGATTTTCTTTTCAAGACCAACAAAATTACTCGAAACATTCATATATACGCTTATATTGTAATTATTAATTCCTATCTCTCTTGTATCCACCTCTTCAAATCCCTTTGTGTGTTATTAAAGGGGAGTTGTGACCTCGCGGATTACCTTCATGTAGCTTGTCACTCAATTAGAAATAAATGTTTCAAAATATACACAAATATCGTGGACTGCGTCATCAGTTCGCAAATGTTTGCAATTTAAAAATTTGTTTTGGTTGTATTAAGAATATTTTTATTTAATCTCAAAATTTTTTCATACACTTCTTGTACATAGGGGACGTCGGGGCGCAACGGGACACTTATTGTTTAACAATGTTTATAAAAATGGGAAAAGAAAAATGGCTTCATAAAAGTGTAAAACATTAGTTTATTCTATAACTTACTTAATCTAATAATATCAATATAGCTTAAAACAAATAATTTAGATTTTTGATGAATTTTTAAAAAGAAACTTACAAATTCTCCCCCCCCCCCGGCCCGGTAACTACATAGTCTTCGCTAACATTTTCCCCTTCTTAACTTCCTTTTCTTTCTTAATCTATTCCTTTTGGGTACGGCATCCTGTAACTCATTCTTATAAGCTGAGTCTGCCATTTTTTCCTTCTTTTGAGGAATACATAACATTTTGCCTTATACAGGATGTCCCGTTCTAACCTTCAGCAGTATTCAGTAAAAAAAGGATTCCCGTTCTACACCGCTATCCCGTCCCGCCCCGACTTTCCCTACGCCCTTAGTTTTAATATTATGATGGATTAATAAAGGACATGATCCAAAGTCTGCAGCGGTATAAAAAATGAAGTTAATTAGCAATGTTAATATAAGAATAGTGTGGATAGTGAAGCGATCTTGAGAGATTAACGTTAAATCTATAAAATAACATTTAGCGAGAATGTGTGTGCTAATAGATTACAGAAGGGATTTATACTATTATATTCTGGACTGTCAGATAACTGAAAATAATATTAACTTAATTATGTCAAAACAATTTCTCCGCGATAAGTTATCCAGAAAGAAAGATTCTGATTCATGAGTGAGTGATTCAAAGGGTGTGCAACTCTGGGATCTCGGTCAGTGCGATCTGATTAATGATTGAGTGATTTAAACATCTAGCAGCCCTCGGATCACAGGATAACAATATCTACCGCTCTTTTCTTCTGAATCAATGATCACGCACTCCGCAGGGGGAATCAGATCTCGATCAAATCTAGTATTTACCACAAACAGCATTAATGACTACATGCACTGACTTGTAAGGAAATCATTCTAATTTCTTTCAAAGCTCCTTGCATGACGTTTATGAGGAAAATTAACTCATATGTCATACATCCCTTTTCTGCGTACTTTTATTTCCTTCTCTGGAGAATTGCCTCCGAATATTACTAGATAAGTGAATACTGAGGAAACATGTAAGCTAAACCAATTTTATAAAATCAATGTTAGTGTAATTTGACATTATGCACCATTATACGAGGGCTGCTTTCAAGGTAAGGTCCGTTTTTCATCGTCCCTTATTGTTTGTCTTTATAATTGTTCGAAATATTGAATGATTGGCCGAATATGGAGTCTCACGCGATATTCCGAGGAAGGCGATGATTTGGTAACGCATATACTTTACATATATCGGTGTCTCAAATCAATCCTAAATCACAGCAAAAATCCACGGACTGGAGGCACAGAACATCTCCAGTGAAGAGATAATTCAAGGAGACGCTTTTCACTCGCAAGAAGATATACACAATTTTCAGGGACAGACGAGATGTTTACTTAAATTATTTTCTGGAAATACGACAATATAAAAAGCAGTTTATTTTGAGACTCCTTCGTGAAATACAGAACGAAATGTGTGGAAGGCTTTGACGTGAATCATTTTTATTCTTGACAATGGCCAGCCACACACGCCTCACTAATTGGATAGGAACAATCCGACGACCCTCCCAACAATCTGGATTTACCGTCAAATGATTTTTCATCTGTTTCTCAATGTGAAAAATTCCTTCATGGTAAACATTTCAGCTACAATGATGAGGTGAAACAAAAAGGACTGACGCGGCATCTTTCTTTGGCGATGCCATACAGAAACTGGTTTCCCGTTATGACATGTGGCGGTGACTATGTGGAAAAGTAGAGTGAGGTGTAAGGAAATGATGGATAAGAAAATATCTGAAAATAATCGGCTATTTTTTTACTGTAATTACTTTGAAAAACAGCCCTCGTAAGTAGTTGGGCTCAAGGCTTTTGCTTGCGTATTACTGTTCTAGGTTTTTGTTATTAAGCACTGATAATCCTAGAATTTCAAAATTATAAGTAAATTTGATAAAATTAGACCTACAGAAGACACATATTTGCATAATATGGTTTCTCACAATGAAGTTCCAAGATATTACCCGAAAACCGCTGTTAAATAACATATTAATAAATTTCTCTGAGGCATCATATTTATTCTTGATAAAGGTGGGATAACGGCATAACCTCAGAAATGTAGTTATATGTATTTTTTAGTCAGCTTATGCTCGTATATAAAAGAAACCGAGAATAGAACCTAGTGAAACTATCAGGACAAAAAATTTTTTCCACGATATCAATAATTTAGAGCTAAACTTCATCTCCACCAACTCAATTAAATGCTTTGGAAAACGAATAATACTCTGTGGTTTTAGTTAGTAAAATAATAACAGAGGAATTGATTTTCTCTGTCGACTATTTCTTCCTGAAATCTAATAGAAATGTAGCAAATATATTTTTTATCTAATGCCTGTTGATAACTACTCACTCATATATGATGAAAAATTAAAAGGTGGCATCAAAGAGTATCACTTGCTTTCAAAATAGGTCAATGTCGGATTGGGACAAATTACCTGCATCATTTTTATGGGTCAATATGTAGAACAATTCAAATAAACGTTACAGTGTGTAAGAGAAATGCCATAATTTTAAATTTGGACACTTTATTTACGCCTATCGGATAATAATACTTTTTATGATTTTATTTGTAAAACTGTCTTCGAACCTCGACCATTTTTAGTTGTTCAAAAAATAGTTTAACTTAATGTGGAGTAAAAACAAATTAGGTTTTGAATTTCAAATAAGCAGAGTGAGTTAAGGTGTTGTCGGAAAGCCCTATCTTGTCAATGTTAAAATAGTTACCGTTTTCTCTAAAACCGTTTTAGATATAGCAATGACTTTTTCATAGCTTATATTTAACATTACGATATGTGTGTTTAAGCAAAGTAACTGATTTAATTATTAGTTATGGATAAAATACTTCTAAAATCTTCCATATTAACAGATCCTGATAAATTAATAATTAAAATTCTAGTAAATCATACGGTTAAATACAGGTTGGTAATATTTTAGTGCTATATGTAGAAAATAACTATTTTTTAACATGGGTAATATCTCGACCTACGATTCCCCTAACGTGAATGAACTTTAAACAACTTAAAGAAGACTAAGATTCAAATACTTTCGTTTCTCATAAGAAATAAGAATTTTTAACATAATTATTTCAGCAAATAGTTAACTATGTTTTAATTTTCACGGTTTTTCTTAAATACCAATTTCGCAGTTCAACTAAGTGGCCGTATTTGATTCGTATGGCGGAGTGTTGCGAGTTCTAATTCCATTCTGGGCATCTTAATGCGCATTTATCAGGGTCAGACAAATGTGAGTATTAATTCTCGACAAATGTCACTTCTAGTAGCTAATTCCACACCATGACAGCACAATCATATTTCAACAAGAACAACGGTTTCGTTCCTTATCGTGAACAAGGAAATATCGACCGTGTTGTAGTTACTTGTAAGTCAGATGTTTTCACCATATTCGCTATAATAACTAAGTAGTTATAGAAAATTTAAACTACTGTTCATTGTAAATTCGCATTTAATTTCAAACTAGTTTAATCATTGCATTTGATCGTTGGAAATTCTCTTTAATGTGACTCGATGACGGCTTATGTCAACATTACGAGTTACACGACTTTACATCAGTAATATATCATATTCGGTTGAAGATGTATCGCTTTAAATTTAACGAGAGAGACGACTGCCAGGGTTTCAACTTAATAAAACACATTTTGGATTTGGTGTTTCATGCCACCAGACTGTAGATTATTCTAAGTCTTATCCGCGGTTAATCGTGGTCATTGATTATTAAACCTATTTTCATCATTCACACACAGTAGCGTTTCAATTTCGTTTTGTATTACACAGTACGACTAACTATTAATATAATCTTCAGCTTTGTTACCAATCCATGTCACAAAATAATTTTAGCAATTTTTCAGTTTTTATTAAACACATCGCCCATGCTGTTTAACTTATATATAGAACAGGCGATGAAGAATGTTAAAACGGAATATGGAAAAGGAATCACTGCAAGGAGAATAAATAAAAACCTTAGGCTTTGCCGATGATATTGTAGTATTAGGGGAATGAGAAGGAGACTTGTAAACCATAATAAATGGCGTGAACGGAGGCCTGGAGAAAGTTCAATATGAGGATTAATAAAGGGAAAACTAAGGTAATGAAGCGTAGTTGGGAAACAGTGGAATAACAAATGGTGTTTGATTGAGAAGGGATATTTTGACGGAAGTTAAGGAATTCTGCTACTTGGGAAGCGTAATAACTGGGGATGGTAGAAGTATAGTAGACATAAAGAGTAGGATAGCACAGGCAAGGAAGGCTTTCGCGAAAAAGAAGAATTTACTTACGGGAAATATAAGTATGAATATTAGGAAATCGTTGCTAAAAATATTCGTATGGAGCGTGGCGTTATATAGGTGCGGAAAGTGGACGATAGGAGTGAGGGAAGGGAAAAGAATAGAATCCTTTTAAATCTGGTGCTACAGTCGAATGCTGCGAATCAGATGGGTCAGTGGAATCACAAACGAGGAAGTTCGAAACAGAATAGGAGAAAAGCGAACAATATGGAGGACGTTGACCAAGAGAAGGGACAGATTATTAGGCCACGTTTTAGAAGCACGAGGGTCTTGTAAAATTAGTGTGTGGGGTAAAAACAGAAGATGGAGGCTAAGCAGATTAGGGAGGATGTGGGTTGTGCTAGTTATGAGGAAATGAAAAGACTTGCGTAAGATAGGTTAGCATGGAGGGTTGCATCAGACCAGTCTTAGGACTGAATACCACAACAACAACATGAAATTCAATTATATAAAGTAGCGCGTTTATTCCTCAGTATTAAATTAAAAGCTGATGCTTTATACTTTACGGATAACCAATTTCAGGTTTTTCAAATCTGAAGCTTATTCTACAGCGACAATTGGCTACGGTTCAGAAATGATGTCAACACCGCCTACATTCAGTTAAAATAAATCCAAACACTTTATGATATAGAATGGGACGTAATGGCAAGAGTTTAAATTTTATTTGACGATGTCGGAGGTCGCCCTTTGTCAGGCGCTGTGCGGCCCGAGTATTGAACGTCTGTCAACGATACAGGATTTTGTCGAAAGACAACCCGTTTGATATAAATCAACAAAGGATGCACTTGGTCCGTACAGTGAATCAATATTAAGTAAGCGCCTCAACGGGAGAAAGCAACTCTGACAATTTTATTTCGTCGCGTTGGGCTTTCCTTTGCTCAATAATTCTGACGGCCAACGACCAACGACTTCCACTACTATTTTTTTTAAAGAAGACCGTTTTGTGCGTGCCATTACGTCGAAAAAAGTAGATTTGTAATGCACTAGTTAATTTTTATTTCAATGTAAAAATTTGATAACAATTCCAGCGCAGTAATGAAACTTTTCATATAAGTCAGTTTGAAATAGCAGGTAATATTATTTTAACCAATAATGAAGTAAACTGAGAAAGAATTTGGATTATTTGTTTTATTAAGATTTACGAAACCAACATTTAAAAGCACAATTTAAAACATATGCACTGAAGATAGAAAATTTATTACTTAAAAATTTACTTCCAGACGGTGTGTAATAAATATTTCAATACGAAGTCAACATTTTAGTTTCGACAGTAATGCTTCCTGTGTTCGTAAATTTGTCAGTTTGAGTTACTGTTTAATTCAAAATAACGAAGCAAATAGTTCGAGTGATACTATTTTTAATGATTTGCATGAAATTATTAGATGCTGTGAATATATACAGAATGTCTCCAGCCTTTTGAGTCAAAATTGGATATATTATTGTGGACGCCAAGGTGAACATTTTGATGTAAGGAACCTATGGCTCGTGTTTTATTACAAAACCTCCATTCTATAACATTTCATTTTCTACTGCAAAAAATGCAACAAAATGCTAAAGCAATAGAAACACCTTACAGATCGTAGCAATTGTTCAAAATGGCGACCACCAGTCTTAATGCGGACATGACACTGACGCAGAAAATTTTCTCGTACAACAGACTCTTGGAATATTTGGAAAGAGTTTGACAAAATTTTCCGTGTAGGTATCATATCTTAATTAGGTTGCGGTAATGTCTTGTTATGGAATGTACATTGTCTTTTTGCAGTAAATAAATAAAACGTTATAAAAAGTACGCTTTTTTAAAAATAAAACGTGAACTTTGAATTTCTGGCCATAGGTCCCTTATATCAAAATGTTCAGCGTGATGTCCACTATCATACATCCAATTTTGACCCAAAAGGTATTCAGAGTCGCATCAACTACTATCTTTAATAGGTGTTATTTGCACAGTCTCACCGTCCGGCCCAGGGTTTAACTCCATCTATCAATAGGAGAAGATACATAAACGAACATTTCTTATTAGCGACTACAATAGGGAAACTTGTTAACTGTAATAATTTAACAGACTGAAAACACACACATAACACCCACGCCCATGCTAGGAATTGAACCCAGGACTTCTGTGATACGAGGCAGGAACGCTGAATACAGCACTCTGAATATTAGTTTATCGAAATTAGCAGACTCTTTATTGTTATACCCATGATAGCTCAATTAGCTAATTATAAATATTAATAATTTTAATAATACAAATTTATATACAAAAAATAATTTTTTACTATAATTTTTGGGGAAAAAGGTAGATGAGGGGGAACCGGAAACCTGCAAAACCCGTTCAGTAGGATAGGAAGGGTAAACAGGCTACATGAGGATGATCCTGAAACAGGCAACTCCCCTTTAATAGTATAGGAAGGAAATTGAAAGGGGGGATGCGGAAGGTAGAGCAAGGTAGCCAGGTGTTGACTAAGGCCCCCGGGCTATAGTTTAAGGATCTTACCCGGTGTTTCACCTAAAGAGATACAGGGAAAACCATAGAAAACCTGCATCAGGTAGGTCGGTCATTGGGTAATATTCTCACGCCCTTCCGAATGACGGGAGACGAGTTTCGTGTGGGGTCCCAGCATTCCCTTCTCCATGTCTCCACAAGTTTTAGGGGGCAGTGTGCCGACTGATCCAATGGGATCAGCGGACAACTCTTGCCATATGCCCAGTACATATACCTCCTAAAATAGGTGAAGGTGTCTCGGCATTTGAGAACTTTGATAAAAAAAAACAGAGTGCGATGCATTCCCGACATAATCAGGTGAGCCCCGCAGTCACTCTGGGGTGAAGCGCCTGCATAAAGTGGGAACTTTATAAATATTACGTTTTGATATGCCTGTAAGATTTAAACACTAGATGTAGATCAACATGAGTTACAGAGGAAATATGAGTTCTCAAATTTGTAAGCTGAGAGTATCTACATTTTGTGTTTGACAAAGACATACAGGCATACCGAAAGGTATTATTAAGTTTAAGAAATGCTTGATATTGACAAGTTCGTGCTTGCACAGAAGTCTTCTCCATTATTAAATTATTGGGTGCAAAAGATAGATATCAGTATAAAGATAAGTTGTGAATTAATGGTATAAAATTTGTAGTAAACACCCGAGACATTTTTCTTCTAGACAGTGTGAAATTAAAGAAAAAATCTACGATAAGAAATTATGTGCTCCCTTTTACATTTTTTAATTACATTAATTAATAAAAATGTTGGAACCTATTGACCTTTTTTAATTCAGATCCAATGATGAATAGCATTTCAAAGTCGTAAAAGTTTAAATGCTTTATAAGCGACACGACCGATATGAAGAACAAAATGCTGTTGTCAGTGGCTTAACTTCTCACGCGTGGTTTAGTGGCTAGCCTCGCACCACAGAGCTCCTAGGTTCTTGTTGTGCATTCGAGTTCCCGGACTAAGGGAAATATGGCACCCAATTAGCAAGTCGCTAATGACCTACATGCTGGTGCGACTATAAACGGAATTAAAAAAAGGAACTCATTAATTGCAATCTCCTCTCGACTGATGTATCGCCCAGAGCGATAAGTTATCGTTTGAAGGGTTTACCCATTGACTGCAAGATAAAAACGTATTCATCCTAATGTACTTATTGAATTATATTTACTACTACGTCATTTCTCATATATTAATTATAGCCGTATGTTTTATGATCGATGATTTAGTCAAAGAAGGAAAGAAACTATAATATGCTAAGAAAGGGCCGGGAATTCGAAAAATTGTAGTTGTTGTAGACTGGTCTGATGGAACCATCCATCTTCTTACCCCACATACTAATTTTAAAAGACCCTCGTGACTCAAAACGTGACCTTCTCTTGGTCAAAGTCCTTCATATTGATCTCTCTTCTATTATTCCGCATAGAACTTCCTGGTTAGTTACTTTATCCACCACATGATTTTCAGCATTATTCTATAGCACTACATGTCAAAAGCTTCTATTATTTACTTTATGAAGCTCCTGCCGTCCATGCTTCGAACCAATGTAACGCCACAGTCCATTAGAATATTATTAGTACTGATTTCGTAATATTAACAATAAGTAAATTCCTCTTTTTCGCGAAAGCCATTCTTTCCTGTGATATCCTATTCTTTATGTCTACTATACTTCTACCATCCGAGTAGCTGAATTCCGTAACTTCCTTCAAAATATCCCTCCCCAATCAAACACCCTTTGTTATTCCACTGTTTCCCATACCACACTCCATTACCTTAGTTTTCCCTCTATTAATTATCATGTTGTACTCTTTCTCCAACACAAATGTATGCCATTTATTATGTTTTCTAAGTCTTCTATTGACTGCCCTAATATTACAATATCATCGGCAAATCCGAGGGTTTTTATTTCTTCGCATTCGATAAGTAAGTAACGGAAACAAGAAATATGGTTGATAGAAACACGTAACCTCCCTTTAATATTACAAAATATATATTGCTATTAGATATTGTTAAACTAGTGGATAATAAAAGAAAATTTTAATTTATGGGGCGTTTATTTCGTAAGTATTTAGCAAAATTTGTAATTCGCCATAACAATTCATTTTATGTAATTTATAAATAAGTACGAAACTATTTATTTAGCTACAAGGCGAAGAAAGGGCGGCTATGCTTTGAAGTGATTTGTAGCTCTGTCGCGACAATCTAGTATCACCATAATAAAATTATCGTTATAAATTAACGGAAAATAGTAATATTAAAAAAATTGACTCAGATTAAAAACTAGAAAAATCGACTTTTGTGGGTAATTGAAGTTGATCCAGAAGCTAGCAATTAACCTTTAATATCATACGTAGAAAATTTTAAAGTAAGGAAGACTAATCTTTTCAAAACTAATAAAAATTACGTTTCGATATTCTGGTAGGACTTGCACAAACACAAGATGAAGATCTACAGGCGTTACAAAGAAATATAAGTTCTCAAATTACAACTTCGGAACTGCAACAATCTCATTTTTGACTGAAAAATTATTAAAAAATACTTAAATCGTGTATTGGTTCAGAGTTTTGAATTGCAATATCAGTTGTAGATAAACATATAAAAATACTCGTAGCGTAAATTTCTATTTATTATTGTTTTTATAATCCTACAAGAAAGAAGTGAGTGAAAGTTATTGCTGAACTACCAACTAGCTAGACGTATTCAGTAGCACGTCTCAGTGTACGGGGGTGTAATGTTATTACTATCGATTTATCGGTCCTCGTATGCAAATACTGTATACAAACCACTTCTAATCTGACTCCGCCATCTTTCTTCGACAATGGCTTTAAAATATCTATTTTAGTTTTAGATAAGATAAACTTTTTTATCAGGATCAATGTTTTTCACATCTTAAAGTATTTTTTCTCATAAATATGTTAATATTATGTTCGATAAACCTCGTAATTTCCAATGATTTGTTAACCATAGGAAAAAGAAATAAAACAAACCATTTAGTAAATTCCGTACTAAAATTGAACGTATTTTTAGATGAAACGAAATCAAGAACCAAAAAATAGTCTCCACATGATAAATTCAAATACACTTATCGTCATATGATTATCAAAAATCAAGAAGTATATAAATTAAATGTATATAAAATAAATATGAGGATAAGTTGAAAGCTTATATTTTAATTCTGTGTTTTAATTAAAATATATTTGATAATAATTTTATTTTACTAACAACGACGTACGTATACTAACCAATATTTTTTATGAAGCTGTAAATAAAAGTTTGTATTATGACTTATTTATTCTTCTGAATAAAATACTATTAATTATATTACGATGAATTATCACCGATCTTCTCAGATCTCGTTTCGTCAGAACCTAAAAAGTGTAATACGAATATAATTAGTTAATTAACTATTAAGTCAGTTAAAGATTAATTATTTTTCCTTAAATAATTGTAAAGCATTTATTAAGAATTTTGACAAAGATTACCTTAGACATATTCTCGTTTCAATATTTTATCAATAGTTTTAATTTATTTGTTATTTTCTGAAGTTTGCTTATTACAGCGACGTCATAACTATGGAAACAAGAAGCTTTATTTTTTAATAGCCATATTCATCTGCTGACACTTTCGATCCGTAGCCGGATTTGTTTACATTTTTGGAGGGCGACAAGATCAAAAGAATTGCTCTCAATTGAAGCTCAGTCATGTGGGCCATGAACCTGAACCGGGAATCGAACCCGGGCCTACAGTTGCCGTGTGGACACTACCATCTGAGCTATCCGAGTTGACTGCGAGCTTTCTGCATCCATTGTATAGATCCGATATGGTCGAGATTTTTCCATCCTGATCTAATTCAGTTTCATAGCCTGCAATCAGATAACATGAAGTTCCAGGTTTCTTTAATATAACAATAATAATGTTACATTATTATTTGTACTGCCAGCTTTTTGACAGACGAATGATTCTGTCACCGAGAAGCAGATTGACTTTTATCGCTTTATTGATGCTGATTCAAAACGTGCAGGGCATGTAGCAAAGGTCATAAATACGCTAGGGCCGACATTAACTCACCGACGAGTGATCGTCTGACATTTCATCCTGTATAATTCCGAGATACTTAATTAGTTGATGGCTACTCGAAAATTTATATAATCTTACATTACGAACTTCAAACGTGATGTTGTAGATAAATCATGGTATTTTAAGAGGAGAAATTGATTACTGTTTGGAAAAGAAGTGCGATTACACCTGTAATATACATTTCAGAATTACCGCCCTCCTTCTTTCATTATATTATACATCTGTAGTGTTGAATGTGAATTCTGCTTGCCTGTCGTTACAAAGCACACTTGTTTTGGAAAATCGCAAGTAGCTCAGCTCAAAGATTCATCTGAGCTTGTTGACAAACTTGTCTGGTTCGTTCGAGTAGTTTTTTTTTACCATTAAACAATTTTCAACCTAAAGTGTAGAAACATTAGTGGTGCCTCGTGCAGTTCTGTCTCGGTTGGCAGACCAGTGAGAAATCACAATCACCGACAATTAAACGAAGGAGACGGGATTATTGTTGGACTGTTAAGCTTCGACGTTGGCCTGAGGTGAGTTCCGTAGCGATACATCATTGGATATCGAGGATCCAAATAACAGAGTGAGAATATAGTGTCGGAATAATAATAAAATAAAAAGTGGCACCTATTATTAAAGAATAGATAACAACGAATAAATAGTAAAATCAGTAACAAATGTAGATCAATTAACAAATTGCTATAAAATTTTAATTCAACTTGTTAAATGCAAACAATTTACTTTTAACGTCAAAGTGCAGGAATTTACTTGAGAGAATAAACATTGATCAATGTCACGCAGACGGCGCTTTAATTGGAGGGGGAACATTATCTTCAGCGTAAATAAATAATGGAATAATATTAACATGCGAAAATATTATAAGAAATATTTAAAAGGATTACATCGTTGAAGATGCTTATCTATTTCTGTAAAAAATAGCCGTATTAATTGTATGTTGTCCAAATAGTATTATAATTATTATTCCTGGCATTTTTATTTGGAATAATCGGATACAGATCATAAAAAAATAAAAGTAGGCTGACAAAAATATAAATACACAATATATCGTCCTTAATTGAGACTTCTGTCGTACGATGAAATTCTAATATTCTACATAGCTTAACACGTTTCCAAATTGTTTTGCTGATACCAGTAAAAAATTTAATCTATCTAAAGAAAGTTTGTTGTAACCCTTGTATTTTTTTCACTTTATTATTTTTTCTGCCTTATAGCCAATCTATTTATTACCAAATATAATTATATTTTCATCTCTGTTAACACATTTATTACCATAAATTTAGTTGGGTTACTCTTATATAATTTTAATTAAAAATTTTCATAAAATGTTACGCGTATAAAGTGACGATAATTATAATCTATTCTATTTCTCTGTGCTTTCTTGTATTAAACGATGCCATTTTTTTCTTACAGCCCTGTTATTCTTTTGTTGTACTCTTCATTAGAGGATTCATCCTACAATATTTTTTCTTATTTATTTTCATATTCTTCTTTTTTAAGATGTTCACTTAAGTTCATTTGAAATATATTATACGTTTTTCTAGGTAACCCTACTATTTATGAAAATATTATGCTAAAAATTTCGCTCATTCGTGACTACAGCGACGTCATAATATTTTGTTCATGGGAATCATTAACACCATAAAATTCGCGAAAAAAGCAATTTTCTAATTACCAATCTTACTGAAAGTGAGTATTACTGATGAGTTGTCTTTTCTGTCATTTGACCTATTCTAAATACAGCTATGGTATTGTAATCTGAATGTACGAGATGGTAGTATCTACCTTTGTCAGCATATATAACACGTTAATAACATCAGACACTGTGGAATGCAGGATTCACACGAACGGAAAGTGATCTGCCGAGGCGTATGCAGTTTTGAATTACCTCTGGAAACACCCGACACCTCCAGAAGTCAGTTCTCAGGCGTCTGAAGGTTCAGCTTTGCTTATTCTACTTTAACTCAAATCTAGAATTTTATTGCATTACTATGGAATAAAATATGCAATACAAAATTATCGACTGTGTAATTAGAGACTAAAAATTTATATTTATATATATATATATATATATATATATTATATTAGCGAAAAATAATCATTGACTTTTAGACCTTTATTACAATAATGATTTTGGATTACAGAACCGTAAATTCGAAGAAAAAAACAAAAGAGAGTCTAGAAGCAAAAATATTTGAAAATAGGATCCTAAACGTAAGCAAGATGTTCAGTATTCAATTTATTATTAATGTAACAAACAATTATCTTCAATACAACTAAATTATCTTTGACATGATCATGATCATATTTCATATTTGATATTTATCGTACATTAAATATAAATAAGACATATAATTCATACACTAAAGTAAGAATAATTTTAATTCAATACATTTAAATTAAAGAATTAAATCTGATGTAAGTACGAAAAATCAAGTGCAGCGTTTTGACCCGACTTTGGAACCTCATGAGGTACGGTATAAATAAAATATAAAATTAGACCTAAATTATATATGTGGAATGAAAGAAAACTCTCCATGACCTGTTGAAGCCAAATTTATATCCAAGGAAGGAAAAGGAATCAATTTTAAGGTTCGAAACTTATTAAAAATATTACAATCCATGGACTGCTCCTCTTTTTATTTTTATAAGACTTAATTCTTTAATTTAGTTGTATTGAAATCAAACTATTCCTAAGTCATTGGCAGATTTATTTATTTTATGAGTAATGGTCTTTCTTTCGACAATATTAATAAAATAAAATTTAAAATTATGATTAAAATTCAAATAATTCTTAGAAATTTTATAAAGTTAAAAAATAGATTGGCAATATGGTTTTTAAAACAAATTTGACCTGTGAAATATAATATTGCAAACAGTCCTTTTAATTTTTAATACTACAGTCCATACATAGTTTGCGATTGAACTTGTGTCATTAGTTTTTTATATATCCCAAAAACTTTCCCTAACCACATGTTGGCGCTAAGTAATTAGACGAGAGAAGTTAACTATTTTACACATTATAAATAAAAAGTGAAGTAATGATTTCAGAGAAACTGGAAACAATTTTCCGTTATTATGCGTTATGTACACTCATTTATTAGAGAACAGCAGCTTGTTAAGAAATTACTATTATCAGAGTACGCAGAAAAAATATAAAAAACAACCGTATTCTTTTGTTATTGGTCTGAAGCCTAACGATACTAAATTCAGTGTGAATGATCCAATTACAGTCCATAAAAAATATTAAAATTTATGAAACCAAACTCTAGAAAAGGTAGGAGAAATGTTTAAGTTCAATTAAAAGCACAATAAAAATGAGCAGTTTCATTCTAAGACATCCCTTCAATAGACTTTTTTCAACATTTGATCTGATTATAAAAGTGAGCGGAACATATATTCTTTATAATTTTTAATTTAGGCAAATAAACTGAGTATTTATGCATAAAATTAGATTCAGAGTTACTTAAATTCTATTACTGTTCATGAGATTAGTGTTATAGTCTCTCTTTCTGCAGTGAACAGATTAAAATATTATTAAATCATTTATATGTGAATTTTAGCTATTCAATAAATAACACCTTATAAGTACGTAACATGAATTTTGGATTCATAAACCCAAAAATAATCAGTTTCAGACATTAAATATTTTATAAGAATTGTGGTGGAGAAGATTATTTATTAGCCGACCTCCTGTGGTCTAGTGGTTAGCGTTAGTGCCGGGTTCGAATCCTGGCATGGGCTTGGATGTTTGTGTCGTTTGAGGAACAATACTATGATATCTTAACATTAATATAAGTTCCACTAACCGTGCACAGTTGCTAATGACCTTGCAGTTGAAGCGACTATAAAAAAGGTTACATATATACAATATAGATAGAAAGCTGTAGGTTTACCTTCCACTGGCTGACTGAGTGTGTCACCACGTTGAAAAGGAAGAAGCATTACAAAATTTCCCGGGATACTTAATACCTTTTTGACTGAGAATGTGTGACGGCCGGCCTATGCAACTACTGGAAACATGAGGAAATATTTCTTGATAATGTGATTCGTAAATGCGTACTGAAGTAGAATAATAAAATTTAGATTCATTGTTAAATCGGACGAAGGAAAGTTCCGAAAGTAGAAAATTTCAATAAAACACCAGAATCTCGTGCTTATTCAGAAGCATGATAAAGTGGAAAGAAGCTGTATTATTTTCGGATATAGTTTATGGGAAGGCTGATGAACTCCAAGTGTGTGTATGTGATTTGTAATTAACTGTTTAAAGCATGAATCGAATGCATCTTTAGTGTATTAAACTCTCGGCTTTAATAATGTCGAAGCGTCTGGACCAGACGGGAGACATCTCGCTTGGATCGATTATTTAAAACACTTCGGTATGCGCTACATGAATTTCCTGCTTCAGCATTTCGGTTGAAGCAACTTTTTTTGCGGTTTTACTCTTCCTACAGTTAAGAACCCCCACTCTTTCCACCACCTTCTGTCAGTGCAGCTTCAGATTTGACTTCTGTAAACCTAAGCGCACTTTTTAAATGTAAGTAAAACAAACTCAACATTCGATTTTTATATGAATAAAACAAACTTATTATATAATTTGTTTTGTTACTTCTAAATTATGAGTAATGTCCGTTTAGATTGGCTAGTCGTCTTTTATGACTATCAAACTATAATTATATTTTCGACTATTTTCGCGGAATGATCTCAGTAACATACATTTCCTTTCCGTTGTATGTATATTATGTTTAACCGATATTCTTTTCTGCGCACTTTTAAGAATTTTAAATTCGAAAAAAATATGATATTTAGAACAAGTAGAACGGGAAAGTGTTCATATTCCTCAAGCGTATTAAGAATTCGGGTTAAATACATTTCAATTTATTAAGGGATGACAACAATGAAAATTCATTCCTGTGCATTAATTTTTATTTTGTGACCAATATGATTAAGTAAAATTAGTATTAAAAACTATTTTCAAATAAATTTAGACATGTTTAGTTATAGAGTTCACGTAGAAAGTTCTCTTTTGAACAAGTTACTTGACAATACCTGATATTTTGGCTACTTATGTATAGAGATGAAAAATGGGCTGCGCGATGAAGATGAAGGTTGGGAACGATTTAATTAGTGTCCATATTATAGAATGAAGATCCTGTCCAGGATTGGGCTAAATGTAACTGTCAGTTTGGTTTAGGAAAGGTTATTCTACAGAAAAAGCTATGAACACTCTAGCTGATGAAATTCTAGAATAATTAAATGCAAAGCGATATTCTTTAGCAATTTTCTGTAATCTCTCTAAAACTTTTGATTTTGTAGACCATGATAATATATTAGAAAAAAATTATATGCCATGGAATTACATAAATATCTTTTTCTTGGTTTAAATTGTATTTCGCAAATACGAAATAGAGAGTAGTATTGAAAGATCTATTAACAGGGGAAAAGTTTCATTCTGAGTGGGCAGAAATAAGGTTGGGAGTTCTACAAGGTTCAGTGTTGGGCCCTCTATTATTTATAATATACATACATGATCTACCCAAAATATTAGATACATTTTCAAAAGCTGTACTGTTTGCGGATGATACAAGCATTTTAATAAGACAAAGACACACTAAATGAAGAAGCTAACAATGAATTAAATAAGTGCTTCGATGATTTTATGTGAATGTTCTATCACTTAGTTTTAGTAAAACTAATTTTATGTCATTCCAAACAACCAACGCATCTTTATTATCTGTAAACCTGGTAAATAATAATAAGGAAATACATGAAACTATGTATACTAAATTTTTAGGACTTTCAGTAGACAACAAACTGAATTGGAAGGAGCATATTAATCAACTATTAAAGCAACTTTCCACAGCTTCTTATGTTTAAAGAGTTATATCTAATTATATGGACATACAAACACGCAAATGAGTATATAATACATATTTTCATTATATTTTTTGGCGACTCCTAGGCAAAAGAAATAGTATTTATAATCCAAAAAGGAGTAATTAGAATAATATGCCAAGTCAGTTCAAGAACATCTTGTCGAGGACTTCGGCATACTAAGCCTCGCAAGTCGGTACATTCTCTCATTAATGCTCTTTGTGATTAACAATAAAAATTTATACACTACTAACGCATAGTGCACAGAATTAACACCAGAAATTAATACAACCTTCATATACAATGTACACATAAATCTGTACACTATAAGAGAACAACACTGTTTAGAAAACTTCCCCCACACAGTAAACAGCTCCAAAATGTACCTAAAAAATTGAACTAGCCACTTTCTTACTTTGTCACTCCTTTTATTTTGTAAAAAAATTATAGAACTATCTAATTATTGATTTAAAAGTAGAGATAAGATTATCCTAATAATAATAATAATGTAATAAATTTATGTAAAACTATTTGACTCCTCCAATCATTGCTTCACTGAAGGATGCGCGATGTAGATGAAGTTTGCGAAGGATTTAACTAGGGTCTCGAGGCAGTAGGATGAGGATCCTGTCCAGAATTCGCCTGAATGTGATTCGAGCTCTTGATACTTGTCATCTGCTTGCAGCGGAGAACAGCGGAGAAAATATATTTTTGAGAAACACGTTACTTCTTAACATTATGGACACTTCATTATCATATAAAGGGAGAGGAAGATAGTCAAATGTTAAATAGGTCCCCATTGCTAAAATTTGAGGACCCTACCCGGCATTCACTTAAATTTGATTCAGAATAAACTACAGAGAAACCCGAATCAAGTAGATCGGGCTCTTGGTACTTGTTCCAGTGGGGTTTGCTGAGGCACGCAGCATTCCTGACTGGTTGCTTCGAGCAGGTTGGACAATTCTTGTCGTGTACCTAGTGTTGCAACCAAAGAACTAGCTTATACCACGACTAGTGACTATTTCAATGTAAGCTTCCTGAGTAGCATGCACATAGCGTTTCTTCAGGAATGGATAGAAATAGGATACGATTTGTGAACATGGATTTTGCTGCGTCGGCCGGCAAGTTGAGTCAGCGTGTATTGAAATGAATCTCGTTATTTGTAGTCTTACTGACTGGTCGGTCCCCCTACATTAGTACTGACGCAAAAAAAATAGTTAGTATATTGTTAACACTATGGACTATATATTTTAAATGTCATTATATTTTCCAATTCATAAACGTTAAAGAAGCTTTATTAACGAAGAAAGTTTTTTTTTCGCGAAATTTGTTAAGTAAGTGAATAAAGTTCCTACTATTCCCAGATATTTGTACTGTATTGAGACGTAAAAAAGTAAATGATAACAAAATTTGTCTGTGTCGTAATATTTAATACCACCCGGAGAATGTTTGGAAAAAGTTGATGAGTGTGGAATAGTGGAGAAGTAACCAGGTATTATTTTTAATTTACCATTTTTCTGACAGTAAAGTGGTTACTAAATCAAAAATAAAGTAATTAGAAACCGGTTGAGAAATAATAACGCTGCAATGAAAGAGTAATAATTGTAGTGATATTTTCTCCCTGTATTTATAACGTACTAAGCAATTTTTTCGTGGCATTGGTTGATATTGGGAAGAGCTTTACTGCCTAAATTTTCACACAGATCGCAAATAATAAATAAACAAAATAAAATAATTTTTTACACAGAGACTGCATTGAAGATCGCTGGCCTAAAACTTTCTCAGAATTTCAATCATCTGACTCTAAAATAATATAAAGTCTGTTAAACTCAGTTGAAGTTACGAAGGACAAGCATCGAATTTTTAATTCAGGGATAGTTTTATATAATAACCGTCCTCCAGAGGTAAAGAACTTCAATAAGTACAAGAGTTTGCGAATGAATGAAAGAATATTTTACTAAAAGGTGTGTTTTATTCAGTACGGTACAGTAAACTGCAAAAGTGTAGAGTATGTTGCTCTTCAGACTGTTTATTTCATAACTTGCTTACTATCTTTTCAGTTTTTCTAGTCTTTCGTTTGTATTTCATGTGCGTCATGGAGTTTCTACGGCCTCATCGTTCAGTTCCTGTGAAGTAACTTGTACGTTGTTTGTGTTGTGTCTAGGGTGCGTGTATTAGATTGTTTTCAAATTTAATTATAACTTTCAGAAATTATTTTGTAATTTTTATTTAATGTTTAATGTTTCCTCATTCGTGGAAGAAAATTGTGTAAACAAATCAAATGACTAAAAGCTATTTCATTGACTACTCAGGCTTTACCTAGCGTAAACATTCATGAAATCTTAGAGTTTGTAAGGCGGAACATAAATTTGTTCAAACGAATGGGGAATTTAATGACGCGACTGTAAATTGCTCGCTCTAAGGTATCATTATCATAACAGTATTCATCATACCAGAGGGTGAGAACAATCATAGTTACAAATTTTCGTGAAGCAATGTAAATTTTTCCCATTAAATTGCGCGTTTTCCTCTGCACAGGAGTTTCTTGATTAATTTCGTAACAGTTAAAATCAATGTTCCTGAAAAAGTGTTGAATGTGTTGCTTTGTAAAATTTCCTATTAACTTCAAAACTTCCTGTATAGTTTTTTATGACTTTTTATTTGTTTCATGTTTCATGGAGCTACTACGGAAGGTCAGATTCATCATCGTCTAGCTCCAAAAAGTGAAATCTCGATTGTTTATGCGTCTGTTTGTACTTCTTAGTGTGTATTTGTGCTCTCTAGCGTGCGTGTACTGTTTCCAATAATTTTATAGTATATCTTGTTTATTCTAGTTGTGTATTTAAAGATTCTTTGTAATTAATTGTGCTATTTTATTTTGTTCTTATAATTATTTGTTACTTGATGTAATGTACGACGTTATCTTATTTCCTCAACCAAGTACTAATGGAAACCACAATAAATATAAATCTTAATGTTGCATAGTGACGCGTTACTGTCAAAGATATTAGAAAATACATATGTATTTTTATTGCAATATTTTATCAATCGGTTTAAAATATTATATTTGTTAATTGGCAGTGGTAACAGAAACCAACATGCGATGACGGCATCGCGTAGCGTGTAGCTTAAGAAATGACAGCCAAAATTACACATACATTGAAAACTTAAATGTATTATTGCCTGGCCACCTAAACCTAAGAACGTTTTCCGGTCTCAGAATGTTGAATTGAGGGAAGGAAAGCTTACCTTTCTCTTGACAATTTTTTTAGAATCGAGATAAATAATTAATCTATTTCAGTAATGGTTTTTGGAAGGCAATAAATTATGAAAAAGTGTTTTTAAAAATTATAAAAGAAATAAATAATTCTCTTCTATAAATTCGATCTCTCAATTCTTATATTTTTCTAAGTGCACCTGGATGCATAATTCATATATTTACATTCCAATAAATTGGACTACTATAATAGAGAAGATGTCGCACTCACCTCTTTCTGTTCCTTGACGCGCTGTTGCCACTGGTCCTGCTTCTTCTGTCGCAGCAGCTGAAGGCCTTCCTGGACCATGCGCCGTTCCTGCTCTCGACGCCGCTCGTCAGCAGACGTCCTTTCCATCAATGAGCCATCCTTGAAAGTAAAATACCTTTTACGTCTCGCCACGTCCCAGAAATAGACAATTATAGTGATTTTTCTGAAATAAAGTAAAAATAAATCATAAATGCCCAAGGCCAGTTTTACCAAATGGAATACTTAACCGGAAAGAAAAGGTTAGGAAGCTAAAGAGGAACGAGAGGAAATGGTTATTAAGCCCCCTTTAATGGAATTATCGTGTGCTTTATATTTTCTGAGCGTAATATTTATTCATTGCCGATCGCGAACGTATTTAGCGAGCGGCCACGTGCCGTAACTGTAACTGTGCCTGCAGAGCAGCCGTAACAGTTCGTGCCAGTCTGCAAAACGCACGTGTCCGTCTCGTACTAACCTTCATCCGCATCATGCTCGACGGTCGCGTGTTCCTATTTACGCACAACACGGAGGCAGGTTTACGTTAGCATAGCGGAACTCTTTAATCGTCTCTTATGGGCTGCAAGCGTGATTGGATATGACTGAGTGTCGCGGATGTGATTACGGTATGGTTAGAGGTAAAAGTGCTAAAAGCAGCGGTATAAGGGAATACGCACGGTGCTGTGGATGTTCCTCATGCTGAGCGGGCGAGTTTGCGCACTGCTGGAGGGAAACAGGCGCCAGGCGCCGCTGCTGCGGGTCGATGAAGCCTCGGCCTCCCACCACCCACGCCCCCGCATCGATCTGCCGCCGGCACCATGCCAGCATCCAACCCAGGACCCGCACTTTAGATCCGGCAATGCGAATCATCCGGGAATTTTCCCGATGCTAGAATTATTCTCCCCCGATTCTACGCCAACACAACGAGTATAAAAAGGATCGTTTTCATTGTAAAACAGGCTGACTCTTCACAAACGTCGAATATAAAAGACACCTACTTTTCTAGAATTACCACAGGAATGAAAAAGATTAACCATATTACAAAAATTGGAAATATTACTAAATTATAGAAAATTAGATTTTTTTCTAATTGCCCGAAAATTATCCACTACTAAGTAGTTTATTATACACGGCATGTAAAATTTTATGACGAGAAACTAAATGGAAGAAAGTAATTCAAAGAAGATTACTTATTGAGAAAGTTGTATGACTAGTTCCTTCGATTTTCTATATATCAGCGTCTCTGTAATCGAGCATATCCTATACAATTAATTTAATTTCTTCCCTGAATTCCCGGCTATTAACATATATTAACCCCGAAAATGAATTCTTGGTCAACGCCTGATTTAATTGCCATCAATCTTAGATGGACACACACCGACCTATACCGATTGGTGGTTAGGTCAAAGTAAAAAATGACGATGATTAGTGATAAAATAACGTATTCAAGATATATTCTGGCACATTAAATAATAACGGTACATTATTCTTCTTCGTTGGCTCTGCTGCCCATTCAGGGCCTTGGCCTAGGGGGCCGACTGCGGACTGCCATCTTACATGACACATATCGAATTTGGAGTGACACGTGGTCAGCGTATCGGTTTTCCAGCAGTCTTCATTTTGGTCTCTGTGACCATGACGGCAAAAACATCTAAGCCCATGCCAGGATTCGAACCTTGAATCACTGGGTTGTGAGGCAGCGACGCAAGCCACTAGACCACAGAATGTTGGCAACGGTACCTTAAGAGCGTCTAAAAATTCCAGCGCTCTAAGAGATTGAAAAATACTGAATTAAGATTCTCTCAGTACTTTAGAGAGAGTCCAAAATTCACACGGTTCGTTAAACGAGTAATGAAATAGTCATTTTCAATGAGTTCAAAATAATTCTGGTACCTTAAGGGAGTGAGAAATATTCCTGCTTGTCTATGCTAAATTTGCGATATAAAGTGTGATTTTTCTTAAATACATGACAAAAATTATTGTAAATTTTACTTGTACATTAGAATCTTACATCTACTATAACACAAGGGAAATTGAATATTTGTCCTTTCTTATCAACATGAAAAAAACGTTCACTCTAATTGCATTGCTCATGTTTTTGAAAACATATGATATTATAATAGGTAAAAATTTACGACCAATTTCAGACTTTATTTTTATTTATAACAATTTCCAAAGAGGAAAAACACAACGTTTCGGTACTTATTTGTACTTTCTTCGGGTTATTGTGCATCAATAAATCCCAACATATTTTGTAGTAGTTATAGTTAGTTTAGTCATATATTAGTACTACAAAATATGTAAATTGTTTGGGGTTTATTGATCGCATAATAACCCGAAGAAGGTACAAATAGGTACCGAAACGTTGTTTTTTTCCTCTTTGGAAATTGTTATAAATAAAAATAAATTCTGAAATTGGTCGTAAATTTTTACCTATTATTACAAAATCACACGTTAAAATACAACCTTTCAATATGATATTATAACTTTTGGAGAAATGTAATAAACTCAAAACTCCGAGTAAGTGCATTAGAGAAATAGAAATGTTTTACTAATACATGTACTGTTACTTTTTCTGTCATACATAAAACTCATGTCGCTTGTCGTTTGAATACCATAGGTCAGAGTATTACTTTGAATTGACATTTACAAATTGAGTTCGTATGTTATTTACTGTCTATTGGAATTTCACGGTGAACAGTGCACACGAACTGAAATGTTGTTGTTTGTATTTGATTCAATTCAATTGGCAAGCGTGCGGCCTCCGAAACCAATATAAAATAAAGACTCTTGTACCTACCCGCGGGTACCTTGTTGGAAGTTGAAAGAACTGATTTAAAAACTTCATGTGACTATCCCAACAACTGTCGAGGAATTTTCAAACGTTCGATAGAAATCTTTTATAAAAGAGCGCTTAAGTTCCCTAAACTTTAACCGCATCCGGATGAATGGTATTGGAACGCGCAGAACAATAATCAAACATACTTTAATTTTTATCGATACAGACTGTCAAGTTTAAGTGAATTCCGTTTTACTCTTCGACTTTCAGCATAATCAAGTGCGGCATTTTCCACATAGGTCCCAGGACTTGAATGCTTCGTTCAACTGCCATTTAACTTGTCTTGCTGTGCCTGAAAATTTAGCGTTCTACATTTTCCCATGATGTCACGTTTCTTCTACAAGGGGTTCTACAACTCGCTCGGTTTCACTGCATCAGAAATAACAGTATTAAACCCAAGAGGATTTCTGATGATAACTACTCCTCATTTGTCTGTAAACACGTAGAACCAAATAAGGTACTCTACAATATTTAGATGCTAAGTTAAAGCCACAGTTCTTTCATATTTCCTCTGGGGTATTGTTCGTAATTTTCGACTGATATATGTAGAACGTAACCTGACTGTAATTCTGTGATGCCTTTATACATTCAGAGATAATACTTTGAATATTTTCCCTGGTCTGATTGTGAAGTAATACAGGTAGTTTTTAAAATATAATATGATAATAACTAGAATATTTATTGTGTCGATAATAAGTCTTAAATGACCAATATCTAATGCATTCAATACATTATGGAATTTAATAAACAAATATTTCTTATAGTATGTATTCTAACTCTTACAATAATAGTTTTAATAAAATTGTAGCTGCACTAATGCAATAGTTAATTACTGTACTCCTCTTAACAGCAGGCAATGCACCATGCACATCTGTCAAGCGGACAACATAACATTCAGATATGATAAATTTTGAACCAATATGATAAATATGTTTAATTTATTTTTATCCTCATATCTTATCTGCTTCTAAATATTATTATTTATAAATAATTTTATGCCACTGATATCATAATATTGATAAGTTTCAATATTTAAACAAATGTAACAGTTATAAGTAGACAAATACAAATCAATAAATAAGTTAAAAATTTTATGCTATAGCAGACATTATATACTACGATTGTTGAAAAACATCGTCTAAGTCTTTTTGAAACAAGCATTCACTATTCCGGTATAAATCTAAACAATAGTCTCCCGGAAGAAATAAAAGCTTTAAAGGTTCAAATATCATTTATAAAGAGTTATAAATCTTTGTTAATGAATGGAGCGTATTATTCACTCAGTGTTCGTAGATAGGAAGGACTAAAACAGTTTGCTAGTGTCCTATCAAATTCTTCTATTATTTTACAACTATACTCTACTAGAATTTAACTGCTGACTTATTTTCTTTTTCATGTTCGACGGGAACCTACGCACGATCTTTTGCTGCCTTCTCCGTCGACTAAAAATTGAAGATTGAATTTCATCTTTCCTCTTTTGCCCTTCAATTCTTAATTGTAAAATTTTGTATATTTCTTGTAATATTATATTTGACGTATCCTATTTCCTCAACCGAGGACTAATGGATTGAATAATAATAATAATAATAATAATAGTAAACTATTTTGGTACTTCTTCAACTAAATACATATGGAGACAAATTTATTGGGAAATTACTAATTTAAATGGACAATATTTAGTTAAAATATAAATATCATTGTTTTTAATTACTTAATTAAAACATAAATAGCACATACTTCCATTTTTAATGGATAAAAGTACAGTAGAGGTCCAAAAACAGAAAAATGTTGCTCCCTAGACTCTGTCTTGTTACTATTTACTCCGAAATTTAATTTAACAAACCATTTGAATTTAAGTTCAATTGAATTTAAAATATTAAATTTAACAATTTAAGTTTTAAATAATAATCATAAGTTCAAATAACTATAACAACGTTGTTCAACGTGGATTTAGTAACTTAAAAACGATATTGAATGTTCAAAAGTATACGGTTTTGTCCAAACTTATTTACCTCTAAAAACATAATTTCAACCGGCAAAACCTTTAATTCCTGAATGATGAATTAATTATTTCTCTAGACTAATAAGCTACATACCCTTGTAATGCTAATGTATTAATTGTCAAAAACGTAACGAATAATTTGATAATTTCTAGTTAGCTTAAGAATAAATTTTTATGCTTTTGTATATACCTGAAGAATTACCACAATTTTTAACAAAAAATTCTGACGTCTTGGCTGTTTGCTGTTAATTTATTGTTAATTTTCGTTCTTTCAAACATGTTTGTCCGGTTAACATTGAAAAAACTGCCATATAATCCAACGTGTACGTGTAAGGTTTATAAATTTGTCATCCTGGGTTCTGCATTTATATTGGATCAACTGGATTTTATATTTCGATAAAATTACATCTAATCAACTATAACGGTAATTGTAAACGTATTTATTATTATATGGAATTCTTTAAATATTCAATTAACATCGGTTAAAGTTTAGTCAATAAAGAAACTAATTATTAATTTGGATATTCACTTAACATTGTATTATAAAGAAATAGAACGTATGTTCTGCATTTATTCCCTCTGATTTATGTTGAAAGATACGGAGAAAATAATTATTATATTTTCTGTTTACAGCAGTTTATATTTTTATTTATGAAAATACTTCGTAATAATGAAAATAATTTTATTTGAGGTCCGAATAAGTACGAGAACTAAATGAAAAATGTCTAACTACGTAAATATAATTATGTAATATTAACTTTAAGCGCGATTGAAATTTTACGAAATCATATTAAGCTTGCTTTTTCTTATTTAAAGCAGGATTTCATAATGCATAGAAATATAAAAATATATAATAGCTATATTCGTTCCGCCAAATAAAATTATTGAAAGTGTAGATATGTATTCTGCTGCAGATGTTTCTCTAAATTCAGTACAGAACGCATTATCCGGTTTTGCCCTGGTCGTTTTTTCCCCGTTTATCTGCTGGAGCTTTACCATAAACCGAGGAAAGGATTCCAGCTGGAAAGAACATTAGGCTTCAGTAAGCACCAAACGTTAGAGATCATTTCTCTTGAGCGGACATGGAAACGCTTCTTTCGTCGATGTGAGCTTGAAGTCAAATTATTATTTCGCACTTTTTTTTCAGTAAAGGTAATGTCTTTTATGTTGGTGGAACTCCTGTAATATATTTAAATAAGAACAGAGAACTAAAAAATATTATTGATATTAATGGCTGAGTGGCATATATACATATATGTTAGGCCCTGTCACTTCTACTAAGATCGCATGTTACCGAAAGCAACAGATAATAGTCAAAACTAAAGATGGCCAACTTCATTTATTAGATTGGGATCAAAGATCAATTTTGAAAGCTTTACTTTTATTCTGTGCACAATTGATCTTCCAGGATACGTAAATACCCTAAAATAGTTTCTCTTACCGAAGATGAAAATTTCGTTAATCCCCTTAATAAAGTGGACAGCCCTCTGGAGGTCTAAGTTTAATAAATCATCCCTCAACATCGATTAGTGCTAATGCTAGTAACAGACCAGTAGACAAATTTTCAGCCAAAGCGCCTTTCCTAGGTCATCGGATTGATGATAAACTAAAGTATTATGACCATGTAGATCTGATTGCTGGGCAATTAGGCACAACTTCTTATTCTCTCAGCACATTAATGCAACACGCTGACGCAAAATACATAAAATTAGTTTACTTGGCGTATTTTCATTCAATTATGTGCTAATGGCATCTTTAATTGCAGAAGCAATAAAGTATTTAAGTTTCAAAAACGTGCCATTAAATACTATTTTTATTAATTTATTTATAGTCGCATAAACAAAACAGTCATTAGCGACTTATACGAAATTACAATATCCGTTACATTTTTGGACTTTAAATTAACAATTTTGTACATTAAATACTTTTTGCAACTCATTCTTCAAAGATTTACAAATACTTACTTTACCTAGCCTATACATTCACGATATCTTAAAGTTTGTAAAACAGAATTTCACGAATACGGACAAGCATCGCCTTGCTATTTACCAGAAAAGTATTCACCATACCGGGATAATTTTATATAAGAGACTTCCTCCAGAGGATAGGGACGATAATAACTTCGTGAATCAGTGTAAAATAGTCTATTAAATGGCAAGTTTTACCCTGTACTGAAGTTTATAGATCGTTCCCTTAACAGTTGAAATTAATGTTCCTACAAAAGTGATGAATGTGCTTCTTTGCAAAATTTCCTATTATATACCTTTAAATCGTACTGTACTATTTTTCTGCGCTTTTGTTTGTTTCATGTATTTCCTGGTGCTAATACGGAAGGTCAGATTCCTCATAGTGCAGCTCCAAGAAATGATATTTCCATTTTTTATGTGTGTTTGTGTTTTTGAGTTTCATTGTGCTTTAGAGTGTGCGTCCGGGTTGCCTATACTCTTGATCTGTTATTATTCCGAAACGGCTTACCAGATTTTAATGCAAATTTCAGGATAAGAAACAGGAATTTTAACTTAAATTATCATGTATTTTTCATTTCCGTATGTAGCAGAGTTCAGAAGATATTAATGTAAGTATTTATAAATCTATTAAATTGCCACGTTAAAGGCAGCGTGAAAACCAACTGTGAGTTCTATTAGGTGTACCTATACCATTCATCCCACTTACTGTGTTATTATAAGCGTAATTTTGGAAGCAACGGATATTGAGAGCGAATATTTCCACTCCATCTATTGTTGCAGTAGGATAAGCGACATAATTAAAGTATTTTTGGTACAGAACTAACTCCCTGAGATATAATAAACTTCTTTAGATCGTCTATAAGATGTATACGTAAATTGGCTTTATTTGTCGCATTAGGTAAATTTTATTATTTCGTAATTGCTCATTTTTATTGACTCCGAAACGTATGATAGCGAGACCTGTTCAAACCAACTGCGAGTTATAAGTTTTGCCCTGAAGTGATCATAAATAAATGATACCGTACTTTTTGAAAATTCAATTAATTCTACTTCATCAAAATTCTGTACATGTCGCATTTAGGGCAAAATAAAAAGATAGCTAGTTTTATACTATATTTTGTTTGCTATAGCTACGCATTTAAGGATTTTTGATAGTTAATTATATTTTATTTTATTTTGACCTCATAATTATTTTTTACATAATATAATGTATGACGTATCTTATTCCCTTAACCAACGACTAATGGAACTAACAAATTTAATTCTGTTATCTTTTCCTTCAATACATTTGAAGTATAATTCTGAGAATCTCTTCATTTCGTCCGCATTGTATAACATGTACAGATCATTATGCACGGTAAAGTTCGCTGGTCAATTTCTTTTCTATATGTAATCCAGCGTACTTTACTTCATTTTTCACTGGGATTTGAACAATGTTTAAGAAGAATAGTGAACTTAATACCCGTATTGTTGAGAATATAACTTGTACAAAGTTTTGTATTTATCTGAATTTTCCATTTGTCAATCTATATAAACAATAGATTCAGGCGGTTTTGCAGAAATTGTGACATAAATACTGGATTAGGATTTACTGACGGCCAAGCAGTATCATCCGCGAATGTTGCAATAGTGGTTGGTATTGTTTGTAGTAGACAGATCTGAGGTATAAATCAAGTAGAGCAGCAACCCCAACTCACTCCCTTGAGGCATGCCTGGTTGTACTTGATAAATGGAGTAAATGGTAGTTTTGTTTTATTATGTGACATGTACGATCTTAACAAATGCCAACTACGAAAAACTAATTTTGATTTTATATAAGGGACCAATGTGCCATAATTTACTTATTATCTCTACAACATTTACAAAGACAGCATCTTGAAGGCCTATGTTGATACTATTTATAATTCTTTGTGATTACTGTTATAATAGTAAATGGGAGGAAAGTTAATTTTTTAATTAAATTAGGACAAATTTATTACTTCAACATTAAAACTGATTTATTTATTAAGATAAATTTATGTAAATACAAATTTGGGGCACGTTAAATATACCACAAATAGCTTAACAGTAGACTCAATCTAATACAGTGTTATGAATTTGGGGATTGTTACGAACAGAAAGATATTCATTGCGTATTATGATTCATTGGCACTGATACACCTGGTTTCCGTGTTTGTGAGGTAGTTGCTACCTTAGCTCTCTATTGCTCGGTTACCTAGGCTGGCTCCTGAAGTTCGCGTCCCAGTACCTGACTCTTCCTTCCTAGAAGTTGAATTCCGCGATTACGTTGACGGGCGAAGCTCCATAACGTCGGTCTTCTTTCCTTCTCTTACGCCAGAAAGATTACCATTTGGTGTCTGTTACTACTGCAAGACTTACTTGTCGGGTCTCATCTTTTATGAGTTCCTTCCACTCCACACTGATAACTTCTTGATACCTCATCTCCATTCCCGAATGCGATTCGCTCTCTAGTCTCCTCTGACCTCCTCCTTCTTCCAAATTTCTTTACCAATTCCAGTAATTTTCCATCGTGTCTTTTCCCCACCATGATGGTGGATGGAGGATCATATGGGTCTCAGCCCCATTCAAATGTCCAGCTTTGCCCGCGGTTTCATTCAAATTTCGTGGAGGGAGAAACGGCCTTCGAAATTCTCTAAGGTTCGATGCTCTGGGAAGTTAATCGTCCCTTAATCCACGAAACTCAGGATTTCACATGTTTAGGGTCTCTCCTCGCCGCCAAATTGGCGCTTACTGCATGTTATTACCGTCTGATTGATGCCCATATAGAATTTATCAACCAATTTTTCGCCACTGATTAAATAAAATGGCAATTACCACCTTAATTCATTTCACTGTATTGTCTAGTATCCTTACCGAACTCCTAATAGATGAAACGGTTTAACTGTTGATAGCTCAAGATCTGTGCTCCACTTTATTGACGAAATTATTGTAATTAACTTAATAATAAATTTGTCATATATTTATAACAACGTACACGTGGAGAAATCGTGGTAATTCATTTTTATTGCATTAATGGCTCTGTAAAATTTTATACAGTATACTATATTTGTTACCTTGTTTGTGTATTCCTCCTTTCACGTGTAAATTACAAAACATTTCCCATCAATGATGTCTTCATTTGAAGATTAATTTAATAGAAATATTTCATAATTAGTATAAAATAATAATAATTTCTGAAACCGCCGCAATCGAATGTTTGTCTCAGTTACAGTAAGCACATTTCCCGCCTTTCTGTTACAGTTTTAATTCATTCAAATATTAGATTACAAAATAACTTCATAACACGTTCTTCTCTATCCCTTCCTTTTGTGGCGACATTATTCAAATGGTTACGTAAAAAATTAGGCCATAATAAACCTTATGAATTAAATGTATGAAATAAACGGTAGTTGTACGGTAATATTTCTTGTTCTAATTCACATCATATTTTTAGATGAGACATGTGGAAGAAACAAAGTGTAGATTAGATTTTCATGGATAAATAAATATTTATAATAAAGTAACAAAAGAAAGTATGTTTCAAACGGCAGGTTGCAATATAGTTATTTAAATGTAAGTAGCAATTTGTTTAGCCAGAAACCATATCACTTCATGATATATTCGTACATATATAGTTACCAAATATCTTGTTGCCGTCTGTCTTCCAAGAATGAGCCAATTAACCCGGATGTCTCACTATGGGCCATACCAACTTGTTTCATGAGCTGTAAAGACTTCTTCCATCATCGATACTTAATGAAACACTCTGGTAACTACGGTATCTTTATTAGTTCATTCCAGTTTTAACATCAAGGATCCGGAGAGTATTACGGAGACAGTAATTAAGAAAACAAATTCATTTATGAGTTTTATTGTACATTATAATCTAATTATATGGTATTATCTCCGTGTGTGTTTATCACAACGCGGGCCAATTAAAATTTCATCAATGACTTTAATGAGAATCACGTCTAACTGCCTTCCCTTCACTCTCAATTACCTTAGCTCCAACGCAAATTGAATTCTAGGCCATAATATTTATATGGACAAACGGGCTGTCAGGACGTCTTTACTGCTTCCCCTTTCTTCCAGGACGAAAACCGCTGAGCTCAACAATATCGATTAAGAGTCTGTCGTACTTTATTTGTCAGATATTATTTTCTGTACATAGAAAGCTGGAAGGTTTAAACTATATATAGATATGCGTTGCTGTCCTCGGTAGGAACGATGCTCTGCTATCATCTTCAGAACAAGCCATTGAAACGTCACTGATAATCTCTTTGACCCAGTTGGAAACCCGAGAGGAATTTATACATTTACTAACTTTATTAAATAATTATATTTTGTCAGTTGTTCGCTCAGGATGTCAAATCTCTATAATATGAAATATTAACATTTTATAATTCTGAGATTTCACTTACATGTATCATGTAGTTTAATAAAATCAGAAACTCTTTATTGTAATATGTGTAAATATTTATAATTAACTTAATGAATTAATAAATTATTAGTGTTGCCATAATATTAGGAAGCATCAGCCCCCCCCCCCTCACTCTCGCCCCAATAATATCATAGGAAGAAAAAGTAAAACAGCTAGGTTGGGAGGTATTGTCAGAAAGGAGGGAGAAAGCAAGACTGCATTTGCTATTCAAAGCTTATACGGGGCAAAAACCATGGATTGGAATTAGCTACAAAATGCAAAAGCCCAGTTATATAGATAGATGGGATCACCAATTCAAAGTGAAATATAGAAAACAAAAAACAGATGTTGGCAAATTCTCATTCCTAAATAGGACTATCAACGACTGGAATAATTTACCTGTGGGGGTGTTTGGAGGAAATCCTCTTCAAGAAAATAAATTTAGGTCAAATCTGAAAAAACGTGTGAAGTGAAGTGGATATTTTTTAATATAAATGTGTTTCCGAATATAAAAAACTAAAGTGATGTGAAGTGTTTCTCTTTTCTCTTTCAGGGCATCCACAGAACATGTTTATCTTTCTTTAGTTTATAATTATGTATATTTAATTATGTATCTGCCACCGGGCTTGCGCCCAATTGTAGATTATTAGCAAATACAAATACAAAAGGCAATAATAATAACATTAATATATATATATATATATATATAAATAGTTTTTACGAAACTTATTCATCACGCACAAAGTTATATGGAAAATAAGAAATAAATAAGAAAAATAATAATATTTTTATCTTCTGTTATTCATGGCTCCTGATCCGGGTTTTCATTATTTTCAGCAGGTGTAACATTTTTAACAACGAAGTTTTGTTTTTTAATTTATTCTGTAATTTGTTAGTTTTTACAATGAGCAAAGCTTTAACTGACGAAATTTGCATCCTTCCCCTATCCTCTGTGAAGTCATTATTCATAATAGAAAATCTGAATACTGACGATGTCCCTGATAAACAAAATACATACTCAATTAGTTCAATCAAATTTCCTCTTTGTGGTACTGAAAATTTTGTACAAATAATAATGTTCTCTGCTCCAGGTTTTTTTAAGGTACTATTAAATAATGCCTAGTAAATGAATACTTGAAATAATTTAATTTTATGCCTCAGACTAGTTGAATATAGTTAAACAACACAAACAAGTTCTATCTATTGATTACATTCATATTGCTCCGTCACGCAAAAATTGAAGATTGAAGCGTACAAACTTATGGTATTCCTGTAAGTTGTATGCAGTTTGATGGTTATAATATTTCAAAATGCACGGCCCACAGTCGCAGTGTTAGATAACCCTAATTAAAACTCAGAGTTGCTAAACTTCTGACACCACTTATGAGTTTGAGAGCCAGGTTAATCGACATTGGTGTTCATTACTAGCAGTGGACAAGCTACAGTGTCTTAAATAGCAAAATTGATTAAATTAGCGAAAACATTCAAACGTTAATCAATGAACTTACATGAAATAACACACGTAATGTGAATATTCGTGATTCTGGCCACTGTAAAGTGAGCTTCTTTATCCTAATGTTATGATTTTGGTTGTGGACAGTAGATCCTCTTCCATAATTATATCCGCCGACGTCCTGCAGCATAGTTAAGAGTCGTTGCCTCGCACCAAAGAGGATCCGGGATCGAATCCTGGCGTGCGCTTGGATGTTGTCTTTTTTGAGTAACCATATCGTGATGCTCCTACGTGGATTTAAGTTTCCCCTAATAGTGTAAAGACGCTAAAGACTTAGAAGTATTAAATGCATTTCTGTAATTAACGTACAGACTGATATTGCGAATCTCAACAATGGTTACGATCCATTTTTTAGGCTAACATCACCAGATTTCATTTAAACTTAGCATTCGAGTTTATCACTTGGTGTTTTCTGTGTGTCGTTCTCGTTCTCCCGCGTTCTTCATCACGTGACGAAAGCTATAAAGCTAGCAGATACGTTTTTGGTATTTATTTTACCACTAATTTATTGTCTGTATTTTAGCATCCCCCCCTTTTCAATTCCCTTCCTATGCTATTAAAGGGGAGTTGCCTGTTTCAGGATCACCCTCATGTAGCCTGTTAACCAAAAAAAAAAAAAAAATAGCCAACTATCTCCTAAAACTGGATGAGACACGGAGAAGGGAATTCTGCGACCCCACAGCAAACTCCTCTTCCGTCATTCGGAAGGGAGTGAGCGTAGTACCCAAAAGCCCGACCTACCTGATGCAGGTTTTCTAGGCTTCTTTCTGCATCTATTTTAGGTGAATTCCCTGGTAGGATCCTTAAATTATAACCCGGGGTCTCTAGTTAACCCCAAACAATATGTGTGTGGGAGTGTTGTCTCACAAGTATTTCTCCCAAATTGATTGCGGGGCTTGCCTTGGGATTGCCTCGTACTCTCCCATTTTTTTCTAGGTTTTCACAAGCTGAGGCACCTTCATCAATTTTGGGCGGTGTACGTACTGGGGTCGAAGTCCTTGGGCATACGGAAAGAGTTTTCCTGCTGATTCCATTGGATCATTCGGCCAACTGCAACTGATGAAGATACGGAGGAGGGAATGCTGCGACTTCACAATAAACTCATCTCCTGTCATTCGGAAGGGTGTGAGCATAGTACCCAATAGCCCGACCTACCTGGTGCAGGTTTTCTGGGGTTTTCACTGCTTCTCTTTTAGGTCAAACACCAAGTATGATTCGCAAACTAGTCAACACATCCCCCCTTACAAATTCCCTTCCTATGCTAATAATGAAGACTCCCCATTTATTTGATCACCCTCGTGTAGCTTATCATCCAAAAATTCCTGGTAGAGGGAACAAATATAGTATATAGACAAGAAGTAGAGGTCTTATAATTACAATAATATCAATTAATTTTCGTATTTAACATAATATCACAACACTTTGGGTAAAATTGATCTAAATTGGTCTTATGGTCTACGCTATACCATATTTCATTCAAATTTCGCATAAATGAAGATTCATGTAGTTAATTAACCTATGCAAAAGTTTATATCGGAAACAATAGGCTTTTGTTGCGAAGCATGCCAATTCCGATCGCGACGAAGCCCTCCATATTTGGGTCTTTTATTACAATACTGAAGCAAATAGGAGCCTACTGATTTTTATTTCCGCATTTTTGGCTAAGAAAATACCTAGAGATGTTTTGCGGACGAAGAAAATAATTCTGTGAACGCATATCTGACAACCGGAATGCAAAGGTTTCACTGGAAGTTGCACCCCAATCTAAAATTTTTATCAACCAATAAGGATGATAAATCTAAAAATTCGATATTTCATTTTCCTTTGATTTTTGGAAAACATGTATTAATAGTTAAATAAAATCTTGAATAAGCGCAATGAGATCCGCACAATACCCTTGTAGATAGAATATAGCAAATATAAGGTATAAGAAACGCATTAAATATAGGTGATAGACATGACATCCAATTCCACGATTTTGATTCAAATTTCATATCCTATGCTGCTAGACTAAATTTTACATAGTCTAAATTAATGTCACATAATTTTGTGTTTATGTTTATATTTAATTTGCAAACGCATCTGAATTGTTATACTGTTACAATATGAGTTAAATTTCCTTACCTTCGCTGAGATAGCGATTTATGACATTTACGGCATAATGGCCGGAAAAGAACCTGCACGCTGAAATGTTTACTATCGTATAAATTGCGAGGAAATACTGTATATTATAGAAAAAAAGTCTTTTAAAATCTAGGATATTGACGAAGAGCTCCACGAAATTGCGTATAGAGAGCTCGTGTTCCTGCATAGTAATTACTAGTTCAAGTATCCAGGGTCTTCATCGCAGGAATAAATTGAATTATTCAAGATCCTAGCTTAACTGGAAAGTTTAGAAGTTCAGCTTCTAAACAATGATATGATTAAACTAAACTTTTGCTGTACCTTGGAAGCTGTTTCTGTTTTCTATACTAATCTTTAATCACTTAATACTCTAATTTGCTACAAAATTTGAATAAAAATCATAAATCATAAATAAGGCATAAATTGGTCTCAATTTAAAAATTGATTTGTTCATAAAAATTTCAAAAGAAGACACAGAAGTAATAAAAAATGCCAAATAACAAAATTTAACACTTGTAATTACACCATTGAAATGTAATATATTTCTCAATAATTTTACAATAACTATGATAATAAATTTTAGAATTATTATAACCATAATAATTACTATATAATTATAAAGCGTAAGAATTTCCACAAAAATATTATATTTCGAAACACGGCTCCAAACAGAGACCAATTTCACATTTTGGGCACCAATAGCGACTCTTCAAAATATTAAAAATTGCATTCATGCATCAAACCATCACAAATTTTTACAAATTAATTTAAAAACTCTAAAAAGAAATCTGTGAAATAGCGAATTCTTCAAGGTTACATAATGAACTGTTGCAATTTATTAAAGTAATAGACTGTTATTATGAAATTAAAAAATTACTGTCGTCAATTTTTTAAGATTAATATAACTTAATTTTGTAATCAGATGTAAATGTAATTGATTAATTATAAATATTTAGTCTCTAATGGCCGTAGAAGTTAATGCGGCTCTAAATAAAAATAACATACATGAATAAAAGTTCAAGTTTAAAAAACCTATTCAGAACTAGTTTTTAGGTGTAGTGATTATCGCCGCTTCCTCGCACCACAGAGGTCCCGGGTTCGAATTCCGGCACGGTCTTGGACGTAGCGTTGTTTGAATAGCAATGCTCTAGCTTAGATATAAGTTCCCCGTAATTGTATGCAGTCGCTAATGACTTTAGCTGATGGTGTGACTTTAAACAGAAATTAAAAAATTAATAAACACCGAAATAAATGGGGATCTACAGGAAAATGTAAACATAGCTTAACGGTTTATTTAATGAAGGTTTTCCTCTATATTTCTGACTACCATTTCATTAGTTTCTTAATAGTAATGAATATTAAAAAAGACTATTTTAGTCACCACAATGAATTTTGAATTTCGGTCAAGTAGCCTTCGGATTATTTAGGGAAAACGTATGTTCGTTTTATCGGGAAGCGAACAAAAACTCTATCACGCAGTATTAATATAAAACAAAGTATGTTTGGCCCGTTTCTCTCAATATGATATATTGATAAAAATCATCTTACGGCTGTTAATAACAAGAATGTTTAATTGCAAAAAATTCGGCAAAAACAATCTAAATCAAGCTGCCTGAAGATGGTCGAAAGGCAGTTAGACGTTACTTGACACATCCGACCAAAACTAGAAGACTTCGAGATGCCATGAGATTCTGGACGAAGAGTCAGTGGCAATGGCAGATGACCAAGCAAAAGGTATTTCAGAATATGGGTTATGAGTAATTTTAACTTTAAAAATTCTTCGAATGACAGAGCCAATACGGACTGTTACGTTTCTCGAGACTTTGCGTTCTGCTTCTGAATGGTCTTTGTGAAGGAAGCCGTCTTGGTCGTTAGACTGGCTCTCTAGGGGAACTGTAATTAGCGGCTCTTGTATTCACTATCTCACTATGAAAAATCATCCCAGATATATCCGTCTCCAAGCATTAATCAACTTTCGCTATGTTATCCTACAAACAACATTCCACGATTAACATTTCTAATTTTAAAAGGCCTCGATAAAAATTGAAATCATTATACAGTATGTTCTCAAGGAGCTTACGGCAGCCTTCTGCCATATTCATCTTCTACCTTATATTGCAATCATACAACAAAAATTAATTAACTTGTGTGTTATTTTAAGTCTATAAATAATTTAAATTTGATAACAAAATAATAAAGAAAACTATAACTTTCTGGAAAAACTTAACGTTATTTACAATATTAATTGTTTATATTGTAATGCACTGTAAAAACTTGCATAAAAAACATAAAAATAAACGTCAAGCTAGGCATTTTTAAAATACACATATAAAGTAAAAATCATAATTTAGATTGGCAAGTTGTGGAAATTAGGAATTTATTTGCTTCTCAATAATTAAGAGCGAAATGTTTCATATCAGGTACAACCACAATGCACTCGATTGCAAAATAATACCAGTAATTTACATAAAATATACGACACTTTTTTACCGCATTAATTTAATTTTTTGAACAGTTTTATTAGCCATTCTTAAAATTTGACGGCCTACATTCCTTACTCATTGTTATTATCCACATCTGTAATGGTGTTATTCCTTTAAAAATGTAAGACTGTTATTTATTTATTTTATTTTTATTGAAAACTATGCTTTATATTTTAACGACATGTTATGCATTCAAAATAAATATTGATATTTAGCTTTTTTAGTCCAGCTACCTGATGAAGTCCACAAAGATGGACGAAACTTCGTAATTATATTTAATAAATTTCAATTAAATTTCTTACTGACAAATTTTCTGTACCGTTTATATATTAAATATATTGTTCATCGAGTTTTTTCTAAATAGTATTATTCAGTGTTAATAATAATGAAGGGTGATTACAGACTAAACAGATATTAGAGGAGTAAGCGCCATAAGAAAAACTAAAAGGAACTTTATTTTGGCTTATAGAAGAAAAAAATCATGAAAATGATAGTTCCAGAGTTTATAACAGTCTATCTTCTTTCAATGAAGAACGTGACTAACTGCAGCCACAAACAACATCTTTACTAATGCCAAATTTGGAGTTAACATTTATTTTTTATTTTTTAAATTACCTCTATGGCGCCAATCGGCACACATCCAAAAGTAACATAACATTCGCTTTTAGATGCATGGATCACGTCGCCCTACCAATATCTATTTTACATTACCAACTAAAAATAGAATCCTTAAAATTTTAATTAAATTTCACAACAAAAAAGTATGATCAACTATCAATTGACCCTTGGAATACTAAAGACCCTTTTTAAGCTTCCAACGACTACCAAGCGGCCCATCGGGACACCATTACCATTACCAATTCCTGCTCTCGAAAACCTGGTATTAAATAACATAAAACACTCGAAAAATTTATCTCGAATTGATTATATGTTTGGAGACTACACAATGTTTGTCAACGTAAGTTTAATATTGGAGATGTGCCTTTGATTATGCTTGCACAATGTAGCAAGAATTGCAATCAGAACAAGAGATTTTGCTTTAGGTCAAGTGGATCCTTGCGAACATTTATCAATAAGGAAAGTTTATTAGAAGAGCTCTATAGAAATGATGGGAATTCTTTGAAAATTTGTATAAACTTGTGATAAATAAATTTATAATAAGGGAAAACTAATAGTTCAATGTGTTTATCAATAAAATTTAAGGGTCATTCACCAGAAATTTTTGTCAGTATTTTAGCTACTTAATTTTGTAATTTGTACATTTTAAATACACGTATATGTTATTAGTTTCAAATCCATAACTATATATCGAAATTAAAGTGCTTTAAATAAAATGTACAGTAGGAATATTAATCTTGAAGCATAACTTGTGTAAGTATTATTATTTTCTTTTTTCGTTTTCTACATTTAGTTTTTACTGGAACGGTCGCTGTCATGTTCAAAACACATCCATGCGCTTACCGGGATTTGAACCAGGGATAAATTTCTTGAATTATAATTACTTGAGTAGATTAGGGAGGATGTGGTATTTATGCGGATATGAAAAGGCTTGCGCAAGATAGGGTAGTATGGAGGGTTGCATCAGACCAGTCTTAGGACTGAATACAACAACAACTAATTTAAATTATAAAACGACGAGCTAAAAATCGAATGATGTTTCTGCAACCCATTCCTCATTATTCATTCACTACCGAGAATAATTAGGGACAATATTTTTGGCAGGCTGCGTGTTTAAATGTGTTCCATACATGCATCACTCGGTTTGAGTTACACAAGAACACATTTACTGTCACACTCAAATAAAGTAAGCAAAGAAGAAAGTTCCAGAAGTTGTAAGATGCACGTAATTTATGCGAACTAGAGGCACCTGCATTTCTAAAATATTTATTCCTTCATCCGTCCCGCACTTAGAATAAACTTTACTCTTGGCGAACGCTTTGAATTTAACATTTTCTGGTCGTAAAGCGGACTTATGAAATTGTCATGCAGAGTCACAGACTGTTGAAACATCGTCCGGCTAAAAATAAACGAATTCTTACCATTGGGATTACTGTTATGTAACCCGTCACTCTCAAAAAGAGGGAAAAGAGATTCTCTCAAATTTTAATTCTGAATCAGGACAAAATTGTAAAAAATAATTCTTAATAAATTGATTTGAGCTACTAATTGATAAATATTTCTAGTGTAGTTATATTCGCAAATTCTGGATAATAATGAAGTTCAGGAAGCGGCACAAGGGTATTACTGTGTTTATCCTGATAAATACTTGTTATTGCGTAAAGTTTGCAGCTTCTTCCTCAAATAATTGTCGAAGTTGCTTTTGATGAATATTAACGATTTCTAATGAGTATTTTTTTTATCGTAACTAAGATTGCCTGTAGCAAAAATAAGATTTGAAGTCGATGGTCAATCAGATCAAGGAGGAGAAATTACATAAAACAAGTCAATAAACTATAAACTTTGAATTATACCTATGTACTGTGGAATATAAGCTATTGAAGAGGTTGAATGCATAATTAAAATACAAACCAAGTTAAATTAATCATTTTTATTATAAAGGTTAACATTAATCAGACACAAAAACTGTTAAAGATAAAATGTAATGTTCATATTTAATCATTCACCCCCCCTCCCTTTCCAACAAACACTCAATGATTAAGTATTGCCTAGTTAAAACTAATTAATACAAAAATTTAAAATTACTAATACAAGAAAATTATTAATTTACAATTCATTAATAACAAATAGAGTTAAAATAATTCATTTGAATATAAGAATTATTTAGCTATGTTATAACTATATTTTGGAAATATGTTCACTTCATGAGAATCAAATTGTACTTGTAAAATGCATCAGCTTTAGAAATAAAAATATCACAGTCTCTATAAGAGTCAGTTCTAGCTATTTAAGTTTGTAATTTCCATAGAGTCACTTCTTACTCTAACAAATACACAAATTAATCTCAAACAAATAGTAATATTCTATCACTATCTTGGGGTGAACTGAGCCCAGAATGGAGGAGGAGTTTCTATGATTCCTGGTATGTGGATTTCTGGCGAAGGAATTTCACAGCCCTTTCCATTACTTATTGTAAAGTTTTGTAACAGAGCAGAAAACACTAGGAACAAATTTTGTCTTGCAAATGTTTCACCTGCACAGAGACGTTTACCTGCAAGAAGTTAAATTTAATTAACAATGTATATTAGGCAATAATTTGATGTCATTATTAATGTTTGAACCAGCAAATATATTTACAGCAGATAAAAATAGCAAATTTCTCACTGTAACATCATATGACTATTAAACAATTATTTTGGACTATACCTTACTTGAGTGTTTATACAAGGCCTGCTTTTAAAGTAAGTATATAAAGAAATAGAAAATTAATATGCACATATTTTATTACAAATCATAGCTTAAACTGCAAAATACTTTTCCATATATTCACCAATGTTATTCAGGTAACATCATAATGGGAAACAAGAATATATTACCATAAAAACAGATGAGATCTGTGTTGAAAGCCAAGTCTGTACTTCCTGTTTCACATCATCATTGTTGATGAGAAGTTTTCCAACAGGATCAGGCTGGTCAAATTGTTTCCAACCAAATGGCATGATCAGATCTTGAGTTTGTCTGAAGGTGTGTGGCTGAGCATTGTCATCAATCAAAATAATTCAATGTGATAGTATATGTTCTATATTGCACAATGGAGCTGTTTCACAATATACATCTTTCTTGATAGTTGAATTCCTGGGCAAGATTTCAAACAAACAAAATACCTTGTCTGTCACAGAAAACTGTGCTCACGTTCTTGCTAGTGAATAGTGTCTTAGTTTCATCTTCATCGACAATGCTGCATACTTTTACTGCTTAGATTGTTGGTTTGATTCTGAAGTGAAGTGACACACACATGTCTTATCAACTGTTACTTTGTGCATTTGCAAATCATTGCCTTCATTGGCATATTGTTTGAGACCTCATAGTCAGGTTATCATTCACTTGTCATTTCTAAGCACTTTACCCAAAGAAAACATGAAGTGGTTATTGTTTACATCTGCATCTAGCTTCCTAATGAATGGAGGATGTGATAACATATTGCAAAACTCACAACTGCAGCAGCAAAGTATTTAAACAGTGCTTACTTCCAAAACAACCCATTACATAAATAATATGAATTAGCCCTTTTATTGGTTACATACTATTGAGTTCACATAATTTATTCAAATAAAAAGTCAAATTTTAAAAAGGAAACAGTAATTAATTGCTTCAGAAAATGACATTGTCATATTAATTAAAACAATAAGAACAGGAAAGAGAGATAGAAAGTTGGTGACAGATGGCAGGCACTTTGTAGGAATGGAAGTTCTAAATTTTTGGTAGCACCGTCCCCTTCATCCAAGTTTTAGGAAGACATTTCCAGTGATATCGGCCAACCAACATATGTTTAAGGAATAATAAGATAACAAAATAGTAATAAATTTGTAGTAGTCATAACTGGCAGGGAGGTATGAAAATTCTCCTTTATGTAGTTCCCTTCCAATCATCTACTATCAATTAAACTTAAGTAATTTGCTTTACCTGCTCCAAAAGGAAGTGAATAATCCTTTTTCTTTAGTTGTCCATTTTCATCAAGAAATCTTTCAGGTCTGAAAACTTCAGGATCTCCCCAAAGTTCTTTGTCCATATGCATACTACAAAGGACAGTTAATACTACCGAGTCCTGAAATTCATTAAATATTTGCAAATAACATTTTTTTTTCTTATCAATATAATAGTATAATATGACACACAGGAAATCAAGAGCTATAAACAATGGAATCAGTTTAATAATAAATTACTATAACTTAGACCCTAACTGAAATGTTATATTTCTTTCAACTTGAGATAATGGAGCTTGTGCATCATATTATAAATCCTATTTAATTCAACTTCTATAACTTATTTATTTCTTTTTTCATAAGAAGCAATAGATCATATATTTTACTTCTGCCTCTACTACTACTATTAATACAATTATCACACAGTACATATTTCAGTAGATGAAAATATATAATGAGAATGACTATATGTATAGAATTCTTAAACTGAGTACATTGGTTTTCTTTATGTTGCTCAAAAAGGATTATTTCTATTATTTTTAATTTCAATATGACATGTAACAGTGTTTTTAAATAAGATCTCAAAAAGATAAAATAATATAAAATATTCTGACGTCGCCAAATTACTAGAAATTGAGGGGTTGTGAACTTTCAAAGTTATTGTGTTCAAGTTTGTAATTTATAATTATACATTAAAGTTTATGAGGAGAATATTGTTAGTACAGCTCATCCCTTGAAATGTTAAGTATGAAAACCTATTGAAAATAATACAATAATTTATAACCTAAAAAGGAGGCATGTGTTTATTCTTATTAGAGTATTGTTATTAATATGGTCAGTTGTATTAGTTTGATTAATTACAAAAAGTTGTATAAATATAATCAATAATTTTAATAATTACCTTTGGAATGAAGTATCCTTTAAGATATGTATCTTCTAATGCTTTGTGTGGAACAGAGAGTGGTGCAAGAGTTCTTTGCCGCATTGACTCCCTCAAAAATGATTCTGTGTATGGTAATCTGAAATTACATAATTATATATTTTGAAATTCCATCTATAGCACAAATTAATCACAAAATATTCCAGTATATTATCAACAAATATTTATGTTAGACTATGAATGATATTTTGTGGTATTATGGTATTCGAGATACAGTATATAAATTGCGCCAAACCTCAGAATGAAACATGAATTCCATATATGTGGGACTGCATTTTAAAGAGTTAAAAATTTGATAATAGACTGCCTATATTCATTACAGTTGAGGCTGACTTAGTAGCACTTGGTGGCTAAAGCTAAGGTCCTAACTTCAATCTGTGACCATTCTTCTCTATACCTTGAGCATATGCCTTTCTCTAATCATATTTCTACTACTGACCCATATGCATTGAAACCAGGTACTGTATTTGGAGGAAGCGGGAAGCTTCGAATGCTAGTCATAGGGTGGTACTTGCCCTCAGCAGAGTTTGACATTTGGCTCACCTGGGGGAAAGAGGCTACCTTGGCTGGAAGTACCAACTCTACTATTAAGGTTGAACCTGGGCAGCATGGTGGAGGGGTACTAGCCCTTATCAGGGCTATAGGGTCACCCTTATGTGGGAAAGAGGCTACCCTTGACTGGCTTAAAGAGCGGCACAAGGTTGACCTGAGCCTTCAGCAAAAAATACAGGCAGATAGGGGTGAGTTTAGCCCAGCTGTCACTCTACTGGGTGGCAGCCTGGCTCACAATTGGGTTGGACTCTGTTGGGCACTGACATGTGCTCAAAAACCCATGGAGGTGGTGCTAGCAAGTCGGTGCCAGGGTAAATGTAGGGGGCGGACCAAGCCCAGCATTTGAATGGGGGCTCTGTATGCCAAAAATGCGCCTTCACCCTGTAAAGCCTAACGACACACATGGGGTCAGGTGCTGGTCCCATCCAGTCCTGAAAACTAACTACCAAATGACCATCTGCATTATTCAGAGTGCATTCCTACCTTTATTCCATATTTCTATATTTAATCATTACCTAATTACTCCATCTGTGAGATTTTGTCATGATATAATATTATTATAAATGATTCTGAAGTGAAGTGACACACACATGTGTTATCAACTGTTACTTTGTGCATTTGCAAATCATTGCCTTCATTGGCTAGCCGATCACTGGAAATGTCTTCCTAACTTTCTGATGAAGGGGGCGGTGCCTCCGAAAATTCAAATTCTCTAAACCTCACAAGGTGTCTACCATCTATGAACCTCAGGTAAGTCATCTTCTTTCTATCTCTCTGTCCTTTCCCCATTAATTATATATATATATATATATATATATAAATGAAACATATGTAATGTGGCAGTCACATACATTGTATAGTAAGTAAGGATAGTAAATGAGGGAGAAAGACAGGAATTTTGTAATAAATAGAATGTAGAATGTAGTTGCCTAAAAGTCATGAACTAGAACAGCTGATAGGTGATCAATTGCATAAAAATGTGGAGGAGAAAGTGAAAGTTGTAAATAGGAAAGTAGAGATGGTAGAGGATAAAGTAAAAATAGGAACCATTTTTTAGAGTTTAAGTTTAATGATGTACATAGTAATTTAGAGATGACAAAGAAATCATGTAGCCAATGAAATGGTGGATTATTTTCAATCACACATAGAAGAGGAGAGTATTTTTAGAAACAGTAATTTTTATAAAAGTGTTTAACTTAAGATAGATGAAAACTGTGTCAATGAAAACATTAATGATAAGAGCAGGTTGTTAGAAGTATTGAATTTATTGGAAAATAATTTTACAATTAAATGTGGACTGGTAGAGGATGATAATATGAATATTGATGAAAGTGGATTCAATGTGAATATGAATTTTAAAGAAAAAGATAAATGTGTTGAAAAGTATAATGTGAAGTGAAACAAAACTTTGTTAATTAAAATGTGATATCATGATATAAGTAAGGAAATAAACTGATTTCTTCAAATAAATAACTTATAAATAAAAATATAGCACGTAAAACAAAGAAATTCTCAGGAAAAGTGTACAAGAAAAAATTTCTTGAGAGAAAAATCAGATGTACATTGAGAAATTTGTTTGTAATTTTCAGATGTTGATTCAGGGCACTGAAATTGTATATCAGAAAAAAAAATTATTATGTTTGTTGAAACTGAGGAGGCACATGGTATCCAGGAAGCAAAAGCTAAAGATTGGTATCCTGATATAATTAAGCAGTGAAGTTTACAACAAAATATTAAAGTTGTCTGTTTTTAAAAAAAGAAATAATTGTAATTACCCTTAAAAATGTGTTTATGTTCTGAGTATTTTGTTGTATTCTAAATAAGTTATTGTATTTTAAATATTCATTTTTTCATTATTTAATTTTGTAAATGTTTGTGTTGTATTATGTGTGAAACAGAAAATTGTTACTAACCCTTAATAGTCACGTCAGGTCAATGTGACCAGACCTATTTTTCAATCTTTTGTGTTTACACATCTATGCAGAGTTTGTAGGAAACCTGCCTCTATATCCTCTGTTTAAACATGTTTTAATTGTTGGTGAGATTTCCTGAGTGTAGGTTCTTCGTTTACCAAGTGAACTGATACTTTGACCCGAGGTGACTGCTTGTGTCAGTGCAATTTTCAGCTACACCACATAACAAACACTTGCAGTATTTTATCATTTACTAAATGTTATGGGAATTAATTCCTATATTATTTATAGAGAAAACAAGCATAGCGAAAATATAACCGTTAAAATTGAGAGACGATCGTACCTCAAAAATTTAGCAAGTCAGTTGGTGCTTGCTCATATTATGAGATCTTAAAGCCCCATTATACCACATCCACTAAAATTATGTTTAAAACCCTATTTGGGAAAATATGGTGTAGTTATTTTAGATTCTACAACCATTCTGCCAGCAGAAACATGAAATTCAAATAAAAAATGAAGAAGATGCCACATATGCCTAAGCACAAATATCTCAAAGTATTCCACAATGTGTTGCACTTGCCAGAAATACAAATGCAGAAATCACACAAAAATATTTGTACAAACTGTCAGGAGTAATATAAGACTGATTACTTTATTTTTTTCATTATTTTGTAGGAGTGTTGATGTGAAATACAAAAAAAAAAAAAACTAAATTAGAGGAAGAGAATTTTCTGTAATATTTTTCTTCATGTAATAAAATAATTATCTTTGTACTCTATATTTTGTTGTGTGATTGTATATTATAGTTTTGGTATAAAATATTAATGTGTATTTATTGAATTTTGTGCCAATTTTTATTAATTAATATTTCAGATCATATTGACCCGAGGTGAATGTTTGTGTTACTTGGGACAGGTGACTACGCAAGGGTTAAGAGAAACATTGTAATTGGGTTCAGGTAAAATGCTTAATTAATTGTGATTAGATTCAAGGGAAGTGAAAATATATTGTAATTTCTTGAATTATAACTTTTGATTTTGAAATCTGAAATTTGTAGAAGAAACTTGTAAGAATTTTGTATATATTTCCTAGCGGTGTTGTCACATAGGAAATAAGGTACTAGTGTTTGTGTGTTTTAGGTTATGAAAAATTGTAGTACAATTTTTTATGTAATTGGGTGTGAAGATGATGTAACATGTAGTTACATCCCGTCCCTGAAAGCAGCTTACATTGTCAGTTTTATTGAGATATGTTGACAGAAGAATTGTTGAAGGTGCACCCAATGTGGAACTGTGTAAACCTGTGAATATATTAGTAGTTGTCGATGAACTATCATGGAGTATAGACATTGTTGGGCTTGTGAGAAATCATGACTACAGAATCATGTAGTGAGATGCCAACAAGAATTGGTATGTGATTGTTGGTTGATTATGTTCTCATTGTTGGAATGAAGCTGAGGCGAAAAGCGGAGAAACCAGCGGAGAAACTTATATATATATAAGTGAGAAATGTAACATGGCATTGAATCTCAGTGTTGCTATTCTGGGCAGAGGAAAGTTATTCAGGTAAAAAGAACATCTCATGTGCCAACTGGCATTATATCATCTCAGGAATGGGAGATGAAGATTACATGACTTATCTTCAATTGAGAGTTGGTGTCACATTGCCAGTTATAAAGGAGAATGTCAAATGTTCAAGAGCCATATGCATTGAGTGGTTGACCAACATGAGGTGAAGTCCTGTTCTACTAACAGGAAGAGGGATAAGGCTCTTGAAATATTGATATGGTCCTAACTATCCTATGGAGACAATAAATCTCAATTTAAGATAAGTCAGTCTCTATTCCTCTTTCCATAATAATATGTTAATTCGTCTACGCCTCATCAGTCTTACCTCTGTCTGTCATCCAGGGTAGGAAGTCGCCCATGTCCAACAATTTCATCCAATTCTTTTTGTACCTTTTCTTGAAGTTCTGGGTAATATGCAGCATAGATTAAAGCAAATGATAAAGTGGTAGAAAGTGCAGTTGAAGTCGGGAAAATGAAGTCAAAGAATGTTATCACCAGCTGATCAACTGAAACCATAACAATAAAAATATTAGTATATGGAATTATATATATATATATATATAATTATATAATTAAAATTGTCATTCTATTGACATCTTGTTTCAAATCAAAAGAAAACTGTTGATTGGATGATCATACTGTCAATGATTCACATAAATGTAAGAGTCATTTAAAAGACTATTGAAATTTATAAATGATTTATTAACATTTGTAATGGTGTTTTCTGATGTTTCGTTGCAAAAAAGGAATCCAAACTTCCAATACTTTGTCTTCTCTGTCTTCAAGGAGAAACTTTAAAAATTAGAGGTGGGTGCACAATTTGTTTATTCCATCAAAAATAAGTCTAATAAATCAACCTATTCCAGAGTCAACTATCAAGTCCTTCATATCTGATTGAGTACAATTTTGAGGAACTCACTCTATAATTATTTGGGCCAAAGAGACAGCTGCTGTTTGATTAAGTTACAAAAATATTATTGTATGGAATAAGTACATTACGGTTTGTAATTTTGAACACTTTCTTAATTTTAGGAATGTGAAACCTGAACCAGATGGTTCAAAGTTAGTCACTTCTAGTAATTATGTGCAAAATCATAACTACTTAAGTTGAATAAAACTTTTCCTTATATATTCATCATAAGTAGAAAAAATCATACAAGCTCAATTTATTTAAGGTAGATGATTTATAAAATATGCTTACTTGAAAATGTTGAAGGTAGTTCATCTTTTTCTAGTTTCTTTAATTCTGATATGTACACGTCAACAAAATGTCTCATATGATCAGCAGAATATGATTTTTCTTGATCATCAATAGCAGCCTAAGCACATAAACAAAATATGAATAGAAATATGCATGTATGCACAATAAGCTGTCTTTGAAATAAACAAACCATAATTAAAGAAAAAACTCCTTAAAAAATTAATAATTTTTGAGCCAATGTTAAGTAACTGAATTTAATCCCAAAATATTAGATTGAAAGAAGAAATAAAACAAATCAAGTGACCTTTCAAATGCATTTTCAATTAAAGTTCTACTTTTAAATGTAGAATAAAATTATTGTTTCTCATTAAGTCAGCAGCAGCATAAAATGCTGTAGTTATCTAAATAATAAAGCAATTCTTGTGAAATAATCATAGTTATTATAATATTAGTAATAGAATATAATGAAGCATTGTCAAAGTTTACAGTACTGTAATCATTAATAATGTAAGAAGAAAAACACATTAATAGTATTAATCCTTTGTGGTCATTTATCTACTCTCAGTCACCAAAGCTTTTTTACCGTTTCGGTCATATGTCTGCTCTTAGCTACCACAGCAAGCTCTATTCATTCATGTATCAGTTCATAATTTCTCTGGAAGTTTATGTCCAAGCAACCTTGCCATGATACAAAACATTGCAATCAGAAATATCATAACTCAATATGAACTAATGCGGTTGTTTCACACTCGCCATGCAAAAAGCTGACCAATTAGCAAGTTCATATTATTTTATGAGAAAATCTTTCAAATGATGGAGAATGATTTTTTTCTTCTGGGGATTAGAGATCTATACAATAAATAGCTACATCTTATATAAGATGTCACATTATATGTTTGTTCAAAATTGGTCAAACAGCTTGTAGATGATTTTCATGAAGGAGCTTCTTTGAAACTAGGAAAATCAGTATGACGCCCATGTCCAAATTTAATATGACCACAAACGATTAAATTTCTTTAAACTATTAATGTTTATATCCTCCATAATAAATCACGTTTTAAGTATGGTTGGATGTAATGATCATTTTAAAGGGTAACATAAATCCTCAAACCAGATTTAATAATATGTGTAGATTTAAATAATATGTTTTCTACATATTATACCTTTAGAAAGTCCCTTGTGTAGAATGCTCCTCGTTTACCATCATAATAGCCTGAAAGTTTTGGAAAGGCCCACTTTAGCCATGAATAGATCGTTAGAAAACCTCCTGTTGTGTCGCTTGCCTTCTGCAGTAACATTGCATGTCTCCCAACCTTTCGAAGGAGAGCATCTTCAGATCTTGGAAAACGACTCCCCACAAATATCACAAGTAAAGCGTTGATAAAAACTGGATCCAGGGCAAATGGCATGCAAACTGCCCCATCAGAACGAATAACTTCCTACAAGAATTTCAATATTTAATGATATAATTTATATATATATATTATTTAAATATTTATTATTTTAAACTCACAATATTGATAAATTGCAGTGACAATTGTAAAGTTTAAGGATATAGTATTTTCACTGAAACAGGATGATGATGCAACATAGCACCTTGTAACCACTAGGTGATAAAAAAATGAGACATCTATATTTGACTTGAGCATATAAATTAATGTGTACCATTCTGATACAGGAGATTATTCTACATAGCAACTGAACCAATGCAGATTCAGATGTTAAAATAATTTTGTAATTTAAAGGAGCAGAATTACAGATGAATATGACCACGTACTAAGTGGAAAATGCCTGTAAAATGACTGATGATTTTAAATAAAGATTTAAATAGTCAAAAAATTGAAATTGAGTAAGGACTTTCTTACCAGGACTCTATCAATATAAATTAGTAGTTGGTTAACTTCATGTATAGACAGGGATTATTTTAAAACATAGATTAATCCCAATAATATAGTTTTATGTACAATGATATGCTATATTCTTATATTAATTACCTTACTTTAGAGATATGAAAGTAAATTAACAATGTTTAAAAAATGTTTCTAAAGAGTACCAACCTCATCTTTTCTATTTCCTTTAATTAAATCAATAAGATCGAGCAACTCTGCATTAATTTCCAGTTCAAGGGGTGCTGATCTTCTCCCAAACCCATAATCCCTCATATGACGTAAAGCAAATCTCCGTTGCTCATGCCAATGTGGACCATCCACAAAGAATATGCCTGCATTAAATCATTCATCTTTAGCATAATTTTAAAGAAGATTTTCTTCATTTAGCTATGACTATAGTAAATTAGTACTAGAACCAACAATAACTTAGTATTAGTTTAAAGTAACTCAATCATACTATTATCACAGTCGATTAACTTCCATGGCTATTATTAAAGAAATTTATTTATTTTATGAAATAACTCTAAGATCTATTATGAAAAATTCTAAACCCATTAACACAATCTTAATTGCTTTTCATATTTCAAATATGAACTGAGAAGTGAGAGATGGCAGAAGTTATAAACAAGTATATTATGCAATAAAATCTATGCATATTTTCAGAGCTATAGCTAATGAGTAAAAAAATATATTTAAAACAGGTAATTCAAAGAATTTTCACTTATATCAAGCAAATATGCTTTTCACTAATCCTTTAATATAGCATCCCCTAAACCATTGCACACTAACTGACATTATAACTTAATTATCCAAGCATCTGCTAGTTTCTTTTTTTGGTTTTACAAATAGATATTGTCTTCTCATAGCTTATTCGTGTCATAGATATGGGTACACTATAAAAATGTCTACTGATTTTAAACTTTTAAACACTATTGCTAATATACTCCAAAAATATAACAAAACATAAGATTGAAATAATGTAGGTTCTTATAACATTACTAAGGCTATTTGAACTTTTTTTATTGTTCAATTGATAAATATAACTATAACATTACCTAATTTTTTCCCATAAGCACGATCTGTCAAAGTAATGTTGTCATATCTTCCTTGGAACTCAGGACGAAAAAGTACTTCTTTTATGGAATCATGATCACATACAGCAACAACAGGGTAACAAGAAAAGTAATATCCAACTATCCTACTCTTGTACTTTTTTGTCATCTCTTCAATTACCATGTATGGATATTTGTAGTTTTTCCAGAGCATTAGTATATAGTTTAAACAAAAAGGAAGTCTCACTGGCCCTAAAATTACAAGAGAAAGAGTTAAACAAATTTTTAAAAATTATATATTGCACTAAATATAATAATGCAAGCTGCTCATATTAAATAATATAGGCAACTGAATACAATTCATTCAAATATCTATTATTTGCACACCTATATATATATATATATATATATATATATATATATATATATATATATATATATGCAAATCCCACTCCAGTCAACAGAATAGGTGTGGAACAGTACCCAATTACCTGATCAACATGCAGCAAGTTAACTGGTTTTTTCTTGTCTTATTGCAAGTTATAATTCTTAATTATTGCCCCAAGACTCTAGTAAACCTTTGGCCACCGTGGTCCCCCTTTCCATATCTCCGTTTTCAATCCCTTTCCTGTGATTTTATATGGAAGTGGGTATAATTTGTATGACTCTCATAATAATAATAATAATAATAATAATAATGAAAATACACCTTTCACTTGATACTGTACTAGAGGAAACTGGAGAAGTAATTGGGACACTTACAGAAAAGACAGCTGTGGATGAAATGTATTAACACAGTCATACAAATTATTTTTATTGATGTGAAGGAACCGTCTGAAAATAAAAGTACATTTGCAAAATTGATAAAGTGGTGAAATTCATCACTGGATATATTACATGGGATAATATTTATTTTTATTTTTAAATATTGCCCCAGAGTAATTTGACTGGCAAGTATGAGGGATTTTATTAACGAAATTAAAAATTGGATCGGCATATTAAATCGAACCGGTTACCAAGTGGACTGAAGTTATATGTCGACTGATTTAATTCATACTTACTAGGAATGCAGGAATAAAATACGGTCTAGGGTATGTTGTTCATGGTGGGGTGGAAAACGACACCACGTGACTATATAAATAATGTACACTTGATTAATACTGGTAGTTTAAATCAATTCTCTAGCATCGCCAAGGGTTATTCTTGCTATTGTATTTTTAAACAATATGCCTCAAGTGATCAATTTTTATGTGGTAGTATATTTGATCATTTATTATTATTTTTTATAGTTTTAATACTCAAGACTTGATTTTACCTCGTAAAATAGAGGTGAAAAAAGGCGTTGAATGGTGGTGGGGGGTCCGCCCGGGCGGTACTTTGTACTTAACGTTTCCGTTTAATGAATAAATTGATTTATTTATTGTATTTTTTTTATTTTGAATATCCAATAAGATAAGAAATGCTGTTAGGCAAACTCAGCTATAAGGCTATGAAAATACTGCGTATAAAAATCTCGACAGGACCGTACAACAGGTTTGTTCAACGCATACAGAAATCTCGCAAGTGGCGGCAATGGTTTGAGATAACTCATTGGGTAGAGAAATTTAGAACTCAATAATGAAGCTGGTTTCAATTTTCTATTCTGTCGAGATTTTTCTATCCTAATTTGAAATAACTGTATTAATTTGTGTCTAACCTAACTATTACTACTAATACGTTTCCGGTTGTAACAGTTGTTTGCATGCCAAGTTGTTCAATGAGGTCAATATTATTGTTACAATCGTCAAAAGGGCGCGGGTCAAGTACCAAAGGCCGGCCTACCGGATGCAGGTTTTCTTGTGTTTGTCCTGCATCAATATTAGGTGTATGACTGGTAGTATCCTTAATTATAACTGGATTGGGAAGTGGAAGGGGGGGGGGGGCAGTTAAGCACTAACTGCCTTCCTCTCCCTTTCAAATTATTTCCTTCCACCCTCATGCAGTCTGTTACGCATATAGAGGCATATGCTATATCTGCCTTAGATCAATTTTAGGTGTGATTGTTACAGCAATTGCTAAACGAGATATTTCGACTACTTGTAAGGGTTGGCAGGGGTTTGTTGTGGCTTACCTGGAGGAAAGTTCTTCGGCTTCGAGGCGGCAATGTGCGCAAAGTAGCAGAGCACCAGGACGACGGCGACCACGACCAGAAGGACCGCCATCGTGTTGTCGACTACGGCTGCCTGAACGTTCCTCTGCTGTGGTCCTCTCCTTTTCTTCTCTTCTCTTCTTCGGCGATAAGGCCAACAGCGACGCCTTGGACTGCGGAGCTCCTGAACTGCTCCGAAACCAGACGACCACTCAACTACTCACGCGACCGATCCCTTTTAAATACTCCAAAGAGGCGTGACTGAGAAACGTGCTCTGGAGCTGGTAAAGGCCACCAGATAACAAATTCTTACTCAGTCCTAATGTATATTATCTGGACGGAATTTGTAAAAACCAGTAGACCAGTTTCATTTCCGCGTAAGAAACTGTCAGCGGATTATACACATGTTAAACTTACTGATATACTTTTTATCTCCGATGGTTGAAGTGAAACCATGGCTCAACACGTGAACAGAATGTAAATAGCACGCACGAGGTGTATAACGCGACGTGCCCAAGAGATTAATTCTCATTATAATAATAAGCGAAATCAAGGCAACAGGAAAATTTAGTAATCACTAATGAGAGCAATTACGTCTGAGAAGAATCCGATTGGTATTTTTTTTAAAAAAATAAGAAATAAACAAAATGAAAGAGCCAAGGGCGTAACTTGGTTTTCGTTTTTCGTCGACCAGGCAAGTGTTACAGTTTAAAAAGTTTTACACGCTTACGAAACGTTTTCAGAAACAATGCAACTCATTCGTCTCAAAATTATAGTTCATTCCTGAATTCTTTCTCCACAGCTGGGCGATATTTATAATAAATTCAAAGCACACACAAGAATATGTCTGATGTTACAATCCAATACTCAAATTTACCATTACAGTATCGTGCCATAAGGAAATCAGATTTTCTTAAGTAATAATTTAATTAAAGTATTTAACTATTGCATTGTGCGCATTTAACGTAAGAAACACAACAAATTGAACTCGATATTTTATAAAAAAAGTTTTTTTCGACATTCATTTATTTTATTTACTTAACGATCTGGGGACCCGGCGTTGCCCGGGAGTTAAAAATTGTATGCGGAAGTCTGTTTTACCCCCTTCCAATCCCTATTAGGGAATGAACTATAAATTGAATTGATTTTTTTATAGTAGAATTAAACTAAGTGGGTCACTTTACACAGGTTTAGAGCCCAATCTCGATTGTTTTCTGGTTAATTTTAAGGTTAGCCCCTACGACTCCACCCCTAAGAACACTCCCCTTCCGACTATGAATGGGGTTGAAATTATACGCTAGCAGTATCGGAGGATACACTATCAAATTAGTTCATCCAAGAATGCATTTATGTGTTAAAAATATTGGACGGTTGTGCTTATATAAAATTTTCCACTCCCGCGCCTAAATCTGGTAGCCGAGTCTCACCCCAACAGTGGTGAGAATACGTGTACCAAATTTGGTCGAAATTGGTCCACTCGTTTATAATTGGATGCGGAACAAACTTACAGACACACCCACTTAACACGTAGATGCATTTTTATTATAGAGATTACCTTTTCTTCGATAGTAATATTTACCAGAATTCAGATAAATAAATGAGTAGAGCCTAGTTATTTAGAAACAGAATTAAATTTGAAAAGAAAATTTCAGTTCATCATGACTTAGCGTTTTTTCCTCACCCTGAGTGAAATAACAAATTAGTGTAAATAAATTCATAAGATATTGTCCCTGCTTTTCAGTTCCTTTCCTACATTATTAAAATTGAATTGCCTGTTTCAGGTTAACCCTGTTACCTCCCCCCCCCCCCACAAAAAAAAAATTATATGGGATGCATATCTGTGGAAGCTTTCCCTTGCAGGCATTTCTACACATTTCTTACCTTCGGGGATGCCTCGTTCTCTCCCTGCTTTCAAGGTTTTCACATGGCGAGGCTACTTTATCTCTTTTGGGAGGTGAATGTACTCTGGGTACAAAGACCTTGGGCATACGGTAAGAGTTGTCCACTGATCCCATTAGATCAGTCGGCCAACTGCCACCTAAAACTGGTGGAGACACGGAGAAGGAAATGCTGAAACCCTATAGTAAACTCATCTCACGTCATTCGGAAGGGCATGAGAATAGTACCCAAAAGCCCGACGACCTACCTGATGCAGGTTTTATAGGTTTCTCCCTGTATCTCTTTTAGGTGAATCACCGGGTAGGATCCTTAAACTATAGGCCGTGGGGGCCTAGTCAACCATTGATCTACCTTCCACACCCCCAATTTAATTCCTTAAAGGGGATTTGTCTGTTTCATGATCACTGTCATGGATCCTGTTACCAAAAAACATAAAATTTTGAGTGTGTTCAACACACTAACATTGCGGCCGTAATGTTGTAAATTGAACACATGCAAAATGTTATCAGTTTATATCCCTTGAATTTATTTATAAGAATTTATTATTGCCCATGAAAAGAGGTTCCAGTGAAACTAACGCAACGTCCTTTGTAATAAAATTTCAAAGGCCATGAAATTGAATTTAGAACAGAATTTAAATATCTCGACTGGACGTACCATAATCTAAATTTTGGAAACAACTGAACATCTTGGCTCTTTATACGATCAAATGAATGCAAAAAATCAATATTTGAAAGGATTATTTTATAAAGAAAATTATTAAGGTATTTTTGTCTGATCAACTCTTAAGTTAGGGAAGAAACGTGGGGTTTATTTTGTATATGTTAGAACTTCTAAGTCAAAATAGCCATTGAAATGGATATTTGATTTTAAATTTGTTCTGACTTATTGGCCATTATATATAATTATTTCCTTATTATGCGAGAGGTAAAATAGCGATTTTGAATTCTACGATATGTTATTTTAATGAAAATGGAATACAATAGTATCTATTTGTTGTATTCCTCAACTTCCGTATCTTATGTGACAGGACACAAATGACAAAGAATATAAAAACTGCGATGATTTATTTGAAATATATTTTGTATCTTACAAAAAATCAATAATAATTGCTAGTGTTGTTATAACAATAATTAGTGGCCAAATTTTACATACTTATAGAAATATAATAAAGTTTTTATGTTTGATTAGAAAAACTGCATAAACTTATAATCTTGCAATACACATTCCGAATTTGGAGTGATACGTGGTCATTGTATCGATTCTTCGGCAATCTTAGTCCCAGTCTTTGCGACTATGACGACACAAACATCCAAGCCCATTCCAAGATTCGAATCCGGGACCCCACGAAGTCGCTCGTAGGTTCTTAGTGGATCATATTATTCGGAAGACCGCCTTTGCAATCAGTCTCTGAAGTTCGAAAAGAAACAAGATTCTGTGTACTGAACTTTCTTCCTCACTCCTGTCAGAGATTAAACCTTTCTTTTTGCATTCACTCAGACCTGTTTTGACTTGCATCAATCATCCCAAGATGTCCTTGCTCACCTTTTCAAACTAATTAATTTCAATTCACATCAAGGTTATTAGACATTTATTCTTATTGCAGCACAAATCGTAGCAATTATGCATTTGTTAATGTCAACGAGTTATATTCAACAAGGCGAAAAAATTTCAGCAACAAGATAAAGCAAAGGGTCGAGTCTCCAGAAACGCATAATTAATAACGTCAAAAATTATACTTGAGCTTAAGCAGAATAAAAAATATATATTTAATGAATAATTAATAAAATTACGGTAAAATAGGTTATACCGCCGAATCTCGGTGGACATACATTAGAAACTTGTTATAACCTACCTGCGGTATAACAAAAATTATGAGTTACTGGTGTGAATTAACATTAAATTGAACACAAATAAAATAAAAAGAATGATCGAAAGTCAGAAACAGAAGAAATTAATTATAATTAAACGTTTCGTCCCAACTTTCATGACCACTTCAGTTCATTATACAAAAAATTACATATACATAGATAAATATTAATAAACAAATAAACTTAGTATTTTTTAGTTACTTACATTAAAAATTTTATTTAATTTCGTGTTCCTACCACAATATCCGGAACCGAAATGAGAAAAAAAGTGTCCTAGAAACAGATCATAAAAGTTATTGTTGTAACTAAATTTTCCTAAGCTACAAGAATTAAATTTCAAAGTTTCAAGAATAGTGATTCATATGCTGAATTTCTGTTTACCAAAAATATTTATCAAATTTTAAGAATTTTTAACAAAATTTAATAATTAAATGACCTAAACACCGTAAATGGCAAAAAAGTTAATCAATATATATCGAATTTTCTCTAAATATGGTAAAACAAGAAAAACATAGGTTATTTTTACTATTATTGGTGGTGAATTATTTTTATAAATTAAATAATTCAACCTAATTCCAGCATATTTACTAATGGCACAGGGAAGGATAAGAATTTAAAAATAGAATTTTTTTTTACAAATTTTCCTTGTGGAATTTGCCTTGTCTAACAAATTGAAAACCAGAACTCTATTATGTCGGAGGGAGTTATTTAATATAAATTTAATGTTCTGCCTGAGTAGATAGATTTTTGAAACCAATTAGTAGATACTTTTTTATGCTAAATTAGTGGGAATGCTCAATTTCATATAGTTAATTTTTAGAAGATGGACAAGAATGGAAAAATGTCAACCGGACCAGGGAATCGAACCCAGGGCCTTGCGATATCCAGCCGCATGCTCTACCAACTACTTTTTTATTATAACGAAAGATAGTAACTACAAGAAAGTTAATAGCATGATTTCTATTCATAAGTAAATTTTAAATTAGTGTGAAAGTTAAGAAAAGTATTAACAAATACATTCTATTTAGATTTGGGAACAATGCAATAAAATCAACTCTTGCATACCAGACTGGTTTGAAATCTAAAGAATATATGCAAGAATTTTCCAAATCTCTCATCACAATTTCAGCAAAAAAATGGAGAAAGATGATTGGAGAACCATTAATCTGATGTTAAATTTTACCATTAAACTGAAAAAATTTAAGTTCTTAATCCGTAATTCAAGTTAAAATTTTTGCCATTTATATTTAAAACCTTCAATACTAAATTATTTGGTAAGAAATTAAATAAAGATAAAACATCTAAAGACATTAAAATGTGATCATTTGGTAAATTTGAGTTATCTAATTTATTAATCATTTTAAAATAATTTCCAACAATAGCTGAAACTATTAATATGTATGTTACCGGATCAATATAAATTTTTTGGGAGGGTATAAGTTTTAGTAATATCGGCTGAAAATTAAATACATTTTGTTAATTAAGTTATTTTTTGATTTCCATCTTTCTTCAAATTTGATTTCGGTTTTTTATTACTAGATTATTACAACCAATATTACCATTTTCTTAAGTTAACCCACTTGCCTTTATCCTACGGGTTCCATTTTATTTATGTAATCATACCTGTCAAGAGCAATTTTATTTAACCTATTTTATGCATAAATATAACACCTTTCATTATTGCATTTGCAGTTCTGTTAAAATAAAGGTGTTAGAAATCAGTAATTACATTCTACGTTGTCTTCCACAAAGATTTGGCGTACTTTAAATTGACTAATTTGTCTCAAACGTTTCCTAAGATATACTGTTTGATGGTTGCAAGATGAATTATTTGTATTTAATGTAAAAAACAACTATATATAATTAATATATTGTGAATAAAAACGGCAGAAGAGTTGTCTCAATATATTTATTTTCTGGACGTTTCGGCCATAGCCATTATCAACTGGATCTTTCCTCTTAGCACAACCATTGTGCTTGTTGTTGTCTTCCGGAAGACAATGGTTGTGTGATAGTATATGTAAAGAAGACGCTAAGAGGAAAGATCCAGTTGATAATGGCTATGGCCGAAACGTCCAGAAAATAAATATATTGAGACAACTCTTCTGTGGCTTTTATTCACAATATATTAATTATTTGTTCACAGTCCCCTGACTTCATCCCGCAACTTCGAATTATAGTTAACAAAATATGCGAATGTCGATTACGCGGAGGCTGTGACGTCTCCATTTATTAAGGCAGGAAAAAGTCTTATTTAATCCCACGAAATATGGCGTCTTTTTCTTGACCCAAGTGCTACACTTTCACATTTGATCAATTATATCCTGCAAATTAAGAACACACGGAAGGATGTTGATAAACAATACGAAACTTTTTTTAAATGCTAGGATGTATTTTTACGTTTTATTATGAACCGCTCTTTGACATGACATATTTCACGCAAGCACGGCAGATTTCGAACTGCCCAATTGTATCTTATATTACAAACTTTACAAAGAGACAAAGGATGATTTTTTTAATGATCGTAATTAAGCAGATTTGTTCTAAATAACAACGTCTGACGGAATAATTTAAGTGAGATTTATCGAGAATCTTAGACTATCTATGTATTTTTAATTTTCTGTTTGTGATTGCAAAGTCTGTCGAAACACTTTAAAGTGAAAATTACAAAGAAACGAAATTGCAAGAAATTAGTATTTTTCTATTGACGACTTGGTGGATTTCGTTATTTTTTACGTTTGTTTTATATATTGAACCATAATTAAAGCCTGGTGTGCAATATTCTGCAATGCAAACTTCAATAATTTAAAAAAAAATTAATCTAACAAGCGCAAGTCTTTACATATCAGTATAACTACCACAGCCCACACATCCTCCCTAATCTGTTAGCGTATTCCATCCTCTATATCCCTCTTCTGTTCTTACCCCACACACTCCCCCTTAATGATTATTTTACAAGACCCTCGTGTCTTAAAATATGCCTATTAATCCATCCCTTCCTCAGTCAAAGTCCTCCATATTGTTCGCTCTTCCCCTATTCTGTTTAGAACTTCCTCGTTAGTGATTCTATCCTCCCATCTGATTTTCAGCATTTTCCTACAGCATCACATTTGAAAGACTTCTGAGGTGCTCTACGCGAAGTCCGTCCACGGGAATGCATCCCTCTACCCTTCGCCGTAAGGAATCAAGCATTCTTTAAAATACGCCCGGTTGTAGTTAGTAAGGACTGACATGCATTGAAGACGTGGACATTGCTAACTGGGGTGGCGTACACTAATACTTTTAAGTGTCCCCCATAAACAAAAATCTGGGAAACGGAGAAGCCGATCAATCCAGCAGTCTTGAAATATCAGCGTCAGATGTTGACGCATATCGCGGTGGATATGTGCTGATGCACCATCATGCATACACCACATCTGTAGTCTTTGTTGGACATTCACCGACAAAATAGGAAATACATGCCACTTATAATAATGAGCCCCATTTAATATTTGGCTCTTGCAATTATCACAAAAAATACCTGTTCATACGTTGATGTAGAAACGATATTTATGGCCTCTTTCTGCAAATGTATAGGGATTTTCATCAACCCTTCACACGCTGCTTATGAAAGTTTACAACGCCATATCTTTTAAACCCCGCCTTGCGCTGAAGATGGTATCGATGTAACAATTGTTGATGTAGTACCACTCGGTCAAGAGGGTAACTCACGCCTTCTGCTGCTGCCAATCGCCGCACACTGGTTCCAGCCCTTTTGACCAGTAAAGGTAGTACTTGCTCCTCTATCTGAGGTGCGTGGACTCACTGTTCACCTTGTGGGGATGTTTACCTTGTCCGTCCCGGAGGCGGACATTCTTACTACCAAACGTCTTCAGACGCTATGTATACAGTATACATTATTAGACTTTTTTTCTTGGTTTGATGATTACTATCACGTCTTAAAATATTTATCATTGTTTCGTACCAGCCTGTATATATAAATATGTGAATTTTTTTAATGAAGTTGATTAAACTACATTTCTCTAAACGTTATAAAATAAAATATATCAAAATAAGTATTTATAGAGAGGAAATATTTTCATATTTCTAAGAAAATGCAAATATTCAGATATCTCTGTAGTACCTACATGATTATAATATGTAGCTCAAGAAAAATTCTAACCTTTGTGTCATGAACTTAGGAAAAGTTAAAATATATACATTATTCACCCTCTTCAGATACTGAAAACAGTCATGACATCCTAATTGTACCGGGAGTATTATTCAGTTCCTTCAGGACTACTTTAACATATCGCGATTATTTTTAATTACCTTAAGGTAAAGACTTCTATTAAAGAACCAGGGATATTTTTTACTTTGTTAAATCCATGGGATTATTTTAGATTTTCTTAAGATACTGTGCTTATTTAATGTCATATGAGAATTCTTGACTTGGTTAAGTTAACCCCTAATAGGCATATGCTGGTATGTGCCTTTCATGAAGTTGGTGGTCCAAAAACGTTTCCGGTCTCGATGATAGTTAAATCACTTGTTGATCATGAGATTTCATTTTTCGGGCAATTATATACACATACCCGGGACTATGCCGGGCAGCCAGATAGTCTAGAAAATAATCATAGACAGAAGAAAGTTCAGAGAACTTGCTTCTTTACGTAGATAATATATAAAGTATGAAACAATATGTCATTTTACTACTAAAATTCACTGCAATCAACTTTGAATGCCTTGTTTAAGCATGTTTACAATACATATTTACATATTTACGTGATGCTGTAAGTATATTTTGTTGTGACACACAAGGGAAGGAATAAAAAGGAATTTTGAAGTAAACCTAACTGTAAACAATAGTGAAATTCGACCAAAAACAACCAGAGTCTGCCTCTGTGGCTTCACAGAGGTCCCGGGTTCGATTCCTGGCGTTTGTATGTGTATTCAAGTTCCGAAATGATTTATCTAACAAGCAAGTCGCTAATGACCCTAGATGTTTGAGCGACTTTGAAAACAGAATTAAGAAAACGATCAGAATAAATTTCTTCGACGAATGAGTGAATTAATAGTTACATTAAAAATATTTTATGTTAAAATAAAAATTCAAAAGTATATGGATTTGAAGTTTTATTGTAAACTAAAACTTTTTTCTGTGTGGCAATTAATTCCAGGAATAAAATTCCTGTGGCCGTTATTTCATATTTTTATATCCAGTTAGCGGATCATTAAATAAATGTAATCAGAACCAACAATGAAAAATTACTTCTATAAATTGCATAAAAACCAATCAATTAGGCAGATATCAGTTCGTTGGGCATAATAAATAGCAAATATTTCCCAAAAGAATAGAAATATATCGCATGAAATATTGTTAGGTCAATGTTTTCAGCGGGAATGTAAATCAGGTTCGGGTGATTGGCAAGATGAAGCGTTGAAGCAAATAATTTCAATAAAACACAACAAATTTTTCAAACAAGAAGCAACATTTCGTTGTTACAACTGACTGAAATTTAGAGCATTGCTGCGAGTTCATATTGTTTACAGCATGGTCTAATTTTAGCATACGTACAAGAAACGTGACATTTGTATATCGGTGGTTTACAAATTCTATTTCACATGCTAAGACGCCTGGAACGTGAGATAAGTAAAATTCCTTATGTGCGAGGTTTGATAATAACAATACGGTGATTTAATCTTCAAAGTATTGTCCTTGACTAGAAATATACACGTATCCCAACGTTGAATCCGTGACTGGGAGCATTTGTAGAAGGCATCTTTAGAAGGTCTTTCGGCTACTCAGACGTGGCCCTCTCAATATCAGGTATGGTGTCAAAAAGTTTTCCTTTTTGCACTGTTTTAATTTTTTGGAAAAGCCAGAAGTCTAAATCCGCTAAATTAAGCGCTAAACCAGGTAAAGAAACATGTGGACAGACTGGAACAATTTTCCGGCCAGAAAGTCGCGAATCAAAAGTGAGGTGTATCACGGCGCCTTGTCATGATTAAGGAAGCCATTGCAACATTTTCTGGTGTCTTTCTTCGGACATCGTTTCGAAATGGTTGCAGTACACCCTTGTAAAATTTACAACTCTTCCCCATGGGACTCTCTGACAATGAGCATCGTCTTCATGTTCGATTTTGACTGGCGTTCCTTTTTAGGGCGAGGAGATTCACTGCTTTACCATTAGGGATTTATAATTTTGTCGCAATTTTCATCCCTAGTTACAATATTGGGCATGAAGTCCGGATCTGAATGAAGCCGATCCTTCTACTCCATGCAAACTGATACATGTCTCGAAAGTCTCCTTTTCAAATTATCGGTTACAATGCTTTGCACATACCAGTACGAGATGCTAGGTTCTTCAGTAAGCACTCGAATAGTTAATTCGCCTGTTTGATTGGACAATTTTTGCCACCTTTTGCATGCTTTCGTCTGTTTTTTGTTGTCGATAGACGTCACAAACGTTGCTCGTCTTCTCCCGACACATATCCGCTTTTAAATCGTTCGTACCACTTGTAAGCAGTCTTCAGGGTTACTACATTATCGCCTTATGGCAATATCAACATTTCACGTGTTCCTTGTGAAATTTTTGCAACTTTAAACAAAACAACGTTACTGCGTTGTTCGATTCACGTATGCGCGACAGACACGGTAAACATAACCTCGCTCTATCGGCTCTGGAACGTGATCTAACTTGATGCTGCCTGTCTCAACGGATCGAGCTATCGGAAAAATGACATAAAATGGTTGTAGTGTCAGCAGTTGGAGCTAAAAAATTCATTCCCCGTATTTTTTTTATCACAGATTGCATGTACAATAGTTTAAACGGAATAAATGAAATAGTCGATAACAGACTTTTAAAATTATAATTTAATAAATTGAACTCAATGCTTTGGTTCAAACGTGAACTCTGTCAGGTTTGTGCAAACAAAGAATAATTGTGCTTTTTATATTACTTAAATTATAGTCTTTAAACGTTTTTCTTTGTTATTTTATTTATTCAAAAGTTGCCCACGACAACTCCGCAGTTCAGTTTACTTGCTTTATTTACTTGAAATTCATTTCCATTATTAAAACATCAATGTAAAAACTTTTTTTAATGTAATAAATTCATCTCAAACGATTGCTGTTTTTAAAACAAGTTCCGACATTTGTTTACAAAATAACAGAATATTATTTTCCAGTTATTTCTTATTAATAACTTTCCTTACACCTCACACTACTGCTCCACAAAGTCAAAGCATAGACAGTTTCTGTTTTGGTTTTTAGAGAGTTCTGAAATGTTCAAAATACTTGAACGACCCGCCGACTATGAACTAGAAAAGATAATAGTTTCTTGAATGCAAGGAATTTTACGCCGGTAAACATTCATCGGAAATTGTGTTACGTATTTGGTGAAGAAGTGATATATGATGGAATGGGGAGGAAGTTGACTAGGCAGTCAATGAAAGTTGTGAACATGTGCACGATGAGCCACTGTGCACCGAAATTTCAGTGATCACTGGCAGCATTTGTCGAAGACATACAAAAAACTGGTTTCCTTTTACGACAAGTGCCTGAATAATGGCGGTGACTATGAGGAGAAGTTGTCTCAAGGAGTAATTCTGATAATAAATAATGAAGCTCTTATTTGGAACGGTGAAAAATGTAGATGACAGTAAAACTTTCCGTCCATAGTCGATATGCGCAGTACACGTACGTGAAGAGACTGACACTGCACTTAAGGAATTGGATTACGTCGGGCCTGCCTCTTGCAAAATGGATTTTTGCAATATATTCCTACAAGCGACACAATTTTGTAATATATTTTGCATGGATTTTAATAGCTAGATAAGAGGTAGATGAATTGGGTTTCTCCCCGGGCGAATAAACCCTCGCTACGCCTCTACAATTACTTTAATTCCAACCTGGCGCCGGGGTGCCACGAAAATATTACATTACATACATTCAGCCCAAGAAATGTTTCACAGGATGATTAAAAATCCCTTGACATATATTCGCGATTCACTATGATTAAAAACATTTATTATGTAGTAAAGTATACTATTATAAAGTATATTAAATACTCTATATAGATTTATCATAGATTAATTACCAATAACAATTTATTTTGAACTTATCGTGAATTTAATGCGTGTGGCGTGGGAGGTCCCTTAATAACAAAATGGGAAATAAATAACTTGGTACACTTTAATTCTGCATGTGCCTTTTATGAAGCCACCTGATACGCAGAGGCGAGTCGAATTTCCATTTCTACTGCCGCCGTTGGGCTACACAACGTGTTATCAGGTTTACCAGCTTGGAAACGAGAAATTAATGATGATGGTACCAATGTTTGTTTTCCCCTCTTGCACCGGTCAGTAACTTCCAATAAATTTGATTTTTGTTGCAACATACAAATGATTTTGAAGGTCTACTATCACAACCTATCAAATTGTTGGAATAATAGTTTCCTGCAAATAATATGGGAAAATTTGTATTGATTCAAGACTCATTTTGAGCAAAGCCTCCATTTAAATCTACATATTTTGAAGAATAAAATCGACTTTACATGGGAAGATTCATTGAAAACAAATAACTCACTGAATCTTTTATGGTATTAAATGACGAATATATGCAGCTGAGCGAACATTAATTACAGTTGGAACTTCCTATCTATGCGATTTAGGTTTTCGGCAGTCGCTCTACTAAAACGTAAAGATTGTGTACAATCTAACACGGATAATCCCGAGATTTGAAGCATTATCTTGTGACGAAAAATCTCATTCATCTTATTAATTGATTCAATTATGCTCTTTGTAGAGTGCAAAATCCTCATAAATTATCTGGCGGTTATTTCATTTCATTCTAATTTCAATAACTTGAGCGGTGGAATCGTGTGGTCATTATCCGTGAGATATCGACAGGCCATGGTCAACAAATCGCTATTCGTTGGCAGCCTGTGAAGGATTAATGCCGCCGCTGACAAAGTCCAAGGGTTATAAGGCAACAGCAAATCTCTGCTGTCACAATAATGGCACGTACGAATATATGCCACCGGAAGTGCGATTATTCTGGAACGTTTATGGAATAAGGCGTATTGCCCTGTATTATATAGACAGAAAATGAAAAGAAAGGGGAGGTATAGACGAGACGTGAAGCAGTGAGTTACAAAAGCTACGTGAGATTGTACTGATACGGGAGGCGAGACAATTGTATACAAAATCAGGAAGGATATTGTTTTCTCAGGGAGAAGTTGAGAGCTCTACGCGAACCCGCGTACATTCAATCATCAGCAGAAGCTTAACGCCGCCGATTCAGGTCAAATATCTTTAATGTTAGCGAAAATCACTACAAAAGTACCTGAGCGAGGCGGTGAAGTGCCAACTTAAAAAACTCTGTACCCATAAAACCCGTCAGTTATAATGCCACAATGATCTTTGCCAATAAGTTTTTTAAAATTATTATGAACAAGATATATGAAACCACCATTTCCCTTGAAAATGACGTAAACTGCTTTTCTATGTTATAAACTTCATTATATATTATTTTGCCTGAGCAGGAAGATAAGATCTTTTTTTGGTTCATTATATTACAAAACTTTTAACAGACTTATTTAAATCTATCCTGCTCTATTTTATTAAGGGTAATAAAATATTCTCCAAGGTTTCCTGTTTGTGGTTTTTAATAAGTGTTTCATTTATTATTATATTTTTGATAACCTGGATGCATTACAATTAATATGTGTTCAACAGGTAAATGTTTTGTGAAAAAATTGTGATACATAAAGGGCTTCGGGTACCAAAATAGTTAGGGAAGCACTGCTTGAATAGGTTATTGAAGCTAAAGCATATGAATAAGGCAGCGAGCTGTCGAAGTAATTATAACATCCTGTATCATTGACTTTGTTTTAATCCAAGGAACGGGATGATGCGTCTTTCCAAACGAATCTTCCTCAACATTCTAGGTTATGATTAAAAAGTAGGGCACAACAGTTAATCTCCAATAAGCAGTGATTCAAGCAGATGGATTTTAAACACCATAGAATAGTAGTAAGAAAAATCGTATAACCAAATGCTGCCATTGTTCAGATCAATAACTTTAATTTTTATTGTTCAAATTAAGCCGAAAACATACAATTAGTAAAACAAAACCAAAATAATTTAATGCAACAACTACTAATTAAATAACCAAATAACATTAAAATTTAAGAAAACAATGAAAATCAGTATGTTTTTAAATATTACATTTAATGAATTAAGACATATATACTACTGAGCAAATCCGTGTCCGTTTTTTACATTCAGTTTATTTGTTTTGTTTTCAATATGAAGCTTTTCAGAAACTAAACGGGATTTGCAATTGCTGTCTTTGTCTAAAATTTGGAACTTATATCAGTCAATAGTATGGTTAGATTCTAATATATGTTTTGAAATGACGGATAATTTGTCTTCTGGAACGTGATATTGTATCTGTGTTCCATCATTCTAGTTCTGATAAGTCGTTTAGTTTGGCCTTTGTATATACATGGACAGTCATTACAATTTAATTGATAAACTACATTGTGAATATTGTTTTTAGCAACTGAGTGTTTCAAATATTTTGTAATAGTGGATAAATTATTAGCTGGGTGTTATATGTGTGGAATAGGGCTTTTCAAAAACTTATGTAAGGATTGGTGGAGTGGCAGAGTAATGTAATTTGTTAAGGGTTGCATGGGATTGGTTTCTTTAAGTAATATTTTTTAAATAAATTAATTTATGAAATTTTGTGGATAAGAATTACTGTTAATAAATCTTTGACTATTTCAATATTATTATGGTGAAATTTATGATGATACAGAAATATGGCTATGTCAATAAGGGTATATACGAGGGAAATTTTCTGTTGAATAGGATGTGATGAATAATAGTTTGAAAGCCTGCCACTTAAATATTCATTTAAGCTTACAAATTTAATTTTTATTTTACCTGCAAACCACTGTTTCGTTTGCTTGAACACTGTAGATTAAAGATTTTATTAGTATCGTCGTAATCGCGTATGAGCAGCACTTTGCCAAGAAAGAACGAGCATGTAAATTCTTGAAACTATCCCTAAAAACTGATAATCAGTAATACAATTCAGTTACTGCCATATATAACGAAAGAAAGACATCTTGTTATGCTTAAGAAATGATCGATCATTCAGAAATAAACGCATTCTACGAATTCTCTTTTCAACGAAAAAAAAATATTATGAGAAAATAATTAACTAGAATGTAATACTAAAGGAGGCTGTTAAACTCAAAATATACTGAATCAATAATTTACAAGTTCAATTATCTCAATTTATTTGCGAAAATCAATTAATTTTTTTGTTATAATCCGAATCTGTTGTTTTGAACTTTACACTACTATAATTTGTTTTGCCTTTCGGTGACAGTTGATGAGATGGATAGACCTTGTCTCGTCTGAGAAAACGTGATTTTACTGCTTATGAAATACTGATTCACGAGGATCCGCACGTTTTCGGTAGTCATGCGAGCCAAGGTTATGCTTCGCGGGAGTAGTTACAGCGTGTATTATTATATTTCTTATTTTACACGTTATATAAACCGTTCTCGCATTCAACATATTGGTTTTTATTTAGTGATGGGAAGAACCGTTTAGCATGTCATAGACTGATGGATCATTAGCCCATCGAATCAAGTGAATACTACGCAAAGAAAATACTAAAATAAAAACTTTCGTTGGTTTATATTTCAGTTAAATCTTATATATCTATATATTAATACGTGAGGGCAAAACTATGTACCCCTTTTTAAGTTCACTGCGGGCACGAAACAGTTTGTGATTTGGCATAGTTAAAGTTCATATGGAGAAGGATTGCAGAACGATAATACTTCATATTTATGCATAATGCTTATAAATACATTAAATTAAGTAAGAAACGTACATTGTTTACGTTTTTACAGAATGTCAAAGAGTCTCGCTGAGGAGAGATATCGCTTATGTAATTATTAAGCACATTGCGCGCACGTAAGAGTTAGAGATTTGGCATAGCTAACATTTATATGGAAAAGGAGTGCATAACGATAATATTTATGTATAATATGTGTTACAAAAACAGTAAATTAAATAGAATACCTTCAGTGTTTACGTTCTTACTGAATGTTCAGCACATAAATATCTTTGGTCAAAGAGTCGCACTGAGTATTACGAATACATCAAATTAATTATTCATTATAATAAATATACATTGTATGTTTGCGCTTTATATATTAGAGAAATACAGTTTTCTTATTATTTATAATTGGTAGTTTCGAAAAATTGAGTACATTCAAATATGCCTCGATATTGAACATTGACATGTCGGAGTGAGAAGAGGCAAAGAAGGTATTCATTCGTGTACACATAATAATGGGCCAAAAGCAAATTTGAATAGTGTAAATAGTTTACAAAATAATGAAATTATTTTGAGAGATACATTTAAATGTGCCCTGAACGTCATTTCAAGAATTTTTTATAATTTAGATTATTTATTGATAGATTTACACTAATTTTCAAACAAAAATTTAATGAATTACAATCAAATTGCGACCAACCACTGGAATATGATTTATTAATCCGCATTGTTTCCATGGCGTGTTCTGCAATTGGCGTCAGGTGAATAGCTGTTGCAATTAACTATCTGCGATTACAGGTTTTAATTAATGACTTCAGTACCTCTGAACGTTAACACAAGCAACCGCTAGTAACCCGACGATGATAGCAGAACACTCAATGGAAACTGTGGGTTAAAATATTTTGCCAGTTGGAAACCCGAGAATATTTTATTCATATGCCGGGAAAGTCTTCGCTCTCTTCTGAGACAGACTCAGGATAGTCTTTTATTTCTAGTGCATATTTAACGACCAATTAAAAGATTAGCATGATTGCAGCAACAACTTCAATGTTTGCTTCTACGATGGACCGACAACAACATATTGGAGTTATGTTTGGCGGTGAAGGGTCACTTGCTGTGAGATACGTGACGCACTTCTTCCAAGTTTGCAACTGAACCCTTCCTCGTGTCGTGACATGGTGAGGTCAGTGTTCAAAGAACCATCTACCGAACCGCACGAGGCACGTTTTGTCAGTCACGTGAAAGGGACACTGCTCCAGGGATCTGTGGAAGCTGCTTACACAGACCTAGAAACAGTTGTCAAGTTCGTCTCACGACCTTAGTGACGTTGACCCTTTCAATCTATTCTTCATCAAATAATTACACTACTTACGTGTACCATTTTCGGTAATTTGTATGTAATACATAATTCATAAAGGCTAATAAAACAGATATTATAAAAATGAATACGCAATATTCACTAATTATGGACACGTCTGATTTTATGACCGCTTCAATTAGAATGGCTCTGTGAGACACGTACATACCAAACCACACAGCAGATATGTAATCATTAACCGCATACACAGCACGAAAAATCCTAACTTCCTTATTGAAGTAAACACTTGTTCCTCTAATGTTTTTACAAGCTTAAATAAATATACATTGAAAATATATTATCGGATGAGATGCTAACTATTTGTATATATTGCCTGAAATTCATTTGTGTTAGTCCAATACAGTACTTAATTCGACAGAAATCTCTTTGTCACACGCGTGGTTAAACCATCAGCGAGAGCGTCAAATTTTTGAAAATTTATCTCTTTATGCCTCGTACTTTATGAGAGCTGTATTTCATCATAGCCATCACGATGACTCAGTACCTTAATCGCAGTAAGGAATTATTACTACCTTAAATGAGCACATTAACCAAAAAAGTTGCATGAATACAATTAATTAAAGACAGGTTAAAATACTTCCGGTAGAGTCAAATGTATTTCCAGTACCTTAAGGGACTGAAGAATACTCCCAGTACCTTGAGAAGGTTAAAAAATATTCGCTGTACAATAATACACAAATCTTTTCACAATATTTTAATATAACAGACTTTCACTCCTCCCCCCCCCCCAAATCCTGAGGTTGAATTAGCGGCTTGCACAACCACGGACTTGACACTATGCTCGATTATTTTCGCGTTAGTATTATGTAACGCCCCTCTATCCCCCACACTTAGCTCCACTCCCAGGGCGAATGGAGTTCAAATTAATCACAAGAAAAATAAGTAGAAACACTATAAATGTCACTAAACCCCAAAAAAATATTCAGTCGCTTGTCGGTTTATACACATTTTAAATTTCTATCTCTCCCACCCCTGTGGTAGACGAATTTTACTCTGGCGTGGCTTTCATGCTTCAGGGTCGCAAGGAAAACGTCTACATATTTGGCCCAAGTTGCTCCACGCGTTTAGAATTGTATGCAGCATATACTTACAGAAAAATATACAGAAACAGTTAATTATATTTATAAGGAGAATATACTTGAGCCATCTGTTCGGTATGATTAGAGTGATATATTATATATAGATAGGTATATCTCAATGATTTGAAATGTGACTTACAAAACATTTTGCATATTTATTAACTAATTAAGACTTACCATTATTTAAATAAAAAATAAGTAAATTTAAGCATTATTTCAAGCTGAAATGATTATAATCATTTTGGTTGACAGGCTATGTGAGGTCATAATGTAGACTGCTTATCTTAAGCGTGAGATACTCTTTGGCTTGAAAGAGTGGAAGAAACGGACTTAAATTTTCTAATTTACAGACGTACAAAGACACAAACATACATCCTTTTGATTATATAGATGTTGTACTTAAGAATACATAACTTATATTATAAACATTAATAAGTAATTATAAGTTTTTTCGTAAATTATTTGAATCTGCAACTTGAATTACTTCGTCAAATTTGGCAATTATATGTAAGGTGTTATAAAACTTTGACAGTTCCTAGTAAACCCAGAACTTGCCATATCTATAAAAATATCATTTTCACACGAACTGTTGTCTGCAGTAAAACCTCGGTTGTCGTCAATTGTTTGGAGAAAACAGTTGCCTCGGATTAGTTTGGCTACGTTCGATCCATTTTCTACTTATTTTTGTTGTCCTGCCACATTATACTATAATTTTGTATCACCCCGTAAGTAAAACACATCGTTTCTCAGTGCTTTTTGAAGGTCTTTTTTTACTCATTGCGAGTGAATACTATGTACCTAATTAGCTAGTGCTTTCTTATTCTTCGCAAAACTGAGTTTCTTTTGAGATTTTTCGTTCAAAATGCACATAATTTATAAGCAATAAGTTATTCCATTAATTTTAGCTTCATCTTAAGACGAAAGAAAATTTCCAAATCCAGAAACCTTCCGAAGAAGACCAAGAACTTAATCAAATTGAAAGAATATATTCAATAGTATGAGAGGGGAAACAATATTTTTGATAACGGCCATCGACGATAAGTTTAAATGAGGCAAAAATGAAGTAATCAAGGATGTTAATGTCGTGAGAAGTGTGAATGTGCTATCGAACAAGTCAAACATTTATAATAATATGAGGAAAGGCCAGTTGTATCTCATTAACAAATTGCCTGAGATGAATGCTAATGTACATAATGGTTTTAAGATCAGCAGAGGCTAGACGCACTTGCAAACACAGCATTGCGTGACTTGGCGAAGGAGCGAATGGGGACAAATCTCCGAAATGAAAGATGACGTAGAAAATGAAGGATAAAAAATATTCAACTGTGATGAGTTTAGCCTTTCTTGGAAGGAAATGCTAAAAGGGACATTACCCAAAGGAGGAAAAATGCACTTCCAGGGCATAACACTATGGAAGATAGGCAACGCTTTTTTTGTAATGGTGGCGGTGGTTTTAAAATGATGTTCTTACTGGCGTACCATTCAGGTAGAGTGTTTAGCAGAAACAATATTATTAAAAATAAATTTTAACTATACCACTGACCTTGGAGCTGGTCCTAGCACTGGATCAAAATAGTAAATAGAAAAGTAACTTCACATGCTGATTATATACACCTGTTGGCGCTTAACTTTTTTATTCTATTAACTTTACAATACGTTTTTGTTCTTATTATTAAACTATTGTTATTGTCTACCAAATGTGGCTTTTCATGTACTTTCGAGTAATGAAAACGAATTACTTAGATTTACATAGAATCATAAGAAAATAATTGCCTCGGCTAACGTCAGTCTCGGTTTTCGCTCATCGTCTCCTGACGACTTATCGACGATAACCGAGGTATGTCTATATAAACAAATTTTTACAATAACTTCTGTGCTGTCGAAACTTGAAGGTTTCTAGGCTAGTGAACCAGGAATAAAATGTTATCTGCTGTTAACAGTTCCTGCGTAAATCCTGTGAATAAGTAGACACCTCTACACTGTACTTATTAAAACCACTAATTGGGATAACGTTTTATCAAAGGTTCACAACGGGTCACAGCTACTAACAGATAAATGTTCCGTTGTGAAGGAAAAAGAATCGGCTTTGTTATGTATCGATAGGAAGGATAGTGGTGATATCTTTTCCTTCCACTCTTTAATTCCGAAACGTGACCTTGTTTGTCAGTTGGTGTTCAGATATTTTCTTTTACAACCTACATGGTTGTATTGAAAGTGTTAAAACATAGAAATTTGTCAGTTAATAAACCCAGTGTGGCACAGTTTAGGTCATCATTCAGATCTTGCGCAAATAAAACACCCGGTTGCTGGATAAAATATTATCTGGTTGCCTATACTTCGTACGGGATAGCGAACAATGTGCACCAGTTATTTTTTAGCACAAAGTATTTTTTTCCTTTGATAGAAACAGGACATGCGTCTATTTTTTCCTATAACACATTTTTATAACTCATTCTCCAATACAAGGTTTTTTAAATTTTATTCTTTTTTATTACATCTCGGCTCGATTTATAACATTATCCTCTCGAATACTCTTAACAAAAAAGTTTTTGTTTACCTAGTAACAGTGCTACGTAGCAAAGCGGTTACATATTTACATCAGGAAAATATTTACAAACCTGTCGGACATATTAAACTCTATTTGCCAAATATGTGATCGCTCCGTCTCGTCACGTACAGCTTTCCTCCTCGTCAACTTCACAAGCCTCGTCTCCAGTTCTGTTGCCAGACGACGACACTTTTCTCTCAAGCTTTATTGTTCTTTTGAATTGGATCAGTGGCGGCTGGTGCATATGTGCTCATGTGCTACAGCACATGAATTAATTTAGGAGGAATTATTTGTTTTGTTAAATAATAGTATTTTAATAATGTGAATTTCTGCTTTGATTTACAGCGCGCTCCCTCTCGTGTATTCTTCATAGCACGAGACTTGTCTGGAATGAGAAATGCGCATGCGCATTATGACCGTTTCCACCCCGTGCTCCAGCAATAGTATGCGGCGCTACTGAACGCACAGCGCCTTCAGAGCGAGCGTGCTGACTGCTGACTGTAGCTGTAGGTAGCCTCATCAGGATACAATTTTAAATGTTTTTGACGAATTAATAAAAATATTACTGTTTATGCAATTGTTGTGGTTTATTTGGTTTAATTAAAGTTTAAGACTTTCATTATTCTGAAAAAATTACCGTACGATCCGCATACAACATTCCCATTATATGTGACTTTTTCCTAAAATTTACTTTCTTTATTTAAAATATGTAATAAAGAAAAATACTGTCGTGTTAGGATTTTGCGCCAATATGGTTATACATTTTTACAATTTTAAAATTTCGTCTCTATTACACATGATGGAGACGCTACAAATGTAGCAGTTTACGGCTCGTGGAGTATTAACAGGCCTGTAGATGTTGTAGTATTATTAATATCTTTATCCTCCTAAAATTTGTCTTGGGGTGAGGTAGCACATAACTTGAAATAATCACGAGCCGCCACTGTATTGGGCGTATTGCCAAGCGACTCCGACAAGCTTACTGTTATAATAAATAAATAAAAATACGCTCAATTATGTTAGCAAACAAATTTATTTAACATTTAGTTAATATAAATAAAATATTTCATCCATCTTTGTAGACGTCTTCAGGTAAATTTTTAAATGGATAAAACTAATTCCATTTGTTTTCTGTCGTATTTGGTCGTATTTTTATTTGTTTACTTTAGTTACTGTCAGAAAATTTATTTTTAAGTTGCTGTTATAACTTTTCATTAATTTCTGTTTGCAATAAAATCATGAACCGGGGCTTTGAAGCTGCTCGCTACAAGTAAGACATCTATATATGTCTTAAAAAATGGTATTCATTATTAGAAATCGATTGATGGTAGTATACCTTTACGTTTCATGCATTAGCGAGTCCGAAACAAATGTGATATAAATTGCAGTCGGTCTGTCTCTGTGAATTTATTCAGTTTTTAAAAGGAATCGGTCGGTTTTAAACTACCATCCGCCATAGTTCTTTAATATATAAATTTATTAGCGATCAAAATCTTTAGTACGTACTTAAATCCAATTTAAATATTCTAGCAATATATATTTGTCCTGATCTATATTTGTCCTGAATCCTCATTACCTCAAATAAGGTCTATTCGCCATGTCTTCTTCAAACTTGTATTTTTTTATTGGTTTTAACAGTTCTTCAGGAGTGGGTTTGGAAGGTTATCTATTTTGTTGTGGTTTCTGGTGGTTATTTCTCGGATAATTTGATGAACTGTAGGGACGGGGAACGTTTGTTACATATCATGAGGCATTCACTAGTTGACGAAGAATTTTTTATTAGACTCTCTGAACGGTTTCAATATTTCATTTTGAAGAACAGCCCCATAGATTTGTGCCAAATTATCATATGGATTATATTACAGTTTTATAAGTAAGGACTTTGTTTTCTAGCAAAATATTGGATTATCTTCCTAGTAGTTCGTATTGATGCCTTGCTTTTATTTCAATCTGCTCCTTGTATATAGTAATGTTTTTCCTTCAGTTCATTTATGAGGATTCCCAGGTATTTGACGCTGTGCCATAGTGAGACCAAATGGAGATTCTTCCAAAACATTATTTTAACTAACCCGTTCCGAAATGAATCTTGGACTGAATGCTGCGGAACATTCTTAGTTAATCGTACACACAGAACTTCTCTCCCGCCATCTTACCTTATATTCCCTCCCCGTATGTTTCGTTTCCCTTTTTCTTATTAAAAAAGTGGATATAAATACGCCCAAATACGACAGAAAACAAATGGAATTAGTTTTATCCAATTAAAAATCTACCTGAAGACGTCTACAAAGATGGTTGAAATGTTAAAACTCAATGTTAAATGAATTTGTTTGCTAACATATTTGAGCGTATTTTTATTTATTTATTATAACAGTAGCATTGTCAGAGTCGCTTGGCAATACATCCATACAAAAGAACAATAAACTTGAGAAAAAAGTGTCGTCGTCTGGCAACAGATCTGAAGACGGGCTTGTGAAGTTAATGAGGAAGAAAGCTGCACGTGACGAGACGGAGCCATCATATATTTGACAAACAGAGTCTAATATGTCCCACAGTTTTGTAAAGATTTTCCTGGTGTGAATCTGTAACTACTTTACGTCGTAGAGAGGAAAACTAATACTGTATTTCCTTCTGTAAAGGAAGTCAACGCCATGGCAACCGCAACTTTTTCATGCTTCCTGGTGCCAACCTGATTCAGTTATAAGAGGATACATAGGTAAATATAAATAGACCTATATATACACTTTTCCGTTTCCTTCCCATTATTCCGATAAGAAATTGTACGTTACACAAATATTATCGACCAACCGGTAGGCAGAATGATGCAACTTAAAGTTTCTTCAGAATTACGCCCACCAAGACCCTAGAGAAAGAGATCATTGCTATTGGGTTGATTACACAGTAATACGATTTCACTTGAATACAATTGTTAATTCCGGTACTTTAATCACAATAATTTTTCTTCTATAATTAAACCATCGAGAGTCTTTGAGAGTTGTTTCGAATAATAGTGTTGGACAAGAAGTTCTCGAGTTTGCAACGAGGTGAAAATATTGTAGTAACACGGCCGCAACGTTTCGAAGTGTGTCACTGCAGTCGTCTTCAAGTGAAGTGGTGACGACAGAGACAGCCATTTAAACGTAGTATTATTTTACCCTGCCGGAATCCTGAGAACTTCTTGTCCTTCACACACATCGGGAAAGCCTTCGGTCGATAATATTTGTGTAACGTACAATTTCTTATCGGAATAATGGGAAGGAAACGGAAAAGTGTATTTAAATTGTGACGGCCCCTTTTATTCACTTTTTTTTTCCAAATTTTGTTAAATTATCTTCAAAATTCCATTTGAATTAAATGAAAAAAAGTTATTTTTCCAAGCCAGACAAAAGGAGTGGCTGTAATTGATTTAATCTAACATAAACTAACTCGCTACATATTTCATAATTTTATATACGTAAATCAGTTGGCGAGCGATGGTTTAATTACAACCACGTACAATTCTTTAGGTAAAAGTAATATATTTATGTTTATAAGGAAAGTATTTAAAATTTTCATCCGTAAATCCGGTGCAGAAAAGTGAAGTATGAGTTTACGTTTGGGAACTATTTGAAAAAGGTGCATCGAAACGTTTACATTTCTGACTTTTCTTAATTAGTTCACTCTGTTTTTAATATTTGTCTGTTAAATAAGGTCGTATGTGTTGTCATTATAAGCGCCCGACGTTAATTTTTACATTATATTACATGAAGGGTAATATCTTGATTTCCAATGCCTTGAACATCTGATTTGAATTTATACATAGCTAACTGAAATGCTAGGCGTTTCTCGGGTATAAATAAGTAATAAAGCATGAACTTGAGGGTACACTACACTCATAGTACTACCATTCTCTATATAAACAAAAAAGATTTTCGCTTCATCGAAACCTAGAGCAACCAACATAGAGCTGACCGTGAGCAAAGCAAGGTGTTCCATCTTTAAGTGATTGGCCCTGAGTTTTGTTGATGCACATGGAAAAGCTCAGTTTAAGATTGTCATTTTGACTAATTTCCGGTTGTCTAAGAAGAAAAGGTCATGCAGACTAAATTGTAGGGAATCGAATTACTAATAAATTATGAGTCCTCATAATTTTTCTAAAATCCTCAGTTTTTGAACTACAGGGGCCTAAAGTTGAAGGGGTTCCGAAATTGAGTTCCTTATTGTGTTGAAGCTCACGGGAGGGGGATTAGTCCACTTGTAAGTAAGATATCTACTGGTATATCTCGGTAAGACAAAGAGAATAAGCCCTTACTCTTTTTCAAACTGAGTACGGACTTTCATAGAGGTGGAAAACCATCGAAAAAAAACCTTCAAAAAGTAGTAAAAGCGGAGTATGTTGATATTTTCACTTTTTTACATATATACAGTATTTTTGTTAATAAAGTTTATTTAATTTAATACGTTTATCTGTAATTAAGGTCACTATCAAATGCACATTACTTTATTTGCTAGTACAAATGAGTAATTACTAAATATTAAAATTTAACTGACGCAAAAATAAAATTAATTTACGTATACATCGTATCGACGGTCCAAAGAAGTTTATGATTTCTCAGGGAGTTAGTTTCTGTCAAAGATAGAATAATTATGACACGAAATGTTTCTGATTTAAAAAATATATAGTATTATAGATCAAGGATAATGGCAACCTGCATTTAATCGAACAGATATGGATGCGTGTATGGGACACAAAAACTTCTACGTAAAATAATTTTCATATTTTCGCTTATATAACTTCAGTAGATGAACAAAATTAAAGATTACGGACAGTTTCGGGCCCTGAGGAACACGTGTGCCAAATTTCTTGAAATTATAACCGGAAGTTTAGTATGAATACTAGGAAATCATTCTTAAAAATGTTGGTATGGAGCATGGCGCTATAAGGGTGCGAAACGTGGATGTAGAAGTTGCAGGAACGAAAAGAATAGAAGTTTTTTAAATGAGATGCTATAGGAGAATGTTAAAAATCAGATGGGTGGATAGTGTAACTAGCCAGGAAGTTGTAAAAGGATTAGGGGAAGAGAGAACAATTTCGAGGATTTGACCAAGAGAAAGGATAGATTAATTGACCACGTTTTTAGACATGAGGGTGTTGTAAAATTAGCATTAAGGGAAGTGTTTGGTTAAGAACAGAATAGGGAGGCCAAGAGTGGATTGGAATTCTCTATGCAGATTAGGGAGGATGTAAAGGCTTGCGCAGGACGTAGGACTGATTACCAAAACAACAACAGTTTGGACTTCTGTAGCTCTGACATCCATAGCATACTGACGGACGCACTGACAAACGTTTTTAGATATATAGATTTGCTTTTACTGTAATTTTCCGTCTTGGATTGAAATAATTATAGTAATAACTGTAACGTTATTGTTTTGAAGTGATAACATTTCCTTGTAATTTAAAATGTAAAGTAGCAAATAGTTTGCATTTTGTCCGCTCGCTAGCGGTGGTTCCCTTCTTCGGGAAAATAAGTATCAAATTCCACGAAAATCTGCGCAGACTGGTAATAGCGGATAATATTAGAATAGTATCAATGGAAGAAAACGAATGATTTTGATAAGTCTCAATAATATATAATACGTAACATTATTTTATATATGACCCGAGGTCATAGATACGGCGATAAAAGACATTACGGTCAAAATTAGGAGTTCAACTTTCCCAATACGAGAATGCCGGAAGTTATCAAACTGGGGTAGATATCAATAGTACAAACAAACAAATGAGGACAGCTCTGCTTCCAGTGATTCCCGAACTTGTTTAATGTTGGTATCAGAACATATTTCAAAGGTTTTAGACAGTTTCAACTGAGTTCCTTACCCGCGAAATATTTTCTGCTTTACTTATGAACAGGGTAACTACCCTGGGGGCCCCTTTATACAAATTCAGATATTAATTTGTACTTAAAGTTCACAATTCTGTGAGAGAATTTATTATTTCCTTACTCTACATTAACCGTAAAGATGAGAACCACCACTCTACAAGAATTTATAGCAGCAATCATATTCTTAATATGCGGCATCTTTGATCCTCACTAAGGTCATTGGCTCAATATTATGAAGTTAATCCCTGTTCCCCATAGCTCCAGAGTAAAATGGATCATTTCGATTACTGAGTTCATTTGAAAAGGTGTGTTTTAGTCGTTTAATATGTAACAATTTAGGGTAGAACTCAGAAGCCCCGAAACTAGGAAAAGAGTAATATAATAATAAAAATTTAATGTGTCATAATTCCGGTGAGAGAAAAACGTGGAAGGGAATACCACGGTGGTAGTGATGGAAACTCCCTACGGACAGCGGCAAAATGGCTTTTCAAAAAACCATATTCGATGGAAATTCAATACAAAAGTGTGGGTAACACACACACACACACACACACACACATATATATATATATATATATATATATATATATATTACATACATTGGAAGTTGTAGAGACATACTTTTTTGATTAATGGTTCTGTTCTTATTTAAAATATTGTGATAAATTTAGCTGACAAATGCCATTTTATTTGATCAATGACGATACTACTGGTGACATTTAGCCGACAACAACACGCTAGCCGGCTCCAAGTTGGTAGCTAGGAGAGACCCAATGCGTGTGAAACCCAGGGTTTCTTGGATTTAGGAACATTTACACTGGAAATTTCAAAGGCCACATCTCCCTCCACGATGTATGAAGAAACCCGTGGATCCAAAATGGACATTTCATTACGGCTGGGGGTCATGTGATCCACCATCCACCCACATGGTGGGGACATGAGCACAGTCGCCCTGGAGAGGATAAGCGGCAGAAATTTGGCGGTCGGGAAATAATATTCTAAGGAGGAGGAAGAGGAAGAGAGTTGGGAAAGAATGTTAGAAAGAGAAAGCAGTAGTCAGGAATTTACTTTGAAGTAGAAAGGTGAGGAGTGAGAAAAGTTTGTTTTTAATCTTAACGCAAACTGAGAGGAACAGTAGAAGGTGAAATCCCGTTCACGAAATTTGATGGAGTCGAGGAAGAAAACTTCGGGGTGCGACCAGCCCCGGTTCCTGGAAGCTAGCCCCAGGTAATCACTCCAAAGTCAACAGAGGAAGCAGTGCAAATTAATCGCCGGTGCGTATGTCTAATTTCCTGCTGCCCGAAAAACCTACAAATTTGACCCTTAAATAGATGCAATTTGAGCTATCTCTAGTAATTTTAGTGGACCCCAAATTTTGTATGTATTGTAATTCCGATTAATAAATTTAATTTGTTTAAATGTAACTTAATAAATTGGTCATAATTTAAAGTTAAATTCATCCCCCTAGACAAAAATATTGTACAATGTACGAGGGTAATCCACAAAGTAATGGCAGTTCAGCTATAAAAACATGAAAAGCAAATATTTATTCAAAAAAACTTATTTCCCTATATGCATGAAGCTTACTTTGCCTATCAACATAATCGCCCTCTATATTTAGATATTTGTCATACAGGTCTACGAGATTTACAATGGCCGTGTTCTACGTTCAGTGACCGGGTTTTTGGTTTCTGAATGTTAAAAGGTAGCTAAAATATTTCTCTATGGATTTTACAGAAAATTGTATAACTGAGAAGAGCAGTGATTGCAAATACCACAAATCTCAGGAGCTACTTTCGATATAAAAAATTTAAACTTCTTATTTAAAATATACCGGCAGCTGTTATGAAAAGAGCATTTGGTTCACAATGCTCCTCATGCCTTCCAACGGGAAAGAATTGAAACGCTGTCGTTCGTGAGTGAAGTGCAACTTAGAGTCGGAGGCGACTCACTACGGAGCGGGAGCATGAACGATAGGTTCCACTCAGAGTCGTAGAGCGGAGCTTCCTTCTCTACCTATGCCACTGTCCTTGTGGAAATTATTGAAATATTCTGATAGAATAAGACTGACAGATTGCAATCTTTGGACATGGCAAATATTGTCGGAAAGAAAAAGTGCCAAACCTCATGAAAAAACTTTAAAATGTTTGAATAGCAGTTACTTGAATAAAATATATTTTATTTGAAAGTCCATTTTGAATTTTTGTAGTTTTTGTTCAATGTATTAGGTGACATTGAATTGAAAACTATGTTTCCGTTTGTTATTTTCTCTTCTGAAACGAATTGTATCATACTTGATCGATTTATATTCTTGAATGTTCACCTTATTTATAAATAGTAAGTGAGAAAAATATTCACTTAAAATTTTTATAAAAGACTTGAATTATATGTATAATTGAAGGAAGTTACGGCACTCATCATTACTTAAATGTGGCAATGTGCCCGATTATATATATATTATACATACATATATTGTGGTATTCAAAAGGTAATAGGGGGACAAGTTAATGATTAAAATGATAAATGCACATAATAAATTATTGAACAAATAGCATCAAATTTTGGAACACTTGAACATTAATATCAAACACACTGAAAGTTCTTCACATTAAAATATTTTTATCAACTGAAATACTTGAAACATTAACATTAAATTTCAGAACATGGATCTTAATCACAGGGGGAACTGGGCAGTCTCGAGAATATAGATGTAGTAATTTTGAATTTAAATTTAACTTTATAGGCAAAAATAAATTTGTTTAGAGAAATATGATTGAGCAAACGATCAAAAAATATATGTTTCCATTGACGATTACTACAACTCGTACTGTCATGCTGCCTGTCAGAACTGTTGTCTCCAACATTAAAAGAGCGGTTTGCCTTCTCCCTCTTGCTCCAAGCTTAGCAGTTAGACTGCGACCGCATCCCACACATTTCTCCAACAATTTACTGAAAAATTCAATGCCTTGAATGCCAACTCCTTCGCTCCCTCAACCGTATCTACTATGTCCAAAATATGTGCCTCTCGCCATCTTGCGACTTTTGAGTCACATGACTTCCACAGCCAATATGTCACCAGATTGTTCTCCATTGCATAGCTCTCATATTGCCTTCAAGCAAATCGTGAATGCACACGGCATCACCGCGCGCAGCCACGCCACTCCGTGCATCTGGTCTCCCTGGCGGTGTCTCCTTGGAGCGTCTTTTTCACTCATAAAATTTACAATCAATAAAAGATTCACTATTTTCAATCAATGTAATAAAATTGTTTTTTTATATAACAATACACACCGATATATTATAAGAAGTGATTTAGTCCTTCAGGCGTTTTGGGAATTTCGTCACTTAAATGTGCGCGGCCGACACTTTTTCAATTCCCTTCCTATGCTATTAAAGGGGAGTTGCCTGTTTCAGGATCACCCTCATGTAGCCTGTTAACCAAAAAAAAACAGTCAACCCTAGAGATGGAAGGGCGCTGCGGGAGTTTTCTCGCAGGCGCTTCAGTCCAGAGTGACTGCGGGGCTTCTTCACCTGATCATTTCGGGAATGCCTCGCGCTCTCTCTGGGTACTTTTTTATCAAAGTTCTCATATGCCGAGACACCTTCACCTATTTTAGGAGGTATATGTACCGGGGTCAAAGACCTTGGGCATATTGCAAGAGCTGTCCGCTGATCCCATTGGATCAATCGGCCAACTGCCTCCTGAAACTGGTGGAGACACGGAGAAGGGAATGCTGCGTCCCCACAGCAGACTCGTCTCCCGTCATTCGGTCGACCTACCTGATGCAGGTTTTCTAGGGTTTTCCCTGCATCTCTTTAGGTGAAACACTGGGTAGGATCCTTAAACCATAGCCCGGGGGCCCTAGTTAACCCTTGGCTACCTTGCTCTACCTTCCGCATCCCTCCTTTTCAATTCCCTTCCTATGCTATTAAAGGGGAGTTGCCTGTTTCAGGATCACCCTCATGTAGCCCAAAAAAAAAATTATGGTAATTGGGCGGGTAAGGACTTATTGTGTGTGATGTATCCCCTAAAAAGGTCAAATGTTTTGATATGTTGAAGGATCATTGATCTGGCAGCGGTCCACGGTCGCCAAAGCAGCGGTCAGATAGGACAATATACTTTTATTTGAAACCCCTCAGGAGATGGATTAGCGGCGGGAGGCGGGAGCGGCGAGTGGAAAAGAGAGAACAGTGCCGTTTTGTGGAGAAGTGTTGGAGTGGAGCCGAGTGAGGGCCAATGAGTTCGCGAAGCTGTTGAGATTTGGAGCGTGTCCAGCGGAGATGGTGCCTGTATCAAGGGATCTAGCCAAACCAGTGGACAACGTACAAGTACAGTAAGCCCTCCCCTTCCTTTTTATTGTATTTCGTGTGGTTGTGGCTACAATGACCGACAATAGCATTTCAGTAATTTCGGACGTTGAATAATTTAATATTCAGAAAATTTGAAACCTTTTCTATTATTTTGTAGTTAGGTGAGGCATTATAGTTTAAGTGAGTATGAATATGAGCGTGAGTGGGTAAAAGTAACATTTAATGATTGTGGAACCGTGCGACTGAGTTTTGTCCGTAATTCTTTGTAAATTTAATTGTATAAAATTTTAACCTCTTGTTTAATTATGAAATAAACATTCCCCTCCCGTAATCAATTAATTAAAGCCAAGACCCCTGAGAGTCTCATGCTCGGCTCAAAAACTCACATGTCTTGGCTCGACGCAGGCCGTTTTCTTTTATTATAGATATATTAACTCTGCGTATGCAGTGGCGCCCGGGCCGGCTTTCGACGTGAACTGATCCGAGGGAGAGGGGAGCGTTACTATATATATGCCAGTCAAATTAACAAAGTATTTCTTTAAATACGAATACACAACTGAATATAACCATTGTGGAACTATAAAATACAAAAGCACAGAGAAATTCAAAACGTGACGCTCAGTAAGAATCACAAGTTACTTCTCCAAACTGCAGGGCAAGAAGTTTGGCATAGCGTCGTTACAGTAAAATGAAAAGAAACTATGACGGACATATTAAATACAATATTCTGTAGCTCTTGTAATTCTAGAAATAGAAACTTACTTGGTATTGTAAAACCAGTTCTGTATATTTTGGAAAAGATATTGAAGTTTTATCTCATACTTATCTGAAATAATTCGTTTAGTTCATAATTTTCCTTCAAATTATGGAATTTAAGTCTCTCAAAACGCTGAGTGGGATGACATTTCAGAGTCTAGTGATGAGCACCAAATAAAATATTCATGTGTTGGTGACGAATAATGAAAGACTATTCTACCCATAATACAATGAGAATAATGAGAAAAAAATATAATTATTGTAAATCTCATTCACAAATTTTGTTTGTTTATTTAAATCATTCTGTTACAATAAAAGTCTATTTCTCTTGTATATTTAAAAGTATTTTCTTTCACGATGTTACTGGGTTGTTGGATTTTAAGATTCCGCTTGTGCTTCGATTTAAACCAGACGCTTTGGACATTTGCATAATAGCACGCTGCCTCTCCATCAAATCGTTAAAATGTTTCGTTAGTTCGTCGTTTTCTTCATATAACACTCTTCGTTCGGCTTTCAGCGCGGCCATTTCTTCAAATATGAGGTTCAGCTCAGCCCTAGCTACGTCGATTTCGCACTCTTCTCCGAATATCTCTCCCAATTTCAGACGCATGTAGCTGTTCTCCTGAGTCAAGGATCGCTGGTATCAAATAATAGAAACATAGCCGATCCAAAGACGACTTCAACTTATTTAAAATAAATAAGTTGACAGCAAACTATATCTCTACAATTCGTTGAAACTTAGAGAAAGATATGAAGATGAATATAGATAGATTGTAGCACAAAAAACACCACAAAATTAAGAAATAATTCTACTAGTAAATAAGGTGTCAACCTCCCGTGGTGTAGTGGCTAGCCTCTAGTTGCTGCCGCACAACCAAGATGTCCCTGGTTCGAATCCTGGCATGGACTTGGATGTTTGTGTTGTCATGGTCGAGAAGACCGGGATTAAGACTGTTGGAGGATCGATACGCTGACCACGTGTCACTCCAAATTCTGAATGTGTCATGCAAGATGACAGTCCGCAGTCGACTCGGTAGGCCCAGACCCTTAATGGGCTGTAGAGCCATGAAGAAAGAAAGAAAGTAAATAAGGCTTCTTAACGAGACTTTGGAATCTCCAACCATAAACATGTAGACATATCACTTTATTGGCTGGGAGGGTTATGACAATGAATATTAAAATCTTTCAAAAGATTCGGCAATATATTTTAAAAACTCATAGCAGAGCATTTCCTAATTTCGTTTATTGATAAACCTTTTTTTTAATCTCACATATAGTAGATTCGGAAAATTATGGTATAGAAAAATTAGCATTATGCAGGAAGTGCATTTCTATTTATGACGCACGGTTTATCTCACGGCCTTCGACTGAACCCTGACTTGTTAAATTCTTCTTCTGAACTCTGACTGGTTAAATTATGCCATCTTAACTTCCTTAAAGTGAATCATCAATTTCTGCAAAGCTCTTATGTTCTGTGCCACAGTAGAATTCATACACTCAGCATTTTGAAATAATTATAAAGTAAATGTAAATAACAGATTTAAAATAACGAATCATACACAAAATTACTTTTTAAATTTAAAATACTATAGCACTAGAACCAAAGGATACTCCAAGGGACGAACAGGCCATTCCTCTTCTTGGTATAGACTTTCAATGAGTGATGACAGTGTTTGTAAAACTCTTCCTTTTTTCAGGTACACTTGAAATTCATGCACTGTCGTCTGAAAAACAGCACAACAATTACAAAATACTTTCAAGTCCGAATTGATTACAAAATTGCAAAATGAAGTTTCAGAAACACGATAAACACCTGATAAGCGTTAGCCTTGGAGAGCATGTCAAGTGTATTCAATTTTCATACCACACACGTGAATATATTGTTTAGCTCTCAGATATATTCACTACATATATATTTGACGCTGTCTTTGACCAGAGAATAAATGTAAACAGATGGTACGTTGCTTACTCATGAATCAAATTGGAAGTTATCCTTTTAAGGTTCCCTATGCCGATGAATATCATCGTCAATAATCCTGAAAATAATGTGAAGGACGACACACTTGTTGAAATATTATTGTCCATTCATTTAGTTTAAGACTGACACTTATACTGTCTACATGATGATTAAGAATAGAGTAAGTTATTGCCATTGCTTTAGTTACTGCTTTAAAAGGGATAAGTAAACCAGATGTATTAATGAATGGTTCAAAACATAAATGAATGGACTGACGATGTTTTTCTTAGATGAATTAAGAATAAAGAAAACAAGTTGGTTTTCGAAACTTTTTGCGAATGGCGGTACATTATTTGATGGACTCTTGAGTATGGTTACTCCTTAAATTAAAGAAAAGAATACTATAATGAACAAATATTTAAGAAGAAACCAGGCACAACTATATATTGAGTAGCAACTCTATAAATGTAGGTTTCGAGTCAGGAAACAGTCATCGAAACTTGGAGAGCATCACTTCAGTCAACTCCTGTCAGAAATTCACTCACAATTGCCAATACTGTGAGAATAGAGGCGTCTGAAACAACACTTCCATCTCGTCATCAAACTCAATTTCATCATTTGTACCTACGTTTCTATATTATGCCATAACAATGGCATCTAATGCCCTCTATTAAAAAGTAATCCTAACCGTATGCTGTTTGGAACCCGATAAGGGGGATCATTGACAATAGTAAAGTATCTAAAGATAGAAGTGAAATTTATTTTGTAAATAATTTTTTAAATCAAACTTAAATTTATAATCTGCTCTGTTGACCAATGAGTAAATATATAAACAAAAAAATTACCCGTGAGATGCACTCCCAGTGGAGGGCTCCCCTAAACCTTACTTACTTCAGTCAATATTTAAAGTAAATACGAATTATTATTCTAATTTGATTATTTACAAAGTTTTGAAGCATTCTGACATTTAGATATTGCTTTAAAGGTTCAAAGCTAAGCTTACTTGCTTTGTTGTAGTGTGGTTCGTAATTTTAGTAAAATTATGTAAAATCTCACAATCAATCCTGAAATATAAGTGATCGATAAGTTCACAAATTATTCATAGAATGATGTGTTTGAAATGCTTTTACAAGAAACTACAAAAGAAGCTTACAAACTAAATACTGAAGTGGACTCCCACCAATAAAAACTTTCGTCCAAGAGAAAAAGACGACGCAACGTCAGAATGAACAACGATATGATGTTATATTACTTCATCCAATAATCAATTAAAAAATAGGATTTTTTTTAGAAAATGTAGGTCAGACATTAGCTTTCTTAAAAATAGATTTAAATAGTTAAATACTTTAAAAGAGGTGTTTGACTTCACCTTAAGAGGATTGATAAAATATTGTAAAGATTTACACGTGAAACTTAAAGACGATTTATATTATATATATCATATAATATATATATATAATATATCATATTATATATATTTATATACTTGTATATTGAAATTAATGCATTAAAGCTGCGTTTTATAGACAATGAGTCTAGTGATCCACATACACTTTTACAATATATTATCTTTTCCAAATACATCAATAGCATTAAGAATATTTCTTACTCTGCCAGTAACACTTGCATTTGGAGAAATCTTTTTCTAAGAATTATAAATAATTATTTAAGGTCAACTATTCATCAAAAAAGACTGAGTAATTTTTATGTCATTTCGATAGATTGAGAAATATTAGAAAGTTTAAATACTAAACAAAAATAGTAGATTTCGCAAACATAAAAACAAGGAGATTTTAATTTTTTAAGCCTTAAAAACTCTCATTTATAAACAACGTAATAATTAATTATGTATACTGTATTAATTGGTACATTTAGTACTCATTCATTTTTAAGTTAGTAGGAAAGTTTTAAATAATTGTTTTTTGACAAATCTACGTTATAAACATAGGAAAACAATGAATTGTTTGACTATAAAAGTGGTTTCTTTATTCAGAAACTATCGAAAGCAAGCAAGTCTAGTCAGTAAGAATAAGTTGTTTTGTCGTTTTGTAACTCCTGTTACTGTCTACTGTCTACTGTTTCTTTGCTCACTGAAGCCACCGAAAGTAGAGTACTTTTTCATTGTTTACTTTCTACATTCCTTCTTTTTCGACATTCATGACTGGAAAGATCTCTTTGTATTCTTGACACGTACATACACGTTTTTTCTCTCTTCTTGATCAGCCTGTTTCGTCACAAATGAACAAACACCTTTATACATGCTTCTCACTCTTGATGGTTGAGTGCCGAAGGTGTCAGTGGGGTTCAGCCAAGACCCTTGATGTAAATGGTAATTGTCTTAATAAATTTCAATGTGGATTATCACGAGTTTACAGTGTCGTTGAGGCAAATATAATCTCCTGTTTTACTTTGTTATTGACTGGAAACAAATATTAAGGGTAACACAGGAGTCGTTTAAGGGAAACTTTATCTTAGTTGACGGCCCTCTTCCCAGTTTTACCTTTATTAGTTTCAAATGCCGTTTTACTTGTTTCCCTATGCGAATTTCAGATCGTTATAAAATTAATATTCAATTCAGATAAAACAAAACTAAATAAAAATGAAACAACAAAGGTGGATAAATATTTTCGAATTTATATATCGTCATAAGCAACCTTGTAATCATATTCAGAATATACCTTACTAGAAACTTCGACCTTATCTATTGTGGAATGGAAATATATATATTCTTTTCAAGACGGAAATGTTTATACCAGCAAGTTTGCAATGACAAACTGATCTTTAGACTTGGTGCTGATTACAGTTCATTAGCAATGCACTAAGAGACTAAGCAAATGGAACATGTTGATGTTCACTTTTTTGGGTGTGAGATTTATATATGAACATATGAACTGTCAATTTCAAATATGGCGCCAAATGTAAATGAGGAATATCTCCTTGCTATTCCTTTTTTACTGAATCAAGACAGTGATATTTAACAACTTATCGAGGAGTTCATTGTTAAACTGTCTTTTGAATATTCTTCTACTGTATGCTCACAGTATCTAAATAAACAAAATGAATTTACTAAGTGCACTAATACAAGTGTCAGAAAAGGCTGCCAATATAGCCAGAGTTTGTCGAAAAGACCCGCATTTATTTGCTCTTCTTGTACAGGAGAAAAAAGGAGAAGAAAAGAATAATCCTAAACTTCTTCACGATTTTAAAACTCTAGCTGACGTACTCATCCAAGAAACGATAAAACATGACATTGGCAATGAGGTGCGAATGATATTAATAATACATTTATATTTTACTGTGCACGTTAACTTTAATTCGTAATTACTTCCAGTTTCCTGAGTTGGCGAACAATATTCACGGCGAAGAAAGCAATACATTTCAAAATACGTTGGGTGAATCAATTACTGTCGAAGTTTTAAGTGATGAATCATCTACCTCGGATTTGTTGTGCAAAGTAAGGAAATATCTTTTTGACGGAACAAAATATGTAATTTGCAAATAGAAAAGTAATTATTACTGTTTTAGCTTTTAATTGCCGAATACATACTTTAAAAAGTAGATATAAAAGTAAGTTATTATGCTAAATACTATTATATTATACATCTTGTGAAAGTCACTCAGATATTATTTATAATAGTTAACTTACACAAACAAAAAATACTTTTTTCCCTGATAAAAATCAGAGCTGTATTACAATAAATCACAGTATAGGTTATGTTATCCTATAATTGGATATCAGTTTGTTTCAACTTTATAGTCTTCACAGAATCATTAGTATTTTTTATTATAAATGAGTATTTAGATTCTGAGGAAATTGGGAAAGCCAAACACAATGTATGAATACATTAATAAAAAATTACTAATATCTATACATAAAAATGTATACATACATAAAGTAAACAAGTTAACGGTGAAGTGAAACAGTTGGTGGAAATGTATGTATAATAAATTCAATTTCACAATTTACACAGAACTGCACTTTATTTGAATCTGGACCTATTTGGAAAGCCCACTACAGAAACTAGTACAACACTCATTGAGCTCTTTTGCAAGAAAATGGACTTCAATTGGTTATCACATATGTCAATAGTTTTCACATTGAATGATAGGCTTACAAGATCTTTTAGTGATTTCAGACTTGAATAAAGTCAATAATTTTACACTAAAACTTAGAAATATCTAACAAAGCTTGACTTTTAGGTGTGCATTCAATTATTTTTATATAATCAATTCATTGATACTTCAGTAAATGAATTTAACTATATATGTCAAATTCTTGGTATAAACACTTAAGATCAGATTTATGAAAGTAATAATTTGTATTATTTTGCATATACTAGTTCTTATTTGTCTTCAAACAGTTAGTTTTGATTTAGGAAACCATTTAGTGTATTTTGTTCTCAACTTTATTTGTGATATTTTAAACCACACTGTGAGGAATAAACAATTGATTGACTCTGTACAATATGTTAATCTAAATAATGATTAGCTTATATATTCTTCATCATGCTACAGACCTATTTATGGCCTTGGCCTACTTGGACGACTGTAGGCTGTCATCTTTCATGACACATTTTAAATTTGGACTGGTGCATGATCAGTGTATCTATTCTTCTTCAATCTTAACCCCAATTTTCATGACTATGAACACGAATATCCATGCCCATGCCAGGATTCAAATCCAGGACCTCTGTAATTCAAGGTGTTGACATTGATGGCTACACAATAGTAGGTTGATTAGGTTATATGGTATATTCCTTAAAATGTATTATTCTATGACTTCAATTTTGATAGAATAGTCAATATATTTTTAGATTTGTATTGTTTATGAAGCATTAAACTTTTCATTCTGATTTATATTGGATAAACATACAACTGGTTATGTTTACTAAAATAAACTATTGTGTCATGAAATTTATATTTGGAAATGCAGTCAAATGTTGGCTTAGGTTACCATTTAAATATTTTTTTTAAATGTTTACAATATTTCAGGTTCTCAATGGTGATACAGTCGCTGCATCTCTTCTTGCAGCAGAAGTGCACAAGAAAATTACTCTTGAAGATGTGTGTTTGGCAGGGTCTGATTTACCATCAAATATTGAAATCCCAGTTTCCCAGTTGGGAATATGGATAGATCCAATAGGTACTAATGTTTTATAAGCTTTTAAAAGTACATTTTATACTTTCAATTTAGTATTCAATTGTTCACTTCACACTGTTAATGTAAAAAGTAGTAATTGTTCCTTTTCATTTTTTGTTGTTGTGGCATTCAGTCTTAGGATTGGTCTGATACAACCCTCCATGCTAACTTATCTTGTGTAAGCCTTTTACATAGCTACCACATCAGACATTTTCTCTAATCTACTTAGAGAATTCCACCCTTGGCCTCCCTCTTCTGTTCTTACTCCACACACTTCCCTCTATTGCTAATTTTACAAGCCCCTTCTCTTGGTCAGAGTCCTCCAATTTTTTCTGTCTTCCCCATTTCAGCTTTAAACTTCCTCATTGCTTACTCTATCCTCTTTTCAGATAAAAAATTATTTTTCCAGTATTTTGTGGAAATAACCCATATTTATTGTGGAATCTTAATAATAGATCAATGTAAGTATTTGCCTGATTTTAATCATATGAAAATAATATTGCTTTGAATAAATTGGTGTAAATATTGAAATAAATATCAATGAAAATAAAACCAGTTTATAAGTACAAACAATTTTATTGCAAAAATTATTTGAACATATCAATGGACATTCACCCATTAATTGGCATATTCATCTGTACAAATGTAGACAGTTAAAATCTAATGTAAGTACACTACTAATATCTATTTTATATTACAGCCTTTTTTGATAAATTTCAACTAGAATTGTGAGACTTGTATTAAATGCAACATTCTATCTTTAAAGAATTTCTTACTACCAACTAAGCTATTTATTCCTTTATAATTATGATGCATTTATTATGTGTTACAGATTCAACAGCCGAGTATATTAGCGGTAAAGAAGTATTGTCTTCTGTTGATGGATTGTACACTGGTGGTTTACAGTGTGTTACTGTTCTCATAGGGGTTTTTAACTATTCTGATCATATACCAGTTTTTGGTGTTGTAAACCAACCATTTTACAGTAATACTGGTGAAGGGTTAGTTTAATTGATATCTTGTGATAACATATACCGAGTATGATTTTCATTTTTTATTAATTCATATTCTACCTGAAAGTTTTATTCTTACCTGCCCCCTGTTATTTATGTTGTTAATTGTCAGAGAAACTATTTTAATCACTTTATCTTAAAAACTGTAAATATGTAGTGTGTACATTTTTATTAATATCACTTCAACTTTCTAGTAACATAAACTATGAAATATGTAACTAATTATTTTTTTCAGTATGCTGTAAAATTATTTAGCAACGTAAATAATGTGAAGTTAATTTTTTTGCAGATGGTCTGGAAGATGTGTATGGGGTGTGAGTTACAATGGAGAAAATCTTAGCTCCATACCTGCTACTGTGTCACCAAAGTTGGAGAAGGTAACTTACTGTTTGATTGTTTACAAAATAATACTATTTATTTTTAAGTTTGGAATAATATAAATTGTAGCTCAGATAAAGTATATCCCTCTTTATTTTAATATGCGGATTGTCGTAGAATTATTTATATGGCATAGTCCGGTACCTTACCATGATTAAATCTATAAGAATAATATGATTTTCATGTACTGAAAGTTGTTTTCTTTTTAAGATTATTCTGCTCAGTTCAAGTGAGAGCATCGAACTGACCAATAAATTACAAAACATAGCATCTATAGCTGAAGCTGCAGGTGCAGGTTATAAGTTGTTAAGTGTTGCCTTGGGGAAAGCAGATGCCTATGTGCTTTCTAAAAGCTCAACTTTTAAATGGGATACATGTGCTCCACATGCTTTGCTTTTGTCTTTAGGAGGTGGAATAGTATGCTTCTCAGAAACTGATCACCAATTGAATTATGGAGATAATAGGATTACTAGCAATGTTGGTGGCTTCATTGCTTATAAGGATAAGTCATTTCTCAAAGAGATTTTGAATGTGTTAAGACTAAGCTCTGAGTAATTATTTAAAGTATTATGTAACATATTGTTAAAATGTTTATTCTTGTACTGTAAATATCTGAGACAACTTAACTTGATTAAGTTAATCCAAGAGTTCAGAGGTAGTTTTTAGTAAAAAAATTTAAACATGAACAAAGCTCTGTGGTATTTTGAAAATTATTGAAAAATATAGTTACTTAATCTTCCTTCTGGTAATGTAAATAATTATTTCATAGCTTGAAACAAAGTGTGCAATTGTTCATTTTTCACCAATGTTTTTATTTATAATCCTAAGATATTATTTTTTATATTGTTCAACAATACAAAATGAAATTCGTAACTTCACAATTTGGAGTTGGATATTACACCTATGATGTAGGTGCTTGAGAACGCAATGAATCTTTACAGTAGTGCTTAAAATGTATAGTCATACTTCGGTTATTCTTTACTTAAATGTATAAATTAAAAAATGTGAGATGCTTTGCAGGCATCTAGATGTTACTTATGTTTAATAAAGTTATGTGTGTAATAATTACTCAAGTGATGATGTGCCATTTAAGAGACATCAGATTACTACATCATTTATTTATTGTTTTACCTTTAAGTACTTTCATGGAGTCTACATAATTCAAAATGTATTTCTAAGCCACACTTAATGGTTATGTACTAGTCTTATGCACCTGGGACCATGTGTGCTTTTCATTCATACATTCACCTATGTTGTAGGAAAGGTAATTCTGTAATACTGTAAGATGTTTCTGATGTAACAAAGATTTTTACAGCTTATGAAAAAACTTGAGGATCCTTAGACCTCCACATATTTATTATTTGTCCACTAATCTCAATTATACTTGGTGCATAAGTAATACTTATTTGCTCTTTTTTCTTCAAAATACCTTAAATTTTTCAATCATTTTTACTACAAGTAAATGAACATATTTCCTCATTTCTCAGGCTTACTATTCACATTCCATATTCTATAAGGAAAGCACCTGACCTGCCAGAAGGTAGTCTTCATTATAAATAAAAGTGAGTCCCTAAAGTGTCAGTCTAATCTTTTCAACAAATGCAAAATTTGTGCTGCATTACATTTATTAATTCAATAAAAATTGGAGTAAATGTAAATACATTGCTTAAAATAAAATGAATATTTGCCAGAAGTGTTAGCACAATACTTTTATCTCATTATTGGTTTTTCATTTGTTTCTTCAATTACATGTTTCTATAAGAACTTGATGCTATTACAGTCTTAACTAAGTAGACAAGTAATATCCAAATAAAAAGACTTTTGGGATATAAATACCTTCTCCAAGAACTGAAGTATATCTTATTTGATTTTATAAACTGTTCATGTTTTCAAACTGAATTGTCATGTACCTATAAATGATATTGTCAATTTATATTGGAGGTGCATAATTCAAATGTTTTTCAAATCCCAGTTAACAATATTGTTTTTGTCATGAAGTAGTGTGTTCATTTTACTGTGAGCATTAAACAATTGATTATGTGGATAAATATAATTCCATTGAATTGAAAACAGATCATTTATGATATTCAGTACTTACTCTTATTGAAGTTGGTGAAATGAATAAACCTTATGTCTTTAATTTATTTAAAAGCTTTAAAAAATATTAATTCATGTGATTATGTATTTTTTCATATATTGTGTGTTAAATTGTAATTGTTTAATAATGGTATAATTTTTTAGAAATGTGTTAATTTTTTACAAATTTTTGCAATTTATAGAAGGTTATGATTGTATGCATGTTCAAGATAGTCACTTTGTATTAAGCAATTTGAAACAAAACTACTACTTCTAAATGAGGCCAAAAACAAACAAAAATTAGTGAAACATAAAATATAATTTAAAAGCAACTACATGTTTCGGTCCTGATATGGACCCTCTTCAGGTTGAACTCTAGAGGTTCCATTTCAGGACCAAAACATGTAGTTGCTTTTAAATTATATTTTATGTTTCACTAATTTTTGTCTGTTTTTGGCATTATTTAAACTTATATTAAACATAGACATTAATAACTATTATACTACTTTAAAACAAATATTCTAAAAAATTAAATTTTTCTTACATTCAGCATGTTAAATTTTTCTAATGATATGTGATATGGCCATATACTTAATTCATATGATGATGTAGACTTTTCTAGTATTTACAATATTTTTTAATATCAAATTTCTTGTGTTATATTTAAAAAAATAACCTTGTGGTAGAAAGTAATGGTTAATTGTGGCTTTTTTACTTTTATAAAAGTGAATGACTTCACAGGCCCTTTGTCACTAAATATCTTAATAGTATAATTTATTTAATTAAATTAATGTTATATAATTATTTTACCTGTCATGAACATAGGATAAATGGCAAATCATGTATTAGTTTTTAAAAATTAAAACAAAATATGACAAATTGGAGCCATTTGGAATATTGTTCTATTTTGTGATATTTTTTGTTTTCATTCATTTATTAATGGTCATTTTGTATTGTGGTTTGAGAGAGATAGATGAGGTGAGAAGAGGGAGGACAAAAATTTCAGAGTTATTAGACAAGTTACATTGTTTTGTCAGTTGGTTATACATTGATAATATAAGGCAGGAAAAGTTTACATTCTCCATTCATTGAATATGTGCATTATTTTTCAATTTTTCACATCATATTGAGTCTATTGATGTATAATAACTTACACAATGTTGATATAGTAACAACATTTGTAGTTATGGTATTGTACTGTGTGATTAGCATATTAGTAACATAATATTTTCATTTTAAATATATTGATATGTTATTGAAAACTTATATACTAGTGCAATATGTAATTTTTTATTATCAAATACTTAAAATGACTATAAAACTTGTGTTCAAAAATAATTACAACTGTTGTCATTATATTAGATTATACTGATTGTTAGGAAGTGAGTTTCATATTTAATCTCTTTGATTTCTATTTTTCTAGAATTTAAATGCAATACAAATTGTTTTCTTTAATAGCATTGACTGTGATAGAATTAATTGATTTTCAAAAATAAAAGTGTATTTAACTATTAAATTCATTGTTTTAAAATCTGCAAAATGTTTTCCTGTGCTGTCTCGCCATCAAAACGCCTCAATATAACAACTATGACAGACTTTTCTGTCAAAACCTTATGAGAAAAATTGGAAGAGTCTGGAACCTGATGCTCTTGACTCAGCCTGAGAGAAAGAGGGAGGGAAACCAGATATGCTGTAGATGTTTTCTGTACAGTACATAGAATCATTCAGTGAATGAGTTCACAAACAATTTCACCTGCTTTATTTGTTTATGTAAATTTTTTAAGTTCAACATCACAATGTTGGAATGGAAAAGGTTTTTCAATATATATATATATATATATATATACACACACATCACTGATGATAATTTTTATGAGGAGGTCAGATGGGAAAAAGAATACAGTTTCATTGGTGAAAAGGAACTGAATGAGTAGCCCATTCACCAGAAGGAATTATTATAAAGCACCAACACTAGAAAATCAGCAACTGAATAGGGAATTGTGGCAATGTTGACAAAGGGAAGAAGATGATAAAAAAAAAAGGTGCAGGATGCAGAGAGAATCTTTCGATTCTGCTTACAACCTAAGCCTTGAGCGGAGTGTCACTTTCTACTTAAGCAGCAGTTGTGTTAAGTCTCGTACACGCCAATCGTGCGAAGCACACCTAAAAGTTTTCAATTGTATGTAAACCAAATGTTTGAGCGTGTTAGGCATAGATCAAACGCGTTCACACAGCTCAAACATTTGGTTCATGATAATTGTAAACGTTAGAGGATGCTTTGTGCGCTTGATGTGGTCGAGGCTGTATACAAACACAATCTGCACTAGCACTACAGCAGGGGAGAAGCTGCTGCGAAAGAACATTACTTCTATCGACGACCTAAACAAGCTCTTTCCGAACGACTGCAGCTCATTATAGCTTACACATATGGTGGTTGCCTGTTTGTTCGTAAATTATATTACGAGAAACGCTGTGGCGTATATGGTCTGAGGATTGCTTCCGTTTTTCAAGGGAAGTTAATTAATAGCAGCTAACAAGATTTAGTATAATATTTTCAGATATAAGGTCTACCTATCCATAATTTTAAAATCCAAGTCATTATCAAGGATAATTTTTATCAAGTCTTGTTCATATTTAAAAATTACCCCAATTTCACTACCTCCGAAATGCTCTTAAGACTTATTGACAGAAAAAACGAACATAAATTTGAAATTTATAAGTTAACATAACCGTGTATCGTTAGTTTGATTAGTAATGAGCTATTTCTAAATTTAAAACCAATCCTCGCCAAATTCTCTGCTGATTGATCGGATGTAACTTTATTCACAGAGGTTTAATGTCGAGAAGTATATGAAGGATATTCTTAAAGCAAGTACTGAGAATAAATTGAACTTTACTTTCCAGATATTTTATTATGAATCATTACTTTAACCTCACACAACTCCGCATACCCACGCAATTATTCAAACAGTTGTTATGGAAAACCAGTTTTTGTATGCCTTCGTCAAAGAAAGATGCTCCCTCTGTTGAAAGCCAAGTCTGCACTTCCCGTTTCATATCGTCGTAGTCGTTTAAATGTTTTCCACCTAGGAATAATTTTTTCAGATGAAGATAGAGATGAAAATCGCTTGGGGCCATGCACAAGGGGGGTGGTTGAATTGTTCCCAACCAAATGATTCGATAAAATCTTGAGTTTGCCTGGCGGTGTGTGAAAGCATTCCACGCCTTTTGTTCTGTATTTCACAACAGGGCGTTAGTAGTGTCTCACAATAAATTTCTGTTGATTGTGCCATTTCTGGGCAAGAATTCGACCAACAAAAAACTTTTCTGTGCCTGAAAACCCGTGTAGCCTACATGTTCTTGCGAGTGGATGTTGCGAACTGACATTAATAGTAATAAATTCACTGTTAAATGTGTAACAATTTGTCGCTTTATGAGTAGAATGCAGACTCGTCTCCCGTCATTCGGAAGGGCGTGAAAATAGTACCCAAAGCCCGATCTACCTGATGCAGGTTTTCTAGGGTTTCCCTGCATCTCTTTAGGTCAATCACCGGATAGCATCTTTAAACTATAGCCCGGGGGCCCCAGTTAACCCTTGGCTACCTTGCTCTACCTTACGCATCCCCTATTTTCAATTCCCTTCCTATGCTATTAAAGGGGAGTTGCCTGTTTCAGGATCACCCTCATGTAGCCTGTTTAACCCCCCCCCCCATCCCACAAAAAGAGGAAACATTGGATGCAGGCCCGTATGGTTCACAGGAATATATTTTACTATCGATTCCTCAATCTAAAAATCAGACAATTGAACGAACTCCCACTTAAATATTACTTGAAAGTGTCTGTGGGAGTTTTCTTTCGCAGGTACTTCACCCCAGAGTGACTGGGGGGGGGGGCTTACCTGATTATGTCGGGAATGCCTCGTACTCTCTCTGTTTTTCTTTTCAAAGTTCTCACATGCCGAGACACCTTCACATATTTTAGGAGGTATATGTACTGGGTCGAAGACCTTGGGCATAAGGCAAGAGTTGCCCGATGTTCCCATTGGATATGTCGGCCAGCTGTCTCCTAAAACTGTTGGAGACACGGAGAAGGGAATGCTGCGACCCCATAGCAAACTCGTCTCCCGTCATTCGGAAGGGCTTGAGAATAGAACTCAATGCCCGACCTACTTGATGCAGGTTTTCTAGGGTTTTCCCTGCACCTCTTTATGGGGTCCTTGTCAACCCTTGACTACCTTGCTCTATCTTCCGCATCCCCACCTTTTCAATTGCCTTCCTATGCTATTAAAGGGGAGCTGCCTACTTCAGAATCACCCTCATGTAGCCTGTTCCCCCCCCCCCTAAAAAAATACTTCTCATACCATAAACTGTTTTTAATTTTAATGCCGTCAAACTGAAAGTTTAATAACTCTTTCACAAACTTTATTCACACAGTTTCTACTGTTTTTCTGACTACTCCTAGATGTGTTCACAGTTGACCCTTCTTCGTAACGCAATTTTGTCCGTCACCTGACATCCTCATCATCATTTGATGCCATGGGAAACCAGACTAACTTTTCCTGTGTTAATGATACGTAAGTTTTGTCCGGTGGTTGGCGTCAAATTCGTCATCGGCCAACTACTGGAGTCGCTTTCTCATGGCGTAACTACTAACCACGCACTACTTGCTGAAAAGGACAAGTGCAGTTGTCGTGCTCTCCATTTCATTTCCCGCCAACTCTGGAAGTGGTACATGAAACTGTTGATGTGACTCTGTGACTTCATTCCTGTGCACATTCCGACTCCTTCCTAATTACTTACACTTCTAAATTGCTCTCGGGTGTCGTCACTGATTATCACTACAACCCGGTTTTACATGCCAATTTATACATTCCGTTCACCGGGAAAGATCTCGTACTTTAATTACTTTATATTTCGTTGTTCTTGCGGACCGTTATAAAATATTGCTGGCGTTTAGAAAAATGTCATGCCATTCATTAAATTACAACCTTCTAATTGGTGTTCGGTGCATCCGGTATTATCGTCGATCAGCAATTCCCGACACCTTCAATATTTCTTTGCACGAATTCAAGTATCACAGAGTTCATCGTATCAGGATCAGTTAAGTAACTTGGAAACTAAATTTTTAGAAGTCGTCTTTTTCATGACTTATTGTCTGTTGGGACCTTATATTAATATAGGAATGTGGACAACGCTGGAGCTTTTTGAGGTTTTAATCCTTTCTGGGATAAAATATTTAATTTCCCAATAAGTTCAGACGGCTTAAATTCTTTTCGTTTAAAGTTTCTGTCGGTCGAAAATTTAACAATTTCTTTCTCGGAAAATAACTAACGAGAAACTAGAGGAAGATTGCTATTAATTTAATTCTCCCACTTTCCATAGCTTATCCGTCCCAACATGTAACGTTACCCTCATTTATAAAGTATTTCCAAAAAATGTAATAATTTCCTTGTAAAACCAATTGAAATTTATCGTATATTGGGAAGTGTTTTTTTTATAAACAAAACGCAGTGTATTATGAATGGGGAAAAATTGACCGGAGACCGTGTCCCATGTCCCTTGGCCAAAGTGCAAAGAAGCGTGAAGTGGTCACACCCTTGGAAGGAGATTGTCGATCACGATCTGATCTGGGAGAAAGTCCTCTGAACCAGCTCAGTTGCTCGTTTAGTCTATTGTCAAAGCTGTGTGGAAACTCGTAGATATGAACACATGCTCAACTACTAGCTACAAACCAGGAACCACGAGGAAAATTCTAGGTTTATATTGGCATCTTCATTGAAGTTAGCATTTTAGGAGCTAATTTCACATATTTAATTCACAAATAAATCTTTCTATCACGGAACTGGCAGATGAGTTGGAATGTAATTCAAATTCATCAGAGGTCTTACGAATCTGGGCATGCCTAGCGCCACTCTCCCCAGTGGCTTAGAAGATCGCAAAAGCGATAACAGAGCGCGTGCCAACTCGCGCGCTTCTTCAAATGCTACTTTAAATTGATCAGAATATAATATGTAAAATAGATATTGTTTGTAAGCATTAAGTAAATGTTAAATGATTAAAATTCATTTTTCATTTCCAGTACCATAGCTCAAAGACTCTACGTCACGAGCCTCGGCAAGAAGCTTTATCACAAAAAGTTCAAATTAAATAGGGCAATGCCATAAAATATTATCGTTGTTAATTTTCTATGAGAATATCTGACTTGTATATATGTACTCTGGTTTATCCGCTGTTTTGAATCACCTGGTCCAATTCTCACCACCATACCGCGGAGAGTCTACTGTAGTTACCATTAAAGTCCAGTACATTTGTTGTTGGTTTTCCTCAAATATGCGGGAAGATTTTCGCAATAAGTCAACAAAATTTACAAGGTTTCCATAATATAATCGGTGTTCTTCTTGAATTTGACTCACAGTAATTACTTTGCAGTTATTTCCAGTATTTGTATTTTACATCATGATTATATGCAACACGAAAATAAAAGTCACTTAAAACATGACGAATTCAGTTAGATATTTTGTCAAATGAATAGTAACTTCTATCTTGAGCCCAGGTCATCAAATTGAAATTGCCACTCCTTTCACCGTTTATATTATGGCAAGGTTGAGCACATTTCACTGAGAGAAAGGCTCGTTTTGAAGCAGGTGAGATTAATTCCTGATGTTAAAGTCATAACTCGTGTCTGCCGGATTATGTCGCTAATCTTCGTCCCGTCTGTAATCAGTTTTCTCTAAACTCTCGAGAATTTTTGTGTCATACAGATCTTCCTTTTCATTCCATGTAAGTGTTCTTTCCATGTTCAAGCTTAACGACCATCGCCATTAGTGCTCTTGATTGACCAAATTGTAAGTTACCAGAGTCGGATGGTAACGGTCAAAATGTACTTCTTTGCTGAAAGTGACAACTCGTTTTATGTGTTTATGGCGGTGAGATCTCGTTCTGTCGTTTTCTGTCACGACAAGTCTTAAATTATATAACATTTAAAAACTGGAATAGGTCAGAGTTTCACCTTTCCTGTTCCGCGCAAGTCACAATATGGAAAAACACACACATTTCACTCGCATGTCTCAGTCTTGACAATTAAACGCATCTCGTGCTTCAGCTGATGTAATACTATTAATTTTAAACTACTATAAGTTTATTTATGAACAAGGAAACAATGTTACTTTAGGATCTTTTTCCAAATATTTCGCTTTCGATAATAAACTTTTCTCATTCCTTTATAGTTCAGTATAATAATACACTTCGGCGTTTACTAATTTCTCTGGTAAAAGTTAAGTCACTTCTTCCTTCGTACAAATGACACACGAAACAATTAGTCGTCACTTAATATTGCCAATGAGAAGAAACGTACGAGAGTTTTAGAGTTCATCTTGGAACGAAATGGTTTTAAAGGCAAATGTTGGCTTTAATTGAGTTGACTTTGAAGTTATCGCTACATTTCTAAACTCTTGTTCCTCAATACACTGTATACCTCTTTAGAAAATTCTTGCTCAGTCCTATTCACCTCACGTGGAAGGACAAAATTAGAAGTCAAGACATTACATGGAATCCGAGGATAACTATGGATTAGATTATAGTAAAATCAATCGTACAACGAAAATTTCATCGTGAATTTCTAAATAGAAATATTTGTCCAATATGATATTCAGTTGCTGTAAAGGATTCATTGCTACAGGAACAATGTGGCGATCACAGCTCTTCCCAGAGTTAATTGGTGGAACGTGTCATATCTACCACGAGAACAATGAGTATATTATATAACTCCAAAGAAAATCATCTGCAACATATACTTCCAGAACACCTTTACCTTTATCCAACAAGACATAGAGAATCTAATCAGACACTTTGGTCCCACATTCTGTACAGTTGAAGATTTTAACAGCCACAATACATTGATAAAACCACTCGGACAAAAGAGAAGGTACCCTAGAAAAAGGGTTCAACTAAAATAAATTCATTATATTGAACAAAGAAGACCCTACAATTGTTAACAGCGCAATCTTGCAAACTCCTCTGATTGGGCCGCAGAGAGTTCACATGTGACTGTGACCATATTCCTCTTGTCGTAGGATTTCATATCCAACACCAATTACCAACGTATTAATCACTACGACCACATTGAAACTTTTCTATTGTAAACTGGGTAACATACAAACAAACAATCCTGCTAAATTCCACAACCTTCCCCCCCCCTTTCCACCGTTAACTCTGAGGACAGCTTGGACGTTTCAACACCCATAATACAATCAGATGTGGATATGCATGGATTGGACAAAATAATATGAACAACAGACGACTTGTTGCAGTTTTGCACAACTGTGTACGCGTAAATTCTGCGAAGCGGCTGCAGTGCCACTTTATGGGGTTATTTTGCAGTATATCATATGCTTTGTTCTTCAACGGTTAACACCAGTGATCGGTGAAATGCGAGAACGAGGACAAATCGTTGGTGCGCGGTTAGCGGGAGCATCTGTGACGAAAACGGCTCAAATGTTTAACGTTTCACGAGCGGCATAGTCCCCAGTAATGACAGCGTTCACAAAACATGGTAAAACATCATCAGCGAAGAGGAATAGTGGGCGAAAGACGAATTTAACTGGCAGAGACAGACGAACATTAAAAAGGATTGCGATCAGACAACATAAAACTTCCGCAGACCTCAACACTCACTTGAGTAATACATTTTCGACAAAAACAGAGAGGCGAGAACTTTACAGAGCTAACATTCATGGAAAGGATGCGATTTGGAAACGCAATGCTGCGAAAGAAGCGGTGCCACGATCATAAAACCTAGACACTGGATGACTGAAAGAATATGGTAGGTCCAATGAATCATCTTTTAGGTTGTCTCCTACAAAGGACCGGGTTTATGTATGGATAACACCAAAAGATACCTACGATCCGGCCTGCCTGCTTCCTGCAGTCAAGCACGGGGAGGTTCCGTTACGATTTGGGCGGCTATATCATGGTATTCAGCTGGCCCAATCATTACTCTTACTGGCCGGTTTACTGCGAATGAATATCTTGACATCCTGAATGAATTATTAGCATATTGCTTCCAGACATTGCCATATTCCATGATGACAATGTGCCCACACACGCAGCCAAAACGGTTTAGGTGTGGTGTGTAGAGCATCTGAATGTCATCAAACATCTTCCCTGAGTAGCACAATCGCCAGACCTCAACATCATTGAACCGTTATGGTGTTTTAGAACTGAGAGTGAGGGACAGATTTCCATCTCTAACATAATTGCCACAATTGGTGGGTCTTATCCTACTAGAGTGAGAGGACATTCCGTTGGAAACTATTCAGAAACTTCATGAATCCATTCCGCGACGAAATGCAACTGTTCTCTGAGCAAATAGTGGTCAATAAATATTGTTTAAATGCAAGTGTTCATATTATTTTGTCCAACCTCTGTAGTTATCAAAAAATTTAAAACCTAAAAACGAAAAATTATACTAACTTTGAGGAACCCTGAATGTTCACTCATTCTTCGAACGTGCTCTATCCATATACAAAAGACACGCAAACATTAAAACAGGATAGGATTCAAAACGATGCGATGCTAATTTCAACATGGCTGGGTGGTTACGGGAAACAAAAATTCTCATTCCACATACCAATGTCACATTGAAATGAGCTTATCCTTAGAAAGCATATAAATAAACTTGGTAAGTAATGCAAGCAACGTCTCAATATTATCAGAGTTATAGTTTAGCTAGCCAAAGCTGCAGCATAAACATAAATGTCCTTCGATTCACGTACCATGTCACCATAAGATCGAACACCGATTACACAAGCACTATTTACGGTTCTACCAACCTAAGCTCTCCTTCTTTCATAACCTTCGACATTCAAACTGATATCTCGTTACTCGAACTACCACAGACACACCTGTCGCTAGATCGGTGGATAAAACTTTTCGACTATTTCTGCGAAAAGGTCCCTAACTATCAATCAATATTCACAGACGGATTAAAAAAATTCGGAGTCAGCAGCGCCTGTATCTAAAACACCACCAACTTCAAGTGTCCCTACGTCGTCATACGTCAATCATTACGACAGAAATAACTACCATAAAGCTGGCCCTCGAACGTTTGCGAGCTGGAAAGAGAATATCACTTCCCTGTTGTCACCGACTCTCTTTCGCCTATCAAACAGACCACCAAGTTTAATCTGTAATCAGAGCTAATTACATGGACAGCAAAAGAAGCCTCAAATTAGATGGGAAAAAACCATAATAGTCCTATGGACACCAGCATATTATAAGTATGAATCTGCGGATACTCTGGAACAATCAGGTGCAACCGACCCCCTTACACCTCCAATAAGTATAACCAACACCCGAGGATTCAAATGAATATTCCTACTAATAAAGTTTAATCAACTCAACTCTCAGATTACTTACACATCAAAAACTATTTTCTTCCCGACATATCTAGAAGACATGAAACAGCACTATCCAGAATCAGATCCAACCATTCATATTTATCCCATTCATTAACTCCTCTCCCCTTCAATGTTAATGAGCGGAAGCACAAGCATCAATCCGGCATTTACTAACAGAATACAAGTTAGTTGACTGGCAACGGCGCACCATCCTAAGAAACAATAGACATTCAAAAAATTACTACATATGCAGTGCAGCAAAATATACTACAGTTCTTTAAGACATAAATCTACTTAATAAATTATGAACAATTAGTGAAAACCTCAAGTTAATTTATATTAGTTTATAATCCTTAAGTTCCATGGAGAAATGTAGTCGCTATTTACCTTGAAAGAAGGTGTGAGTTAAAATAAAGAATACTAAAGAATAAAAAACCCCAAACTAAAAGTCACATATCAGTTACTGCAATAATGAATAAAGTAAGAAAAATGTAGATCGAGTCAGAAATCGAAACCGAAACCTCAGTCGACTCCAGGCCCTGTGCGACATTCCTCCTTCCTTTTCACCCAAAGCACGGGATATCCTGGAACTACCTCAGTCTCAATTCTCATAGCCTGTAACAGGATTCTGTTAATAATTGAAAGCCCTCAAACGGCGCATTGAATAACTTTACATCAAAGCTTAGATAGCAGATACTGAAATAATGAATGTCGACCTTGCTGGGAATCGAAAGCGGAACCTCCGCTAAGTACGCGGCTGCTTTAACTATCTGAGCCGACTCCTGGTCTAGTTATAATCCCGGAGAGGTCTACAATTTTCGTTGTAAGATTTATTATTTCAGAATAATTATCATATTATATCTAATATATTAATTATTACAAAATAATTTCAGTTGCCAGAAACTCGGAAAAAATTACTTAATTAGTTTCTTATTTATGTTTTCATACTTCATAACCATGCTTCATAACTCATTTTGGAACTTCTTCAGGTGAAAATGTAGTTGTAGTTTTCAGCTCTCAGACTGGTGTGATAAAACCCTCCATGCTAACCTATCCTGCAAAAGCCTTTCGATTTCTACATAACTAAAACATCCAACATTCTCCCTAAATTTGCTAAGCGTTTCCATCCTCGGTCACCCTCTTCTTACCCCACACACTTCCCTCTAATGCTAATTTTACAAGATTCTCACGGCTCAAAGCGTGGCCTATTATTCTATCCTTTCTCTTGGTCAAAGTCCTTCATATTGTTCTCTCTTCTCCTATCCTGCTTAGAACTTCCTGGTTAGTTACTCTATCCAACCATATGATTTTCAGCATTTTTCTAAACTTATATTATTTTCCTTTCTGCAACTCCAACGGACCACGTTTCGCATCAATATAACGCCACACTCCGTACGAACATTTATAGTAATGATTACCTAATATCCACACTTATATTACTCGTAAGTAAATATTTCTTTCTTGCGAAAGCCTTTATCCTAATCTTTATGACTACTATACTTATACCATCCCTGGTTATTATGCTTTCCAAGTAGCAGAATTCCTTAACTTCTTTCAAAATATACCTTCCCAGTTTAACACCCTTTGTTATTCCACAGTTTCCCATACCTTGGTTTTCTCTCTATTAATCCTCATATTGAACTCTTTCTCCAGGACCACGTTCCTGCCATTTATTATGGTTTCCAAGTTTTCTTCTGACTCCCCTAATACTACAATATAGTCAACAAACCTTAGGGTTTATATTTCTTCTCCATATTCCTTTTTAACTATCTTCATCACCTATTCCTTAATGAGCATTGGCGACAGACTACAGCTTTGTCTTATTCCTTTATAGCAATGGAAAACTCTTTTTGTATTTCTAAGATGTCCAAGTAAGGGTTAAAACACTGTGATTTTTTAAAATATGAAAAAAGTACTAATTAAATATATTTTTTGACTTAACATCTTGATTACTTTGTAATTAATAAACTGGTCCTAGCTTAGAAAGAATTAATAATTGACAAAAGAATTAGTGCTCTAAAATATATTATTACAACGTTATGGGATTTCATAAGTTGTTAAGAAAATTAATATGAGACCTCAATCATTAATTTCAGATTAATAATTCTATCAATTAAGTGAAATATAATGAATTATTTGTATAAAATGCCAAGATATACCATTAATAAATTTTTAAAATGTTATTTCTGTTGTAATAGGCAGGGAAGCTAGGATGTGTCTTTGAAATTTACTTATTTATAAGTTTATTTATTTTGGAATACATTAATGGAAGATCTTGGAATTGTCTATGAGTTATTATTCGTAACACTCCACTTCATTGAACAAATTTTTGTACCCAAATTAATAATTAAGGTCCCCTATATCTGCTTTACGGCGAAACATCCTGATATACATTTATTGTATGAACTGCTTTGGCAACAATTCAAAAATTTTCTGATTTATGACTAGTTTGTTTTTATATTAATATGCAAGATAATTTTAATTAACAGATAAGAACAGCTCCTGATTCGACATAAAATTTTCACTGTTCATGTTTCACATATTTCAGTATTACAGTGATGGAAACGACACGCACATCTGATTGTTCGCAAATCATCCCGTTTCACGATTAATCTGGTTACCTTCGAATTTTTAAGCACTGTTACAACCAAATATTTCGCGCTAAATGAGTATGTAACAATCTGATATCAACGTCTGGCAAAATAATGTAGAAAAGAAACAAATTTACGGAATTGTGATCTCCGCAATACTAAAGACGTCATGTGACCAGTAGTGTGTCCATTTCAATGGTGCCTACAGTGTTGTGGGTAATACCAGAGGTAGTCAATAGAAATAATTAAAAAAGCCTTACTACTTACAGTTCCAGTGATTTCTATGTAAGGGACTTTTCATTTGTTTGCGTTTAGCATAATAATGATTTCAAATCTCGAGGTATTTAAATAGGCTTCGTAGAGTATTGGCACATGTTCTGAATATATAAAAAAAATATGACGTATTTCTGTTTTAATCATGTTATATGATAGCTCATTTGCTAGAGTACCTTCACTGTACTTAAAGTGGAGTCCGGTTGCTCACAGTGCCTTAGTTTTCGGGCTTCCATCGATGAGACACGAAAGCAATTACAACGAAACGAGAGTAAAATTTTGCTTTCACGAACGTAGCTACTGTCGAACTCTTCTCTTGATTATAGTGTTAAACTTGTTTTGGGACCAATTATTTCACCGTGGGCTAATTTTTTAGAGGGCGGGGTGGAGGGGGGAGGGCTATGTGGACCGCTTTCCCTTGAAATCATCTCGTTAGCGGATCTTTCCGCTCTGGGACCGTGACTCGATATTTTGAGGCTCAAGAGACGCTTAATATCAAAAATGAGGTTAACCTTTGTGAAAATAATTGCAATACTCAGGGGAAAAAAGTGTTAAGAAGAATTCTATAATTAGAGTAAAACGAAGGAGTAATGTCAAGAAATAATGTGAAATGTTCGCTTTATATTCATGGACTCTTCCAATTTGTTAATATCGCGTAATGTGTCACGCAACCATCATCATGGGAGCTCGGGGGCTGACCAATCCTCTTAGCCCTAGCAAGGTACTAAATAACGATGAACATAATAGTATTTAATAATATAAATTAACTTATTGTTATAGGGGAAAATTTAATATAAACAATTAAGAATACAGGGAATCGCTTCACTTGGAGGCAGATATTTGTAATCACCTAATAATCATAATTATTTTTATAATAATAAAATCAGTGTGCCAATCATCAAAACTAGTCTTTAAGGACTAACCATTAATTTTCTTCTAACAAATCTTACACTAGAGTCCATCCATTGTGGTCCAGTTTTTCTTGTGTCTGTACAGACACTTCACTTCCGCACTGTGCTCTGCCTTTATACACTACACATTACTCAATGTGTTTCCTTCGTTTGACTTTCGAGGTGCGGAGTTGATTGTCCAGGAGTTGTGTCTCTGGGTTGACGTGGAGGTGAAACTTCACTCGCTACATGCTTTCCAGAATACTTTTTTATTTCTTCCTGGATGATTTGAATTTGGAAATTCCTTTGGCGATAGATATTTCTTATATACCATTCACTATGTTTCGTTACACTTGATTCCGAAATGTTTGGATACGCTCAATGTTTATTTCACATGTTCTTCCCCATAGCTGAATAACAAAGAACGACTTCATTGATCATTCTTTAGTGCAAGAATCGCAGTGTTACCTGTATATGTAGCCACCTCGGTTCCATCCAGTTTTGGGATATCGTTGGTATGTAATGAGTATAGAACAGGACCCAGGACGCTGCCTTGGGGTACTCCTGCTCTTATCTCCTTCAAATCATAGTATTCATCTTTCGTCTACGATTGTGAATAGTCCGTCTGTGATATATGATGTCTGTATTTGTTTTTTAAGTTTGTATTGCATGATATAATTGGACAATAGTCGAGTTTTAAACATTAATCAATGGCATGTTTCCGTGAACTATTTCGTGTTAAATGGTGATTATAGATATACGATCTTACACATTTAAAAAAATCGTATTAATCTTCCATGCTGTTCGTATTGTAGGATGGATTTAAACATATATTGCAGTGACTGATTTTAATAAAATTTTAACCTTATATTCTACGCAATTAAATATAGTGTATCTTGTTGTACTATGTTTCTCTGCCGTCACAGAATTACACATGTTGACACATTCGCATGTTTTTGAACTTATGACTGCCCCCCTTCCCCTTCGCACACCTTTTTGTTAAGAATATGTGTACAGTTCGTGAGATTCTATATGGCGTGTTGACTGCGCAATAGGAAAAAGAGAAGGGGAGGGGAACTTTTATTGTTTGAGGAGGAACTTCCCCTCCAATTGGCTTGGCGAATGTATACTATTATTGTTACCAACATTAATTATCTTTATACGAACAGGATGGGGAAGCGCGACGACATCTTCTTACACACGCTATACTTATTAGATATTCCATTTTATAGATGTGTTTCTTTGCGTACATCATATCCTGAACTGACAGCAATATTTTTTTTAACGCCAATATTTTCAGAATTGTTTTTAAACTACCAACTTGTCCTAACAAAGCCCGCAATAAAAGTGAGTTGATGTCTACCCCCCTCTACAATGTGGGCGGCGTTGACCTATGCTCATCATCTTGACACACGACTAAATAATTCTCTTAAACTGTACCAGATTTCGTTAAAATTTGACGTCTTGCTTAATTTGTGTAAATAAAGTATATAAAAATACATCTTTTGAATATAGAGATATTCTGAAAATAAAAATAACAGCAAAAATACACAAGTAATTTAAAAAAATAACACATTTCTTCTGGTACACAAAATATATATTGTTACATTCTACGTGTATTGCATAAATAAACTCGGTATTGATAAATTTGTAATGTATTAAGGGAAACAATTCTCATACAACCATGTTATTCAGAAATTTACAATTACGTAAATGTGAATAAATATATGTAGCATTATGTAATTACAATAAATACTCAATTTTTTGCAGGGATATGTCTAAACCCAAAATGAGATCTGCAAAGCCTATGCTATTGAGAGTAATATCTGGAATAGACAGAATAAACAAAATCTTATCGGTACAGGTTAATTTAAATGATAAAAATGACTCATCATAACAATGTACTAAATTTTATTTAAATACTACTTAACGTTTACAGTCGAATTGTTTGATGGTATTGTGCAGCATTTTCAATATTATTAACTACTTTTTTTCTGAACTGCATAGGTTTATTTTACTGTCACGCAAAAATTTCGTGACTGAGGCAATGTTTTACTAATTGCATATAAAGTAGAATATTTTCGAGTTTGAGATATTTAGGAACGTTCTGTAAAGAGATCGTTTATTCATTTATAAATATTTAGTCCAAAACTATTAATGGTTATAGTGCCCCTGAAGAAACTATTTGTCACTGAATGGATAGTTATCTAATAGTCGGCATTGCGACTGGCTCAGAAGGAGTTAAGATTATGGTTAATTATATTTTGACGACGTTATCATACAACTGTTAATGCATTCATGTTGAGATACTCACACGTTATATTTACGATAATTTTACGGGAGATTGTGTTCTTAAAGTATATGTATATGTGTTTCTGAAAGTCGTTTGCTGTTTCACTCGTCAAGTATAAGTAGTTCATCTAATTTATCTTTATTTTTGGGATCAGGCGAACACACGCAATTCGACTCTATTCATGTCGTTCTCGAAAGTTTATGGGATTCCACACACATGTATTGAGGTTTCTAAATTACTTACGGTAATGTCTTCATTGGGATACCATGGATGGAATACACTAAGTAGATTAGAGAGGATTTGGATTTTGCTAGATATAATAAAATGAAAAGGCTTGTGCAAGATAGGTTAGCATGGAGGGTTGCATCAGACCAGTCTTAGGACTGAATACCACAACAACAACAAGAATGTCTTCAGCTAGTTTTTTTTATTAAGATATTTACAATCTTTTCAAAAGAATATAATCATCTTTTAAATAGGTTACGGCCAAGAATATACCCAACAATGTAGAAAACAGAGAAATAAAATTTCACTCTTAGTGATTTGACTTTTCAACATTTCTTTTCCTTTTAAGATGCGCGTCACTAGTATCATACGTGTAAAGAAGATTAGGAAATGACGGAAAATTACTAAGAGGTCGCAGTTAGGAATTACAGCCTCTTTGCGTCATGCATTCATTAGTTCTACTCAGAATTTCCAACGCTTAAATAATCGCCTAAGAACATTTCAATGAACAAAATTAAGATTCACTGCAGTGCTAGATGCATCTCTCCTCGGGGATCTTCATCTCAGAATTTTTTTATTAGCTTCTTTTGTTAACTAACCATCTTATACCGACAATAAGTAATTTATATAACAACTGAATAACATTAGTGACTATCGTTTAGTGACTATCTTAAAATCAGATAGCTAATTAATTTAACTAGTTAGACCTAACTGATTAGACAAATTAAGAATTAACGATCAGTATAATAGACAATTACAAAAAATAAAGAATTTTAAGTTTTAGCCATACAAGTACCGACCATCAATCGTGGTCCTTATCAATATTTGTAATCAACTGAGGACATAAGTACAAAGATTATACAATCAAAGAATAACATTTTCACATATCTACCAAATTCCATGTCCTCTCTAATCTGCGTAGCGAATTTCATTCTTGTTCTAATGCTAATTTTACAGGAGCTCAGGTCTTAAAACGTGACCTATTAATGTATCCTTTCTCTTGGTCAACGTCCTTCATATCGTTCGCTCTTCCCCTATTCCGCTTATAGCTTCCTCGTTAGTGATTTTATCTATCCATTCAGAATTCTCATGTAACACAACATTTCGAATGCTTCTATTCTTTTCCTTTCTGCAACTCCAACGTTCCACGTTTCGCACCCATATAACGCCACATTCCATACAAACATTTTTTTGCAACGATTTCCTAATATTCACACTTATAATACCAAGAAGTAAAATCACACTTATATTACCCAAAAGTAAATTCCTCTTTTTCGCGAAAGCCTTCCTTACCTTCAAGTTATCCCTTCCAAATCTAACGCCCTTTGTAATTCCACTGTTTCTACACTCCATTACCTTTGTTTTCTCTCTATTAATACTCATATTGAACTATTTCTCCAGGACTACGTTGATGACATTTATAATTGTTTCCAAGTCTTCTTCTCACTCCCCTAATATCACAATATCATCGACAAAGCGTAGAGTTTTTATTTCTTTTCCTTGCAGTATTATGCCTTTCCCGCATTCCGTTTTAACTATTTTCATCGCCTGTTCCATATAAAATTTAAAGAGAGCATGGGTGACAGAGTACACTGTTTTATGTTAATAGTAAATTTATTCCTTTTAATATAAAACATTTCATAAATTAACCATTTCTTGATATTCAAATCCCTTTGAAAAAATAATAGCATTATCAAAATTATTGAGAGACTTTATTCTAAACAATGTTTTGTAATAGGTGAGTGTTTAATAATATAAAGAAAAATTTAAATTAGCTTTTTGATCCTTAGATCTAATTGACAAAGATCGGTTAGGGTGACCAATGAAGCAAAAAGAACAATCATTACATCAAATTTTATACATAACATTACGACAGTCTATTGTATCAAGAAAATCTTTATGATAGATTATTAGAAAACCAAACTATTGTATTTCTTAACTAACTCACAAATAATGGACAATAGTCAGAAATGGAATAAATTAATTTTATTATTTATCGTAATCCAACTTTAGGGACTTCCTCATTTCTTTAATTTAAATATTGTAAAATTTCATGTTATGATGCAACACCCAGGGCCAATCTTTGTCTATTGTTAATAACTTTAAGTTCTATAATTTAATTACTTTATCTACAATTCTTAAATTTTAAATGTGGCAGACAGATGTTAGAAAAAGGAAAAACAATACATTATTTGAAATGGATTTTGGGGCACAATTGTAAGTATCATTATGCATATAATTAATTCTGAGTATACTAAAGTTTGAAATGTAATGTACAGGATAATAATTGGCAGACCAAAATTTGATGATTCTTTGAATGATAAGGATAATCAGACAATTTTACAGCCTTGTCAACAAGATTAAAAACCATAGCTCCCTAGGCTTGAATCGTTTTAAGCGTCTCACTTCTCCGATATCTGCAAGGAGTTTTTTCGGATGCACTTGAGATGTGACACTATAGTTCGCCCAAATCGTTTAATTTCGTATTTGATCGACGACATAAGTAAATCTCTCACGATTGCATTGTTTGTAACATACCAAGAGGCGTTGTCAATTAGCCGTTGCTCTGTGCTCTGGAAGTTAGAGTTTCTTGCTGTGCCTCAGAACTGTGTTCCGTATGTCCAAAACGGTTTACGAATTACTTTGTACAATAACGACTTGTGTTCTGTTATTAGCTGAGATTCTTTTCCCATCGTCTGATGCATTAGTCTTAGTTTTATTCCCAGCTAACTTCCACTTCTTAAAGATAGTCTTCTCAAAATCAGACGTCAGGCGATATAACGAGGTAGAGGCTCGTGAGTTTTTAAAATTATGTGCTGCATCATCCCATGAAACAATTTTTACGATGATAATTACATAAGATACTTATAATACTACAATAGGCTACAGTGTTTATAATACTCCACGACCCTTAATATGTAACATTTCTTTAGTTTACATAACGTGTAATAGGGACGAATTATTAAGATTGTAAAAATATAAATTAAATAGGCAGACATTCCTAGCTCGAAAATATTTTTACTTCTTACATATTTTGAATAAGCCACTTATTATGGCTATATTGTATGCAGAATAATGCGGTAATTCTTTCCTTATGTGTTAATTCTTTTAAATAACCTTTGATTAATTCATGGATATTAATATTTTTATTAATTCGTCAAAAACATTTAAAACTGTAAGCAGATGAGGCCGCGTCTATGTCAGCATGCACGCTCTGCCCGGAGAAGAGAATGTTGCGACCTGACGCAAAATCATCTCCCGTCATTCGAAAGGGCACGACCTACCTGATGCAGATTTTCTAGGGTATTCCCCGAATCTCTTTTAAGTGAGCCAAGAGCTTTATTTAACCAGAACGTAACCTGACACGTGTCAATCTCTTCAAGTTTATTCCTGTCAGTATTCGATGCTCTAGACCCGACCACATCTCCCGTATAATTTGGATGCTATTGCATATATGCAAGTTACTTGGCAGCCTGGCGATAACCTACAACAGGTCAGGTTATTCTTTGCTGTTATCAGCCGTTGGCTCGTTATATATTGCCCTTCACCGTTTCTCACAGCCTATTTCTTTACCTAATTTTTCACTAATATTTCTAAGCTTCTATTTCCATACTTTCATTGCTTCATCTCCCTCTAATTTTACGTTCCACTCAAAATACGTTTGGAAACCAATCATCTGTATGAAATTATCAGTCCACTGAAGATAGTTTCAAATTCATGGAAAGCATTTGTGTAGGGCGACAAAGTAATTAATTCAGGAAATAAATGAAATAATGCTTCAACTCACCTGCCGAGACACCTTCACATATTTTTGGAGGTATATGTACTGGGGTCGATCTCTGATCCCTTTGGATCATTCGGTCGACTGCCTCCTAAAACTGGTGGAGAAACGGAGAAGGGAATGCTGCGACCCACAACAAACTCGTATCCTGTCATTCGAAAGGGCGTGAGAATTGTACCCAATGCCCGACCTACCTGATGACAGGTTTTCTAGGGTTTTCCCTGCATCTCTTTAGGTGAAGCACCGGATAGGATCCTTAAACTATAACCCGGGGGTACTAATCAACCTTGCTATTTCTTCCGCATCCCCCATTTTTAATTCCCATCCTATGCTATTAAAGGGTAGTTGCCTGTTTCATGATCACCCTCATGTAGCCTGTTAACTCAAAAAAATTAAACAGTTATATCTGGTTCACGTAGAAATGAGATTATACTAAATAATAATTTATATGAGGATGGTTCGTGTTGTGTGGGCTAAGCAAAGCTGCGGGGAACATTCTCGGCGAGGGCCGTGAACCTGGGAAAAGTATAACATTGCTTTGCCATATGGCAACCACAGGATCACACCAGGAGACTTCTTATTTAAAACGGATTATAATTTGGACCACGTTTTCAACACTGGCTCTGCGCCACTCCACATTCACGACCAGCTGAATGACGAATGGATGGACAAATGGATTTTAGACTGATTAGAAATCCAACTCACCCTGCCACTGTGCTTCCTTCATTTTCTCTTCCCCACTCCCGGTCGATTTGGAGTGATATCACTCCCTTTGGAAGTTCGCAGATATCGTGAATGGACGGCTTTGAGCGAAGAGCAACAGTCAGATATACAGTACTGATGCCGTAATTTAATCTTAAGAGATTTCACAATACATCTATATATATATCAGATTTTTATTCATGGAAGTGTGCTGTCTTAGGCCGTGAGGAAGGGAAAATTATATAGATTAAATCACTAAAACAATACAAAGTAATTACAATCCACAACATTATGACTACAGTGGTTAAACTACATAAAATTAATTCATTTCTTCTACCAGTTATGTTTGTATTATTTCTTACCAAATTGGTTAATTTTTCAATTTCGACCAAGTGATAACTATTATTTTTAAACATTTTAGAATCCACTTGTCTCTGGTATAACATCATCCGTGTATTTTCTAATATTTAGCACAAACATACTTCTTCAATGAAAGTAAAAGATTATATATTTTTGTAAAATCTTTACAATACGACGGTAAGAATAATTTTCTGGTCCGAGACCAAACCAAAAACGTACTTTTGATGTCAAAAGTGACTGTACTACGGTTGCAAAGAAAAACTCATTATGATTGAGTGGTAGTACCATAATATGTACTAACTTTAAAAAATACTAAAAATTACACTTCATTGGTAAAAAAGAAGTCGAAGGATGAAGTAATTTCAATGGCTCGTTGGCGAAATTATATAGCGGCACATTTTTGTTACAGTAATTCTCACTAGTTCTAGATTGCATTAAATCTGGTGTGGTTAATTTTTCGTAGTTACGTCGTGTGGCATCAGTCACTATGTACTTGTCTGTCAATGCAACATCCATACATTCGTCATGAGATTCATTTAAAAAAAGAAGGAAATATAACAATTTTAAATAACTGGTAGACAGGATCCCTGTGGAGCGGCACATTAATATGATAGATTATGGTTAGAAGGTCTAATGAAGTTTCGCTGTTGAGATGGATCCTAAATTGTTGAGAAGAGTTTCATTTGACTTAAATTAATTAATGCTGGATGAATGGTTCCTCTTCTACCGGCTGATACTAAACCTAATACTAATTTCAAAAGGGATTCAGTCTGTGATTCTTCTCTGCAATACTGTTATATATGACGGTGTTAACCCTACATCTGCTATTTCTAAATTTAGGTTACCAACATTTCCCCCGAGATCAGACATAAAAGTGTCTATTTCGTTTTTTAAGGTCATCTCATTTTCGGCAATATGTTGAAAGTTGTTGTCAAAGGTATGAATAGTAGACTTAGTTACCAGTAATTGTTCTTCCATTATATGTGTCACCTTGGCCGGTTCCCGTTTCAGATTTTCAATGTGTCTATTTTTTTTAGTCCTCGTAATTCATTGTCCTAATCATTTCTTTAGGATTGTTCCCCAAAAATTTATTAACCACCGCTTTGCACGGGATTTTAAAACAGATTTATAGACTACTATAAAAGAGGTTATGTATAAGCCTCCTTCCTCGATATTTTATTCCAGCGCTCTTCAAAATCCTTAATAATGTGTTCCAGTTTACATTGTCAAACGCTTTTTTCTAAATTTACAAATACCATAAACGTAGGCCGGTTATTTTTATCCTGTCTTCTAAAATTAGTCGCAAAGTTAATATTGCGCTTCTTGTCCCTACATTCTTCCTAAAACCAAATTGATCGTCTCCTAACTCGCATTCTATTTGACGTTCCATTCTCCTATATACTATTTTAGTTAATATTTTGCATGCATGGGATACTAAACTAATTGTCCTGTGCTTTTCGCATCTATCAGCCCCAGTTTTCTTCGGTATGAGTATAATTATATTTTTACTAACATCTTCTGGGATTCTTCCTTTTTTGTAGATTATGCAAACTGTCCTGAATAGCCGAGATATTTCTTCTCCGCCTGATGACCTTATTATATATTTAATATATAAATATAGTAATAATATCTCAAGATATAATTTCAACACATTTTGATTATCTGATTTATTACGTTAAATAAAATTGTATTGTTTATAATAAGTAAAAGTTTTATGTAGAAACCTATCACGTAACCTGTATTGATCAATACATTTTAAAATTAAAAAGTTTTTTGTTTAAGGGTAAATATATCATACTATAATTAAGAGTAGAAACCGGTCCATGTCCCGCCACTTGTCAATTAATTAATATATGTTAGAGAAGAATCTTTACTCGTTCACCCATGTTTCAATTAATTTATCCTGCAATAAATGTGAGAAGCCACACGAAGTTTCTCCTGTTCGGTCACCTGCGTGGATCGATAATATTTGTCGTTTTGGGAAATGCGAGAGCAACGCAACACATGGATCACGCAAGCGAAGTGACGTCTTAGGAAATTACGTTAATCACAAGTCAACACAGCGACAGTGACTTGGTTGAAACAGATGTTATTCATTAGTCTATCTGGACTTTTCCTCGAGTTTTCCTCGACTCCATTACAGACTCAAAGCTATAACTTGCGTGTCATGTTTTGACAATCATAAATCTTATCATCTACCGAACTTTTGTAACATGTTTCAACATTCATGAACCTATTACGAAACTTTGAATTTTAGTATCACATTTTAACGTGTACAAACTTACTATAAGCTTTTGAGGATATCACTTGGTTTGTGTGGCGTGTTGTTCTTGCTCGTCTTGTGCGTTTCAATCATCGTATGGAGTAGTATCATTCATTCTTGTCAACTTCTTTCTTTAAATTAATTCATCACTCTATTATCTTTTTTCTATATTTGTATGAAGGTGTGTCCAATAATGAATAAATAAATAAGAATAAATGTTCAATTATTAGAAATTCTCCATTAAAATAAAAATTTTGAGGTTTTAAATATTTTCTTTGACTAATTTACTACTTGCAATCTGCCATAAAGAGTGACATTTAGTAATGGTTTTGATTTATAGATTACAAGATATGTTGAAAAACATTTTTCAAAATTAAAACTATAAGTTTGACACAGTGGAATATTTGTTCCTTCACATCAAGTGAATCTTCTTTAATAAATCTAAAGGCTTGACTCACTTGATACCTAGGTTCATCATCACCAGAGTGTAACACCCGTCGCGTGGCTCTGACGAGTATCACAGGAAATAGGAAACGATTTCTCTTGATAGGAACGACGATAGCAAAGGAAGATCTTGGGAATGGGTCAACCCTGGAGTTGACCAGTGGATAGCTTGATTATGGGCGTCGCTCAATAAAGAACGCTAAGTCTAAATAGGAAAGAATTGATTCGCAAATGCAGCAATTTGGAGAACAGTGTTAACAGTACGAAGGAAGATTTCAGACTGCCATGAATGTAGCGTCTAGGTGCCTCCAGAGAGGGGATTGCTGACTTAGCGCTTCTCATGGGCAACAGCCACGGTTCTCATGTTCCGCTACTCAGCGTCTACTGTCCTTAAATAACTTTGAAATTCACTTTCCCTATTACACGCCCCCTCTTTTTTAAAGTTTTGACTATTTAATAAAACTTTACCGAATTGCTCTACTTCTTAGTCTAGATTTTGATGGCCGTTCTATTTCAGGGAGAACAAGATATTTCACTAGCTTCTTTGGATGAATTCTTAGTCTGTCATGGTAGCGCACACTGCTATTATGTATATTTTTGGTAACAATTAATATGGCTAAATAAAACATCAGAAAATTGAAACTCGACAAACTATGTCCAGAAGTTTTTAAATCGTGTAATTTTGATGTTCATAGAGAATGGTTCGATCTGTCCCACAGACATTTTCTTACATAGATTCTACAATTCCGTGTCTCTCGACAGACAAATGACGTCACTATTGAAGTTAAACTCCTCTACGCCCGACGGCATGCAAGCCAAAATTTTCTTCTTAAATTTCTTGATTCTTTCAAATTTACAAGATGAGGCATCTATTTAAAGAACAAATTCTTGTAGTGTATTGAACTGGTGTTAATAAATTCCATATGTTTTCTGATTTATAGGCTGCTTTGCTAGGAAGAATAGTCCCCTATTCGCATTAGAACAGTTGGCCAGCTGGCTCCAAACCTGGTAGGGTCAAGGAACCGGAAATGCAACGTCTCCAAGGTAAACTTAACCTCCAGCCATCGGAAGGACGTGGAACAAATACGGAGAACCCGACCTAACTGATGCAGTTAACTAAGCTCGTCGTATACGAGTTCAGCAACAACGAGGAGGTCAAAGAATTTGTGGAAAACGGGCTCAAACATCGAGGCTATGCATTTTTTACATCGGGTTTAAAAAATAGTTGGCATCCGGAAAAGTGTATTAACACTATTCTGGATTATCTTGATAGATATTAAACAAATACACATATTTAGCAGGTAAATTTGGCTCTTTAATTATAGTCTGTCCCCTGTATGCCATTTAGTCTCATATCAACTTTCTGTCTCTTCTTGTGCCATTAAGTGGCTTGTCTATTAAAACAATGGTTCAGTGAAATATAACATTTTACAGAAATTTTATTTGTTCGAAGCATTGTTCTATTCGTCTACATCAGAGGTCCCAAAATCTTTTTTGCCTTGTAGACTACGTGCCAAATTTTATATTTTGAGTAGACCCCCCACCATAATGATATTGAATTGTTACAATTTACTCAACTTCAAATGTATTTCTGACAGCTGACACAGTGACACGTATGTAACCTCTGTGGTTACTAACCACTTCACCACAGCAGGCCGGCCCAAGAAGTTAAGTCAACATTAAAATTTAAATTAAAAGCAATTAGCATGCTCATGATTGAAGAGTGGAGTCATACATTTCCTCAAGTCTAGATCCTTGTCTTCATCAAAATAACTGCTATTTTTTCGTATAAAATGTGTTAAATTTTATAAGTTATTAATTAAAGCGTCACAGAAAGTAAATCTAGTCAAATCAAAAAGATAAATATCTTTTAAAAAATGAATGGTAGGGATATTTTACTAGCAAAAATTTCAAAAGTTAGCTAAAATTGAGTTAAGTTTAACCAAATGTTCGTATATGGGTGCGAAACGTGGACGGTAGGAGGCGCAGAATGGGAAAAAATAGAAGCTTTTGAAATGTGGTGCTATAGGAGAATGCTGAAAATCAGATTGGTGGATAAGTAACTAACCAGGAAGTTCTACACAGAATAGAAGAGAGAACAACATTTAGGACTCTGACGAAGAGAAGGGATAAATTAATAGGCCACGTTTTACGTCATAAGGGTGTTGTAAAAGTAGCATTAGATGGAAGTGGGAGGCCAATGATGGAATCCGCTGAGCATATTGGGGAGGATGTGGTAGTTATCTGGAAATGGACAGGTTAGATGGAGAATTCTAAGAACAGAAAACTACAACATCGACAACCACAAATCAACTCAATCGGAGATTATTATTATATTACTTTTTACTCAAATAATATGTAATTGAGTTAAGTAAATAAAATATATACTATGATTATATAATAATTATTATGTGGTTGATATATAAAATAACTATTATAAATGAAATAGGTTAAGTCTTCAATAATCAATCGCCATACATCCTGAAGCTTTCAGATTACGCGATATTTATCTGTTTTATTCCTCTATTCTCTACGTGAACACAATTTTCTCAGCACATAGTTCGTTTAAAACTTACAAACAATTCCCATTTTTTCCAAATCACACTATACTCGGTAATCATTACAAAAATCTAATATGATATATGTATGATTAATTATTATATGTTTATTAAAGAACTATGTGGTTCAATTTATAATAATTTTTGAATCAAGAATTTCTTTTGTCTCGTCTACTAATGGTCGTTAGGAACTTTCTACAATTTTTGAAATTCACTCCATTGGAAGGATATCACGGTATGGAAATTCACACAAACTAAGTCCATGACCTTGTCAGGATTCGCATTCAGGACGTATGCGGTTCGAAGTGTCGACTATTACCACTACACCACAGGGGGGGCAGACCAAGAAGTTGAGTGAAAAATCAAAGGAAATAATAACTTACATTTCAATAACATATATAGCAATATTGTTATTATTATTATCCATTAGTCCTCGGTTGAGGAAATAGGATACGTCAAATATAATATTACAAGAAATATACAAAATTTTACAATTAAGAATTGAAGGACAAAAGAGGAAAGATAAAATTCAATCTTCAATTTTCAGTCGACGGAGGAGGCAGCAGCAAATCGTGCGTAGGTTCCCGTCGAACATGAAAAAAAAATAAGTCAGCAGTTAAATTCTAGTAGAGTATAGTTCTAAAATAATTTGAGAATTTGATAAGTCACCAGCAAACTGTTTTAGTTCTTCCTATCTACGAACTCTTTCAGTGAATAAAACGCTCCATTCAACTCTTAATAAATAATTTTTGAACCTTTAAAGCTTTTATTTCTTCCGAGAGACTATTGTATAGATTTATACCGGAATAGTGAATGCTTGTTTCAAAAAGACTTAAACGATGTTTTTCAACACGGAGCAGAGAGCGATTTCTTGTGTTGTACGAATGGCTTGAACCGTTTAGATCATATAAATTGATGTTGCTTCATGCAAATTTTAAAATTTCTAGAATATACGTACGAGACAAGGTTAAAATCCAAGTTTGCAAAACAAAGGTCTGCAAGTGGTATTCCACTCCGCACCAGATACAGATACTATTCCTACGGCCCGCTTTTGTAGTTTATAGAGGTGAAGTGACCCCAGTTTGAAATACCGTAACGTATGACAGAATCAAAATATGCATGGTACATCATTTTTGATGTAGCTATGTCGGCTTCCCGAGCTAACACTCGTAATGTAAAACAAAGTTTGCTTAGTTTTCCCGATAGTCTTTTAATGTGCTGATTCCATTTCAAATTACTGTCAATCAGCAGACCAGAAAAGGCACGTGCTCTGAAATGTTGTCCAAGTTAGGAGATAAACTGTTTGTGTTTGCTGTGAAGTTAACTATTTTGGTTTTCTCTAGGTTAAGTGAAAATTTGTTTGCAGTGAACCAAAGATTGAGACGGCACATCACAGAATCAACTTTCTCGCATGAAGTTTCCGAGTCGCTGTCCGTGATTACCAAATTTGTGTCGTCAGCGTAGAGGACTGATTTTAAGTGATCTAAATAATTAGGTAAATCGTTAATGTCAATGATGAAAAGTAAAGGTCCCAAAATTGAGCCTTGAGGGACACCGCAGGTAATTGATCCTATTCTGACAGATACTCATTTCCATCCATGTTTTCAATCGCAACTTTTTGGCGTCTGTTTTGCAAGTACGAAGCCAATAAAGAAAGGGGAACTCCTCTGATTCCGTAGAAATCTAATTTTCTGTAGAATATTATAATCTACTAAATCAAACGTTTTCGAGAGGCCAACAAAAATGGCAGTCACTTTAAGTCTTTCATCAAGTGCGTCATGAATACTTTGAACGAAGTTGAATGAAGCCGTGATGGTAGATTTTTCACTAATAAAACCATGTTGCAATGTCAAAATAAGTTTGAATTTTGTAAGAAAATCTGCAATTCTTATAAGTAATGCTTTCTCAAGAATTTTTGAGAATATTGGTAAGAGGGAAATAGGGCGATAATTGGAGACGTCTGTTGTAGAACCCTTCTTGTGTAACGGTATAACTTTCACGTCTTTTAGAGTATCTGGAAATATATCGGAGGAAAAGCACAAGTTAATTGTAAACTGCATTGGAATTACAATTTTATTACAGCAATGTTTAATGAGCTTACTGTTGATTCCGTATGTCACAAGCATTCGAAGTTTTCAGAGTTTTTATTATATTAAAAATCTCATTTTTATTGACCGGGAGTAGAAAGAAAGACTTAGTAACCGGGTTTATGGAGTTGTGCAGCATTTCGCTAAATCTGGGCGTGTTACGTTTCTCTGTACCTTGCTTTTCTAACATATCCCGGGAAACGTTAATAAAATACGAGGTAAATTCACATGCTGCTTCTTTACGTGATATAGGCTGTTCGTTCCTTATTAGTTGTATATCTTTACGATCTTTAGAATTACCGGAAGTCACTTTGATAACGTTTATGTCGCTTTCATTTTATTTTCCGAATTAGCAATATATTTTGCATTACCTAGTTTTTTGCGGCAGTGATAACTTTCTTATAAATACCTTTATATTTAATATAAAAGTTTTTGAATTCAGTGCTTGTATTTATCTCTTTTAATTTATGAAGGCGACATAGATTTTCACGTGATATTCTAATATCTTTAGTTATCCACGTATTTCGTTTAGTACGTTTCTTTTTACTTAATTTTAGTGGTGCAACAGGGTCGACGGCCGATAAGAAGTAATTAATAAATTTACGAAACAAATTATTATTTGGGTTCGACTCGTTTTCTGTGTCAAGAATTGTATTCCATGAAGTTCCTCCGAGCTTAGCTTTGATTTTGTTCAAATTTAATTGACAAAGTCGTCTTCCGCGCGTAGTTGTTACAGGTGGTTTGCAATGGAACAGTTCACTATATATGTGCATAACTTGGCCCTTGTGATCTGATAATGCAGAACTAATGGTACATGCTTTGTAATTATGGAGGTCCAAGTTACATACGAGGAAGTCAATACACGTTGAAGCAGTTAGAAAAACCCTGTAGGATTACTATCAGTTATAAGAAAAACGAAATAGGTTTCATGTGGTCAAAACAATGTTCTATCAATTATTCTTTATTAAAATTTAAAGATATTAAATTGTTGGTCAATGATCCCGTCACCAATATCAGATTTTTCACGGTTAAAACCTGGAGTCATGAAGTTCCGCCAAGTCTCGCTCCAAAACTTAATTTTTAAAAACCTTTACGTTGACGGAAGTTAAGGAATTCTGATTCTTGGGAAGCGTAATAACTAGGGATGGTGGAAGTACAGTAGACATAAAGAGTGGGATAGCACAGGCAAGGAAGGCTTTCGCGAGAAAGAGGAATTTACTTACGTCTTATATAAGTGTGAATTATTGCTGAAAATGGCGTTATATAGGTGCGATACGTGGACGGTAGGACTTGCAGAAAGGAAAAGAACAGAAGAGTTTGAAATGTGGTGTTATAGGAGAATTCTGAAAATCAGATGGGTGGATAGAACCACTAACGAGGAAGTTCTAAACAAAATAGGTGAAGTGAGAACAATATGGAGGACTTTGACCAAGAGAAGGGATAGATTAACAGGCCACGTTTTGAGATACGAGGGTCTAGTAAAATTAGCATTAGAAGGAAGTGTGTTGGGTAAGAACAGAAGCAGATTTGAGAGGATGTGGAATGTGGTATCTATGTAGAAATGAAAAGGCTTGCGCAAGATAGGTTAGCATGGAGGACTAAATACCACCACAACAACAATATCCATTTAATATTTACCTGATGAAGTCCGCAAATATGAACGAAACGTCGTAGGTGAATTAAATAAATGTAAAATCGTTTGCTGACAAATTGGTTGCATTGTTTATTTATTTATTACCGATTCTCAGAATATTGATTTATTATATTTTATAAATAGGTATGCACTTCCTGTGCTATAATTTTATTTATTGAAATGCCAAATTACGGCCACGAGATGTTTAAAAGTGTCGTGGATCCCATTTGTATCCCATTCACCCCCAATTTTTGTTTTCGCTGGTACCCCTGGCTATTCGCAGTGGCCTATGAAATTGGGATGCGGGGGGAGAGGCTAGAGGCTAGCGGGCCATTCTCAACGTGATAAAAAGAAGTCTCCAGGTGGATGGCAGCTGGAATTCTCTAAATATGTGCATTTGCAAAATTATCGATGGTGAAAAGCTGAAGTTGAAATTACCAATTTAAGTTCAGGTTAGTGGGGAACAAAATAATATCACAACAAGAGTAACGAATAAAACTACGCTTCGAACGGAAAATAAAATCTCTGTCAGTTTTGCGTACATTTGAGGTGACGCGTGTATGAACTCCGTTCTGACTAAGTCTATAGAAGCATTTTCTTCCATTACGAACGCAAATATTCGGTCGCACGTGTGTTTTCGCGTTGATTTGACGCATTCAGGAGGACCGGTGTAATGATCGCTTATGTAACCAGCGAAATTACATTAGAATCATGTATTAAAATGAATTTAACGCAACATAGCAAAATGAAGGTGGTCGTGTTATTTTTTGTAAAGTAATTTTTTTAAGCCATATGACTCGTATGTCAAAAATACTAACGTCCTACCGACTGCGTCAAAAATAACAATCTTCTTACGAGGTCGCTAGCCATCAACAGAGGTGATATCAGAGCCGTTCAACAGCTACGCTAATCAAAACGACGGGGTCCAGGAAGGTTCCAGTTTTGCTCACAGCAGCTAAAACATTGATAATTAGCACTCTTTCATACCCAGGCCAGTTGTAAAATCCGTTAGAAATTTTCATGTATTATTAAACTCACGGGCAACCTGAGATTCCGGGGCTAGGGCAATACTTGATTTTGCTAGAATGGAGCTAACAATTGTACATATGTAAATTTGTAATTTTAATATTAGTTAATAACTTGTAAATAGTATTTGATTAGTTTCTTTCAAAATAAAACCATAAAAATCAAAAGAATTATCAATTTAAAAATATAATAATGGAACCCTCTTTAATAATAGAATTAATAATACCCCCCGCTCATCACACCGGACTCAAAATAGTCAACAAATGACATCCCATTTTGGTGTAATGTATCGATGGTAATAGTTAGCAGGAAGAAGGTAAAGCGCGAAGCTAAGCGCGGGTTCCGCTCTGCCTATAAAGGCCGAGCCCCCGCGAGGAGAGAGACATTTCTCTCCAGACCTCCTCAGCTACTACTAAGCTCACACTGCAGAGGTGAGGACAGGTGAGTGACAACATTACAACCCTACTTCATTTAATTATTTAGCTTCATTTTCTTACGTGATAATGATACATTTCTTAATGTAAATATATGAAGTTGTAGTTACAAAAGTACGATGCCACTATGTGATACTAGCTGAAATGACGAAGATACACCATAGAAACTGTTGGCGATGTTTTAAATTAATTAAATCACAATTTATTACTTTTACTTATTTTATTTAGTGGTTGTAGCGTGCAGGCGCTCTGTCGTCCAGAATTCGGTCCCCTAATTCACATTACCCCGGTATACTGTTTCGTTCAAAGTTCTCCGATAATATATAAGAAGACGCGGAACGACAATTTTGTGTAATTCACCGTTTCTGACAACCCAATTGTGTTGGTAAAGAATAATTTCAGTTATAAGATCACGTCAGTTTTAAATGCTGATTTCACTCCTCAATGGAATATATCGTTGATTGGAACATCTAGTCGCATGGTGCGAATTTTGCAAGCTTCGGTAGAAATGCTTGAGGAAGAGAGTTGGGCCAAATAAAAAAATGGTCAAATTAAAAAGATTATTTAAAGGCCATTAGTTGACATTTTTTTATAATCAAAAATATTTCATTAATCATTAAATTTTCTGTATATATTCCTATATATATTTGTATCATCATCAGGTTGTAATCCGACAGAAAGGTTTTTCTTGAAGAGGCTACAAATTTCTATCGAAAAGTTGTCCGTCAAATAAACTTTTATAATTACTAAAACATTTTTGAATTATAAAAAAGTCTTCTAATGATCCTTTTATATAATATTGATAACATCAGTTAAAATAAAATAGTATTTAAATGCTAATATTCGCTGAAAAACGATTAAATTTCTTGCTGCTTCAAGTACTTACTAACATTGAGGAAAACGGTTATGGACTTTGTTTTCTTAATCTTACAGGTATCATTTAACTAAACACATAATGTCTTGAAACATATTCCACTAACTGATGTTGAGAGAATAAATATGTTTGACAGTTATGTGATTGATTGTCAAGCACTGACGAAGTGGTCCATAAAGTCATTTCACTTCCGTGATGCTTTCGCACCTCCCGTCACGTTAGACTCGCATTTCCCAACACTTTAACTTTTGTTAAACAGCGTCTTTGGTTTGTTGAGGCAATAGTCTAATGTTACAATTCTACAATTCTATCTTAATGGTCCGACATACATTCTCATTTAACAAAGCTGAATGAGTGTTCAGAACAGTGTAAATGCAACACGCTGTGTGTGCAACAAAAAATTACTCTTGCCTTTTGTGAAATTTATATCTTTATTTATCTATGCTGTAGGGAATATACTTTACTTCAAATATTGTGTCAGTCACCAGTTAAGCATCGCCATAAAAATTAATTATTCAATTATGTTGTTTCGCTCTTTTCGGAAGCAGAGAACTAAAGATAATTTGATACAAAAATTAATATTCTATAATAGCACGCTGATGAAACTCAAAATAATGTGTCTTGAATTTGTACTTTTAAGTGTTAAACAATGAAATGGTCACTTATTTGGAGATCTTCATGTTTAGTTTCCATTTTATTATTGCCAATTACTATTCGGACAATTAACGCAATGGATATTTTAACACTTAGGAAAGAGTATTTTTCAGTTGTGCGTAGTTGAATTTCAAATTTTTAATTGGATCGAGTGAAACTCGTATGTTTCGTATACTTCAATAAATAAAATATTTTCATACTGTCCTTATATGTATTTCGCAAAAAAGAACATTATTTTCTGTAATTGTCGTATTGATGGTAAATTCTCGTACTTTCTATGATGTGCTCGTAATTAAGCGACCCAGAGATTTACATAAATTGGCCATTACACATGATTACGTGAGCCTGGATAGTTTCTAATCCCGCAATGGCAGCAGCCACTTTCCGGCATAAATTTCAAGAACTAAAGCAGCTCGTTCTGTTGTAGAAAACAAGTTGTAAGCAAACTGAGCCGTTAGTGAATCGATTAAATTTGATAATTCTCCACACACATTACGAATATGCTAGCTCAGTGCATTACAAGTGAATCATCAACGACATACGTAGGCTAAATAATTAACACAATTGCGATAATTATATTGGGGTCTGAGGCTGCTTAAGAACGTGACCGATTTCTAAATAAATTCTATCTGACAGGTGGAACTTTAAGGAAATTTCGTATGATATCATTGGGCGGGATAGGAGAGAAGGTTTGCAGAAGGAGCAACAAGTTACCAAAGGCTATAAGAAATCGCCTGTATGTGATGAAGGTAAAATCCATATAAAAAGCTGCATCAGGTAAGTCGCAGCATTCGCCTCGGCCAGATTTGGAGGCAGTCAGTCGACAATTTTTATAATCTAATATAGTCTAATGTAGAAGTTAATATGTAATGGACAGGAACTTCTACACGGTGTTGAGAGTAGTGACTCCTTCCTTCTCGGCTATTTACGAGAGACTGCGCTGCTGTCACTTCACTCCCGTGACGTTTCGCTCTCTCGTATTTCCCAGTTCACCAAACGTACGTAGCAAGTTCCAAAAAACATATTTCATGTTAACTATAAATAAATCAACCAATAAAGTCAGAATAATCGGAACACAATTCAATAAAATTAAAGAATTACAACTCAGGAAAATGTAAAAATGTAAAAACGTCTCTATCAAATTTTGTTGCTTTATGCGGTCAATAAAAATGAACTATTCACGGTCCTATTGATGCCAAAGAAGTGTAAAAATGTTAACAAAAGTTTCCATACATATTATAAACTAGAGAACAAAAAGCTAATCATTTCAAAATACGAATCGCAGTTGCGAAGTCGTAGTGGAAGTAGGACGAGACTCGGTTTAACATGAACCTTTATTACGGCAACTTGATAATGTCAAGCGTATTCGGGAAACACTCACGCAAGAAAATGTATTGCATTCAGTTCACGATACGTTGTACGTCAAAGAATTGTCCGTAAAAGTTAAAAGTAAAAAGTGTGGTAAAAATACCTTGCCGTTGTCTAAATTTTCGTTTCGGAAAAATATAATAAATATTTTTAACGATTATGGTAGTAATACGCCAGCAAGAGTTCGTCCTTTCTGCTGCATCTCATATGACTTGCTATTGGTATTACAATGCATGGATAGCCCCTAATATATAAATGGAGTTCAGAAACGTTGTACTCCTTTTCAGCAGTTTCTTGAAACTTTGGTCGATTTATTTATGTTATAAGTAACTGAGTTGAATCAGGAAATTAACATTCTGTTTTCAGTAGTGAAGAAAGGAAAATATTATACGATAAAATTATCAAATAACACAGTCGATTTCACTTTTTTACCCAATCGATCGGGGGTAGGGGATAGGGGGGCGGTAATAGGCCACATGAGAGAGTGTGATTCAGAATTGGCAACTCTCCTTTAATAACATAGGAAGGGACTGAAAATGGGATGTGGAGGGTACAGCAAGTTAACCAAGCGTTGACTAGGGCCTCCGGGCCATAGCTTAAGGATCCTACCCGGTGATTCCCCTTAAAAGGTATATTTATCTAAACAGAGAAGAGAGCTACATCATGTTGGTTGTTTTTTAGATTGATTCGGAGGGAGATATAAAATTCTCCGTTAGAATGAGTAACAATTGATCCCTAACTGCTGTATAGTGCGTCCATTCCTGAATTCCCACTGCGTGAGACTCGTCCGTAGTATTCATACGCCAGCGTTCATTGTTATAATTTTGCTTTCTTGAATAATTGCTCGACCTTCCACTGGCCACGACTTGCTCTGTAACACTGTTTCTCCGTTGACCTGTATAAGTTGTTGCTCCTCTGCGTTTACAATTATTTTAACCGGGAACTGTGAAATCAGAATCAACCGCTTGGTGGAGATTGTCGAGGTTTTTTTCACAGAAGTGCGCGAAGGCCAATCTTTGCCTCCACAGCACACTTTTATGACGTGTGGTCAGTGATTTGGGCAACTGCGGACAAAGACTACTTTCCAAAGTCTAACACAAGGACAGAGAAGGAGCTGCCTTTTGTCCTTATCGTTCCCAAGTCCCCGTCACTCATAGTGCTGGAACAATCAATTCCTAACACGCCATAAACGAAATCTGTGACGAATTAAATAAGCGGATAAGATCGGGTCTTGAGGGATGAGGGAATGGCAGATGCATTTCGAACCCATTTCACTCAACTATTATGACGTGTTACAAATTCAGATTCTCATTCAAGTGCGCATTGATAATAAATGTGAATGCAGTTCAAAGAACATTATCCGAAGTAAGCAATTTTCAATTCAACTTACATCCAGCTGAAACGTGTCTATCAAAAGCAATATACTGTTTTAAGTACAAAATTTTGCAGGGAGAGGTGGGGGGGGGTTGAAAGACTACATGAGGGAGGGTGATTCAGATACTGGCAACTCTCCTTTAATAGCATAAGAAGGGAACTGAAAATAGGGAAGTTGAGGATAGAGCGAGGTAAGAAAGAGTTGACTAGGGTCCCCCGGACTAATCTGAATACCGGTCAATATCCTTAAGCTATAGCCCTGGAACCTTAATCAACCCTTGGCTACCTTGCTCCACCTTTCACATCCCCCTTTTCAATTCCCTCCTCTGCTATTCAAGTGGAGTTGCCAGTTTAGGAATCACACTCATGTAGACTTTTATCCCCCTCTCTTTCCAACCACACACACAAATAACTTTAATTTACAAAAAGGAAACAGCTGACTAACGAAGTCATAAAAGTCTCCCGCCAGTTATTACTGACACTGAAGCCTTTCTCTTTTTATTAACTCTGCATCCTAGATTTTCAGTCGTAGACAGTTATTACTTCCAATAAAATTGAAAAGTGATTCATTAAAACAAAAGAAACATCATCAATAAGCTGTAAAAATTTCACATGTCTCTGATATATAAACGTACGAAACATAAACTACGTAAATGATATAAAAGCGACCTGCCGGAACATTGGATGATTGTTGTAAATTCATCTTATTTAGTTTATAAGCAGAAACTGGCCGGGGCATATATTATCACATTCACTGCAGTTATTACTAACAAAAAAGCATTTTCTTTCTAATGTTGTAGTATGCAGTCCTTAGATTGGTCTGATGCAAACCTCCATGGTATCCTATTCTGCGCAAACCTTTTCATATCTACATAACTACCACATCCAACATCCTCCCTAATTTGTTAAGCGTATTCCATCATCGGCCTTACACTTCCCTATAATGGTAATTTAACTAGACCCTCTTGTCTCAAAACGTGGCCTATTAATCTATTCCTTCTCTTGGACATAGTTTATTCTTCTCTTATTCGGCTTAGAACTTCCTGATTTTTAGCATTCTTCAACCGTTAAGTAAACAATCAATCTGATAGGTATATATATTATAAAATTCACTGCAGATGACTTTACTTATAATTCATACATCACTCGTGTATATTATTAATTTTCTAGTGTCATTAATCCAAAGGCAAGGTATTTATCCGTAAGCCATATTCAAATGATATTCCTCTAAATTGACTGGAACTTCGGGACGCACTATGTTGTACCTCGATAAAGCAGAAATAAAAGTATAAAAATGCACTGAAATTTGTTGAGTTGTTTTTATGTTTTTGCGTCTAATGTGGTAATTATCTATTTATTTAAATTATGTAATAAGTACAACCTTAATGTCTGTTGGTCCTCTTTTGCTTAAAGTCTGGTAAAGTACCTTAAATGATGTGAATTGCAGACGAGAAAAGGTACTTTTCGACATGTAATTTTAATTTTCTCTACGAGTCCTCCTCTGTTCGATTTCTCTATTGAAGTAATATTAATTTAAAACTAATACGCTAGAGAAAATAATTTGGTTCAATAATTCATCAGAGAAAATATTATTTAACGTAACAGAGCAGCAGGAGCAAACGTAACCATTAAAACTCCCTTTTCCCCTGTAATTTATATAAAAGTGGTTCACGAATTACTTTCACCATCACTCGTGTTTGTTTTGAAAACTACTTCAAATGTATTATTCTGGTCAGTTACTGTCTCATTCAGGAAAGAAAACCTGTTCCGGTTAGTTCCTTTTCTATCATCGTGATTTATTTCTTTCAGCGGCGATTTACCGAGCACTGAAAGCAGGTCGTTTGTTTTACGCGAAAGTGGATTTATTTTAGCGTCTCTGGTTACTCTTAATTGCAATATCAACTTTAAATTGGTAACTGTTTCGATAAAGTCGTTAATTATTTTCAAGCTTAAAATATAAAAAAGTTTGTGCTAATTGAATACTAATAAAGTAAAGAAGTAGCCAATTATTACGCAATATTAAGTGACAAAATAAATTCACAGCATCTCATAGCAGCTTGCGTCGGCTGATTTCTAATCGCAAGAACACGCTGACGAATCAAAAGTTAAACTACAACAAACTTTCTTAAACATACAAAAATTTATTAAAATGTTCCGAATAATACAATATTATATCGGTTGTTATTTATTAGTGTAACCCCTTTAATTTAGCAACATGGACAATCTTTTGGTTCACTAATTGTTATATTGTTTCGAATTGTACATGGCGGTGTTCATTGTAATTACGTAATATTAATTTTTGTTAAATAAATCTATATTCAAAATCCATTATTATCTATTAAATAGGTATTAGAAAATAATACATATTAAATAAAATAAAACGATCACGAGTTGTATTAATTAATTATGACGTTATTCTAATATAAATTTTATAAAATAAATTCCTCCTCCTCCCCCCCAATCACACACTAGGGAAACTTTCGTTAATCTTTCTTCTTTTTTATGTTATTTCGCTTTTTTTCTGAAGAATTCCATTAATTTTCGTTTTAGTTGTTGGGTTTTTGGGACAGTAGTATAAAACTCCTATAAGAGTTATAACCGACAGGCTTCAAGTCTGTTTTGTAGACAATTGTTTTTTTTTCTCAGGAATAGTTTTGATCTATTACAAAGGAACTGGTACAATTGTCTGAATGTCAGACAAAACGAACTGAAACGCAAAAGTAATATAAAAACAAAGAAATTATGATAACTCATTGTTGGGTTTCATAGTAGTGTCATTCCATGTCAAGTGTCATGATTTGAGGAACGATTCCCGCGCGACTATTTCCGATTTTGATAAAAAATTTAGACAGTTCGTACTCTGAAGCCTTACATGAACATATGCAAAATTTCAGTTCGAAATATGCATTTCTGACTGAGATACGGGCTTTGTTTCATGTATTGCCTGGAGCTACGACAGAGGGAAGGACAGTTTCCTGGTCCAAGTAGTTCAAAACCCCATTTCGTGTTTCTCAGTGTGTGCTTGTTTGTGTTTCTCAGTGTGTGTGTGACATCTTGTGTCCGTGTTGTGTTTATATTAACTTTTGTCTATATACATTTTCTTTTATTAATTTATTTTAAGATTATTTGTCTTTAATTATGTACCTTATTTTGTTCATTTGTAATATATGACGTATCCTATTTCCTCAATCGAGGACTAATGGAGACAAGAATAAATCTAAATGTTTTCCGTCGAAGCCTGCGGTTCGTCGGAGGCGACGTCGTTTCAAAAGTGACACTTTTGAGCTTCAAGTGGATCCTAGCTCTTTTTAATCAAGAAGTATGTTAGTAGACCTGTTAATAATGCATATTTGATATTCTTGGAAAGAATTTGTGATGTAAAACTTTTTAATGAGCGAGAAAGCATTTGGTTGGAGGAGATTGGTATGGGATTTTGTTGAATCTAGTTTTTGTGTTCATTATTAAAATTGAAATGTAACGGACATTATTTATGGTGTGAAATTATTACAGTTCTATCTACGAAATTGTTTAACAATTCTCTGTTTTGATTAGAAGAATTTTAAGAAGGCAAACTGTTGAGTAACGTCTTATATATATATATATGTTTTTTTTATAAAACATTTGGTGATACTGAAAATATTGAGGGTACATGAAGTGACTTCAAGAAGGAAATTAAGAGAATTGCTCGATTCAGGTTCATGAGTTAATTGTGGCGATGGTATTGGAGAAGTTAGCCCTGAAGATTAGTTCTTGACAAATCAACGGCGTTTTGAAAAGTGTGATGAAATATTAAGAATAAGAAAGGTCACGACGTTGTGTGAGGTTTGGCCGAGGTTGGTTGAGAATACTCCCCCCAGCGTGAAGGCCTCTGGGTGACTGCAATTCAATTAGTTTCTCCGGACGCGCACCAGGAGCCCCAGCGGCGGCGGTCATGCGGGGAGACAGACACCTTGGCCTCGTCGTTTCAAAACCAAACACCATCTCGTATGCTTCACACTCAGTCAGTCGTAGTTGACTTTAGCTTTCATACTCTAGTCGTTATTTCTAGAGGCACGTGTATGGTAATCTGGAGGAGAAAGAGGGCCAGGCTTTGTGCACTGTACAAAGCGTAAACAGACGAACCGGCCTGGAGTCATATCAACATATGTAGCGAGAAATGATCATCCATTTAAAATTAATCAGAGAAGGCAACGAACGGACGTAAATAGGACCAAAGTAAATTTAAGTCTGCTTAGCCACTCCTATTCAGTAAAGTAATTTATAGAAGAATCGGAGACGAGTAATTAGTTTATAATGTTTGGTTACAAAAATTTGTTATTTTTTTTTGGTAAACAGGCTGCATGAGGGTGATCGTGAAACAGGCAACTCCCCTTTAATAGCATAGGAAGGGAATTGAAAAGGGGGGATGCGGAAGGTAGAGCAAGGGTTAACTAGTGCCCCCGGGCTATGGTTTAAGGATCCTACCCAGTGTTTCACCTAAAGAGATGCAGGGAAAACCCTAGAAAACCTGCATCAGGTAGGTCGGGCATTGGGTACTATTCTCACGCCCTTCCGAATGACGGGAGACGAGTCTGCTGTGGGGTCGCAGCATTCCCTTCTCCGTGTCTCCACCAGTTTCTGGAGGCAGTTGGCTGACTGATCCAATGGGATTAGCGGACAACTCTTGCCATATGTCCAAGGTCTTTGCCCCCAGTACATATACCTCCTAAAATAGGTGAAGGTGTCTCGGCATGTGAGAACTTTGATAAAAAAAATACCCAGAGAGAGTGCAAGAGGCATTCCCGACATGATCAGGTGAGCCCCGCAGTCACTCTGGGCTGAAGCGCCTGCGAGAAAACTCCCGCAGCGCCCTTAAGTATATTTATCTTTTATGTAATAAAATAATGTAATATTTGTACACCCTGACTCATTCCACATCCTTGAAGCTTAGCTTCTTTACAGGATCTACGGAATATGATTATTATTATTATTATTATAAAGACTGGAATGATTTGCCTGCAAGTCTATTAGCGATTTTTCCGAACAGTGTAAAATTATTTAGGGACAGAATTAGGGAAATGGTTTAACTTAATTTATTCAGGCTTATAATTAGTGTTAAAGTATTTATAAATTAAATGTTTATATTGGTATAATTTTATTTTCTTTAGCTTATATTTCCTTTATTGGAATATTAAATGAATGTTGCCTCCGGGTTCAGCCCATTGTAACGTAATAAATCTATCTATCTATCTATTTCCATCACTCTGCCATGTTTCCCCGAGTGTCCGCTTACGTGTGTCCTCCTTATGATATATCCCCAAAGAGTTCAACCCGCGCTGATACCTTTCTGAACCTGCCCATACAATCGCGTGTTTCGTAACTTTGAAAACTTACTCCAGTTTCGTAATAGAGAGATAAAAATTCTCCCATGTTTTAACAGAAACTTGTTTATGCAGGCCGGAGACTCGGACTAAGAGCAGTCTGAATGCTCCACGAAATTTAATGTTTCGGTGCGATGCGTTCGGAAACAGAGAGCGAGCAGGGCAGAGGGACGCCGCGTGGTTGAGCCGCTGAATAGTAAAATCAGCGTGTCACAACAATAAATAGGTGTCACCCGAGGCGGAAAATTCCTTCCTCTAACGACACGAAGTTCACGTTCTGATAATTTTTCAGTGAGTAATAAAATCGTAGCAGGGACGCTGAAAACGCTCCAGCACCTACGCCTAAAAGAAATAAATAATTTAAAAAATATTATAATTCAAAACATTAAAATAACAATATAACACAACTGAATAATATTAAATCAGTAGAAATATAACACAATTTTCTATCAATTTTATACGCTCCTCTGCACAATTAACAACACCGTGAGAATCGAAATCGAATACAGGTAAAACTCACACTTCAAGAATTGTACAATAATGGGAGATTAATTATTATTGAATTAAATGTTTAATAATACTTAAAGAATTTTACTTCCGATGGGTTGATAACAAGGAACATTTATTTACTCTTAAATAACTAACCTTCCTTTATTGATATTTGTTTCTTATATCTCCCCTGTTAATATTCTTTCATTAGGTACAGCGACACTCCATTGTTCCCAAACAAAATATTTGTAATCTTTGGTTGCCCAAAAGCACTACAATCTGTTACGTATGGCACAAATTTCCTTACCTATTTCTCTCCGACAATTTTTTGTAAATTTCCTTATTTCTACCATTCGTCTACACCAGTCATTTTATCCCGATTCCCAAATAGTTTAGCAATTTCACTGTTTCCGTCGTTTGTTTTCGGATTCCTCTTCATGCTATGTACGAGAGTAAGGACGGTAAGAAACACTCCTGGTAAAAAATGCATGGACATGGTTAAACGTTCGTAAGTTATATTGAACGCAACGACAGCGTTCAGCCACGTTTTGGAAAGCTGAATTGCACCAGGCACAGTAAAACATAATTAGGATTATCAAAAATTTCCTATAACAGTTTATTCTGAAGCAGTATTTAACTTAAATATCATAATGTAAGAGACTCAAGAAACACGATGCATGAATAGGGCTGCCATATCTATCTGGGACCACGTCGGGACACACTGTGATAGGGCTGTATAAATGAAGTAAAAATTTTTACTTAATATAATTACTTTTTATTAAGAACATAGTTACATGAAACTTGTTGCGGCAGAAGTAGTTCGTACACCATCTTTTTCGTAAGATTTCACCTTTTTCAGAAAGTCTTTCTTACCTTTTATGTACTCATAAAACTCCATGCAAGTCAGCTTGTAGTTTATCTGGCACTGTAAACTTTATTCCACGGTCCCTGTCAGCAGTTAATTTCTTTCATCAGTCCACTGGGCCGACATCAGCGAAAATACTTCAACAATGGTGTTGTGTACGGGGATGGAAAACCAATGGACGCATACTTTTAGGAATTGGACACGTACGTTCAGGATTTTCGGTTTCCTTAATAAAGTAAATCCACCTTTCTTCCTAGTCACACTTAGTTCCTAAAAAGCTCTTTAAATACATACATGACTGAAAACAATTGTTTAAAATCTTCACGCCATTTTAGACGTCATTTACATGTGTCGCTAACGGAGGGCGTTACTTCAGTACTTGAGTCGAGCTCGTAGCAGTATTTTGCAAATTGGGTCTTGTCGGGACAAGGAAGATCAATAACGCTGACGGTCCCGATATATCGTGACGGTCGGCAACAGGTTTGATCATATGAAACATATAGGCAGCCTCCTATTTTGTAAAGCAGCGACAGTAGGAATTTACCATTTTTATCACTTTTATCACGTCTGAAACTAACATTTTTCTCTCCATCCATGTCTTTTCACGTTTTACAGGGCGTGGCTTTTTTCATTGGGCCATGTTCGCTGAACCGCACATGCCTTTTACGTCAGCTTTCCTTTTTTCGGTTGTTATGAAGGCATAATTTATTATCTGGACGCGTTGTGACGAAAACACTGCCGGTAGACACAGTATAGGCGTTTTCAACATCAACAATATCTTCAAAATGTTTAGAATGAACTATTACTGATAAGCCAAGAGGTGTTATTACAGTGACATTTTTCATTCATTGAATGTGAACAATTTCGCTGCCATGCTTCAGATAATTCCGTTTTCACCGGTACTGCATGAAATTTGGTTTCTGATTCCGAGTTTTTCTTCACTCTTTACGTCTAGATTCCTATACATTCTATTTACGCGTCACCTTAAAATAAACAACATTCTAAGCTAAATATTAACTGATATGGTAGAAAATACAATTCAGTATTCCACCATTACGCCTTAAAATTCATACTGGTCAGAAAAATTCTAATCCTTTTATAAGTTTGAGAAAGATTACAAGATCTGGCACGTAGACCAGTAGAAAGTCCTGGATAATACCGACGTCTTCAAAGACTCTTTTCTTTAACAGAAGAAGTGTTAGATTCGTTTCTGGTAGCTTCATAATGATCCACGGAGACAAAAATCACTTTGAAAGGGATTTGTTATGTCACAGATGGTTCCTGTATTTATATTTAACGATCGAAGAGCCCAGTGCTGTGATAAACTGACCTTAGTGTCGGCTTCGGGAAAATATGTTTCTCGGTATATAGAGCGAAGAAATAATTTAAGAATTAATAATATAAAAATTAAAAATCACGATCTTCTACTTGGCCACGTAGGTGCACAAGATCCTGGAATTGAAGTCTCAATATCTGAAATTAAAGAGAGAAAGATAATACAGGATTGTTCTTAACATCCGCCCTCACTTCCCCATCCCTTATTTATATGTTTATTGTGCTTATCTTGGATATTTATGCTAATTTGTGAAGTTTGATATTGACATATTTTAATTTAATGTTACAAAATTGTCTCCAAAAAATATATAATTATTAAAAAAATAGTTTAATGTTAGACTTTAAAAAGTCAGATTAAATGTAAAGAGTGAATATGAATTTAAAGTAAGTTTTGTATTCTTATTTTATTTATGTCTTTAACCAAAGTAATTCCACAAATATTTTAATCTGCTTCCACACATACCATAAAGTTAAATTTCAGTGGCATATGTAACGGTTTTCGAGAAAAACTTACTGAAACCAGTTTCAACAATGACAAGATAGGGACTTCCGACTCCACTTAATTATAGTAATATAACACAATTCACAATTGTTACTATTAATATTTTTGATCAGCATGGAAAAATCTCGACCGGATGGGGAATCGAACCCAGGACCTCTAGCTTTCCGGATTGATGCCTTAACCTCTGAGCCCGTATCTATGCCTGAACTGCAATTGGAAGCACTTCTTATCTCTTATAATTAAAATTGTTAACACAATTTTATTGATCAAATGTTTTGATCGTATCTTAATTTTTAAAATAATGTGATATATGATTTCGACATCAAAATTAGAGAATTTTTGGTTGGGGAGAGACTGAATTGTGATTCTGTCAACAGACTCTGTCGTAAAGAGGACAGATGTGAGAATAGATGAGGTTTCCTGTCTCAGTGATGTTTCCTTTCCCGTCGAGAAACCCCTTCAGGTCAAATTATCAGTCCATCGCTCTTCGTTCAGTAGACCCGAATATATATCCAATAAGTGAGTAAATTAAGGGATTTTATGCGTATCAAATGCAAACACGTCTTCCTTGTGTTCTAATAGTTTACTAAGAGCCCGTGCCAGTAAGGCATACTATCTACGCCACATCGTCCATGGGACCAAACTAATAACTGCGTGATTTCAGCACAGATTGAGAAAAAATTAGGTTAGCACGAAAAACAACGCATGGTTTCTTCGCGACAGGACAAGAATCTTAGTTGAAGGGAAACAGCAAGGATTTCCTGAGAAATCTCTGACACGGAAGTGGAACGCTGATCAGCTACTCTCCAAGGCCGAGCTCGTTGTACTCAACGGCAAGTAGATACATTTCTCACATGTACCGTTTTTACTTCCCTTTGCCAACTCCGCAGACCACAACGTGTCCTCAAAGATAATCACTGGCGTTTTTACAGAGGGAAATTGAAAGTCGACTGCAAAATATGTCCCAATGATTCTGCAGTGGATTGTAGAATCTGGAGTTAGAAATATAAAGAGCTACTAATATGGAATAATACGAGATATGAGCCTCTTTGATTCTTCTCACTTACAATGGAGTCTGCTCGATCGAGCCAATATTATTTTTCTCTCAACGTGTAACGGTCAAACACATCTGTTCGGACTTTTGGCGATGAGGAGTCAAAAGAAAGGAGACAGCACTTGAGTCGGGGGAAATAAAACCCAGACATCACATCGCGCCTGTGGTGTTTCCCAATTTTGGATTATATTTGGCATCATCGGGAGGTGTTTTCCTGAGGTGTAACCATAAATGTTATTGGTCAGTATCCATCCCAGCAACCTGGTTGTTGTGAACCAAAGAAGCGGGGAGTAGATTTTTAAAAGGCGTGTAGACATATTTTGAGAGGATTGAGGATTTTTCGAAAGCGGTGAGACGGCATCAATTTGGACAGATTCCGAGATAGATGGCAAGACAGAGTTGGTGGACGATTTCGAGAGAGGTTGCTGGACAAAAGATTGGAAAATGTGGCAAGGGAGATTTAGAGCAGATGATTCGTATTATTAGGCAGGTAGTACAAGAAAAGGCAGAATAGCGGCGGCGACTCTGAAATGGAAATTGCAACGAGGAAGGAGCTGAAATATTCACTAAGCTGACTTGTAACCTTTTTGCTGATTACTTATACTGCCTGGTCCGAGTAGATGTTGTGTAAAATATTCTGATCTTTGAGAAGGCCCATAATATACGACCCTGACTTTAGAGTTAGAAAATTGTTAGTTTTAAGGAATTTATTTGTATATTTTTATGTAAATATATATGTAATATTAATTAAGAAAGAATTGTCGGCTAAAAGTTTGAAAATAGCAACATTGTAAGATTAATGTAAATTTGTTCTGGACCAAGTAAATTGTTTTCATTTTTTATTATTCAAACTCATTATTAATATATTAAATATCGCACTTAAATAATTAATATCTCCCCTATTCATTTCAAACTAGAGTAACTGTATTCAGAACAGATGACACATTTTTATTGCAGCGCAACTATAAAATATTTATAAAAATACAAATTCAAATGCTTGGTAGATTGCGACAAAACTTGGTAACTTATTGTTCGCGAGTTTCTACATGGTATGGTGAAATGTTTACGTGCGTAGTAGTGAGTATTTTCGTTTAAGGAGGAACTACTCCTCCAAGTGGCCTGCGAAACGCTACTATAATTGTTAGAAACATTAATTGTATTCATACGAACTGAATACGGAGATTGGACAACGTCGTTATAACACACCATATACTTATTATCTATTACATTTTACGAATACGTTTCTGGGCATACAACATATCCTGAACTGACAGAAATATATTTCCTAGTAGCAATTTTTTCAGAATTGCTCTAACACTACCAAGTTGCGTTAACAAAACCCGCAGTAATACTGAGCTTCTGTCTACCCCCACTACAATATAGGTGGAGATATCCACTGCGCATCGTGTTGACACATGACTAGCTAAATTTCCCCAATAATACACATATTCTTAAGAACGTCGATGAAAACCCCTAGGATAATCATGGGAGAAATTATATTTAACAACACGTATTATGATGTCACCACAATGGAGTCAAGGAAATGCGCCATATTTAAAAAGCAAAATGGCGTCAATATGTTTATACTTTATCAATTATATTCTGCAAAATACTAACACATTGGAAAAATGATAGAAAACAATGCATAAGATTTTTAAAACCCAAGTTTGTATACACATTTCAAGGAACCACGTCAGATCTTGGCTCATAACAAACTTTAGGGCTGGCCAAAGATGATCAAAACCACGGGTAATATTTCTTAACCAATATAATTTAATGTATTTTTTGACATTTCCTAAGACAATGTGAATAACGGACAAGTTTTTAAAACCAAACTTTGATATTAGAGGTTAGGTTATCCGTTCAAGTGTTTCGACATGTTTAATTCATTTACAGATTTTAAACATCCTGACATGAAGAATTGAGTATCCAACTAACGATACAGTTTTATTACGTTATGTTTGTAGTTTGGACAGTTTTTATCATTTTTATCTCACGAAACACTTTTAGCCGTAAATGCAGCTAATGCATGTATTGCATGCTAATTAAAAATCATTGGATTTATTTTTATAATATAAATTTTCTAACAGTGTTTTAAATAACATGTGTTCTGCCCAATTTTTTAAACTAAATTTGGACGTTAGAACGCAGGACTTATTGCACAATAAGTTGACTGGGATTAATAATAAATAGATTGATTTAGATTAATAATTTTGGAAGAGGCTTTTCAATAATTTATAGTTATGATTAAAATATAATGCATATAGCTCTGTGAAATTTGATACAAGTAATTTGGGTTTACTACAGTTATCTATATTTTTTTCAATGTATCCATATAAATTTACTTATAGAAAAAATAATTTTAATATTTATAAGAAATTGCAAATACTCATATTTCAACCACGATATTTTAATATAAAATACAACCTATAAACGTTTTGCGTCATATACTTAAGAAAACCGTACATTTATGTGCCTTATCGTAGAGTAAAACAAGTTCTGACACACGTGCCGCAAGAGGATAAACGTTTCAGAAGATAATTTTTCGGACATTTTTATCGGTATACTTCAAATTCTTCATTTTGGAACTTACGATATGAACATTGTCTTTGACATATTTTTTCCATAAAGTGGCAACATTATAAAAATTATTAAATAACGTTTTGTATCTGACAGGACTTACGGGTATTGAAGGAATGTGAATATTCCACATTTACAATGTTGTTAATTGTACTGTAGCAGTATATTAAATCATCAAAGGTCGACAAAAGCCTTCTCTGTGGGTGAAAATCGGAATACAGCAATCGGATAAATAATACAGGAACTTATAAGGGACAAACAAATGTTAATGGTCGCAGTGCAGTTGAATGGAGTATATAACGCCCAGGGCGCACTCACTCTCTTTTAACTATATCAATTAAACTGTGTCAGATCATCATTAAAATTACCTGTTTATCTGTAAAAATTTATAGTTCTTCTCAGTTGCAGAAACAATATTGATTTATATAAAAATTCTGCGCCAACTGCTGGGTTCAAGCTCTCAGGCCCAGTGAGAATTGATTTAAAGGACTTTGCTTCATAATAAGGACAACCACTTCACAAGCCAGCCGAACTTCCCGTAATATTTTTCGTGCTGCATGATGCAGCGTTTAAGGGACAGACACCTTTACGTAATGGGACATCGGGACGATTTCCCTCTTCCCACGATCCAGAATGTTCAAAAAGCGTAGAAACCGATTCGCCTAATGAAGTGTTCGCCTTCTTTTGCCCTGTCCTTTCACTCCTCTTGTTTCGGAACGACAAGCACACCTTGTGACACCAACACACAAAATGCATCGTGAAATCCTCGCGGTTCAAGATGGCGGTCTGCAAACTTAGCTTTCAGATACTGTGACGCTTGAAAGACAATTCTGTATACGAGACACTTGAATTTTAACCAGAACTAAAAATATTTTAAAAAATTCTCCGGTCTATATCAACGTGAATAACATTGAAATAACTGAACCTAATAGACAAACAGTCTATAAATTAGTTGCGCTACCTTTAAATGGATATCAAAGTAACTGTTACTTATTGATGTTCATTAATCTTCAACATATTCCACATTATACATTATTTCGTCTCTTACAAAAGGAATCAATTTAAATATGCAGATATTATATCATTCCACGTCATATTCATAGTAATTTTCTAGAAGAAATACATATATTTTTATACTAACGAAACAATTGTTTTTGGGATGTTAAGTTAAAATCATTTCGTTGCAGTAAAATTGTATCCTATATTTTATTTGACTTGTCAGTCCCACTGTTTAAGTATCAGACATTTTATCAAAATCCAGACCGAGGATACGTCCATAGCTTCAAGGCAATAACATCCTGAAGAGGGTGTAGCGAATCGTAGTACTGTAAACTTCTTTTTCTTCGTATATTGACTTAAATCTACATTTATATATAGAGTATTAAGTAAGTTTGTTACACGTGGTAATGTTAATAAGAGGACTGAGAACAATAAAGCCCCCGGAGAGGACAATATAAATGCTGAGCTATTCAAATATCAGGAGACATCCTGACAGAGTACCTATATAGTCTTATTTAACAAATATGGATAAAAGAACAAATGCCATAAACATGGTTCGAAACTAAAATGTGTAAACTATAGAGGGATTTCTTTCTTTACTTAGAGTGGCATATAATATTCTTACAAAAATTATTTCATATTCGTTGTATTTCGTCTCTTACAAAAGGAAACTTGATATCCTTGTGTAGATTATGGTTACTGACGGACCATGGACCACCTGCAGATGACCTTAGTACTTTGAACTAAAACTATGCAGGGTCCTAGGATTTACTAAGTTGAAATCCTTGGTCACAGTTTCTGAGGTTTCAACTGCTACCGCCTCAATTAAAACACTATCCCAATAACTTCCCCATTTAAGTAAAACTTTTGTGTCTTCAAGTCGTATGTTATGTTCCGTGTGGATGGACTGTTCTGCGATCGCAGACTTAGAGGGGTTTTTAGGCGGATACTTCTTCCATGCTCTTTTTCCCTCTCCTCCATAGCTCTGACAGTCAGACCAATATAGTTAAGTCCACATTCACACGGGATTTGGTAAACACCTGGAGTTCTAAGGCCTACTTTATCTTTTGTTCTGAGTGTATTAGAATGTTTTATAATTGTGTTTAGAGAGCATTCTACTAATCTAAGCTGTCACATGCCCAGCACAAGGAAGGAAAGCAGTGTTTGTCTCCCACTTGTCTTCCTTATTGGATTTCTTTTCCTTGTTGTTAAAGACCTCAGTAATTAATGTGTTTGAATATCCATTTTCCCGGAAGATCCTTCGTAATCTCTCCAGGAAAGATTTGACGCTCATAAAATAATAGCTTGGACTTGGTGACCAAAAGTTTTTAATACATTTATTAAAATCACAATTGATAAGTAACATTGGGGGTACAAAATATAAACTAAACAATTTTCTATTACTACAATATTTTGTAATAGTTAAAATATGTTAATTGGTCGTTAAATACATTTTAAGACTCTTTACTATCTTGGATTAGACAATAAAGTTTTTTGTAATTTATCTATTATTTCATTTAGACTTCCTTACCAATTTTAAGTAATTAATAGTTCCCCAGTCTTCAAATTACATTTATCCTATTAATTTCATTTTTGTCTTCATAGCTGGAAACGATTGGAACTTCTAAATTTAGTCCGCGAAGAATGTGATTTAGTTACTTGTAGATAACCCTGAGCTCAGGTTAAAGATGGATGCTCGTATGTCTCATATAATATCAAAATTTTTCCTTTCCTGATACATTTATTCAATTTGAGGTCCTCGAGACTGAGATTCGTTTTAAAACGTGTCTTCTCTTCTTGAACCTACAACTGTTTTGTATTCTGAAAGACGCGCTTGCTTAGCGAGACAAGATTAATTGAAACAGTTGAGAACCACGTGACAGAGGTTCATGCATTAAATACATTGGAGGAAGGTACTGTAGCCCTGCTTCCAAGAATTTAAATGTAACCTTTAGAGACAAAATAACTGTTTATTTCGAGGCGGAGACAGTTTCCGATGAAGTCAGCATTTTCTTGATCAATAAATAAATTATCTTTAAACTAAATATTATTTATATGGAGATTTAGTGAATTTTTGCAGATAGATTATTATGAATGTACAATACATTTTCCAGTAATTTATTATAAGATAATACATAAATACATAATACTGCTCAATGAGTCGAACTTACACAGAAGACGGGACTTGTGGAAGTCGGTGATGTTGAGTAACTTCATCAAACGTGCATGCATTTATTCATACCGAAGTATGGTAATATAAAATAAAGAATGTGTTTGAGAATGTAGGCTTTCCCGGTGGATCGACTGAATAAGAAGTTCTCGGGACTTATAAATGTCATAACCCGGATGAAATCCCGAGAACTTCTTATTCAAAGTATGTGTTTGTTTCTTCAATGTAGGAAAATGTATTGAATGTCAATTAGGATAGCTTAGTCCAGTGGTTAACGATAGATCTCTTTTAATAATAAAATCACTGAATTCAAAGCTCAATTTACTCAAGTTAAAATATTTGTGTGAAGCTATAAATCGTGTAATAATTGAGTAAGTTATTTGACAGCCAGATTTAATACGTTTACGAGAAATCCCTATCTTAGAGAAACAATGTTTGAAAACTTTTTTCTGCAATACAGCGTAAAGTTGCAGTTAAAAGATTCTGTACTTTATTTCTTTTATTCTAAAGCGGAACAGTTTCTCAATGAATATGGTTCATAGTTTCTTAAAATAGGTTTTCTTGAAAGGGCTCTATCTAGTAAAATCAACGTCATCCCCTGTAAATTACCTGGTATTTGTGGTACAAGTATAGCACGCAAGTAGTGTTCCATAAAGATGCTTGTTGTCCAGAGAAGAAGCACGAACCATTAATCCCTAAGTCACCAAACGTGCTACTTCAGCTTCTTTCATCCATAAAAAACAACAAAGAATGCACACATGGAGACAACTTGTCACGAACTTCTATTTAAAAAATGTTCATACCATGAGCAACTATAGATACATTCTACATGCTCTCAAATTTTAAATTTTATGCTGAGTAATCCTAAGCGCTGGCTGATATCAATTTACACATGCAAAAGATTCAATTTATCTCTCCAGTAATATTGGGTTAGACAATAAATATTTTGTAAATCACCTCTTTATTTTATTTATGATTCATAGCTACACAGATTTAATTGCAAATTTTAAGTTATCTAATAGATTCGCAGTAACCATTTTTACAGTGGTTCAATTGCTACATTGTTCGTCTATAGCACAAAGTCCTTACCTCTTCTTACTTTTTCTCACCGTCATTCTTTTTAATTTCTGAAATTAAATAATTACCTGCGTCCTCTAAAAAGTTTTATCAGAATCATAATTTAACATTCCAATAATCAAACATTTACTAACCTGTTCTTTGTCTTATTTCATCCTTAGTTTTTTTCAGTTAAAAATAGTAGCCCACTTTAATTATAACTACAGAATTTCGACTTATGTTAAATTTACAGTACACCGACCTGCTTTATAACATCAGAAACAACTAAAGCTTGGTGTCCCACAAAGTTCTATTCTCGGTCCATTACTCTCTTCAATATATATAAATGGATCAATGAAACCGGTAATTCTATTTTCTGAGTTTATGATGTTTGCTAATGACACTAGTAATGAAATAAATACTAAATAAATTAACGTATTTTTTCACAATAACTTAATCTAATACATTTGCAAACAATTGCATACAAAGCCATATTTTGGTTGAAACTGCCCTTGTAGGCAGTCATGTTAAGATTATTATACACTTAACATTCTTTTCTTTCATAAAAATGTAATATTATCTAAGGTTTTCTCAAATATGGTGATTAAACGTCGGCTCAACTAAATAAACACTTTGCCTGTAATTTGTCGTAAATTTAATAGATTTAAATAAATTAAAAACACGAGGCCTAGCAAACGTTTTATTTAAGCATTTGCTGAACAGATTTTCATGGAAAGCCCATTTAATGCAGTTTCATTAAATAAAGAGAAAATGAATTTTAGTTTAACGCTGATAAAAATATTGTGCGGTTTGAAATTCAAAATTCTTAGTTTTATATGTCAATTGTGAATTATGTTTGAAACTTCACTTTAATACACTTGTAAATAAATAATTTTAATAATTTGAACATTAAGGAAAAATTATTTCCTCTTTTTAGTGACATGTGATACACTTTTATGTCAGTTCTTCTTTAAAAGATAAATTTTTTATTCTTCAAAAATGAGTTTTTAAACTTATGACAAGTTACAGCGAGGCTCAATGAAAAATTATAACGTTTTCATTTAAATATATAAAATCATTAATAGTATTTAAGATAAGAATCACCTATACACAACCAATTTATATATAAACAAGCTTAATATAAGTTTGGAAACCAAATTATTCAAACAGGGAAAAACACTGTCAGTTTCACATCAAAGACTTTATTCCAGGCTTAAAAGTTACAAATGTTAGATGCTTTCGGTTTCTCAGCCATAGTCACCTAGCATATGTTGTTTTTTTATCATTTAATTTATGCGAAAGTAATTGAATGAAGACTGAATGTGGTTTTGGATTCAATTTAACAGTCTGCCGGTTATATTAAGATATTAAACTCGGACAACATTAAACACTTTAAATATAATATAGGGCGTTCGTAAAAGAAAGTCCCAGTTGTGAAAGCAATAGTATCAACTGTAAGCACTGCAGAGTGTTGTCTCAAGAACACAATTAAAGGGTACCACAAACGGCTGTAGGAAATCAAACGCGCGAGGGAGAAATGTAACTTTTTGTTAATTATGGCATCGTAGACTTTTGGAAGAGGAGACAATGTCACCAGGTGAGGCCTACATTCAAGGCGTCTTACATTAACATCAAGGATCGTTTCTCAAAATTACTCTGTTCAGTCATTTCTTTATTTGAGGCTTTATAAAATATCATGTCTTCGTTCTAATACTTTTCCAGAGCTGAGACTTGAAGAGGTTATAGATTCCATTACTCTAGAATTGTTAACCGAAGTGTGAGAATAATTAGATTTAAATGATATGCTACCGTATACTAAAGCAGCACATATTTGAACATTCGTAAGAAAAACTAGGGTACTTTACCTTCAATTAGATGTACCATTTGTTTTAAATTGTCCAAATTAAACTGTTATAATATGCCATTAAAACCATATTCAATCAAATTGAGGAAATAATTAACCAAAATTTTGCTTAGCCTCTCTTCTTAATCCTTGTATAAATAATATTATGTTTATGCCAAACAAAGTAATTTAATTGATGCAATGTAATAAATAATAATTACAGGGTATAATTTAATTACTATTTTTGTACAATACGCGACACACCCTTCAACTTCCGAATTGGGTATATGATATAAGACCTAACAATAATTTATTACTAGTTTTACACGTTAATTGACATTTATTTTCATGGAATTATCAGTGCTAAATACTGAAAACCAGGAATTAGATACAAAATGATTACATTAATTAATTTTATTTACAATAATAATTTCAAAACTTTAATATTCCTAATATACGTTACTGTTATGGAAGAGAGTTCATTATGTTTAACAATCTGCACACAAAAATAATTATGCAATCAATTTAAAAACAACAATATTCCAAGTAATCCTTCTTTCTCCTTTACAGTAATTGCACAGTTTTCCGGCACTGTTGCAAACCATTTCATAATGACTTTACACAACAAAAAAGATTAGTCATTAATAGGAAAATTTACAATAAAATATACGCCAATTTCATTCCCAAATGACACATCCCTCACTTTTCCTCTTGGAATCCGTTTAGGTTGAGGTTCCAACCTACGATCCTAGAGGTTTCGATGCCACCATGTTAATTTTAATTAACCTGCTCCGCTGTCCAAAGCCACTCTGAAGAATAAGAAGAAAATATGTGCAGACAGTGAAGTAAAAACAAACTAAAGTCTTATTGTCAACATTCCTCTGAAACAAATTAACTATACAGAAGTTTATTTCTCAGGAAAGTGAAAAGTGTCTAAATGAGTTACATGTTAAATGTGATTGAATAATTAACTATGTTATTAATAAGGACAAAATCAGTGCTAGTGGTTAGGATATCTGTTGAGTTGGAAACAAATTCATAATAACCCAACTGACCTTTCCGTGGATCTATCAAAATATAAGCATATGAACAAAAATGTACAAAAAATCTGTATTTGTAAGTGAAACTAACAATAAAAATAAATTATATATTTTATATCAAGTGAATATTTTAAATATGAAATAAAAACATTTAGAATACGTTTGTTACCACGTTATTCACAAAAATAAACTTAAGTTGTTTCTGTAAAGATTGTGTATGAATAGCCGGGAATTCTTTCTTTCATCAAGTACTATAAGAGAAAATAATTAAATTGCCGCAGAAATCTGTGTACTATGAGGATAATTGAGGGAATAGAGAGAAGTATTTTATCCGTTAAAAGAAAAAGTGGTAAAAGAAGACCATCTGCCGGCTGAAGTATCCAAATTGTTGCAAGGTCTGATTTATCTTCGAAAACAATAGTACGATGACAATAAAAGTTTTGGTTCGTGAACTTAAAAATGTAAGTATGAGATAGGAGATATACCAAACCCTCTGTCTTCAAAGCCCTGCACAACGTTTCATGTCTGGTTTTCCTAAATCTTCAAATAAATATCATTAGTGGTTCAAGTTCTTATTTTCATTTTCTGGTAATTTTTTAAATCTCGTGGATTGGAAAAGAAACTCGCCAAAGCTCCACAGACAGTTTTAATCAAGTCTATTCATGTCTGATATTTTTGACTGAGCTCGCATTCCTTTATGGGCCTCATATTTATTAGTCCTTTGCGAATTTCAGTAAACCGATCAGCTGCTTTCGCTCGTTTAGTGAAACTGACAGTTTCATGGCTGAGTCACATCTTATCACGTAAAATCTAAGCTTATTAATACCTCCTTGTCGTACCTATAATGTTCTATACATTACTAACCCTTACTACGTTTATGTTTTAGTTGAAAATCACATGCTATTCATAATAGCTGTTAACAATATGTGACAAGAAGATCCTTAGGATAATAGAAAGTTTTGGCAGTTCATTGAAAAGCTACAAATTAGGGACACCATACACCATTAAAATCATAATTCGTTTGAAAACTTACAAGATATTTATTAAATGCACTTTTTGAATTATTTTGTCAGATACCGCCACAAACGGCCTTTCAGAATTTCGTAATGAAAAAGATTTGACTAACAGAGTAGAATGTGTTACCAATAGAATGACATTTAATGAATAGCAACGGGTGCAACTTTCACTTGCAAGTTAACACTGAAAATGTTAAGTGTTGAGCACAGTGTTCCGCCACGAAAACCCGGTCTCAGATCCTATGAACCGTGTTAGCTGCCACAAAAACAATCTCTGTCTGATTTTACGACGTCGTGTAGGAAACAGTTACGTACCCCGTGGGCCGTAGTTTTCACGCTAGATCTCATAACTTATGTAACCCAGCAAGGCTACTTGTATCTAGGAGCTGCGACAAATATCGCCTTGGAAATGTAGATCACAGATAGAAAAAAACAGCCCTGTTCGCTTTGGATTGGCCATTTTCCAACAACTTCGCCATTACGAAATCTCTCACTCGTTCATTTCAATACAACACGGTTAATGTTTTAAAAGTTTAAATCAATATCAAATCCAATCTAAAACATTAACAACTTACATTACTACGTCACTGCACCAAAGTTAATTCATCTTCTCTGTTCTTATGGGACTTGTAAACGAGCAACAAAAATTTCACATTGCCGGCAATATTCCTGAAAGCTATGGCCCGGCAATATTGACGGCAATGTTTTGCCCAAGCAGTGTGTTGCAATGTATATCACTGCAATATTGCGGCCACAGTGTAGCCACAACATTACACGTATCGTTAGTTGTGATAAGAAATAAAGATAATGGGAACCTGGATCAGACCTTTTTTAAATAAACACGAAAAAATTCACAATTTTAGCAACGAATTGATTCTTGATAATTATTTATTCAAAAACGTCGCCTTCTATGTCGAAGGAATACTTTGAATATTTCATTCAAAAATTGAGCTCATAATAGGGAAAAAAGTATGCGGTGATGGGGAATGCAACACCAATCTATACGAGATTGGCAATTGTCCTTAAATTCTACCCTATACATCTTTGACGCACAACTATTCGATTGAAGTATGCGTACTTTTAAAGGAAGGATTAAATGAATTAATTTAATTACAGGCTAGATCTCCTTACTTGCTGAATAATTATTTAGAAATTAGAAATTACTTTGTAATTCTTTTTTGTTAGTTACTTTTCAATAAATGACCAATATATACGTTACAGCAGTTGTCAAATTTGTTGACTATTGTTTGCCAAACATTTATTTACTTGGTCTTCTCAAATAACCCACGTCTCAAAATTATGAATTTGCGTGAACTGCATCGATAAATGCAATACATTCTTCGTTTTATGCAATCCGTGATTGGAATACTGAATAATATTTATACGAAACACGGAGAAAGAACGACACTAACCACATCTAATATTAATTTTTAACTCAGCTACAGAGACCTCTAGGTGAGGGCTGGGGACTAGTATTGCCGGACAATATTGCATATTTTCGATACCGAACCGAACTCACCGGCAAGTAGTTGCAATGTGGGCAACAATTGCTCGGAAATGCTGATATATTGCCGGGCAATATGTTTATATTGTCGGAAATGTTGCTGGATTTTGGTCAATATTGCTCGGTCATGATTGCCTGCCACATATTGCCGTAAAAAGTTGCTCGTTTCATGTAGCCTGTTACGCAAAAACATTGTTTACAGATTAAATGACAATAATCGTTCATCCATGTACATAGGTGCGATCAAAATTGCTATCTTCAGAACAATTAGATAACATTCAGGATAAATGGTCAGCATATTTTTTGTCAATCTCTATATCAATAACTGAGATAATTACCCAATTTCAGACACAGGTTGTAATTTTAAATCTAGATTACTGTCAGATATGGTACATATTAACTATAATGTACACCTAATATTAATAACATTTTGATCCATCATTTCGGCAAACGTCAATAATTTCTACCATATATCATTGATATTTAATCCCGTATTTTTATATTTGACTTTCGGTCAATATATTTGTATTTTTATATCTACAATTAAATACCCATTTATTTATAATCCTGATAAGAGTGCATATTGCAACCGAAAATAGTAGCTGAATTCATTAAATTAACAACTTAATTGTCTATTATTGACACTTTTTAGTAATAAAGTCAATATCAACAACCTTTTAAATTACGTCAGTTTAATGCAAAGCAACAAACACGTATTTCTGTTTTAATAAAGTTATTTTGAAACAAGTACCTTTTTAGATACCAACTAAGTGTCAGTTGTGGATATTTGATTTTTAAAAAACGTTTGAGGTTTTTTGTTACTTTAATAACTAGAGCCAAAATTTTCAGGTTTAATAACTTGGGCTGGTATGTTTTATGCAACTAGTCTTTCAACATACATCTTGAATTGTGTGTTAAAATGTTTTTAAATTGATACATAGTACAGTCTCAACAATGCCAAAACAGGCAACATTCACTTAGCATACACTCCATATTATTTGAAATCAAAATATTAATTAACAGCTTGTCCATGCATTGAACAATTGTGCTTACCTGTTGTTCTGCCCCCAAGTTCTTCATTAAATTAAAAATAATGAATATCCAAAAACATTAAGTTAAAAGTCATGATCTGATTGCATTAAATGAGAAATCTTATGTTGGGAGGTAGCAAAAACGCGAAATAAAAACATTCAATTTATATTGGAAGACCTGCTGTAGCAAATTACCTCTTAAAAAGTGCGTTATACAACTACTGACCTTTCTGCCTTTAGTGTTCCATTGCATTGGCCAAGTTTTCCGTCTTTATGTTTTCAGTTCTCACTTCCGTCTCCTGGCCATATGTCCTAAGCCATTGAGAACATCATCAAGTCATCGTAATTTGGGTGTCCCAGCTTTCCTTTCCCTTTCTAGATTGCCAAACAAGGACTTATGTGGCATTCTGTCGCTTTCCCACCTGCACTGTTTTCGAGACATTCTATTCTTCGCAATTTGATGGCTCATTTAATATCCAGTCCGGTCCATTATATACCGTTCTTAGTTCTTTATTCCTTGCTCTTCAGATATAAGAAAAGTTAGATGACGCTATTTTGTTATAAACTTTGCTTAATTGTACATTAATTTGTGCACAAATCTTTCAGACAAGAAAACCTTCACATGCTAGAAGATTATTATTTCTACGTAATTATTTACATAATTTTTGAGCTTTTTCGTTGTGGTTAGAAACATTCATATGCATATACGAATTTAGTTTTACTTTAAATATCAGTAATCATTATCTCTTGCAATGATGTTGTTATTGTATTAATCAGTCCTTAGACTAGTCTGATGCAACCCTCTATGCTCAACCCAAACAATTCCCTCTAATGTTTATTTTATTAGCCCTTCATGTCTCAAATTGTGGCCTGTTTCTCTATCCCTCCTCTTTGTCATAGTCCTTCATATTTTGCTCTCTTCTCTAATTGTGCTTAGAACTTTCTGGTTAGTTACTATATATTTGTCCACCTGATTTTCATTATTCTTCTAAAGCACCATATTTCAAAAACTTCTATTCCTTTCCTTTCTGAAACTCCTACTGTCCTAGGTTCGCACCCATATAACGCCACACACATTTTTAGTTATAATTTCCTAATATACATACTTATAATAACCCTAAGTGAATTTGTCTTTTTCGCGAAAGCCTTCCTTGCCTGTCCTGTCCTACTCTTTATGCCTACTATACTACTTCCATTCCTATTAATAATGTAGCCCAAGTAGCAGAATACCTTAAGTTCCGTCAAAATATCCCTTCCCATTCCAACGCCATTTGTTATTTCATTATTTCCCATACTATACTCCATCACCTTGTTTTTCCTTCTATTAATCCTCATGTTGCACTCTTTATCCAGGATAACTTACGAGAAATGGTCCGAAGATTATTAGCGGCAGTATTACAATTTTTTTAATTACGTTATCAGGTATTATTGTCGTTGAGTTTGTTATTTTTGAAGGGGAACCATTTCTTGAAGTTCTAGTTTACGCGGAACATTCTGAAACTGAAGAGACTGTTGGCGAGAATGCCCATTGTCCTCAGCCATTTTAGGAATATTTTGGATGTGAATCTATTATTAAGACTCTATCCCAGCAACGGCTTAAATTGATGAGTGATATCTGACAAGACTCAAATGGGCATCGGAAGCTAATTGGGAAGATCAAACAAAACGTCCAGATGGCCTTAAAGAGATTCGAACCACAGTTATCTCCATGAAGAGTCCATCAGCACCATCAACATTCAATAGTTCAGCTAGACAAATTAATTTAAAATCCAGTTACTTAAAGTACGTGTTGTATATGAAACTCAAGAAATTTGATATATTTAATGATACAATATATTTTTGCCTACAGAAAATTATACAAAAATATCAGATGAAGATCTGTCTCAAATAGGCATGAATCAAGTTAAACAATTGCTTTTGGATAATTTTTGAAATTTATTCAGAATAGTGTAATAACATTATTTAGTTACATATACAGTTCTCGAGTTTCCAACCGAGTCAGTTGAGAATTTAAACACAAGGATTCCGTGGCTTGTACTGATGTACAGCTGATGATGATGGCAGCACAAGCCATGGAAACGTGTTTCAATTCTCAATTGACCCGGTTGAAAACCCGAGAACTGTGTGTGTATCATCTACACCGGGAAAGTCCCCGTTCTCTTATTATTTTGTTAATGGGAAATTTTTATTATTTTATTAAGAATAGTAATGAAGAAAAACGAATGTACAGTAGAAAAAATAACCAATGAAGGCAGAAGTGGAAAGAGAGGATGGATAATCTACAAGAAAAACGTACCGAGAGGAACAAACCAAAATCGGTTTGATCAGCAGAGAAGAAATAGTTCAACGATTTCGCAACAGAATGTCGAGATAATTGATTATATAATATTTATATCTACATGAGCTAAAACCGATTTTGGTTTATTACTCTTCTCATGGCGCGTCTTTAATATTGTGTCTTATCTGTCCACTACTGTGTTCCTGGCTGATTTTCTACTTGAAACAACCTCCTAATATGGACCATATAAATCAGAAATTCCACTGTCTTACTTTTCAATACTGTATATTTGAACCATTCTCAAACAATTCTGCCAATTCGTTTTCATGTGTTCCATCTAACAGTGAGTAAAACACTCGCGAATAATTTTTATCTATGTAAACAGGCCTTTCATTTTAAATAAAACATATATATATATATATAGATTGATGATAAAAAATAAATATAACTTTTATGGATTGTACAATATATTGAACTTCTTTTGTGTATTTGGGTATCTCAAATTTATTGCTTTATTTCTTACTTCTGGTTTTCAATAATCCGGAAATGGTTTATTTCGTCCGTTCTTTACGTTAGTGGCTCTACCTTAATTTCGACATTAACTTTTCTTATCTGATTTACATGTAACTGCTCGAGTTTTTAAATTAAAAAACTTGGATATAGTGTAGTATGGTATTCAGTGATGTGTATTTCACGACTTACCCGTCACCTGCGTATGAAGAGTATTTTTGAGAAAAAGTACAGCAGGAAAATGGAAGTCCTACAATTTCAATTATCATGATTCGCCAGAATGGACAGGTGCTGAACAAATTACATTTTGCCGAAACGGTATTACCCTTGGTTCAACGGACTTCCAAGGACGGCACGAACGAGAAAGTAAATTAGGCTAGGCAGGATTACGTACTGCAGTTGAAGTGAAAGGTGGCCTGTCGTCGCCTTTACAACGTGCACTTTCACCGTTCAAGGTCGCGGCCATTCATGGCGGCGCGTGCCAGCCTCGGCCAGCCTCATCAACACCGCAAAGACGCGACGCCTCAAAAACGACCTTGCGCCGATCAAGGAAGACTGCAGCGTATCGTACCCGGCACGGCACAGACGTCCCTGTGAAGGCGAAGACGCACCAGCGGTTACTCCTCTTCCTTGTTTTTCTTTACTACGCTTCTGATACAAGAAACGCAAGTTTTCGGTTGGCCTATTGTCATAACTTAAGAAGAAATATTGGAGGAGCAGAATAACGGTCAGAGCGAAAACAAAAATTATGTTAAAGGGAGATGATGTATGTCGAGAGAACAAATAATGTAAGGTCTATGGTGATCTAAGCAAATTAAACAAATTGCTGTCACTACAGATCGTCATTTGGAACATTAAGGCAATCCAGTACGTCACCAATACAGAGAGTCCGAAGTCCTTACTTAAGAGGAATATCAGAGAGACTTTATGTGAAGTTTCTTCTGCTAAAATGACTACTCTTGTACAACTCTCATTAAATCACAGACTTTTGCTTCTTGCGTTGCATTGCAGCACATTTTTGCACTGATCTTTTGAGCACGTCGATTTTCACGGAATTTACATGAACCTGTTTGTACAGTTTGATACACTATTGTATTATTAATTTTCCATCGAATTGTCAGTGTTTATTTTGATTCAGTATGGGAGAAAGTATAAGAGAAAACGCGCAGCATCCTTAATAAGTTAATATTAATTTACCATCTGTAAACGCCCTGAACCGAGTTTGCAAAATGATAGTCGGAGCAATTATGGTTCGGATCAGATACCTCTGCGTTCAAGAGTCGGAATTCTCTCCTTTTTTCGTGCTGGACGTAAGCGAGTCGTGCCTGTAGAAGCTTTCTACACAGGAAGAACGAGACGGAAGCCCTCGGGGTCTGGAGACAAGCAGTGCCAAGACAAGACAGACTTCCATGAGTTCCCTGATATTCCACTCTCACTGGGAACTCCGGCGGACGAGGATTCTTCACTTCAGCACCGAAGACGGTTCAGGCAACCGTAAAACTTCCTAAATTGACATATACTGGATTCGTGAAGACGAATGATACGGTTGTGAAGAAGGGAGATGTTTCCGTTGTATCCCAGTGACAGTTCCTTTTAGCCACGAGTACGTGTAGGTTTTACCTCCAGTGGCGTGTATAATTCATGTATAATTTCCACTTTCGAGTTTCTCTTTTCCAATTAAATGACACTGACTGTTGGTTCATCAGTTGGTTGCTGCGTCACGTCCCGGAATTGTAGATCAGCTGCAGGTAACGTCAAAACTATAGTGGGTCTAACAGAATATAAACATACACGGACATTAAAATTTATATAAGGTTATTAAGCGATATTACTACAAATGTAGACCCAAAAATTTTGTCATTATAGAATTTTGCAGAGAAAAAATTTATTATTCTAACCTCATTGAAATAGATGAATACAACACACAAAAAGAAATAACTTTTAATAAAAATAAAATATTTAAAGAATATCAGGACAAAATTATATAACTTATTTATATAAATTTCTATTTGCGCTTGAAGAATTTCCTACGAAAGGACCGATTCTTCGTGTTATTTTTATAAATATGTCCTCCTTTATAATAATTTTTTGTCATTAATTTGACTGGTGTATTAATTTATTTTCTAGGGAAATTAGTAGATCTCCAAATGCCTCCCCACAGCGAGGACGGATCGATTCTCATAGTACAATTGCTCTGTGTATATTATTTTTGCTTGACGCGCAAGTAGGCGTATAAAAGAAAGTTCAGCAGATCATTCTTATATTAAAATATCTATCGTAGTTACCAACTTCTTCACTGTAATCGATTTCTGCCTAAAACAATTTACTCCTGTATGTGTTTCTTGGTTTTAAATACCGATTCTAACATTTTGTTCTCTGCCTTTAATAATGAACCGCCTACAGTTTATTACCTTATAGGTTAATTGGTCATGACGGGCAGCTTATAGGTGAGGAGATAATGTGTTTGTGTGTGAGAGGTGGAAGCAGAGGGGGAGGGGGGGCAGGTAGTATGATTTGTGTACCTGTTGTGGCCAGCGTCATAGTTGTCCAGAGCTGAGCCCTGTAATACGAACAAAATTGATTCCCAAACAGCTCAAATCAGGTTTTCAAATGTTAGCGGAACATTGGAGGATGACTGTTTTTTGTTGCTTCGAAACCCTTCTTAAGATTCTATCTAACAAATTTTCATCGGACCGTTTTCTTAACAGACGGATATGTCATACATAGCTATTATTTTATTTGTGTAGATTCCTGTGGATTTTGTGGGTCCTTTCCAGTCTCTCGTTTCTTTACAGCAAACCATCCACTCAACGACTCTCATGTTTGAGTGTATTTCGTCCATGGCCCGATCTTCTTATGCCCTTTCCAGCCTTTTCCATTTATGCATTCGATTGACATATTAAATTATAGCACATTTTCTCCCTTCTCACGATATTTTTTCTGATCATGACATAGCACTTTCCATTCGTCAACATTTAGTCTGAAGTGTTATTGGCGAATTCAAATCCATCTTATGAAGTGTCACGATTCTGAAAGTTGTCATCGAGTGTCAGTGTATGACTGATCCATTTCCCGTTTCCCTGTCGGTTCACACGAGTAAATGGGCCAAATTTAACAGTATTGTTAGCACCGAAAGTTTCTAGATGATATGGCACAATAATAGTTTTCAGACGTGGCATAGTTGAGCGGCAGCGATCAATGGAAGCAGCCAAATAAGGCGTGGAGGGAGTTGTTGTAGTTAGCGTCAGTAGCGAGGCCTACGTCTGCTCTACAACCTCCCTGTGGGCCATGATCTGGTTGCACGTTCAAGGATTCGCGAAAGTCAACACTGCTATCAACTAGATTTAATGAATGTCTTGCCTGGTAAAATAACAAACGAAACCTGCTGCACTAAGCAAATGGCGGGTGACTGGCTGTTTCGGAAACAATGCCCTCATTCTCCGATCCCGCTGGTTCACTTTCGATATCCGCGGGTGGCGGATCTCGTTGCTCTTACTTCCTCACCTATTTATATAAATGAAATGCTAACCTGATTGTCAGCATGTATGGAGGAATAAACTAAAAGACGGCTCAACAGATTTCAATGAATTTCCATTATTTAGACAAGAGTGGCAGTTTAGAAGAAGGTCAAAATCTCATTGAAAAATTAACTACGGATACATGTATTGCATTTGGATTTATAGCTACTGTAGACTAATATTGAGTATGTCAAGAAGGATCCTGCCATGAAGCACTGAAAAGCAGAGAATTTCATATGATATAGAGTAACATCTTTCCTCGTGCACTTTGTATGAATAAGTACATGAATTATTAACTACTCGCTATGCCCGCGACTTCATTCGCGTTTTATTTTGCCCCAAAAACGAAAGTACGTTATTATTTATTTATGATTGCTTCACGGCAAACCTTATAACTCGCAGTTGGTTTTGAACGTGTCCAACATTCACACGTTTACAACAATAGATTTCTTATGCTGCCAAAGTTACGCTTATAACAATACAGTAAGTGGGATGAATGGTATAGGAATGCCTAATACAACTTATAACTCGCAATTAGTTTTCACGGCACCTTTCGGCGGCAATTAAATGGTTTATAAATATTTACATTAATATCGTCTGAACTCAGCAAAATATCAAGATTAAAACATACACGAAAATTTAAGTTAAAATTCCTGTTTCAATCCCTGAAATTTTCATTGAAATCCGTTGAGCCGTTTCGGATCAAGAGTATAGGTAACCCACATTCATTTTTGTAGATTAGAACGCACGTATACCAAGAAACCTCCTCGTAGAATTCATATTTGTATTATATTAATATCATTATCGAAATGAAATATGCACGAATATTTAAATTAAATTTCTAGGTTTTAAACCCTCAAATTTTTGTTGAAATCGTTAAGCCTATGGGAGACAAACATACGGGCAGACATTCAGACAGACAGAGACACTTCAGTTTTTTATTGGTATATATTTGGGTACCCGGCGTTCGTTGGATAATTATTTGTATTAGACCCGTATAGTATTTGATTCCAGAGTTTTCTCTTGGTAAAGCGCGATCATATTTATAAATTCTCACATTTCGTTCCCCTAACCTATCAAAATTGACGAACTGATAATTTAATCAAAACCAACATGATGACTGAAATAAGCACAGTAACTTAAATAATGTCTGAAACCCTGTTCACTTAAAAGAGACGAAAATATTTCATGTGACTTCCTTTTCTCTCCTTTCCTCCCCCCATTCTGAGGCGGAAATACAAGTTAAGTTAGATATTGAATGTCATATTTCTACTCAACAACTTCCATAACTATGTAAAAGTTATATGTAGTCGCTAATGACCTAAATGTCGAAGTGACTCTAAACTTTAAATAAATGAACTTCCATAACTCCAGAATACACGCTAATGTAGGTCGATTTACTTGTCACCCCTGTCATCCGTAAACACCGTTGCTGAAGTAAATCTTGAATTGAATGTAGAATGTCATCATTCAACTTAGTGGCTTCCATAATCCAGGAATAGTCATTATCGGGTTATACGGAGAAAAAAAAACATCGCGAGAAACACTACAAAGCAAATTTAACTCCAAAAAATTTTATTCGACCCAAGTACCGGCCATTTTTACATTTTTTTAAATTTCACCCCTTTTCATCTCCTCCTCTTACATAAATACAAACTTTGTTTCATATTGAATTACCCGATTAAGATTAAGAAAACTGACAATAAACAACAGATTCTTAAATGTACAGACATTGCGTAAAAGTCCACTTTTCCTTATCGGAAGTTGTTAGTTTTTATTTATGGTGGTTTCGTTATCGACCATCATCCACTCGAGATGTGTCTTTGCCACATAATTTTTTTTAATCCGTAAGTCTTGTAATCAAACTTTGTATTTTTATTCCCGATATAAGATGACGGTCTTATAAATGACCACCATCTACAGCAGCCCAAGCCCATTCTGAAACGAGTAGTGGTCTACACATCCGGCTCACTTCCAAAGAAACCCAAACTAAAATAATTCAAACTATATGACATCCATATATTTAATAATATATTAAATAAAACAATTTTTTCTCTTTTTGACAAAAAGTTTTGTTCTATAAAGTGTTAAAGTCACTTTTATTTTTTAAATGGAGAGATTTAAGAATAATGAAGTTACTGTGCCATTGTGGTGGCATCAGAACGCCCCGAATAATAAGGAAATAGATAGTATATTCAATGTTAGTACAGGAAAAAGTAACAGGAGAACGATTCCGGATAACTGCAATGTATTTGAATTGAGATACAGAGTACTTTCTGATTCAGTCAACAACGTTTACCCATCTTGAAATTTTGTTTTTCCTATATACGGTACATTAAATTAGTATACTTTATGAAGGTGTGAATATTATAATTACTCGAATTTCTAAGTAAGAAAACTGACTGCATAATTAGTTCCTCCGATCTCAGGGCTTCAGCAATGATAAATTAATCAACCCGTTTACCTTGTCCCCTATTCCTCCACCTGACAATAAATATCTATTGTATTTATTCTAAGCCATTCCTTGTCTTCCGTTTCGCAATCCGACCGCTTACATTACAAAAGTTATTCTCCTTCCTCCACTCGTGTTTTGAATGTGTTCAGTGCTTCACTTTCTCAATCGCGAAAGTCAATCCTGGTGCAATGTTTTCGTTTTCATTTTTGTTTTGGAGAAGCAATAATATTATGCTATAAGCTAATATGATGTACTGAAAATGGCGAGAGTCCATCCATCAATTGATGATCGTCTAATATAAATCATTGGGCCAGGGTCGTTTGAGACTTCGGATGACCTGGTGATGAAGGGATTTCATTATTGTAGAATTGATTTGCGGAAAAATCTTTTTGACGTCTTTTTTTTGAGTTCATTGATGCTACATTTGATGGGTAAGCAAACCTCATCTAGTTTACTGTTTCATTGTGAAAATTCTCAAGTGAAGCACAATAACCAAATCTGGTAATCGAACGTTCATAGCCTCTGTTCCACGACATGAGACTTTCGCCAGCAGAATGCTTCGTCTCTGTCACATACAAGGTTGTGATTATAGTGGTTTCGGACATTAAAAATATAAAAACAAAGTTATTGTTGGTATATAACATAATAGAAAGTATAAGAATTAATCATTAAGGAACCAGATTAGCTGTCACAGTGGCTGCGACAAGCCTTGAGCTTGAATGGCGAAAGGAAACCAGAAATTTTACAACGATCAGGGTCAGCCACAACCTATAGCAACGAGAACAAAGCGCAAACTGTGTAGACAAATCACAGGTTACGTAGAGGTCTGTCGCGAACATTTTCTTTAATAGGCTCACGTATGTAAATACCATTAGAAATCATTCAGGCACTCCACCTATGACTTCAGTGCTGATGGGTACTGTAAAATGAATTAAGACGAAATTTAATTAATATCCGTCACATATTATAGAAAATTTTTTGAAGGCAGTGTCTGGCACTTAACGTCTCGGTAAACAAGTAAAACAAAAAAATGAGTGTTTTCAAAGCTGTTCGTGTGTATCATGAGTCACGCTGGTACGGCTGATGCTTTTCGTTGCGCTTGAATAGGAAGTAGCTCTACGGGTAATGCAATATAAGGATAAGGACGCTAGAGAATTATGAAATCTATGATTATTCGGACTACATACCGATAGAAAAAAAATAGCATGAGTGGTATTATGACTTATGAACTGTTTCCCTCTCTTAGTTACGAATTTATTATGTTTAGTGTTTTTGCACATTAATAAGTAACAAATGATCCACAAAGTTTCATTGGGTGAAGAGTTGAATACAGTAATATTTAGACATATCAAGAGAAATTGAGCAACTCGATCCCCATGAATTTTAAATAGTCGAAAATAAGTACTCATCATTTAAAATTGTGCGTAAGACCGGTGGCATATTCATAATTTATTTTCCTAAACACACCTTCCTTCTAATATAAATTAGCCACTGTCGTTTGTAATGTTTATAACCCTGAAAAGAAAACACTGCAAGAAATATATTAATTTTAACACTTCACTACGGGTGAAAGATAATTTATATTATTCAGAAAAGCCACTTCACACGTTTTGTTATATTTAACTTAAATTTAGTTTCCTAAAGATAGCTTTTCCCATACAAAGGTAAATTATTCCAGCCGTTGTTTTTCCTAGTGAAATAAAATTTTTCTAACATTTTACTTTTAATTGATCTTTTCTTTTGGAGCTAATTCCAATAACTAGCTTTTTGCATCGTATAAATTTTAAATAAAAAATGCAGTCTTTATTTATCCATCATTTGAGTCAATAACTCTCATTCTAATTGTTCTACGTTTTCCAATAATTATATTTGATTTTTCGATAAGGATTCGAACAGGCTCCATATTCCAAATTTGGTGTAGCTTATATAAAATTTCACTTCGATTGATTTTGACAACTGATGATACGTAAAATCAAGAAACCAAGTGGAAATCCATACAAAGAGAAACATTGTTCCCAAGAGGAAAATAATGCATGAGTCGTTCAAGTTAAAAATATTCTTACCCTTTCCTTCGATATAAAAGCATTTTTTGACATGTGTGTCCAATGATCAAGCAGATAACCAAAAATATTATTTATTAATTAAGTCTTGAAGAGAAGCGAGTGAATCTTGCACATGGACTACTCACCTTCCCAAATTGTATAATTAGACCATTTTTGGACTGTAAAAACATCACATTCTGAATATTTCCAAGATTTCTTCTTCTTCTATTTTTTGCCATTCTTCAAATGTGGAAGGGTTAAAGGTAAAATTGATGTCTCACGGAGAGATGACGATGTACAGAAATATTTTGAGAAGTTGAATGCGCAAATGTACAGACTAATTGGAATAGTACCCGTAATAACCGTGCTTGTACAATATTCCCATTTATTACTTGTTTATAATTATAAGAGATGAATAGATGTGCTCATCTCTGGTTCTATTTTAGAAATATGTTTGAGCAGTATGATTTTTCACGTTTAATATTAAGAGAAAGGACTACCTGTCTGTGGAGTCTAGAAGACTGGCCATGTTGGGTCCTGTCACCACAAAGCCTCCTAAAGAGCGTGTAGAACGCCATTTTACGGTGGAATTGTGAAGAGTAATCGCGTTCTTTGCTTCTGTATGCACTGTGGAGCGTAAATAAGAGCTCGAGGTCCGTGGGAATCCTTTACTCTGAAGAAGAAGATTGTGTTCTGCGCTATGATTGTTTACTACGACAGACAAATGTTACGGTTCTTCGCTGAAATTCGGCACTCTTTACAAAGTAAAAGTGTGTCAACATTAATAAAAATGAACGGTTTGAAGTGATGTTGCAACACTCTCCTCGAACTGCTTTGTCTCCACAAACATACATCCACAATTTCATCGATATTTCCATTATCCGCCATTCTGTTTATCGTATTTTTATGTCTGTACCTGCCTAGAATTATCCAAAGTGTTTACCCGAAAGAGATATTTTCCCAAACACACATTTTGTTAGGCACCAACATATCCAAGACCTTGTCTAACAACTATAATGTTTTGATTTTATGATTTTAAAAGTTATTAAGAGATGTTTCAGAATCTCAAGAAATTGGTGAATCTGAAATATTTGACTCAAATTCTCGATAGATAAACGTATGAAAACGTCAGTAATAACTGTGATATCCTTCAATTTGTGTTGTCCTCGTTCGTGTAAAGGTACCGTAATGCGTGTTCTTTGGCCCTCAGAAAAAAAAAGTTCGGTCCTTGTAGAGTTTGATTGGTATAGGTGAGATGTCCAGAGTTTTCCGATTGTGGTTTGTCGACCAGGCCTTGGGGACTGCGGAATGCCACGGTCACTAATAAAGTCCAGGCTCCTTTCTCAAGCTGTTTGTGTCAAGCTCTATGAAACACCTATGACGTCACTGGATTTCCCTAACGAGCATTACACTCATATACGACCATTGTTCTTTCTTGGACGGTTCAATTAACCCGTTAATAGATTCTCTTGTTTTAAAAGATCCATGTGTTTGAGTTTTAGTTGTCTTGAGTATACTTTGTATACAATGTAAAGGTTTCCATTCACATCTTCCAAACTTTAATTTTGCAATTCTAGCGGTGTATTTTATGTACTAAGTGAAAACTTTCATCTCAAAATTTCTCCATGTTCCATTTACAGTCATTGTGCAAACTTCGCCGTTTTGTAGGTTGTGAAATAAACTAAAAATCTTTTTATGCACACATGTCGTTTGTCTACATTCTGTAATTCCGTTCTCAATCTATACCAATAAATAAAATTGAAGTGTCTTTCTATATGTCTGTATGTTTGTCTCGAATAGGCTCCAAAACTGTTCAATGGAATACAATAAAAATTTGAAGTTTTAAAACAGGAGATTTAACGTAAATATTCGTTCATATTTCATATCAATATATTGAATAATATATTAATATAATATAATTATTACTTCTACGGGAAGATTTATTCATACGTGTGGATTTGTGTCTCCAAAAAGTATATGGAACTTTAACTCAAATATTCGTGTATGTTTCATTTCGATATCTTGCAGAGTTCAGAAGATATCAATGTAATTATTTATAAATATGTATAAATTCCTCTCGGGTCCTCAACCGGATCAAATATTTTAACAGTGACGTTTCGATGGCTTGCTCTGCCATCATCTTCAGAATTCAGTGTCAAATTCGGTAAGTGTAAGCATTTATATAGTCTGAGGCAAGTCTGTGTAAGACTCAGACCGCCTGTGATTGGCTAGATGTTGACGCGGGAGCGAGGGCGTCTCCCATTGGTCCACTTGCTTATTCATGCTCTAGTCTCCCGTGGCTGCGGTCACTATTTATAAATACATTGAATTGCCGTGCGAAAGGCGGCGTGACAACCAACTTCGTGTTTAAGTCCTATTAGGCGTTCCTATAACATTCATCCCACTTACTGTATAAGAGGGGAGGAGAGGCGAGTATTGTCACTCCATCTCTTCACGTATCTCTTAACGTATTGTTGGCAGAGAGCTAACTCCCTGAGAAAGAATAAATTTCTTTTGATCGTCGATACGATGTATACGTAAATTGGTTTTATTTGTTGCGTCAGGTAATTTTAATATTTGGTAATTACTCATTTTCAAAACCAACTGCGAGTTATAAGGTTTGTCCTGAAGTTATTATGAATAGATGATATTGTACTTTTTATATATTCAATGAATTCAACTTTATCAAAATTCTGTAATTACCTGTTGTTTTGTTTTCAGGGCAAAATAAAAAGAACTATATCCTTGCAAACAAAGTCGCGGGAATAGTTAGCTTCCAAATAGGTTACTACATATTACTAAAAACTATCGTAAATGAGGCTGCTGAGACGACCATCATACGAATTTATGAAAAGTAACCAAGTGACACTTTAATTATTTCTGGAATCACGTAGTAAATACGCTTACAACTGCTAGGGATTACTTTGAAATTTACTCTAAATTTAATGGTGAGAGGCGCGAATATTTTTGATCTATTAGGCAATTGGGATTATTTAACACCAGGTACCAGGTACTCTTGTAGGGTATCTGAAGTATTTTTATATTAAAAAAGTACCGGAAGTAAATTTGACTCTTTTAGAGTACCAGAAGTATTATTTTAAACTCTTCGAGTACTGGGAGTATTTTAGCCACTTTGAAGATACCAGGAGTATGTTTGATCTCTTAAGGTATCGGGTGTTTTTTCGCCTTTCTTAAAGAAATGACAATTAAACCGGTTTTTTAGACTTCTTTACTGGGCTTAATAAAGTACCTGAAAATTTCTTGACTCGATGAAAATACCGTGAAACATTACAGCAGTCATGATGAGATTCACGTTTCCGTCTCCATTGGTAGGGTAAGAACGTGAAAAGGTAAATCATCCAGAAAATACGTTATTTATGCCGGTTAAATTACCAAGAGATTGATGCCGAATTAAATACTTTATGGGGCCAATACAAATAATTAGCAGGCACCCACATAGTACTCCAATAAATCCTTAGTATGGAAATATGTATTGTAGTGTTGTGGATACTTTGTATACAACGTAAAGATATTTCATTCATACCTTCCAAAAATTAAATTTTACGTAAAAAATTAATTATATAATATTTTTGGCACACGTTAATGAATATCATAGCATTGTAACAATACTAACTGATTGAACTTAATAAGAAGGTAGTCCATAATTCATTGATATGACCTAAAGCCTGCCATTATTCAAGTTATTAATAAAAGCAATAATTAACCTCAAATCTGTTAATCATAGGTTATCTGTCTTCAGTAATTAAAATCAAAGATAACGACAAATTTGTAGTCGCTCGGGAAAATTTCAATCAAGATCGTTTAATAATCATAATTCACATCTTCTTCCGTCATTGGATACGCGATAGGAGATATCTTCAACATTTTTCGTAGTAAGTTCAAAATAGGTCACGATATATAATTACATTTACGTCACCTAAAAGCATTCTACCGTTTACAAAAATCAAAACTATATATCAGGATCTATTTAAATAAAATATTCAAACGGATATCTCAGTAATTGTTAGATTAATTTTACCATATTCTCTTCTAATAAATACACAAATAGGCGCCTGCAACTTTATTAATGTAGGTGTGTTTCCCACCCTTTCTAGTGATCTAGAAGTAAATAAGATTTTTGTAACAATATCAGCCGCAGAATCCTGCACTAATGAAATACCAATAATAATATTAATATTCTATTTATCGTGCACAAGTTCAACATATATTCAACTATGAATGAATATATCAAGCTGTTATGTTAGTGTGCTCCAATGCTTATAAAAAGAAGTTATTTCATCAAAACTTTATTCTACTCGTTGATACTTTGTTCAATAAAATGACTGTATATAATATTTAAGATATACAGTAACTATTTGTACATATTTGTGTAATAAATTGTCTTTGATATAATAATTACATAAAATGATGAAATAGGCAATTAAAATTTTTAAGATAACATATAAAATAAGTAATATTCAAATTTTATTTTTCTATTTGACCATTTCATATAATTAATTACACACTTAGCATTGCTGGTCGTCCAGACAACCCCGAAACAGCTCCCTCGGTGCCAACGCACCAGCAATTAACACATCCCTCCTTATTCTTTCTTACAGCTAATTATTTTCAATCTTAAACCGCTTTCCAAGCATATTTCCAAAAGTACGGCTCGAGTGTGAACCGACTGTTACACATCGCATAACAATCCATCATATTGAATATTTTTTCTTGAATTAATAATTAAGGTATGTAACTCTTTTTTAAGAATTCATTTAACGTGATTTAAGTTCAAACAGTAAGTGACGATATATTTTTGCAGTAAAAATCGTCAGCTATTAGCTTTTTATGGTTTATGAACGGTTTATTGATTAAAATTATTGAAATATCCTCGTTTGGTGGAGGGGAGACAATGAAGCCGGTTCGGGCCGAATACGTGGGTTTCGTGTGTTTGTAATGAAAGCAGGACGGGAGTTGCGTCGCCCCTGCATAGTTGTCTTGCTCTGATGACTGAATGTTTTGCCACAAGTGCTGACTTGCAAAGCCCAATCACTGTGAACCGGCAAGGCGCCCTGCAGGCAACATATCCACTTCAGGCCTTTCTCCTACCTATTTATAACCCACATCTTGCCGTATGATGTTCCTCATGAGGGTCTCAATTCTGTCATAGTCAACTTGATATTGGATTATATAAAGCGCAAAAACCTTGAATTTATAAGACAGATTCTTCCAAATTAAGTACGATGCTGAACTTACCAACCTGATTCCCATGGGCTCTGGAGTACCCGAAGGGTACTTCGTTACACAGTAGATCTGCCAACCTTCGACCATGTCTCAATCCCAACCTCTCCTGACGATACTATGATCATATAGCGAATATAATACATCCAACAATTAATACTCAAATTACACAAAATTTCTGGTAATTTATTGAACTTATAGAATAAACAATATAAAAAATAAGTTACATGAAAATTAGCTTTTAATATAAAACAAATAAAAATGCAACAAATAAATATTCTATTGGATTGCTGCTGATTTTTCCATAACATTGTTCCTCAATTCTGGGAACTATAACTGTTACTGGTAGGCTTAAACTAATTTTGTAGATATTTCTTTGCTTGGGCCATTCCAAATAATGCATATTCACTTAAACTTGTTGTTGAAAATTGTAAGAGCACTCTCATTGCTTAAATCACCATACTCAGTTTTTACTTTAACACAAAACTGAGTTACATCTTTTGGGCTGTGTTGTAGTTTTGATGCGGAGTCGCAAATTAATACTGTACTTGTAAACGTTTCTGTTCCGAATCAGTTAAAATTTCGCTTTAGCCCAGCATATTCCTGTTAATATGATTTAGAACGCACAAGAAATCGCTGATAGATTATCAGCAGAAATATGCGACAATCCGTCAGAATCCACATATTCATTGAAACTGTAAAACGTACTATTAGTTCTTTTCTTCAATACGCTATTCTATTTTTTATATTATTATATTGTATGTAATGCATCGGCTTTATCCCATAAATTAAAAATAGTAATGCTAGAGAATGTAGGCTTTCCCGATGGATGGACTGAAAAAAAAAGTTTTCGGGATTTCACCTGGGTTATATCATTTGCAAAATACAACGTTTCGACAGCAAACGTTATGCAAGTGACGGCAAACTCGAACTGATCAGTTACCTGAAAACGATGGCGGATTCTGCTGTCGAAATGTATTTTACAAATGATACAACCCGGGTAAAATCTCGACAACTTTTTAATCAATAGTAATGCTTTTTCCTTGGAGAATTAAATTAAATTCATTTAATAGGGAAAACATGTCCGATACATAATAAATATTTGCCATGCATCCGTCGTTATGAAAAAAATATGGTAAAATTGGTTTTTTTAAAGTAAAATTACTTATACTGGATTTCCTATTTCATAGAGTCTTGGTAATATTCTACTCCTCGATATCCATGACACTTTTGCTTGATTCGGAAACTTATTTTATCTGATGAACATTCTGTCTTACAATACCAGCTAATGGATTATATTAAACGCAAAATAGATTCTCCCAAATTAAGTACGAAGAAGAACTTACCAACCTGATTCCCACGGGCTCTAGAGTAGCCAAATGGAGTGTTTGGGGACCTATAGATAGCAGATTTATCAATCTGCGCCAATGTCTCAATGACGATACTAGACTCGTAGACTCAGAAATGGCTTCCAAAAAAAACTACAAGCCCATCTTGATGTCATTGAAGATTGGTTCCCAAAATGGCGAATGGAAATCAATCAAACCAAGTACGTACACGTCACCTTCAAAAAGAGAAGAGGCAATTGTCCACTTGTCCACCTATCAACAGCCGTTTTAAATTAATTATTTAATTATATTTTTGTCTTTTATCAAGTGTAATATTAATCAGCATCTTTCCTGGACCATTAAAATTTTCCTGCGGACCACCGGTTGAGAAACACTGATTCAGAGGATCTGTTTTGAAAGAGAACCATAGTATTTTATATATGTTGATAGTTTTGCATCATGTCGTCAACGTTAAGTTTAGTAATCTTATTTCCACGGCTTCAGATCTGCAAGATGCGTGGATCGAATTCGAAATGATACGAGAGAGTCTGGTGGGTTCAACGTCGCTAAAACATCAAGTGGCCAACAACTTGTTGCCTGGGTTGTGAGATATTTCCCCCTGTAGCCTAGACCGAAGAATTATAATTCTCTCTTGGTAGTGTAAACGGGAAATAGCGCCTGGAGCAAGGTCTGGGTTAACTGTGTCACTTGCATAACGTCGCATATCCGCGAGCGTAGCGGACAAAAACAACCACGACGTAATTACTACTAGAAACTACTAGAGGCGCGTAGCACAGACCTTTTAATTGCATACCTCGACGTTCAGCGCAAAAATCAGTGCACAGAATTGCCCCGTTCAATATTAGACACTCGGCAACTTCGGTCATTATTTATTTGAACATGACGATATTCATACATTGCACAGTAACATACACTTTATATTTCTTTGAAATTAACGCCGAGAGACAAAAATAACATCATTTTTGTCTCAGTAAATTAAATCTGTTATTCTGATAGTACAGTTTCTCCTTCATTCAAATATGAAATCGTATTTTCTCCATCACGCAAGGTTTCCGCAAAACAGACATTTAAAATATAAAACATGTATCAATATTTTATACACATTATTCAAATGTTCTGACTCACCTAAAAAGTAATAAATAGATGTTTTTGTGGTATATTTAGGCTCTGGAATATCCCTCTTCATGGTCCAACAATAGCATATTATAATTCTGCTGTATTTACTTCATAGCACTTTTCCACATTTGAAATCTCTGAAAATTAATATTCATTATATAATTTGCAACAAAGTCAGTAATCCATGATACAATACATGTTCTTGAAATCCTAAACTGGTTTAATGAATATAACATTTCACGGCTTAGAATATAAATTGAGACGCCAATATTTCCAGAATTGCTTTTTACTACCAACTTTCTCAACAAAGAACGGAGTAAAAGTGAGCTGATGTCTACCCCCAGTAGTGGCTAATCGCGCAGCGTCTTGACACACGACCAGCTAAATCTCCTGTAAAAGGTTTTATTGTGTGATGCACAAGCACACTACATGGTTATAAAGCGATTAAACAGTAAGATACAAAAATGTAGCAAATAAGTTGAATGTAATTAAGACAAAAAATTATAGGTCTTCCTGAAACTCCCCAAGACTTACGTATATTGATAATGTTTTCGGGTATTTAAAAAAAAGACCCAGATGAAGTGATCTGTGAAACATGCTTGCAGGATTCAACTCATTGCCCACCTAGTCACTACCTCTGAACTATGTCTGGATCATATTTTCCACGAAATTTGTCCTATTAAAGATAATAAGTCCATAAATTAATACTCCTTCTGTTTAGTGTTAAGTTTCTCGACATGATATTGCAAAACCTGGATGTTGTTTCATACAAAAACTTCAGTGTCCACACACAAAATATTAGTTAAAAAGTAAAATTATTGTTTAACGTAGCGTCACACGAGTAAATACTGGTGAAACAATCTCGATCCGTACAAAATTTAAATTATATTCGCAAGCCATATTTCATGATTCGTTTAATGGAAACTATTTATAATTGTAAATATTTTTATCATTCAAAATTTTTTAACCACGCTATTTTTCGTTTCTTCAAGACGAATAAATGGTTACTGTTCATGTCACAAACGTTTCCTCAGTCATGGAACTGTTATGTAGCTATTAATAAGATGTAAACACTTCCTCAATCTGAGTTACCTTTATAAGTCGTTCAGTGGCCCACAGCCTGACGAATGTCAAACAAGTACCGAAACAAAGCTCTGTTAAATGAGAAAATAATATAATTAATAATTTTAGATTGTAAAAAACATCGGTTAAATGCGTTGTTAAATATAACTTATTTCCTTCCTTTCCATTTTTCCGACACAAATTCAATTTGTTAGTGATGATGGAAGTGATTTTTTGGCATGTGTGGCGTGTAAATCATGATCGTGACCTCTGATGCATCAAGATTCACCCCTCGAAGATTCCGTACATAGTTTGTTTTGGACAGGCAAAAAATAAATAAAACTATTTGACCGCTAATAATTTTCTGTTTCACTCAGTTATAATTTACGTTTTTATTTCTGCCTTTTGCAAGGGAAGTCATTATAAACGACTAGACCTCGATTGTGATGGTCACATTAAAATGTTTAGAATAATAACTACAACAACTGAATACCACATATCATGGACCACAAACCTTGTAATGGTAAATAAAAGGTCGTTCGTAGAATTTACTGTTACTATCTGGTTTTAACCGCTATGCACACCTGTATGATTAGCGAAAATCACTCTTTACCTCGATCCTAAAGCCACACATAACCAGTTGCATAAAAAGTTTCATTTCTTACGCTTTCCATGAAACTGTCCTCATTCACCTTGCGGTTTAAAGAAAACCTAAAGAGAAAAACATGTGTTAAAATCGATAAAAACCTGTGTGCAACACACCAATAATTACGATACGTACATGTCTATAGATTTTATTCCAAAATTGCTCAAATGAATTTAACTCAACTACAATAAATAACTCATTAGATAAGTAATGAAACGGCTGCTTTATACTAACTAATTACTGATCGTGTGAAAATTAGAGGATAATAAGTTATTTTAAACTCAGTATATCTTTTATGAATAAATAATAATCACTAGTTACACGTGAAACGGATGTATCTCATATCCAAGATATTGTTTAACTGATGTTGGTAATCCACAACTATAATAATTAACAGAATTGTGTTCCATAGAAATTGACGGCTATAACATTAATCAGATAAATTAAAGTAAAAACTAATACCATAAACACTTAACGCAATCTTTGTTGGCTCTGTCACGTATTTAAAAAATCACAAGAGCTTGAATAGATTCTTCTTTATCTAATTAGTCTACACGGATATCAGACTTTTTAAAAAAATTGTATGGGATTTTAATGTTGATGAATCGAGAAAAGTTATGGAAAAACATTTGTACTGATTCTGATATACAGTATGTTACAAGTTGTAACAATACTTACAATAACTTATAGTACTAATTTCCTAATATTCATACTTATATTAGCCATATGTAAATTCCACTTTAATGCGAAAGCCTTTCTTGTCTGTACTATCAGATTCTTTGTCTACTATACTTCAACCATCTCTAGTTATTACGACGCTCAAGTAGCAGAATTCCTTAACTTCCTTCAAAATATTCGTTTCCAATCTAACACCTTTTGTTATTCCAAGATTTCCCAAACTACACTTCCTCACTTTGGTTTTCCCTCTGTTAATCCTCATGTTCCACTCATTCTCCAGCACCAGTTATTATGGGTTCCAAGTCTTCTTACTCCCCTAATACTACAATATCGTCAGCAAACCTTTAGATTTTAATTTCTTTTCGTCGCCGCTTGATTCATTTTCCATATTACTTTTTAACTTTCTTCGTCGGCTGTTCTATATGTAAGATAAAAGCACGTGCGACAGACCTAATCCTCGTGTTACTGCACTATTGATTACTGCTTTCTTTTCGTTCTTCAATTGTAATCAACAATTGTACCTTATCTAATTTTGTTAATATAACTAGCTTTCGTGTTATAATTTCTATGAACTAATAAAAATATAGGACTTATAATAAAAGATTTTTAACTAAATAACACATCAGTCGAATTCATTATTTTACAAATATAATACTACACTTTTGGAAAATGTGTACATATCTGACGATAATGGTATATAGAGTGTAAGAGGAATAGTCTTAAATGTTTACAAAAAATGGTTAATTTGACAAATGAAATATGAAAATAACATATATTAAGTGGAATATTACTAAAGTAAGTACTTACTTTATTCCTCTTTGACCATTTTTAATAAAAATGATGATTATACACTTATACAGTTAAAGATTAATAATGCAACGCACAAAAATCTGAAGGACCAATAAATTTATTCTGTTGCAGGTTAAGAATTCTTTTTAAGGGAGCTTTCTTTGAAAAATTAACGCATCTTTCATGTTAAATATCTTCAATTTTTTAATATAATTGTTTCACTATCCTAAATTTTTGCTATAACCAAAATATTTGTCTTTACTGTAGACAGAGGTTTATCAATAGAATGAGATATAATTTGATTTAAATGTTACCAGTTAATACAAAAATGGTCAAGTAATCGTACAGCGTAATCGATTATCTGTGAGGTCTTGACCATGTAATTTAATATTATCAGTCAAGAGAGAAACTGTAGGAAATATTCACAAATAAACATTAACTATTTATTTGTTCTGCTATGATTCAAAAATATATTACGATATTTCCAGAAAATATTATTCTTTGTCTTTCCCTCTATATTTCAAGTACATAATTTTAATAATGATTTTTATGATTACTAGTTTCCTAATAAATATTTTACGTTCGTATGGTTTATTTTTCTCCAATCAAACAAGTAAACAAACCACTAATATATAATCAATAAGAAAAAAATTAAAAATAATGGAATTAAATAAATTTATAACACCACACAAATTTTTAACCTGGCTAAATTAAAGTTGTGCTATATTTAATAACCGAAATCAAATGTAACTTTCTCCTTTTCTTGGTAAAATTAAAAAACCTACGTAATCAATGGGACACATGTTTTGTTTGAAATTTTAGAAGTGGCATGTAGAAGACTGCGAAGTAATATCCATTCAACGTCAGGGAAATGAACTGTGTTATTCGTAAGAATCTAAGTTCTGGCTGGTTAACCAACGGTAAGGTACGGCTTAGAAGGGAATTCCGGCGCAAATCCTGTCATGATTAAATTCCCGCGTGTGCCGAAAACGCCGCAAAGTGGGACAAGGGTGTTCACAAATCCGGGATATTCTCAAGGAAAATCTTACTTCAATTTTCCTTCGACAATAACCTCATATGATCAAATAATGGCATATTTATTATCTCTAGCAGATTATAGAATGGTATCGTGGTTAGTGATGGTGTTTAGTTTCAAAAAAATTATTTTCTCTAATATTGATCAAACCGATCCGGCTTCCACTACAGAAGTAAGGTAATTATATTACAGCGGCTTTGCAGTCAATCTGTCATTTTCATTGTTGAAGTTACTCAAGAAGAAATTAAAACAATTAGATGGGAATTAGAAAAACTAAAACAACAGGAGGTGCTTCAGAGTCTCAAAGAATATATAGAGAGTAGATTAATAGAGAAAGGAGAAAGAACAATATAGAAGAGAAATGGGCACTCTTGAAGTAACAAATGATAAGAGCAGCCGAAGAAAAAATAAGAATAGCTCAGAACAAGGAAAGAATCGATAACACGAGAAATAATGAAAATGGTTGAGAGATGAAAAATGTAAAAAGCAGTACAGACGCTTGAAGAATGAGATAGATAGGACGTGAAGAGCAGTCAAAGAGGTTTGGGTACAAGAGAAATGCAAAGCGGTTGAAAGATTTCATGGTAAAAGGGGCAATAAACGCAGGTTATAGGAAAAACATTAGCAAAAACGTCAAGTGAGCTGATGGGAATCCCATTCTGGATACAGAACAAAAGGTAGAAATATTGAAGGAATATCTACGAAAGCTGCATCACGTTAGAAATCTAGACCAGTCAGTAATAGAAGAAGAAGAGGATGATGAGGGAGTTTGATAGGACACTGGCATATCTGAGTTATTGTAAAGAGCCAGGAATTGATAACATTCCAGCGGAGTCGATAAGATCATCGGGCGAAGAAGCAATATCATGGTTGTCCAGGACAGTTTGTGAAATCTATGAAACAGGAAGAATACCAGAAGATTTGAGGAACAACATAATTATCTCTATACCGGACAGCACAGGGTAATTAGTTTAGTATCTCATGCAAGTAAAATATTAATGAAAATAGTATATACGAGGATGGAACGACAAGTATAATGCGAATTAGGAGAAGATCGGTTTGGTTTTAGGACGAATGTAGCGATAGGAGAAGCAATATTCACTTTGCGTCTCATTTTAGAAGTCAGGATAAAAAAAACAGGCCTGCGTTCATGCCATCTATAGATTTAGAACAAGCCATTGATAATTGGAACTGTCTTAATGATTTTGAAGACGACAGAAATAAAATATCCAGAAATAATGACCTAATAAATTAATAAATAACGTAAATAAAATGCAATTTATGGTTACGAATCTACATATAAATCATATAAAGTTTCATCTGACATGTTAATAAGAGCATTTGTTGCCAATAAGGTCTAAAAGTGCGCTAATAAATTAATGTCTAAATAATTTGGATTACATTAATCTTGGCTCTTTGATTATGCAGGGTGTCTATAAAAGAATCTCCCACTTTTTAATGGAATAGTAGAAGAGTTTCTTCACAATAAATATTACATCAAATTAAAGATAAACTATGTAAGTTTTTCTTTCAATGTTAAATTTGTGCACATTTAGGTGTACGGCTCACATCACCCTTAAATACAATTCTTCCTATTTTTAAACAATTTCGTACTAATGGAAGTTATAGGCACTTCAATTGTCTCCAAAATCTGAAAAATCATTGAGAAGCGGCTGAACGAAGACAGGATCTTTTATAAAGCTCCAAAGGAAAATAAAGTTATGGCATGATGAGGTAAACGTGGAGACCAGCGGAAAAGAACTCTGTCGCTTTGACCACGAGTAATCCAACGGCCTTCGACTTCGACGTTTAATCACTTTTATAGAAAGACATATTGTACAAGTTCATTCGCATGATCTGAGTCACATTTGAACATTATGGGACATTTCGTCCCACTTTGATGTAAAGTTGACTCATCCTTGAACACCGCACGATGAAGAAAGTCATCAGGCAGCTGAGACGTTTCAAGTTATAAGGAACATAGTCATCTGGCTTTAAAGTAACCGGTCTGGACTAATGTGCAATCGTTTTCCGAATGCCTTCCTCGCTGTCGTCATTGGCAACTGAAGGTCATCACTTGCTTTCCGACCAGACTTCTCGAGGCTATGAAGGTAAGATGCGTTGACCAAGTCAACATCCCCTTCACACAGTTTTGGTCGTCCCGTGCTTCCCCTTTCACACACACACGTCCGGCGTATGCTTTTCTCACATTCGGGGTCAAAATTCAGCTTTCAGTGAATCGCACATTCAACTCAATTGCATATTCACTCTCAGCAAATTGCAGAGCACAGAACGATATACACTCAAACAAAAAAGCAGTACTGAAGTACGTGCTTACCTAAAACTGCTCGAGTAACTCATTAATTGTGTTACTGAAACAACGCTTACAGTTGACACCATTAACTTTGATGACAGGGACATTCTTTTATAGAAACAATGCAATTAAATCAAACTGTTAACTAGAAGAAAGTTTCACTTAGAAAGTAAAGATCTATATACCAAATCTAAAGTCACTAAATTGTTAGATTAAGTTGAAGCCGTAGCACTAAAACTTAATAAAAGTACATATAATAATTAAATTATAATTAACTAGATTCAATTTATAAATCTTGCACTAACATTACCCAATAATCCCATGTTTCAATTGAATATACTTTAGAGTAATATTCAGTTTTTCATTACCTACCCTAACAATTTCACTTTTCCTTTTGCGAAATTTTACTTACAGCTATCCCTTCAGTTATTTTAACAAAATTCACTATCATTTTCAATAAAAAGTTATATTACTTTAACAGGAATAGGATTATATTCAATTCGTAGTTACGTGTTAATTATTTAGTTTCACTCTCCATAAAAAATGAAAATATTGCTGAGAACGCGCTTACACCAAGATTGTAACAAGTAAATCCTAATGTTAGAGCGGATACTAATGTCGGTTAGTCTGTCCTAATCTCGATTTTCTCTTGAGAGAGTAAAAAGCTTAACGAAGCCTAAGCGGGCGTGTGCGCTGCTTGAGGAACAGCCACATCGTTTTTAGGTAAAAACCACAGCTCTATGAAAGTAGCATGTGGCCTCGCTCTTTCCCAGCAGCATTTCTGGTAAATATACGCCTCATACCCTCTAAAAAATGAAAATTAAATCGATATAAGATTAAAATTAACAAAGGATTCATAAAGTTTCCATGTTGGAAAAAATTAATAACTGACAGTTGAAATAATGCAGTGAAAATATATCATACGATTCGTCCCTATTGCGGGATCTTATCAGGTGTACGCTAATTGTTTTAAAATGAGTTACTCGAGTCCAGCATTATTATTTGAAGAACAAAAATTACTTCACGGAAATTGAGTATTTTGAGTTATTTGTATGCAGAGTCAAAAGTTTCATAAACATAATAATCAATATTATATGTAGAAAATTAATTATTTAATATTAATTATGGAAGATCTTGTCAATGTATACAAATTATGCAAAAACAGATAATTTTGCAAAGATAAAACCCATAAATTTATTAAGTATCCAAAACTTCTCACAGACCAATGAAACCTTAATTGTGTCTATATAAAGTTGAAAATGGAAAAAAATTCAACTAGCTCATACACATGTAGAAAGTTGATATTTATCATCAGCTATCTTCTTGTCCTAATTGCAATTTCATTCGAGCTACTAAAAGACTGTATGTATTATATAATATATTAAGGGTGAGTACATAAATATGCGTTTTACAAATAAACAACACAGCCATTATGTCAGTATTTTTATTAAAGTTCTCTTCGATGTTTCGTCCAAATTTTTTCTTTAAAACTTACTTCCTCTTGGAAATTGATTACTTATCTAACTGAATAATCCCAAAAACGAGGGCGAAACGTTGGCTACCTTCCACATCCCCCCCTTAAAATTCCCTTCCTGTGCTATTAAAAGCGAGTTCCAAGTTTCTGGGTCACCCTCATGTAGCTTGTACCCAAACACATTATGGTTTAAGTATCAATTAATAGGTCGTTTTATGTAGAAACTAATATGATTCTTTGTAAAGTCAAGGCAAAGACATTAAACAAGTATAAACTTCAGTACCTTGTTTAACAGAAATGTCTGTGTAAGAGTGCAGTGTAAGAAAAAAACAGTAGTGATGGGCGCATAGACATACCCATCCCGTTCTCACGCTGTGTTTACTGTGAAACTACGTTTTCCGTTTATTCATTCATCAAAGGTATTGTTATTTTTTTGGGGGGAAATATCAATAATAAGAAAATATATACGCGTAGTATAGTAGCATGTTAAGGTAAGGCGAACACTAGGGAAGTAGGAGTAGGGAACTGATTTGACAAGAGCCCGAGCGTAGAACGGCATTCGCAGCACCTGTTCAGTGTGTTCGTTAGCATTCGCTAGTGCTTCATCCTGTGTCGGTTTTGCAGCGAACCATCAAACGAAATACGTGTTCAGTCGATACCGCGTTTGCTTCAGTGTGACCACTCGTCGGTCGTTCGCCTTCATGTAACCGTACCTTTATTTCCATACACTTATCTTTTGGCGTAGCAAGCGGCGCCCAAGGACATTTGCGCCCTTTCCATTTCAATTTGCACCATTTCGATCTTAATTGTTGGTAGGTATTCAGTCATTCACGACAATGCTACCTATTAAGTGATTTATAAAAACAGGAAAATTAGTATTCTTTGGCTATTTTTCATCTCTATTTTATCATATGGTAATATATTTTGGGGGCCAATCAGTAGGCGTAGATAGATTTTTACTTAGTCAAAAACGTTGTCTATTGAGCAATATGTCAGGCTTTCCCTCACGAACTTCTTGCAGACTCTGTTCAAAATAGTTAGGGTATTTCAACTTTGACAGTGGAATACATTTATTCATTGATGTTATTTTTAATTACAAATAGGCACTTATTTTTGAATAATTCTGGTATTCATCCCTTCAATACAAGGAACAAAAATATCTGTTGTAAAAAATGTAAAACATTAGTCATTGCAAAGAAAGGTGTGAATTATTCAGGGATATCCATCTTCAACAGACTGCCGCACAGAATTAAAAAGTATGTCCGAGAATCAAGGTATTTAAGACTGACGTTCATGGCTCATTTTTGCTTAGCCACTCCTTTTATTCAATAAAGAATTTATAGAAGAATCGGAAAAGAAGAGTAAATTTTAATAGTTTATAATCAAAAATTTGTTTATAAGTATATTTTTCTTTTATACAATAAAATAGTGTAATAAATGTACACCCTGACCCATTCCACATCCTTGAAGCTTAGCTTCTTTACAGGATCTACGGAATATGATTATTATTATTATTATTATTATTATTACTATTTCCCCATAACTGCCCTCATTTTTCTCCCTCTTCTGTTCTTACCCCACACACTTACCTTTAATGGTAATTTTAAAGGACCCTCATGTCTCAAAACGTGGCCTATTAATCTATCCCTTCTCTTGGTCAACGTCCTTCATATTGTTCGCTCTTCCCCTATTCTGTTTAAAAATTCCTTGTTAGTAATTTTATCCACCCATCTGATTTTCAGCATTCTCCTGTAACACCACATTTCTAAGGCTTCTATTCTTTTCCTTTCCACAACTCATATAGTCCACGTTTCGCACCCATATAACGACATGCTCCATACGAATACTTTTAGCAACGATTTCCTAATATTCACACTTATATTACCCGTAAGTAAATTCCTCTTTTTCGCGAAAGCCTTTCTTGCCTGTGCTATCCTACTCTTTATGCATACTATACTTCTACCATCCATAGTTATTTCGCTTCCCAAGTAGCTTCAAAATATCTAAATATCCCTTCCTAACCTAACACCCTTTGTTATTCCACTGTTTTCCATACTGTACTTCATTACATTGGTTTCCCCTCTATTAATCCTCATATTGAACAATTTCTCCAGGAACTCGTTCGTGCCATTTATTATTGTTTCTTCTATATCCCCTAATACTACAATTCCTCAGGACAGCATAAATTAACACGTCCCCAGCCTCTGTCTTAACAACCAGCTCCGCCAAAACTTTTAACACGGTTAGTAAGGAAAAGAGTGAAACTGGAATTTCTGTTAAATTGCAAACAATTTTTAATTAATTCCAAACTGTTTATATAACTACAAACTTGATTTTCACATTAGCTTCTTTTCACCCGAAATATATACCAAAATTTGACTTCTCCAAAACAAAAAGTATTAAAACTAGGAAAAATATATTATAATATCAAATTTATTGTTGAAATGTTATCCTATTTTTTACAGCCACAGGTTAAATAAGGATAATCCATGTGGTCGCAGCTACCCTTTAATAGCATGGGAAGGGATATTCAAAGAGACGCGTGATGTATTTAATGGATAACGTGGGTTCCTGGGTACAGGATCCTGCTCAGCATTTGCCTAAACGTTATGCAAATCTTACAGAAACCTGCATCAGATAGGTCGGTGTCTTGGTACTTTCCGATTAAAGCAGTGGAGAAATGTGAGGTTATCATTGGGCTGCTGATAATTCGACCGCGAAAGAAATTAATAGTTAAAGGACGTTTAAATATATTTTGGAAATCCTTTAAATTTTATTACTTTTTTAACTAAATAATATTGCAGGCAATAAGTTGTAAGTTTTATTTTATTTATATTAACATAATTGTGTTATAAATATTTTGACATTGTTTGTTAAAACCTTATTTTCTATAAATTTTTCGCTGTTCATAAATACCATAAATGTTATTGCACACCCTACGTTCCAAGTTAAGGATCTAACCGTGTAATTTTTTCTGATTTATTTGCCGCTTTATTAATTTTAATTATAATAGCAGTAATAGATCTTATTGGGTTCGTCGTAATTAATATGCCAATTCTTAGTTAAAATCACGAAAAACTAGCCGAAGTAAATGGTTTCTGCAGTTCCGAAATGCTTGCCTTAATTTTTCCTGAATCAATCGAATCGTAGTGTGCGGTCTGTCGATACATAATTGAGAGTAGTGAGTCACGACCAGAGTGACTTTCTTCCACGGCACGACACATTGACAGCATCTCGCTGCGGATATAATTTTGGGGGGGGGGGGGGCAGACGCCTCGTTTGGAAAGCGTGGCACATTAAGTAATTTGGACGTTGGCGGTGGTTCTTATATAACAGGGGGTCGCCTTCGGCAGGAAAATGGCGAGCGCAGCAGTGAAAGTGCGCGCGAGGCTGAAAGGGGGCTACACTTGCGACACGGATTTTACGAGATATGGAGGAAAAACCGAGTCGCACCTGTCTGCCGTTGGAACCTCCCAGGAAAAAGAAATCGTGGCACATTCACTCACAGGCCTTTCTACACACTAGCATACGCGTTATTACGGACAGTCAAAAGAACGACAAACACTGACCTTCAAAAATACAACCTGGAGATCATTTAACACAAAAAGAATTATTATTAATAGCGAAGAAAGTAAACAGTCATGAAGTTATCTGAGATTACAATTAAAAGCTTTATTTTAAAGGCTCAAGAGATTTCGACCTTATTATGGGTCCCCTTTATCCACCCTAAATAAATAAATAATTAACTTTGATAGTAAATATATTTCAAAAATATTAATACTCATATTCAACAAACTTCAAATATATAAATACAAGAGGCAAACTTGTCAATTATATTCGGCTGAAATGTGTGGGTAAAACAAAGTACACATGTTTAGAAATTTACGCCATATTTGATACAGGAAATAAATTATATTAATTGTCATAAGCACAATTGCTGTATCTACAGTAAAATTATTTTTGGGATACTCACTAATATCGAAAACGTTTTGAAATATGAACGAATACACCAGCCAAGTATGTCTGAGATACATTTTAATAACAGAAAAATCAAAGAACACTAAGACAATTTTTTTTATCATCATATCATTAAAATATATCTCTGACAAACTTGGCTGGTATATTCATTACAACATTCAAAAAGATTTGAATATTAGTGACTCTCCCCAATACTATTTTACTGTAGATGCAGCTCCCATTCTTTCGGTAGGTCAACATATAAATTATTTTCTTTTCACAACCTTTTGCCAAATTTCCATGAATTCATTGTTATTATCGGCGAAATCATTAAAATAACGAGTATCCAGAACCTTTTTAGACGTCCTAATTGACGGGTAAATCGCTCAAAGGAATCAAAGCTGAGTTGTATTATGCTCACGGCACATCTACAGCAAGGTTTAAGGCTTATATGAGCTCTGTCATTCATAACTGATGAGCTTCCATCGGCATGTGAGTGACCTTACAATATCCTCAGTATGGTGTTGAGTAATCCACGACAAATATTGTTGACGCTTGTTGAGAGAAACATTTATAAAACCATTGTAAAATTAGCTAAGTTGAAAGTAACGCATAAATGTAGAAGGAGCCTTCAACCACACTGGTCACATTCAACTGTCTACTACGCAAGTGAAATTTCGTCAAAGTTGCACAACAATTCTTACTGGTCGTATCTAAAATGTTCCTATAGTGGTGTAATAACTTTTTTTGTGCAAAATATTGGTTGTTAAATGGTTTTAATTTCGGCTGAAAATTCATGTTTAAAAAAGCATCGGCAAGATGGTTGCCAGTTGACAGTCATTGGGTGTCTTATGGTTCAAAAACTTTAAGAGCTTCAACGTTGTTGTTATTTATTTGTACCCTTCGGTATTTTTCATTCACGCCGAGCGAAGATGTGATTAGAAATATTTAAGATACTTCAGAAAAATTACTTTCTTGACTCCTCTGAATTACTTTTTTGAACATTCTACGAAAAATTTAGTTGAAATAGGTTGATGCTCAGAAATAAAAATGAACCAAATCAAATAAATATATTCCTTTATTTTATTAGCACTTATTGCCTTAACCCGGTACAAATTGCCTTCTACATATTTTTTAAAGAGAATTAAGTTCTTGAGTAATAAACTAAACAATATTTTGTTTCTGTGATTTTCGTCAATTATAATAAAAAAATTATTAAACTGCTACGATTATCAAAAGTCCTTGACAGTCCCGTTATCATTGTGACAAATTAGTGTTGTCAGTGACAGTATGTTATAGATTAGATTGTCACTAAAATTTTGGTTAATTAGAATAAGGTAACTAAAAACTTTAATAATAACATCAATGATTAAGCAGGAGATCCAAATTTTGATCAATCACAAATTAATGGAATTGACGTTACATATTTTCGTGATGCAAGTATATTGATTTGAAGAGGAAAAAAACCTGAAATTTCTGGAGGTAGAACATTTTTATTTTTAAGTATGGAAAAATATTTATTTCTTCGAGGAAAGTTCTCATTAAATTCAATACGTTATTTTTACATTTTTTCCAAACTATGAAGTAGCGATATGCGATTTTCTGATTTCACCTGAGAAAGACGACAGAGTACGCCAGCGAAACGTCGTGGCTTATGCTTATTCTAACCCGTGTGGAAATCCAAAAACTGATTATCCGATTTTAAAATTACCCGAGAGCGTAAACATACATTATTTTTTGGGTGAGCATAAAGAAATTTATGCCTAAAAATGTTTTAGAAGACATTTTAAATCGTTGTTTCCAGCGAATACCAAATTTTACCAGTATTAATCCCACTTAGAATTAGGTGTAAACTAATTCTAATTCCACAAATATCATATTTTAATTGTCGGCTATTGCTTACACATACGTCTCCATTTGTGAAATAATCTCCAAGTCCAAGGCAGAGTTCTCGTCCTTGATTGTTCTCGGCTTGAGACGGAAGTTGAGATTCGTCTCCGACAACTGTCACCTCCGCGAACGTCAGTTAGCGGTTTTCCTTTTAGCTGTAAAGAATCGGGTGAGTGACAGATGGAATATCTAATAATAATAATACAAGTAATAATTTTTTCCCACGAAACGTCATTTCAACTGCACTTCTGGCCGTAATCATTTAGTAACGACGTTATGTTAGGAAAGTGGTGAAAGGAGACTCTTTCCTTCAATCTACAGTTTTATCGTTACGTTTATAGTCTGATTCGTTTTATCTATTGACCATATTTTCCCGCAATTTCAAACCTCCTTTCACTTTCACCGTTCATGAATCAATTTAATATCATGTTGGGCCACCAATCTGATCTGTGGATGAGATTGAACAATTTAAAATTTTGCGTAATGTATCGTCAGTTGAATTGTTAGCTATTATTAAAACCATATGGTGTACTTGGCTCAATCAGCAGTTTGCATTATCGCAGAAAATATATCTTATCTTTGAAATATTTACTTTTGTATAATTCATTTACAATTCGTATAACAGACTAACAATCTCGATTTACCTCTAACAACTTTTTTATATTTCATTCAATGGTAATTACAGATCATTTTACGCTATAAAGTCATGAAGGAAATTTTAGGGAAGCGAATTACTTTAAAAATGCAATCTTGTCCAGTACATTCATGTAGGAATTTATGTTACCTCACAGAGTTTATAAGATATTAATTTTGTCATGTATATATATAAAAACCTATGTCAGTGCGTTTGTATTTCCCAGCCATAGGCTACTGACTCGAATTGGACACGTGTTCCTCCTTAAATATACATAAGTTAAATATACATATATTTGCATTTAAAGAGGTTCAAAAGAAAGGAACGATTTGTCGTGATGTTTGATCATGTAGTAACTTTTTATTTTATTAAAATACATTTCAGAGTAATTTGTGTGGTTTATTCGTATGTTTTTATATAGTAGAGATTTCTGTCGTTTGAAGGCAGTCTGCATCGGGGTCGGCGATAAATCCTCACAAGGAGAGAGGAATGTTCCAACCGATCCGAATCGAATACACGAGTGCACGCACACGCGACAAGTGTTTAATTAGTGAACAATGCCTTGAATAGGAAATAATCACAAACATGTACTCGCATGACGTGCGTCCACAGCAGGGCACAAACATTCCTGGAGAGTTTTGACCCTTATTGGCAGGATCAGTTCTCAGAAAACGGACACACAACGACTTTTTTTTAAGCGACGACAGTATTACATTTCATACCTTATGAATACACTTTCTCTGCGGATAAGGACCAATTTTATAACTGAAATCTGTCACATATAATTAACGATCTCGATTTAACATTTCCTGTTTTGAGAGATATTTCTTTTCTTCTTTTCATTGCGGATATCTTACTTTGAATATAATACGTTACAGTTAAAATATCATTGCTCATTACATTAACATTGTTTAGCTTTATTGACATGAATATGCTTTTTCATCTGGTCTCAGTTGGGAAAAGACCATCACGTTATGCGAAATCTCTGGACATGATATTTGTGGTCAAATGTGAGTGCTTCTATCGATAGTGGAGTCCCCAAATAAGCTTACATGGGTAGATTTTTTTATTTTTTGTTTTTCCTACGAGAAACCGGAACGTGAATTATTAGGTCGAACAAAGTCGGATCTAACTCAAATTGCAGTTTCGTAAAAGAAATCCATATTCAAGTTTGTTAGAAAAATTCATCTGCATATAACACTGTAGCCCGATAAAGAACAAGAACATGTTCATGATTCGAACTCAATTGACATAGTCAAAAAGGTTCTCCAATTGTCAAAAGATTTTTAATGGATAGTAGTAATAACATTTCATGGCTCAATTAAAATTTTATATGCAATACATTTCTGAAATATTGAATCAGGTGAAACGTAAATTTCCTTCCAATTTCTGTCGAGTATTAAAAAAACTTCAATTTTACTAGTTACTTGTCCTGAATAATGAATTTGAACCATTGGAAACACATTTTTACTGAACATTTTATTTTTAAAAAAAATGTGAAAATTACGTAGGAGAAACAATATCGAATTTTTTTCGAAGACGTCCATATGATTTTAGTTACCTTAACAAAGACAGGAGAAATTACTTTGTATTTATGGTCAGTATATGCAACTTAAATTTTCTATCCATTGAGTCCAATGCATAATTGTATTTATCGTTATTACAAGAAGCAATCTCACTAAACGTAACTGTTCAACAAATGTATGAGGACTTCAGCCAAGAATGAATATTTAGTGTATATTGATCATAATTGCAATGACTTTAACTCAAGAACACAGAAGAAATTCTATCATTTGTATATTGTTTTAGTTTTCAGTCAGTTCTAGTATTGTGTGTAGTGCTGGTTGCATATATGACTTCCTCAAGTAACTGTAAACTTGAAAGTATTTGAAGCATTAATTTTACAAGAAATTGAATTGGAGTTTTTCGAGGCAAGATGAGAATTTTTCTTTAAAAAAACAGTGATATTCCATGGTTAGATTCAAGGTTCAATTTTTTTAGTATTTTAACGGAAGGTATTACATAAGTAGTATCTCATTACTGATTTGTTCAAAGGAACTTGGGACTATAAACTCATTTTGCATAATTTCACAGATTTATAATATAACAGTAAATTTGAATATTTTATTATTTCATGTTTCTACAGCCTCAACCTCTCAGTAATTTAAAACTTTTATAACTTACTTCTTACTTGGTGATAGGAATTATCTGCTACGATTTTTTACACTGAATATGTTTTTTGTACAGGATGCGAGGGTCGCGGGAAATTCACTTCACGAATGCTTAATTAAATTAAGTCTTTATATATGCCAAACGAAAAGCATTAATTGACAGAATTGTCTTAAAGATAAATATCTAAACACGAAAACAAAGCAAATATATCATAGTCGTGCTCGAAAGTTTTTATGATTCGCTTAAAACTTGGCTACGAATGGAATTCTGGGCCCAGGTCGGTTTTGGATTAGAAGTTATTCAGTGCGTTTATGTATGTGCTGTAAATTTGGTGAATCACTGAGGTTTATATTTAACTATATTGCGAGACCGTTTATATGGTTTATAAAGTAATGCATATTATACTTTGGAAAATTAATGCCAGAAAAAATTTGTTTGCCCGAAAATGCTCCTAGTGTTGGACACTTTGTTAATCCCTACTTATATTTTAAAATGTTTAATTATACAATTGGGTCCGGTCGACATTTTTCCATTCTTTTCTTTCTTCTGAATTCCAGAAACCCCGTGTGGGAATGTCTTTAAATTTAACTCTGTACTATAAATAAAGTAACGTGTAAACTCAAACGATAATATTTTATTATTTATTTAGAGTCACATTAACTGCTAATGGTCATTAGCAACGTCTCTACCATTTTAGAAACTCAATTGTTTGTATCAGTTTGACGGTGCGGACACTCACACACACACACTCGCGCACGCAGCATGCATGCCCATATCAAGATTCGAATCCAGGACCTCTGTGACGCTAACCACTACACCACATAACATTGTTAAGCTAAAAAACGCATTAATATTCAATTAATTATTTTGGATTAAATAACGTTCTTTCTCAGTTTCATTTGCGCTTCAATTACACGTTGTAGTTCTTCTGCATGCAATAATTGAGTAGGTTAATATTGGAAAGTTACTTTTAAATAAAAAGAGTATACATTTTTGTGCTAGCTGGTATTGAAAATAAATTCCGAATGAATACTGAGAGTGAATATTTTTTAAAAAACATATTACAAGGGCACGTTGTAATAAAATCGGCTATTCGTGAGATCTGCAAGATCTTGTAAACCGGACGGTGTAACTTGAAACTGGTTGTGTTCTTTACGATGTCACGAATTCCGTCAACGTCTTTCCACGATCCAATTCTTTACGAAAGAAAGTGTTCCGGCAGACTGAGAAAGGCTTGTCGATACAAGAGGACCGAAAGCTGGGTGAAAAAGATTGTTACGTCGGCGGAAGATCTTTCGTGTTCTACATAATTTCTTTTGTCCTTCAAGCTCAACGGGAAGGCTACAACGCTCAGGAAAAAAAAATTAGCCCATGATAATTGTTCTTTTATAAATACAAACATGTCTGTTCATTAAGAATAAAAATTAACTTAAATTACTGTCGACTTAAATACTTCTTTGAGATGAAACGACAATTCTAGTTGAATTGGCACTGATTAGAATAAACGAATCCTAGAAAGTAGTCGTAAAATTTGATCTTTATTTACATTTGACAATTCTGGTTGGTGAACAGACTCTGTGATGAAATTGAAGATTCAGACTTTTTAGCGGGACCAAGGATGCACAACTCAGTTTGAAACATCCCGGGGCGTCTTTGTGTTGATAATTGTTCCATGGATGTGTTCACCAACCGGAATTATTCTTTTATGCTAATCAGTGCCGATTCAGCTAGAACTGAGTTAGTATCACAACGCGAAGTATTCAAATAGTGAAATTGTCGATATTTTACTCGTTTTAGGAGAGTATCAAGCCGCCGTTACCCTAATCGCCTACGTCATCCTTCGTTTCTGTGGCTTTTTTAGAGTAAAATTAGTAGTAATGACATGAATGATGGGGTATCTGAAATTAACTCAACGAAACAAAAAAACTTTCATGGAGGTGAAAAATGAGGTTGCCATTTAAAAAAAAGGACTTTGTGTTTGCCGCTTGCAAGGCTTTCCTCAAACAAGAATTAGACCATGTAAATTAAAAAAGTTTGTTTTGACTTTCAATAAATTTGATCCACACTTACACAGTAAAAGTAATGTTCCATCGAAGAATTGGTTCATAAACTTAAGAAACCATGAATAATTCCTGTTGAAGTAGTCAACATCGTAGCTTTGAGAAATAAATTCTGTCTGCCTGTTGAGTTTTCAAATAACAACAAAATCGTCAAATCATTCCCAACGTTTTAACTAAACTATTATTACAACGAAAGTAACTCAAATTTCACAATAAAGTATGATAATCCAATACTTGCAAGGTCTTGCATAATTAATTGTTATTAGCAACACGATTAGGATACTTCGGTAATCTATACTAATAAATAAAATTGAGTTGTCTGTCTCTCTGTATGTTTGTCTCGAATAAGCTCCGAAACGGATCAACGGATTTCAATGAAAATTTTAGGGAGTAAAAAGGAAATTTTTTCTTAAATTTTCGTGTACGTTTTATTTCGATATATTGCAGAGTTCAGAAAATATTAATAAATCCATTGAATTGTCTCGTGAAATGCGGCGTGAAAACCAACTGTGAGTGCTATTAGGCGTTCCTTTAGCAGTCATCCCACTTACTGTGTTATTACAAGCGTAATTTTGGCAACATATGAGAGAGGGCGAGTATTCTCACTCCATCTATTGTTTCAGTAGGATTCGCCCCGTAATTAATTTGCTGTTTGTAGAGAGCAAACTCCCTGAGAAATAATAAACTTCTTCGGATCTTCGATACGATGTACACGTAAATTGGTTTTATTTGTCACGTCAGGTATATATTAATATTTAGTAAGTTCTCATTTATATTTGTTCCTAATCGTGTGAAAGTGTGACTTTTTCAATTCCAGCTGCGATTTATAAGCTTTTCCCTGAAACAATCATAAATAAATGATACCATGCTTTGTATATATTTAATGAGTCCAATTTGGTCAAAATTCTGTACCTGTTGTTTCGTTTTTAGGGTAAAATAAAAAACTATTTCCGCGCGATGTCGCCACCATAGCCAGATTTTAAATATATTTATAAAATGTTGAATTAACGAATTATAATTCCGGAAATACTGTGTGGCAATATGTTCACAGTTTAACTCCAAACGGTAAATACAGTAACGTTAAACCATAATATATATAGTATTTTATTATTATTTCTAGACCCATTGCACATTTTCGTTTAAAGCTTACCAAATCAGATTTAAGGAGCTATAATGGTTGCTCTTCATAAACTTTTATCTTTAAAAAATGAATATATATTTGCAGATTGGAAAAAATTTAAATTGATATTAAAATTATGGAAATTAAATAATTTCTTTAAAAACATATTTATGTTTCAAGTATGTTTCTATTAAAATGATTTATATAATGGAAAATTTTTTAATTGCTGTCTATTTCAAGTGATTTATAAATATGTCAGTGCTATTCGAAATCTTTCAGAAATTTGTTTACGTAAAGTTTTAATTATATTAAAACTAAGAATTCTCCTTATCGGGGAATATTTCTGGGGCGAAGTGATGTAAATTAGTCTTTGTTTGCGGTTTCGCTTGTAATTGAAAGTATTCTCCAGGCGTCGTAGTTAGTTGCGTGATCCGCGTGGTTGAGCAGTGAAGAGAGAGTATGTGTAATCCTTGCCATTGAGCCGAGGAACTAAACCGGATAATCGTGTTTACTGTGGAGGTCATTACCGCACCGGATCAGGCACGATCTGGTTTCATAAGAGCATTTGCCGGTAGGGGAATCCCCGATCGACGACCTTCATGGATTTAAAGCCTCCGATAAGACAAAAACGCACAATACTTAAGGAATAGTGTTAAATGGGAAGCAATATATTTTATTTTTTAATCTAAGCGACATTACTCGTAACAAACTTTTACCCTTCACATAACTTGGCGTTAAATAAATTGAAGTTGTCATTCTCATTCGTGCTGTAGACCGGGTAAAATACGCTTATGAAGGGTGCTAAAATAGTGACAAAATAAGACAATTAGTAACGACGTAAAAACAAGTATTATTTTTATTACAATTTTTATTAGTAATAGAAGTATTTAGAATATTACACGTCTATACGTTAATGAGCCGTTTTTCCTAACGTGATGAGATATTTTACACTGACAAGTAGTCCTTATATATTCTCTAGAACTATTGCCCATTTTCGTTTAAGTCGTCCTGCATTTTTTTCTTTCGAGTATAGGGATCAGGAATGTGTTCGTGCTGGTTTTCCAGTTTTATGTGGTTATGACATCTTTACTTCGCACAATGTTGAAATGATATAATGAAGGGTTCTAATGTTACAAAGTAATGCAATGTTTTATACAACGGGAGAATCTATAAATATGAACATTCGTTTGCAATAGTGGACTTAGATTAATTTTATTAATTATTTTAGTTGTATAAAGCCTCAGCTAAGAAAATAGAACAAGTCAAACTGAAGTTAATTACAGAGAATAATGTAGTAACATACATAAGGGAAAATATTTATAACTACGTATAGCATAATTATAAGTAAATACAAAAGTAATGTAATAGAAAACTGTGATGCCTTCCTTCTCGACGCTTTGAACTGTATGTTGTCAATGTTGCTAAAGTACGACTCCGTTTGTCCACAGGTTCACGATGACGCTAAAGCTCTGCTTAATAGTCTCCGTCCTGCTCGCGGTAGCCAAGAGTCAATTTGGTAAGTCCATCAAGTATATCAAGAAGTCCGTTTTAGATTTCCCACTACTTCCCTTTATACTATCCTGGGAATGCTTTTATTATTGGATATTCTGAACCCTATTTCAGTAATTAAACCTACAAGTTATATAAAACATGCTGCATATTTTAAACACATGAGTATCAGCTCTTAAAATCCTGCAGGCAAGATTCCCTTATCTGAAATGAAAACACAAATATTGTTTCTGTCTTGAGAGGCCAGGGGACTCCTCATGCCATATAAGCAGCACAACATAAGAAAATTATACGAAGACACGTGTCTATTAAGAAATGACGAATGTAGTTCATTATACATATCTATACCAATAAGTAAAATTGGAGTGTCTGTCTGACTCACTGTCTGTATGTTTGTCTCGAATAGGCTCCGAAACTGCTCAACGGGTTTCAATGAAAATTTGATTGTTTGAAAACGGGAGGTGTAACTTAACTGTTCTTGCATATATCATTTAGATGTATTTCAGAAGATATTAATATAATATACAGTAAATATAAATATTCATTCTACGGGATAGTTTCCCGGCATACTCGCGTCGAAGTCTCCAAGAAAGTAAATGCGGGTTGCCTATACTCTTGATAAATCTTGCGAAGTGGCTTGACAGATTTCAATGAAAATTTCGGGGATTGAAACGGAAATTTTAATCAAAATTTTCATGTGTGTTTCATTTAGATATCTTGCAGAATTCATAAGATATTAATGTAAATATTTATAAATCCACTGAACTGCCGCGTGAAAGTAGGCGTGAAAACCAACTACGAAGTTTATCTCCTATTAGGCCCCCTACATGTGTTATTATAACCAGAATTTTGGCAGCGTGAGAGAGAAATAAAGTGCGAATATTCTCACTCCATCTATTGTGGAAGTAGGATTCGCGCTGTAATTAACCTGTTGTTAGCAGACTCCCTGAGAAATAATAAATTTCTTTGGATAATCGATAAGATGTATACGTAAATAGGTTTTATTTGTCACAACAGGTAAATTTTAATATTTAGTATTTGCTCATTTTTAAAAGCAAATAAAATACTAGCTATGCCCACGACTTCGTTCGCGCGGAAACAGTTCCTTTTATTTGACCTAAAAACGAATTTACAGGTACATAATTTTGATAAAGATGATCCATTGAATGTATAAAAATTACGGTATCATTTTATTTATGATTGCTTCAGGGCAAACCTTATAACTCGCAGTTGGTCCCGCTTTCACACGTTTCGCAGCCGATAAACGGAGCAATTACTAAAAATTAAACGTAACTGACGCGAAATATAAAACCTATTTACGTATACATCGTAACGACGATCCAAAGATGTTGATTATTTCTCGGAGGGTTAACTTTCTGCCAACAATAGGTTAATTCCTAGTGCAACAATAAATGAAGTAAGAATACTCGCCTTCCATATCTCCCTATCTCTATCTCCCTTCCTCTCCCCTTCCCAACCCCTCTGTCTGTGTGTGTGTGTGATGCTGCTGCCAATATTTCGCTTATAATAAGACATTAAGTGGGATGAATGATATAGCAACACTTAATGGGACTTGTGACTCGCATTTGGTTTCCAGGCCGCGTTTCGCGCGGAAATACAATGGATTTATAAATATTTGCGTTAATATCTTATGAACTCTGTACGATATCGGAATGAAACATACACGAAAATTTAAGTTAAAATTCCTGTTTCAATCACTCAAATTTTTATTGAAATTCTTTTAGCCGTTTCGGAGCATAAACAGATCAAGATCACTTTCGGGAGATTTGAACGCGTGGTTGCCAATAACCTTTTCCCGTAGAAAGTTTTATTTTAATATTTATAATAATATCCTCTGCAACATATCGAAATGAAACATGCACGAACACTTAAGTTCAATATCCTGTTTTTAAATCCATAAATTTTCATTGAAATCCGTTCAGTCGTTTCGGAGTCTATTCGAGACAAACATACAGACACTTCAATTGTATTTATTGGTATAACTGAAAAAAATTCTATAATTTATTAAATATCGACATTTATAAAACATAAATTTTTAAGAATCATACAGGAAATAGTGTGAAGTTGTACTCAGACCAACATTTCATACCAGAGCTTACTTAGGTCCGTCACAATTGCGCCTTTGAAATATGTTATTAAATTACATTTCAGTTCATGAATTGTGTGTCATCGGAGGCATTTATTAACAGCATTCTATTAGATTGTTGCGTTGCGTGTGTATGTGTTATCTAAAAGATAGTATGATTGAGAATTGATTTGATCTTATTTATTTTTCTCATACTCCGGGTAAAATTATAAGAGGCCCTGGTTATTAATTCCCTTTATGGATGTGACCCGGACAAATTAAAATGTAGGCCAGGAAAGCATTGTTGACGAATAATAGTAGTGTTTTCAGTGAGCTGTACGGGAAGTAAAACTTGCGACTATGAGCTGTGTAATTGTTAACAGCGCGTCTCCCCATGTGCAACCGCACTATAGTTGCCATTTTCAATTGTCATTTGTTAAGTTTCAGTTTTGTTGAGCCTTCTCAACCATTTCCGGTTCAGTAGTAACGAATTTTATTCAAATATGTTCTACTGATCACAAGAAAGATTCAGTTATCATTCGTTCTGATGCATTGGAAACGAAGGAACTGACAGCGATTTCCACCTGCGGAGGTGAAGGTGTTTTTGCTTGATCAGGAAATCCCCATACTTTCTCCTGCTTCCCGGAGTCTCTTTTTATATCATTTGTTCTGCTCGTACGAAAATTCCTTCGTCGCAATTGAAGCGTGACGTTTATGTAGTTAAGTGGCTACATGGTTGACTTGTCACCACTCCGAAGCTGTTCACTACAAATCTTGTTCTTATTTCATTTCCCGACTGACGTTAATTCTTCGGAGTCTCTGCAAAACCAGATATCATCACCGTTGTGTTTGGTTGAAATAACTCTTAAAATAGATCAAATATAATGGCCAAACAGCATGTTGGGTTAAAATCAGGGGTCGGAAAGCTCACAAACTTTTACTATCCCGTAAAATTTTTGTGCTCTATGGATTTATCGGTGAAAACCCCGTCAGGAAGCAACTACAAATTGCAGAATATTTTGATATTGAATAAAATTGAGGTCGGAATATTTCCGCCCTCGAATTAACATTTATATTGCTATTCTTCTCCAAGGACACAGATCAACATAAATTAAAGGGAACAATTCCAAAGGTTTTCAGTATTTTAATTTTTCAGAACTTTTCGAATTACACTACTCACTCTTTCCATGTACCTCTCTTAAGGCTTTCAACGAATCCACGTTTCAGTTCCCATATGTTACAAAATTATTATATTATTTATTATCATAATTTAAATACAGAATCTGTGTGTTAAATTACTTGACCTCTACAAATGTAGAGGACAAAATATGTTTAATTGGATTTTGTGTCCCCTTAATATCCAATGTTAATGACCACCGTGTTCCTTATACCACATGAACGTCAGATATTTGTATATAATTGATTGTATTGATATGTATGTGGTACATATTGGATAAATATTACAGAACTAGTAAAACAATATGGATAAGTTATGTAGATGTACTACCGTGACCAATTGTCGGTTGCAGTAATCAGGCCCGGACTTAAAACTTTTTTCGATCTACAAATCTAAATTACGTAATTCCATTATGTATTTATGTTTTAAGATTATATAAACAATTAAATAAAGGTTTTGCGATTTTTTTTCTTTACAGATCATCACAGTTTCTTTCATGATTTCCCTGCGTTTCACGGACCTTCCTTCCCCCAGCCGCCGATAAGGCAGTTCTCCGATCTTGTAAGGTTAGTATATAGTTTAAATGCAAAATAACGTTGAAGTAAAACATAAAATCAACTGAAGGAAACTGTACCAACAACACATGCTGTACCTTGTGTGTGTGTTTTTTTTTTGCGAGGGCAGGTGAAAATCTTCTAAAGACACTATCTCAGGGTAGTGTGGGATTCTACCCACTAAAACACCTCCCTTTCCAACGATGACTGTGTGTATCTTCCTGTGGGACCGTCGTTAGACATTACTTCACAGGAAGCAGTCGTAGCGTCAAGCTCTCTCTGTCTCCTTTAAACATTATTATTTCTCTCTTTTTCGTAATTTCTTAATCTTTGAATTACTGTAGAGGCATATGCGATTAATTTATTCCAGGTATTAAGTGAAATCAGCATATTGGGTACCAAATTATCTGGTGTTATTGAAGTTCAAATATCGCTTTCTAATTCTCGTCCCCCATATGAAAATCTCGAGCAACTGAAAAACACGTGTTTTGGTGTCTCATTAAGTTCACATTCAGGGTATGCAGGTGAATTATCTATGGCAAACCTGTAGAAGTATGCCCTGAAGCAGCCGTGACCGGTCAAGAGTTGAGTAAGATAATAATTCACTTCTCCGTCTTTCCGATCAACCCAGTCTTTAATTGTTTTATTAACCTATGGGTCCATTGGCCTTTATTTGACTCATCCCAACGGCGTTGCCATTCTTCATATGTTTTGTTACTCTCAACCCTCTTGCCTTCCAGACCTCAGTTTGTTTGTAGTCTGCGGCACTCGTCGGCCAGAATGTCTACCGGAGGCATTCCTGCCACCACACAGACTATCGTCCTGTAGGCACAGAGCCTGTGGACGGAACTAACCCTTCTCCTGTTTCATTTTAATGTCAAAGCAGTACACCATATCGAGGCACCATACAAGATCACTGATCGCACAACATTCACGAAAAAAAGTCGCCGATATTGTCTTGGACCAACAACATTTGGCATAATTCGTGACAGTGCAGATACTTTACGTCTTACATAATTAAGGTGGTGTTTAAAAGACATCCTATCATCTATCATACAAACAACACATGCTGTACCTTGTGTGTGTGTGAGAGAGAGAGAGAGAGAGAGCAGGCCGTATGAGATGCGCTGTAGAACGGTGTTATTTTCGTCATGGGGGAACATCAGGTTAGTTACGAGTTGGTATAACGGTCCTATAATTATTTTTTTAAGCATTACTTATATTCTTACGTACAGGATATTCAGACATCGCCAAGTTCTTTGTCTTTAACTTTTACTTTTACTGACGACTCTTTGACGTACACCGTATTCTGAACTGGACAAAAAATATTTCCTTCAGTGAATATTTCCAGAATAGTACTTACACTGACAAGTAGCAAAAATCGCGTTAAACCGAGTTCCATACTAGTCCCTTTAAAATTAAAGGCGCATAAAATTTTGAGAGGTGGCTACAGATATAATATTTTATTTCCAAACCAAATCTTACATAAACATTTTATTTACCACGGTTGTTTGATGGGATTTGCCGTCATCTTTGTATCACACAATGTTATATTGTAATTCGAATTAGTAACGACGCGTTCTCATTTCACTGTCCAACAGTCATTGCTCGCACCTAAGATGGAGTATTGTCAGAAAAATTATAAACCCGAGTCACAACTCATAAGTATAACGATACTGATCATTTTAATCCGTTTTAGATGATTTCTCCTTCATTCGACCTTCCTTTTTCTCCAGTCACCCAAAACATTTTAGGTTGCTTTTTCTTGTCACACTTTTACTTGGGTGATTTATTTGTACACTTGTCCAAATGTAATATTGTGGAAATTCATTATCAAATGATTAAACTACAAATATGCAATTTTACCTGTGAAAGATAATTGTAATATCTATTAAATATAATTATTCTACGCAAAGACGATTTGTGATCATTTGAAGAAAAGTTCTTAGTGGAATATAAAATTTACTATGACTGATTAAAAATATAAAAACAACATTAGAAATGTTTTAAAAGACATAAAATTTAATTAACCCCCCCCCCCAAGGATTTATAATCCACTACTGGCCAGCGGCTTCTAATCACTTTTCCAGGTGACCTCTTAAATGGTTACTTCTTCGGAAATTGGTACCTGGTTTGCATTGACCTCCACGGGTTCCAGAGCTCGGAAAATTTAGTTCCGCAAAATTATATAATTTAAATTAAATAAGGCAACCCCTTAATAATTTACTAAATATGTGTACACTACAACATCGAAGTTAATATTCTCTTTAGAAAATATGAATATAGTTTGATGATATCTGGAAACCAAGACGCCATTAAACCTTGACTACAGATCTAAGCCCTACCGCTGATTTTCATGCAACGTAATTATTATCATTACAGCGCATCCATAACGCGAAAGAGAATCGATTGCATCGACCACCCGCAGGTGTAGGCACCTAAGGTTAAATACGATAAAAAGGTTTGACTATTCGATTTCTGGGTAAAGATACCGATTTACTCATTCAACAAACAGCATATCTTCAGAGCTACCCGGTGCCAGATTTCCACAGAGATGGTGTGTTCCTGTGTTCGCAGCTCTTTCAAGGGGCAGTGCGCTACGAGGCCGAGCGGCTGTCGCCACAGCCAGTACCGTTCCATCGACGGAACGTGTAACAATCCAAACAACCCTGCCCTGGGCGCCGCCATGACGCAGTATGGACGTCTCTTCACCTCCAACTATGCGGATGGTAACTATATTTTAGTAATAATATTTTCTTAAGTCAGTTTCAATTCTAATAATTTATATTTAACGGTAAATTAACAGACCTGTTACTATTAAACAAAAGTTAATAGTTCAGAGCGCAACTTTTCGATAGATATTTGTCTCTTTTTCAGGCTGTGATGCAACTTAATGGTTTGCCTTGCTTAAGAAGGGCACTTGTTAGGTTTCCATGATTACATAACAACAGAATTAATTAGATAAGGAAGAAGCGAAATAACTGTCATAATTGAGTTATACAAAAAATACCACACAACGTTTCTGTATCACCTGACGAAAGGAACACTGATGTTATTAGTATACTTTTAATACAGATATTTTACATTTTCATCAAACATAATTGTAATTTACAACTTTTATATAAATAAATAATGCGGATGTAAATAATATTATTGGGTACGGGAGACACTAAATCACCATTTAAACATTAAATAAAATTATTAAGAAAAATTAATTTATGATTCAATAAACTTTCAATCAGTAATCTCTTATTTAAATTTCTACATGTAGCAGGGAAACGAAAAGTTTTTAAAAGAAAATTTACTGGGTCCAACAGCGCGCATGAAAGCAACTCTATAATAGTTTTCCTGCTCCGCGGGTTAGCGATGCCGACGGTGACGAGGCGTTTCGTTGTTGTGGTCGGCCCCTCGTCCCAGCGATGATGAAAGAGGGGAAAACTCAAACCCCAATATTTGCTTTTAATCCGTCATTGTCGCAACGTTGTCTCTCTCTGCCCGTCAGCATCACTGCACTTCAATCCATCACCAGTACTCTGCCATTAATTTGCCTTATTCATACATATTTTCCCTCAATCTCTATTCACATACTAAATTAACGATTTCTCAAATACAATAAAACACTAATTTTTATAAAAACATTATATCCTGATCATACAGATCAAAAGCTTTCTAATCGAAGAAATAAATAATACTGGAGGCTGTGAAATTTTTTTTATTAGCACGAAATATTTCGTAAACTATCCAATAGTACTCAATGGAAAATACCATATTTTGAAATATAATTTTGGTACGAATATATATTTGAAAATATTAGATGAATTTACTTCAGAATCAAAGAAACGTTCGGAGAAAGGAAAAATATTAGCAAGAACTTCAGGAGAGTGGATGGGAAGCCAATTCTGGATTAAGAAGAAAAGGCTGAAAGATGGAAGGAGTATTTAGAAGAGCTGCTTCATGGAGGAAATCTAGTAAAACGAAGAGGAGGTTGATGATGAAGAGTTGGGAGACAAAATTTTAAGATCGGAGTTTGACAGGGCGCTGACAGACCTGAGCAATTGTAAAGCGCCAGGAATTAATAACATTCCAACGCAGTTAATAAGATCACCGGGCGAAGCAGCAATATCATGGATGTTCAGGATACTTTGCGAAATCTACGAAACAGGAAGAATACCAGAAGATTTTAGGAACAACATAAATATCTCTATACCGAAGAAGGCTGGGGCTGACAGAAGCGAATAGCACAGGAATATAAGCTTATTAACGAAAATAATGTATAGGACGTGAAACAACAAATAGAAGGCGATTTAGGAAAAGATCACTTTGGTTTTAAGATAAACGTAGGGACAAGAGAAGCAATATTGATTGTTTATTATGGTATTTGTTCTTAAGACTCGTCTGATGCAACCCTCCATGCTACCCTATCTTGCGCAAGCCATTTCATTTCGCATAACTAGCACATCCCACATCCTCCTTAATTTTGTTAGCGTATTCTATCCTTGGCCTCCCTCCTCTGTTCTTACCCCACACACTTCCCTCTAATACTAATTTCTAAGGCCCTCATGCCTTTAGTCTATGACAATGCGTCTAACTTTAGAAGATAGAATAACAAAAAAAAAGTCTGCGTTCATGGTAATTATAGATGTAACACACTATTAAGAATTTTGATGAGGACAGGAATAAAATATCGAGAAAGAAAGCTTATCCATAACCTCTTCAGAAGGAAGTCAGCAGTAATTAGAATTGAAAATCAGGAAAAGAAAGCAGAAATCAAGAAATTCTGTCACCCATGCTGTTTAAATGATGATGAAGAATGTTAAAACGTAATATGGAAAAGGTATCATAATACAATAACAAGAAATAAAGTCTGTAAGGTTTTTTTGATGATATTGTAGTATTAGGATAGTCAGAAGAAGACTTGGAAACCATAATAATAAATGGCCTGAACGTGGTCCTGAAGAAAGAGTTCAATATGAGGATTAATAGACGGAAAAATAAGGTAATAGAGTGTAGTATGGAATAACAAAGGGTGTTTGATTGGGATATTTTGAAGTAATAACTGGGGATGGTAGAAGTATAGTAGGCATAAAGAGTAGGACAGCACAGGCAAGGAAGGTTTTCGCGAAAAAGAGGAATTCACATACGGATAATATACGTGTGTATATTAGGAAATGATTGCTAAAGATGTTCGTATTGAGTGTGGCGTTATGTGGGTGCGAAACGTGGACGATAGGAGTTGCAGAATAAAAATGAATAGAAGCCCTTGAAATGTGGTGCTATAGGAGAATGCTGAAAATCAGATGGGTGGATAGAATCACTAACGAGGAAGTTCTAAACAGAATAGGGGAAGAGCGAACAGCATAAAGGAATTTGACCAAGATAAGGGATAGATTAGCAGGCCACGTTATGATACACGAGGGTCTTGTAAAATTAGTATTAGAGGGAAGTGTGTGGGGTAAGAACAGAAGAGGGAGGCCAAGCACGGAATGCGCTTAGTAGATTAGTTATGCGGAAATGAAAAGGCTTGCGCAAGATAGGTTAGCACTAGTTTTGCATCAGAACAATCTTGGGGCTGTATACCACAACTCACAAAATTGCTGTTATCCTTTTACTATACCTTGTAATTGTAACTTTTTACAAAACTTTGTAATTTGAAATATCGTGTTGGGGACTTAATGTTTTCTTTGTCTTTCAGTCCTTATTTAAGGAGAATTAGACTGATATAAATTAAAATTAATTGGATCGATTGAATTTAAAGATTGGTCTGATGCGGTAAATTAGTTGGGGATAACCTGGCTTATAAACCTGAATGCGAACATCGGAGCGTTGGATTATCTGGCGGATGACAGCACTAAGTAGGTTTATTGAACCTGAAAGGTGTGAAGCCAGAATGTGCTTGAGAAGTACAGCGGCTTCACAGAGTGACGACCCTTGCCCTCGAGAGGAAGCCAACGCCTGCCTAACAGCTCGTGCTGAGAATGTCATCATCCATGTCAGGCTTCAATTACAGCATTTCCGCTAGAAATATATTCTATGAAATGTAAAAATAACATATATCTGTACAAAAATTATTTTTTTAAAGTATGGTATTATCCATCGAGTACTATTGTAAAATTGTAATTATATAATATTTAAAGATTGTATTGTGTAGTGAGGTGTTTTATTGTATGATTAATGTTACGTTGGAATTAAATTGTAGGGCATTACTGAATAAAATAATATTTTCTATATAGTTATAAACATATTGATAATTTTTCTGTCTCCCATCATTTAATTTAACATTAGACAAACTTTAACTGTGTCTTATTGCCCTTTTCTCTCACAATTCCCCACTACTTTACGTCCCACTTCATTCAATAGACAGCGCGATAGTAATATTATGAATTAATCATTTTTCGTTTAGTGAGGTAATGTTCATTGCCTAGCTTGACCTCGCATCGGCCGGATGTTCTGGTCGCCTAGACATCCGTGACAATACGCCGCACGAAAGTTCTGCTTGGATGGATCCTCCTAGGCTATTTGTAAATTGTCTAGGACAACCTTTAACGTCTGTTTGAATTTGATGGACGCCAACAGGAATCAATTTTCCCTTGAATTTCAAACCTGTTCGATCCGAAGGTTACGAAGGCTGAAGATCACAGGCCTTTTGCCGCTTCACCGCCCTATAAACAGGCTCTGATCATCTCAAGCAAAATTTCCTTTTCACACTGTATGAAGGTTTTTAATAATTAGACCTCAGCAAAAGTTTCACTTGCATAAACTCGGCCCCTGTCGGCCAAATTGTTCCTTGAGCAGCACAACTCACGTTAAATAATGAAATACCTATTTACCAATTATAATTGGTGGAATATATAACGCCGAGGGATGTCCTGGTATCAAGAAAAACGATGTAAAAATGTACAGAATCTCGAAAAATAAAATTGACTGCGCGGTCCAGCGCGTCGAATTCACACGGCGCCGCACTCGACTTACGACCATTCTTCTATTGCTACTTAAATTTATTAAATTTACAAGCTATTTCGCGGTAAACGCACCAAATACACGGATCAACTATCCTATTAGCGTTTAAATGAGGCCAGAAACAGACAATTAGTAAAACAAAACCAAAAAATTTAATACAACTACATGTTTGGGTCTTAATCTTGACCCTCTTCAGGTTGAACTTAAGTTAAAAATACACAAAATTTTCAAATTTCAAGGTTTAAAAGTAAAGCCAAAGAATACAATAATTAATTAACCAAAGAACATAAGAGTTTGAGAAAATCAGTATGCTATGAAATATTATATTTCCTGAATTAAAACATTATTCTACATTGTGTATTTGTGTTACTTTTAATATGTAGCATTTCAGAAAATAAACGGGATTTGAAATTACTGTCTTTCTCTATAATTATCAAACTATCCCAGTCAAAAGTATGGCTAGATTCTAATATGTTTTAAAACATTAAGCTGCATTCGATTTTTTGGTTTTGTTTCGCTAATTGTCTGTTTTTTGACTTCATTTAAAAATTTTCTCCACCAGTTCTATTCGATCCAGAAATTATTACTGTTGGGGTAAGACACGACTGCCACCCCAGGGGTGGGTGTAGAATGAGCGTAATTCTTCCCATAGTGAGGCGTCACAATATCAAGTCAAAATATACAGATGTTTAATTAGGGGTTGTGGAAATTCACTACGTAATAGACATTCAGCGGTACTTCAGTCCTAGTGTAGGTGGAGGACGAGGGGGTTGGTAAAGAAGCAAAATATTGACTAAATAAACACGAAGTCAGTTATTTGTGACTATTCTGGGGTTACGTACCAGGCTATCTATAACATTAAATAAAATTGAAGTATCTATTGTCTGGAATAGGCTCCGAAACGGCTCAACAGTTTTCAAAGAAAATTTCAGGGTATAAAAACACAGAAATCTAACTTAAATATGCACGCATATTTCATATCGATAATGATATTATTTATTTAAATATTAGTCCGAAGGGAAGGTGTCTTGGCTAACGTGCATTGTAATCTCCAAAAAGTGAATTCGGGTTGATCTTTTTATGCTCCGAAATGGCTTAACGGATTTCAATGAAAATTTCAGGGTTTTAAACAGGAATTTTAACTTAAATTTTCGTTGTTTCATTTCGGTACCTTGCATAGTTCATAAGATATTAATGTAAAATATTTATAAATCCATTTAATTGCCGCGCGAAAGGCAAGGTGAAAGTTAAAAGTCCTATTAGGCGTTCGTACACTATTAATCCCACTTACTGTGTTATAAGCGTAATTTTGGCAGCATGAGAGAGAGAGCGGGCGAGCATCCTCACTCCATCTATTGTTGCAAACGTGCGAAAGCGTGCCCTGCTCAAAACCAACTGCGAGTTATAAGGTTTTCCGTGAAGCGATCATAAATCAATTATACCGTAATTTCGTTTAAAGATCTATTTCCGCGTGAACGAAGTCGCGGCCAAATCTAGTTATCAATAAATAACCGGGCACATAGCTTGTATGGCATTAAAGAATATTTAATTTGAAAATTAAAGTGATCCGGATTTAAAAACCCGTCCAAATAGATGTACACAAGCAAAGATTTATTCTCGCAAAATGTAAAAATTAGTAATAAAAATTAATGGAATATCCATGGTTTATGAAGAAATAGTAACGATAATGAAGGCCTTTCGGACTATCCAGATTCCGGTTTCCCTGAGTTTCTCAATATAAATGATAGGATGGAGTTACAATATTGTGTCAACTTCACCATCTTCCTTCAGAAAATCCCAAAATAGTTTCTTCTCTTAGCTGAAGCGCTAATGAATACATATAATAATTTCCAGTATTCCTTTAAGCGAGTTGCTTTACGGACTTGTGTAGAAAGTAATATAAAAAAGAAATTGCTAGAGAGCTGCAGTGAAGAAATGCAACGTGCGCCAAGGAATGATGATATCCCTTCACAGTATGTATGTATGTGGTGTTCCAGGTGAAAGTGAACCCGCCAGGTCCCAGGAGTCGGGTCGTCAGCTTCCGAGTCCCAGGCAGGTCAGCGCCGTGCTCTTTCCTGATGCCGACGTCAAGGATCCTCAGTGGACTCTGCTCGCCATGCAGTACGGGCAAATCATCACGCACGACATGAGCATGGCAGCAGGCACCGCGCAATTCAGTGAGTGCCGACCTATTCTAATCTTTTTTTTCTTTTTTTTTTGTTAAGGAAGGGGAGAATGCATTTACGCATACCTCCGGAGAGGTTTTGTGGGACTCAGACCGAAGTCTCCTACCCACTAAACTCCCACCCCCGTCTGTCCTTACTCTCCCACGGGCATTACATCGTGGGAGAGAGTTGGTTTCAGGAAACCATTTCATCACATGTCCTAGGTACACTAGTTTACTTTATAACCTATTGATTCTATACACTTTATACACTGTTCATATTAGGTCTTTTCCTTCCTTCTTAAACTGTTTAATATATACACTTGGTCTATTTACAACTATACCACTGGAGCGTCCAGGTCCTCGTCGCTCCCGGTGTCGCACTCTCGTTCCTGTTCCTCTAGACGAAGCTGCTTGAGGATACTGGCGGCGAAACTCGCCACGGCACTCCATTTTTCTGCTGACTACAGCATTTGTGCTGCTATGTTTTACCTCATTCTGGATGCTTTCCCGTAATTGTGTCCGGATTCCACTGTAATGCGGGCAGTGGAAGAACACATGCTCCGCATCCTCCGTTTGTTCCGGGCATGCTGGGCACATCGGGTCTTCAATTATTTTGAAGCGCGCTTGGTAGTATTTGAAACACCCGTGGCCTGTCAGCATCTGGGTGAGATGGTAGTTTACCTCTCCATGCTTCCGTCTCGTCCAGGATTCGACGTCAGGAATGATCCGGTGGGTCCATCTTCCTGCAGTGGAATTATTCCAGTCGTCTTGCCACCGTGAGATGGTTAGCCTCCTTTCCTCATCCACCCCACGTGGTCTGTCACCTTGCGGGTTTACTTGACGGCTCTGGAATAGCCTTTTCCGCTCATCCACCAGCAACTCTGCGGGAGTCATGCTGGCGATGAGACACGCTGCCGTACGGAAAGCGCAGGCCACTCTGAGCGCGCATCTCAGGTATACCGCCTTGATCATGTTACTGTAAGTTTTCTTACCAGCCGCTTCCCTCCAAATGGGCGCAGCGTATAGCAGTATGGAGCTACTGACTGACGCCAGTAGCCGCCTTCGGTTCTGCCCCGCTCCTCTGGTATTCGGCATTATTTTACTTAGCGAAGAACAAAACAACGTTCACGATTAGTCGAGTGACAGAAATGAAGTATCTGAATAGGCCAGATTCCTTTACTTATGTAAATCTGGCATTTACAGTATTAAGATTTACCGTCTAACGACATGAAATATTAGTTTTCCACGAATAAATGGCGATAATGTGTACGTCACTAGTATGAAACTTAATTTACTCTGCTTCTATTAATAATCTGATTATCTCACTTGATTATTAGATCCCTACTATTTACTTCCCAATAATGTATATCTGCTCGGGAGATTACTTTCACACAACTTTTTATTCACAATCATATGCATGCATCATGGGTACAATCTCCTCCTCCAGAAAATATCTCCAGTGGCGTCTGCTGCATGTGTGCTCACGGGCTCAAGCACATTAATTAATTTAGGAAGAATTATTTGTTTCGTAATTTATGAACCGTTATAATAATAGTATTTTATGAACGTGAATTTCTGCCGCCTGCCGACGTGATCCTTCCCTCCAAAGCAGTAAACTCTCTGTACTATCCTTCATTGTAGCTTAACATTACTACCTGAAGTGTGAAATGCGCGTGCGCAGTATAGTGTTTCATTCCACCTGCGCGCGCACAAACTAGTGCTACCAAGAACACAGCGCGGGGCAAGGCGTGCTGACACTTTTAAATGTTTTTTGACGAATTAATAAAAAAATACAATTTATGTGGTTTATTTGAATTAGTCAAGGGTTATTTCAAAGAATTAACATTTAAGGGACGGCGTTTTGAAGACTCTCATAACCTCACGATGCTGCATACAATATTGCCGCAATAATTGTCCTCTTCCTAAAATTAACTTTCTTTATTCAAAACATGTACGAAGACAAAATTATTAATTATTTAATAATTCGTCCCTATTTACACGTTATGCAGACTAAATAATAAATGTTACACATTATGAGTCGTGGAGTATTTGTTATCAAACCTATATCAATTGTAGTATTATTATTACGTTATGTAATTATCCTCTTAAATTGTACCTAAGTTGAAAAACTTACGAGCCGCTACTGAACATCTCTTACACTGTGAAACTCAATACAAACTCGAAATACGCGTAAACTCAGCTAATCCTACGTTCTGTAGTACTATAAGGGACAGAGCAGTGATTGTTTAATCGTTTTTCTCAATATATCACTTTTTGGACCATAGTCAAAGTTCTCGCAATTGACAGAACCCCAAAATTGAGTTCGTAAATATCTCCAAAAGTTTTATTATTTTCTTTCACAGTGTATTGAGTGAAATTAATCTCTGTCTTCTCACTAATGACCCCATCAATGTCATGATAACGTTACGCAAATTATATTTAATTGTTTAGATGTTAAAATTATTTTATACCATTGCTTGTAACGTCAGTAATGTATAGGTTCATACTATTTTACTAAGAAACAAATTTTCTGTAAACGTTAAGAAATAACTTTTAGAACAATTCTTTTTTGGGGGGGTTAACAGACTACATGAGGGTGATCCTGAAACAGGCAACTCCCCTTTAATAGCATAGGAAGGGAATTTAAAATGGGGGATGCGGAAGGTAGAGCAAGGTAGCCAAGGGTTAACTAGGGCCCCCGGGCTATGGTTTAAGGATCCTACCCGGTGTTTCACCTAAAGAGATGCAGAGAAAACCCTAGAAAACCTGCATTAGGTAGGTCGGGCATTGGGTACTATTCTCACGCCCTTCCGAATGATGGGAGACGAGTTTACTGTGGGATCGCAGCATTCTCTTCTCCGTGTCTCTACCAGTATTAGGAGGCAGTTGGTCGACTGATCCAATGGAATCAGCGGACAACTCTTGCCAAGGTCTTTGACCCCAGTACATATACCTCCCAAAATAGGTGAAGGTGTCTCTTTTTTGGGGGGGGTAACAGGCTACATGAGGGTGATCCTGAAACAGGCAACTCCTCTTTAATAGCATAGGAAGGGATTTGAAAAAGGGGGGATGCGGAAGGTAGAGCAAGGTAGCCCAGGGTTAACTAGGGCCCCCGGGCTATGGTTTAAGGATCCTACCCGGTGTTTCACCTAAAGAGATGCAGGGAAAACCCTAGAAAACCTGCATCAGGTAGGTCGGGCATTGGGTACTATTCTCACGCCCTTCCGAATGACGGGAGACGAGTTTGCTGTGGGGACGCAGCATTACCTTCTCCGTGTCTCCACCAATTTCAGGAGGCAATTGGCCGACTGATCCAATGGGATCAGCGGACAACTCTTGCCATATGCCCAAGGTCTTCGACCCCAGTACATATACCTCCTAAAGTAGGTGAAGGTGTCTCGGCATATGAGAACTTTGATAAAAAATACCCAGAGAGAGTGCGAGGCATCCCCGACATAATCAGGTAAGCCCCGCAGTCATTCTGGGTTGAAGCGTCTACGAGAAAGTCCCGCAGCGCCTCATCCTGTGAAGGTGTCTCTGTATTTTTTCTCTTTTGTATAACTGAATACTATTTCCGACTTTGAGCATAAATTTAAATTGTTTTGGTGAGCAACCGCTTCCTGATTCCAGAGCCGCACAACACTCAATGCTGCAGCTCTGACGGCTCTAGCTTCGTCCTGAGGGACGAGAGATCGTGCCTGCCCATCGAAATTCCTCCGAACGACCCCCACTACGGTCCGGCGGGGATCCGCTGCATGAACTTCGTGCGCTCCGGCACGGACGCGTGCCAACATGGTCCTGCCCAGCAGGTCAGTGCTTTACTAACCGGAGACTCACTTTGCCTCATCAATTACTGCAACGCAGCTGCATGGAAAATAATGTGACAACGTGTAGGATTTTGAATTGACGGCCCAGGAAAGATTTTTTATGGTCAAGTCGCCTGCCATTTGAAAAGCAGTATAAGGTTGGTACAGCCATCTTTGCTTTGAACGACTGTCGTTTTGTTGCAGCTGAGCGCTGTGACGGCGTACCTCGACGCGTCGTTGGTGTACGGATCGGACCAGAACACCGCGACGTCGCTCAGGCTCTTCCAGGGCGGAAGACTCAACGTGGAGGACCGCGACGGGCGCCAGTTCCCTCCTTCCTCCACCAACAAGTCCTCGTCGTGCGACAACGTCTTACCAGGAGAGCCCTGCTACGTCACTGGTACATGCTTCCTTTCAGTCTTCTCCACACCCGCCTTCAGCACTTGGTTTCCTTCATTAATATATAATTCATTCAAAGACTTTTACATTAAGAAATATGCAACTTCTTTCAGATTGTTCATTATCTCGTCGTTAAAGTACAGCAAAAGACTAATGTTACAGACGCAGTGAATAGGAAAAGTGAGGGCACAATGAAAATATTATTTAAATGTATGAAACTAAATTAAATAGAGTATATATTTGAAGTATAAAAAAGTAATATGTATCACCTGTATTATACAATGTGTTGCGGTATTCAGTCCCAAGACTGGTCTGATGCAACATTCCATAAAAACCTATCTTGCGCAAACCTTTTCATTTCCGCATAACTAGTACATGCAGCATCACCCCTAATCTACTTATCTTATTCCATCCTTTGCCTCCGTCTAATACTAATTTTTTTTGCCTCCTCTAATACTAATTTTACAAAACCCCCTTCTCTCAAATCGTGGCCTATGAATCTGTCCCTTCTCTAGGTCAAACTCCTCCAAATTGTTTTCTCTTCCCCTATTCTCCTTAGTTAGTACTTCTAACCACCCGTCTGATTTTCAGCATTCTTTTACAAAACTACATTTCGATAGCTTCTAATCTTTCCATTTCTGCAACTACAATCGTCCACGTTTCTTTTCCTTAAATTCAAATCTCGGTTGTCTGTCGTAATTATAGACTCAGTTTATTTATGTATGATTTTGGGGGAGGGGGGAATCTGTCATGCATGCAATGAACTTTGAAATTTGCAGTGGACAATAAAGTATATATGGTGTAGAATCAATTACAATAAATGATCATTTGCGCAGAAAACAAAATACATACTGTATGATGCACAGAAGGCAGTCAGCAGTAATTAAAATTGAAAATCAAGAAAAGATATCAGAAATCAAGAAAGGAGTAAGACAAAGATGCAGTCTGGCTCCCACGCTGGTTATCTTATATATAGAACAGGCAATGAAGAAAACTAAAACGGAATATGGAAAATGAATCATCCTGCAATGAGAAGAAATAGAATCCGTAAGGTTTTCCGATAATATTGTAGTATTGGGGGAGTCAGGAGAAGACTTGAAAACCATAATAAATGTCATAAACGTGATCCTAGAGAAAAAGTACAACATGGGAATTAAAAGAGGAAAAACGAAAGCAATGGAGTGTAGTATGGGAAAAAGTGGAATAACAAAAGGCGTTAGATTGGGAAGGGATATATTGAATGAACTTAATTAATTGTTCTACTTGAGCAGCATAATAACTAGGGATGGTAGAATATAGTAGACATTTAGAGTAGAATAGCACAGGCAAGGAAGGCTTTCACAAAAAAAGAGGGATTTACTTACGACTAATATAAGTATGAATATTAGGAAATCATTACTAAAAATGTGCCGTTATACGGTGCGAAAATTGGAAGGTAGGAGTTGCAGAAAGGTAAAGATTAGAAACTTTAGAAATGTGGTGCTACAGACGAATGCTGAAAATCAGATGGGTGGATAGAGTTAATAACCAGGAAGTTCTTAGGGGAAGAGAGAACAATCGGGAGGACTTCGGCTAAGAGGAGGGATAGATTAATAGCCCACGTTTTGAGACAGGAGGGTCTTGTAAAATTATAATTAGAGGTAAGTGTGTGGGGTAAGAACAGAAGAGGGAGGCGAAGGATAGAATACGATAAGCAGATTAGGAAGGGTTTGGGATGTAGTAGTTATGCGCGATTGAAAAGGCTTTCGTAGAATAGGTTAGCATGAAATGCTGCAGTCTAAGAAGTGAAAACTACAACGTCCACGTCACGCTAGCTCAGATTTTGTATTAAATTCTTGTGTAGATAATTATCAAATGGCGCTAAATCACCAAAACTTAGTGGAGTATAGTAGTATTTTATTTATCGAGCACAAGTTAAATATAATATCTAGGGCGTGGATTTTAGTTATGAGTTCCCTTCATTAAACCAGTTTCACCTTTTCAACATCATAAACATAGTTCAATCCACTCACACATCTGTACACACTGACTATATCACGAGATTATTATTTGCAGTTATTTAGCCCATTTAAAACTAATGTTCTGGTATTGAAATATGCAAAATCGATTGTTTATCACTCATGAGCGATTTAATGATATGTTTGAGCATACGATCATAAATTCTGAAAGTTGCATGTTTCACTCGCATGTTCGGGGGTGAAGAAGTATCCCATGTGAGTATGTGATCTGATTTAGAATTGAGTTGCATGTGTTTATTCACAGCGGTTAGTAGTTTCTCACGGTCGGCTTTACCCCTGTTGAACTTAGGGTTAGATCGTGTGTCCGCTGTCCTTGCTACGTGACCTGACTGTGATAGTATGAACCCTCAAAAGGCACAATTCCCAACTCTCGAATGCCAAAGACATCTTTTCTTGTATTCTAAGCATGTATTGAAAATACCTCAAAAAGAATTACTGTCAATGAATAAAAATAGAAAGAAAAAAACATGGTTCACTGAATATCGAGTCAGACTGTCAAATGTTTGTAACAACGCGTGCATTAGAATACTTTATCATCTTGACATAGCATCTTTTGGAAGTAATTTATATACTTGGCTTATTCAATTTCCTCCTCATTCGCACGACTCTGTAACTCCAAGCGTTTATTTTAAAATATAATATTAACTTATAAACACAATGATCTTTTTATTTGTTTACTTTATGACTAATGATAAATGGTCAAAACTAACCTTTTATGTTTATTTTAACTTTCTTGTCGTACTTACAAAATTTCTTACCTCTATTTTGTACACGTAGGTGAATTTCTGGTTGCTCAACTTGCTCCTGTCAGGATAGGCAACCCCTCTTAGGCGTTTCAACTATGAATTCGTCACCGATTTTTTTGAGGGGGGGAGGGGGGGTAACAGGCTACACGAGTGTGATCCTGAAAATGGTAACTACCCATTAATAGCATAGGAAGGGACTTGAAAAGGGGGGATGTGCATTCGAGTCTTTAAAAAGACTATACTCTATACTCTTGATCTGTTTATGCTACAATGAAAATTTCAGGGATTGAAACAGGAATTTTAACTTAAATTTTCGAGTAGGTTTCATTTTGATATATTGCAGAGTTCAGAACATATTAATGTAAATATTTATAAATCCATTGAATTGCAACGCGAAATGCAGCGTCAAAACCAACTGCGAGTTATAAGGTCTATTAGGCATTCCATTACCATTCTTATTTTTTTGGGTTAACAGGTTACAGGAGGATGATACTGAAACACGCAACTCTCCTTTAATAGCATAGGAAGGGAATTGAAAAAGGGGGCTGCGGAAGGTAGAGAAAGGTAGCTAAGGGTTCACTAGGGCCCCCGGGATATAGTTTAAGTATCTTACCCGGTGTTTCACTAAAGAGATACAGGGAAAATCCTAGAAAACCTGTATCAGCTAGGTCGGGCTATTGGGTGCCCTTCCGAATGACCGCAGACGAGTTTTCTGTTGGGTCGCAGCAATCCCTTCTCCGTGTCTTTTTTTAACAGGCTACATGAGGGTGAGCTTTAAACAGGCAACTCCGCTTTAATAGCATCGGAAGGGAATTGAAAAGGTGGGATGTTTTTTTGGGGGGGGGGAGGGGAGCTACATGATGATCCTGAAACAGGCAACTCCCCTTTAATAGCATAGGAAGGAAATTGAAAAGGGGGGATGCGGAAGCTAGAGCAAGGGGTTACACACACCAAATTCAATAATAAATTCTACAAGTGGCTGCGACAGATGAAATGAAATCACTTGATCAAAATTAACAATTTATTAGGGAAAATCTGCAGCACTTGTAAAAAGAAATTGACTTTAAATACACAAAGAAATAATTAATAACAGTAATTACAAACAATTTGTTAGTTTTCTAATTTACTGAGAGAACACAAAATAAGTACGAACAAAATTATCCATGATTACAGACACAATTTTCACAAAATATAAATGATTTTCGATATTAATCGAAATTACGAGCTCCGTGGTTCAGTGGAGTCTCTGTTCGTTTAAGTTGCCTTTCCCGCAGTCGGGAAGTCGTGAAACGGAATTTTTTTTAAAAAAAAGCACCAAGTCCAATCTACCCGATGCAAGTTTTCTAGGATTTTCCCTGCATCTCTTTAGGTGAAACACCGGGTAGGGTCCTTAAACTATAGCCCGGGGAACCTAGTCAACCCTTGGCTACCTTGCTCTACTTTACACATTCCCCCTTTTCAATTACCTTCCTATGCTATTAAAGGGGAGTTGCTCATGTCGCCTGTTACCCAAAAAAATACCTTTTCCATTCCTTCCTATTAGAGGGGAGTTGCCTGTTTCAGGATCACCTTCATGTAGCCTATCTGCCCTCCTTCCCCCGAGATGCACGTACGTTAATTATTGGGAGTCTGACACTTGTAATTCTCTTCTGCAGTTACACAAATAATATTAATACACAGGTGAGAAAGTTAGTTAAAGAGTGCGAATTTTGAATGCAAATACCAACAACTTTGGACAATATGGGAAGAATAATAATAGCTTTATTTCACGTTACTAAAGTTTTGAGCTGTCCATCGAACTAGCGCCTGGATGTTGGAGATTCGCCAGAGATCGTTCCATGGACTCCGGCTGTGCGCGAAGTCGGATCTCCAGGTAGCTCAGGTCGAGACTCTGTAGACTGGCTAATTCCTGGTAGGTTAGGGTCGGCGGGGAAACGCACTTACCACGTTGAACTTGGTGTTATCCTCGCAGCTGTGCGAGGACTGTAGGCCGGGTTGATACACCGCAAAGCGAAATCAGTGGACCTTGGGATAGTTCAACTCGACTATCCCTTTACAGCTTGTGAAAGTCCAGAAGCGATCGAGTATTCAACGGCGCAGCTCCTAGCTAACACGTCTTGATAGCACGAAGAATCTCCTCGGGCTGGGGGATAAAGTGGGACGTGACTGATTAAACGAAATGTCGATAAATCGACATTGGAAAGCACAACTCTTAAATAAAGGAAAGAAATACAAAAAAACGGTCTTGACAGAAAAATAGAAAATATTTTTCTGTACAAAAAGGTTCAAAGAAATGTTCAAAAGGTCTTAAAATTATTAGATTTAGATTTATTGTTGTTTCTATTAGTCCTCGATTGAGGAAATAGGATACGTCATACATTAAAAATGAACAAAATAAAGTACTTAATTAAAGACAAATAATCTTAAAATAAATTAATAAAAGAAAATGTATATAGAAAAATGTCAATATAAACACAACACGGACACACGATGTCACACACACGCACACACTGGGAAACACAAACAAGCACACACTGAGAAACACGCAATGGAGTTTTAACTACTTGGAGCTCTGCGACCAGGAAACTGTCCTTCCCTCTGTCGTAGCTCAAGGCAATACATGAAACAAACAAACAAAAGAGCAGAAATTTTAAAGATATGTGATGTGCTAATTTACAAGGCAGCTCATTCAACACTTTTTGCAGGAACCTTGATTTTAAATACTAGAAGGACGATTAAGAAAACCCTGTACCGAGTAAAACGCGCCATTTAAAAAATAGTTTTACTCTGCTTCACAAAGCTTTTGTAGGCCTCTGGCGGAAGGCTGTTGTATAAAATTATCCCGGTATTGTGAATACTTTTCTGGTGTAGAGCAAGGCGATGCTTGTCCGACCTTAGAGCTGAACGATTTCTGGTCGCGTATTCATGAAACTCGCCATTTGCTTGAAATAAATTAGTGTTCCGCTTTACAAACTTTAATATTTCATAAATATATACGCTTGGTAAAGTAATTATTTGCAAACTTTTGAAGGAAGGTTTGCAACTCGATCTAGAATTCGTGCTAGAAAGTATTGCACGCTTTTGCAACTTAAATATTTCATTACTCCTGGAGCAGTTTCCCCAATTAGAGATGCCATAGATCATAATTGAATGAATGAAAAGACGCGAAGTAAACCATTTTGACGTACTTTTTGTCAACGTGTTGCATTAGTGTTCTCAGAGAATAACAAGCTGAACTTAGTTTTCCGGCAAGCAGATCTATATGTTCATTCCACTTTAATTTATAGTCAATCCGAAGGCCGAGGAAAGGTGCATTAGCTGAGAAGTTGTCTATGGGTCTATTACTAGCATCAGCACTAAACTGAACTAACTTAGTCTTATCTAGGTTGAGGGATAATTTATTCACGTTATACCAAATATTTAGACCAATCAGAGCGTTGTCTACTTTCTTAATCAGATTATCGAAGTTTTTATCTGCAATAACTGCAAACAATCGCGAATTGGAGGTTATTTCACAGAATTAAGGCGTTGCTTTGGATAAAATAACTTCTAGAAACTTCTCGAAAAACATCTGCCGCAAGTTGAAATAATAATAAGAATTATTAAAAGAGGCATTATATTAGGTGTGTTTTTCTGATTTAGCAAGGGGATAAAAGTAGCTATAAATAATTTGCGCGACAAGAAATGACAATTAAAACTGATTCAAACGATGAAAAAATGAGACATGTTTACGATAACAGAGCGCAATAAATGGGAAAATATCATAAATGACTTAAAAATTGTATTAGAAAAAATCAATTTGTAAAATTCATAGAACAAATTGGAAATGGCCCAGAATAAAAAGGAACAATGCAAAATTGCACAATTGAGGTAAACAGAACAAAATAATTATTAAAACAATATAGGAGAGACTGTAACAAGAGAAATGGATGTACAAAAGAAACGTTTTGTAGGAGGTGTTTGGTACTTTTATGACAATATAGATTGGAATTACTCTGATGAACAAAGAACACCTGACGGATAAAATTTGTTTAGTTTATAATCTTAATATTACATTTAAAGATGGCGTACACGCTTGAATTTTTCACATTAGTGAACGACGTTCAGTGATTCAGATTTTGCTTTCTGAAAGTGAAAAACGGGTTACACTTCCTCGACTAGCTTTAAATTATGGTGAAAGTCGTATGAGCAGCGGAAAATTTTGTAACTGGGAAGAAATAACGCCCAACGTCCTGGTCGACCAGTTGAAGTGTTAACAACTTCGCTTGAAACCCGCACCGACGACTTAATTTATGATGACCGACGTAATACTGTTGAATATAGAGTAAACAATACTCTTAGATGGTGGAAACAACGACAACTGACTTCTGTGCGCGTACAAAATATAGCCTGGATTTCAGGTTGGTTTCAAAGTCAACTGAGCCAAAAATAATCTTCCAGCCACCTACAACTCTACACTCGTTTCCCCCAAATTAATTAGTCCGCCTCTGTGGTCTAGTGGCTATCGTCCCAGACTCGCACACAGAGGTCCCGGCTTCAGTTCCTGGTGAGGCCCTGGTTGTTTGTGTTTTCAAGTTCCCTAACTTTGCAAAGTGAACCAAACAGTCAATCAAGTAGTTAGTCACTAATGGCCGTTGATGTTGGTGCGACTATAAACACAGAATTTAAAAGAAATTAATCTTATTTGGACATTTAAAAAGTCAACTGTTTCAACGGACACCATACAGACGACAGGCTAGAACTTTTTTTAACATGGCTCTTGAACTGTCAACTTTTGAAGATGGCACGTATTAAAAAGTTGGATGAATGTTAGTACTACAGATCATAATTTCAAGTCATAGTAATTTAAAGAATGATTTTGTTTGCAGGCGACCAGCGTGTGAACCAGAGCCCGCAGTTGACGATCCTGCAGATCATCTTGCTTCGTGAGCACAACCGCCTGGCTGACGCACTATCGCACCTGAACCCTCACTGGGATGACGAGAGGATCTACCAAGAGGCCCGCCGCATCCTCATCGCACAACACCAGCACATCGTCTACGCTGAGTGGCTGCCTATCTTCATCGGCAAGTTACCCACTTATAGCTTTCGACAAGAACTCAAATTTATGACACAATTTTGATTATATGTGCGTATAATTGTCTCAGCGTTGATTATAAACAGCCTTAATCATGCTTAAAAAACAGAACGGCATTTCAGGTGTATATAGTTCGAACATATATTGAACTGTAGATAAAGTAGGCATAACATAAGTAGCATGTCGAATGTTTGTATCCTGTTTCAGGGGAGACGAACATGCGAACTCACGGACTGCTGTTTGATGGACCAGGTTACTCCCACGACTACGATCCCACAGTCGATCCTTCCGTCTTGAACGAACACGCCACAGCAGCCTTCCGGTATTTCCACACCAACATCGCCGGCTTTTTGCAGTAAGCCATCAGAAATATCTGCTAGCGTTAAGAAATCACTTTACACCAGACTGCGAACGAAGAGATTGCAATTCTGTATCGGATTCTGTGAAGTAACAGTCATTTTCCTTCGTGCGTTTCAGCCTGGTGTCCGAATACCGACATGGTCTGTCCGCCCTGAGGCTGAGTGACCACTTCAACAGGCCTCAGGTCATCGAGGAACGTGATAACTTCGATAACTTGGTCCGAGGAATGAGCGCCCAAAGCCAGCAGGCCACAGATCAGTTCTTCACGAAGGAGGTGACGCATCGCTCACTACAACTACAACTTATAATTAATATTAATACATTACAGATACTACTAAGGTACATCTCATTGAGGAATTTGGAGTGGCACGTGGGCAGCGTATCGTTTCTCCAACAGTCGTAATCCTAATTTCCGTGACCATGGCAGCACAAGCATCCAAGCCCGTGCCAGAATTCGAACCCGGGACCTCTGTATGCGAATCTGGGACGCTAGCCACTAGACCACAGAGGCGGCCTAACTGTTTTGAGGCAAACTGTTTTGTGTCGTGAAGCAGCGACGCTAGCCACTAGACCTTAGGAGGTGGGAATCCATCCTAATAGCACCTTAATTTAATCCGTGGCGCGTGAACGTGGACAACGGAATCAAACGCCGCTCTCTTTCAGTTATCTTTGGCTAGATAAATACTTTACACAATCCTTTCATGTACTCAACACTGTACTCAGACCGTCTTTCTGCATGATATCCATAAGTTCACAAAGTAAAATAAAAATAATGCTGAGTTGTTCCTCGTACGTAAAGACACAACTGTCAGTCCTCCAAACATCGACAATGCATCACATGTAGATAAATACATTTCGATTTTACAGAGAACCGAGAAACTATATTAACTAAAATCGCTGAAGGAAAATTTCAAGAGTTCTAAGAATACGTCTTAACTTTATAAAACAAATAAATAAGCATGAACGAATACGATTATTGGAGTACAATATAACTGAAGTAAAGCTCTAAGCTTTATTTCACATTTTCTCATGTTTTAATGGCTACAATTGTTAAAAGCGTCGTCGTCTCTCTCTCTCTCTCTCTCTCTCTCTCTCTATATATATATATATATATATATATATATATATATATCGTTTCTCCAGCTCCGAGACACCTTCACCTATTTTGGGACGTTTATGTGCTGGTCGAAGATCTTGGGCATAAGGCAAGAGTTGTCCGCTGATCCCATTGGATCAGTCGGCCAACTGCAAGGGCGTGAAAATAGTACTCAACGCTCGACCTACCTGACGCAGGTTTTCTAGGGTTTTCTCTGCATATTTTTAGTTGAAACCGGGTAGGATCCTTAAACCACAGCCCGGGGGCCCTAGTCAACCCTCGGCTGCCTTGTTCTACATTCCGCATCCCCCTTTTCGATTCCCTAATTAAGGGGAGTTGCTTGTTTCAGGATCACCCTCAAGTAGCCTGTTAACCCACAAAAAAGCAGTCTTAATTGTTTTGAGGGACCTCTCTGTTGTGTATATATGCGATTTAAACATTTAGGAATAAGAATTTTTGAGTTAAAAAACAAGTAATACGACAGGTTTTCAATAATTAAAGAGAAAATTTAGGAAGAAAAAACTGTTTTTGTGGGTGGAGCTTGGTACTATCCTAACTTCAGGTCGGCATCACCGGGAAAAACTGAAAACACCTGAAGTATAGAAACTGTTTTGATTATAATCTGAAAATTGTAATTAACAATGGCATGTCGGTTTGAAGTTGCATTTTAGTTATACAACGTTCAGTGGCCCTGTTTTTGCTTTCTGAAGGGGAAAAATGGACTTAAATCTTTTCTCGACTGATTTTAAGTGTGGTGAAAGTGTTATGAACCATCTAAAATCTTATATCTGGGTAGAACAGATGAAAACCGGTCGAAGCGCAATGTTCTGGTGGGCCAGTTCAAGTGTCGAAACGTGCTGTTGAAGATTTAGCAAAATAGGTTGCCATATTTTTATCGCAATTAATAACATTATCAGTAACAAGATTGTAATATTTAACTCTTCTTCTCCACAGAAAAAATAAACGACATATTTTGTATTACTGTATCGAAATGGTTGAACTAAGACAATAGAACTGCCGGCCTCCACAATCGCCAGAGACCGAACTGAGAGCGGACTGTAATCTACTGTAATCCCAAATTGAACGTAAAGTTATGAGACATGTAGTTAGTACGATCTTGTTAATACGCATCATCTACTCGCTCTCGTCGTTTTATTTTTGGTTATGGTAACGTTCTGCTCAGTTGTACGAGTTGTTCTCCTATCCCTTGCCTTGTCGCGTGTTACAGATCACTTTATTCCTGTTCCGCAACGGCAAACCCTTGGGCAGGGACCTTCGAGCCATCGACATTCAGAGAGGACGAGACCACGGGCTGGCATCCTACAACCAGGCGAGGGAGAGATGCGGCCTCAGGGCAGCCTCGTCCTTCCACGACTTCCAGGACGTCATCAGTCAGGAGGTCAGTCACCGTCACCAACTACAACTACAACTTGCTTTCTTCTTGCACCCACATGATTGTAGTGGCAAGATGAATTAACGGGAAAACGGGAGTTCGTTGTATCAGGAAAATTTTCTATTTCCTTAAACTACAGGGGGTGTTTTTCAACTCCTATACCGGGGGAATTTTCAATTCTCACAATAGTTTCTTTAGGCTGATTCAGGAGAAGCAACCATTAAACTTCTAGGGAATCATCATTGGACAATTACCCTAAGGCATACTTGTATTCAATTTACTTATTGCATTGTACTGTAACCACAGCACTGTAAATTAACAACTTAAATAAACATTAAATTGCTGTGGGTCATCATGATATAAATATTTATTCGGAATAGGTAGGCGTGTAAAAGTATATGTGATGCGCCCGATCCCCGAACCCCGATCCCTGTTACATCACATGTTGACCAAGAGCTTATTGTTGAGTCAAGTTCTGTAGCGGGATGATACAAGTAAGATTCGGTGTAACGCCGGCCACCCAGTTAGTATAAGAATAAAGTTATAGTTGGATTTCAAATATTTGTCGGAAAGTCGTCCCCTCTTTATCGATTTTCAGTGGGAACAACTAATTTTCTTCGATATCAATAACGGTAATATTTTTCCCGTGTCGGAATTTTTTCCCCATGACCAAAAATCATTCTTGACTAATTATCGTTTATCCTTCGTATCTCCGCCAATGGTGTCTACGGAAAATTTTGAATAAATTTAAAAAGCAAGACGCTTCAGATACTCATACAGCACATTAACGAGGACATTAAATTTTACAACCAATTACTCTCAGTAGTAAAGTAATATGTGAGCGTAGCGTATGTACTCTCTTTGCAGAACGTTAATTTGCTTTCTGCGCTGTACGAGCACCCCGACGACGTGGACCTGACTGTGGGCGGCTCTCTAGAGGCCCACGTGCCCGGCACCTTGGCAGGACCCACCTTCCTCTGCATCCTGACGGAACAGTTCCGCAGGACTCGAGCAGGCGACAGGTTCTTCTATGAGAATGGAGAGAAACCCGGAGCCTTCACTACAGGTAACACTCACTAACTCTAGAAATAAAAGTAATCAATTATTTCGGAGTTTATTTACATTTAATTTTACTGTCAATCAATTGCATAATCTCCGTCTTTATCTAAGGCCTTTTGCCATCTTGATGGTAGAGTTTTAATCACCTGTTCCTAATTTTTTTGAAGAATATTTTTGAAACCTTTATTCCTTTGGGAGTGTCCCATGAATCTCCATAAATGAAAATCGGATGGTGCTATGTTTGGGGAATATGGGGATATGGTAAAGCCTCCCAGTTTAACTGTCTTATTTTTTCTTGGGTTAATCTTGCTGCATGCGGCCTGGTATGATCGCCTTGAAAAATTTTCCCTTTTCTGTTGACCAGAGCAGGCCCAATAATTGGTTGTGCAACCTATCTAATTGTTGGCAATACTATTCAGCCGTAATTGTTTCGCCGGGCTAAATAGTTCAAATTGAATGATGCCACCACAGTCCCACCAAACGCTCAATAACACCTTCCTTAAACTGAGTGATTATCAAGGAGTTGTTATGGGTAGCTGATTTGGAGTAAGCCTGGTGCGCTTGTTGTTGTACATGGCCCATTTCTCATCACCAGTAACAATATTTTTCAGAAACGGTTCACTTCGTTGTCCGCGAAATGGAGATGTGCAAGTTGTACGCCGTTGTCCTTTATTCATCTCTGACCATAGATGTGGATCCCATATACCCTGACTGTAAACCTTCCCGATTTCTTGAAGAGTTCTTTGGAATGTTGACCAAGAAGCCTGAAAAGTGTTTGCTATTTCCTGGATACTTATCTTGAGATCAGTTTCCACCGGTGATTTTAAAGCGTCATTATCAAACTGTACAAAGCGGCCACTTCCCGATCACTACTGCCATTTTACACCGGTGCAATAAAAACGTTTGTATTTAGAAGTCTCAACAGCAAAGACAATGTGTTGCAGCGAATTCTCCATACTGAAAACAATTGATTATTTATGTTTCAAAATTACAGGATACTCGAAAAACTATAAACAGACGATGGTATAGTCTCTCAAGAAATACTTCGAGCCCCAAAGATCTAATTTGGATAAGTCCATTTGACGTGATGAAGAATACTCACTATGTAATATTTGTCATTTTCTATATGAAGGAAGAATTCCAGAAGATTTAAGTAAAAACATAATTAAACCCATACCGAAGGAGACTGGGGCTGATAGATGCGAATAGCACAGGACAATTAAATTAGTATCCCATGCATGCAAAATATTATCAAAAATAGTATATAGGTGGATGGAACGTCAAATAGAATGCGAGTTAGGAGAAGATCAATTTGGTTTTAAGAACAATGTAGAGACAACAGAAGTAATATTGACTTTGCGACTAATTTTAGAAGACAGGATAAGAAAAACCCGTCCAACGTTTATGGCATTTGTATATTTAGAAAAAACGTTTGATAATGTCAACTGGAACACACTATTAAGGATTTTGAAGAGCATTGGAATGAAATATCGAGAAAGGAGGCTAATACATAACCTCTACAGAAGACAGGCAGCAGTAATTAGACTAGAACATCGAGAAAATAAAGCAGAAATCAATAAAGGAGTAAAACAAGGATGCAGTCTGTCGCCCATGCTGTTTAACTTATATATGGAACAGGCGATGAAGAATGTTAAAACGGAATATGGAAAAGGAATCACACTGCAAGGAGAAGAAATAAAGATCCTACGCTTTGTCGATGATATTGTGGTATTACAGGAATCAGAAGAAGACTTGGAAACCATCATAAATGACATAACCGGGGTCCTGGAGAAAGTATTCAATATGAGGATTAATAGACGGAAAACCAAGGTAACGGAGTGTAGTGTGCAATAACAAAGGGTGTATGATTGGAATATTTTGATGGAAGTTAAGGAATTCTGCTACTTGGGAAGCGTAATAACTAGGGATGGTAGAAGTATAGTAGACATAAAGAGTAGGAAAGGACAGACAAGGAAGGCTTTCGCGAAAAAGAGGAATTTACTTACGGGTAATATAAGTGAGAATATTAGGAAATCGTTGCTAAAAATGTTCGTATTGAATGTGGCGTTGTATGGGTGAGAAACGTGGTCTATAGTAGTTGCGGAAAGGGAAAGAATAGAATCCTTTGAAATTTGGTGCTATAGGCGAATGCTGAAAATCAGATGGCTGGATAGAATCACTAACGAGGAAGTTCTAAACATAATAGGGGAAGAGCGAACAATATGGAGGACGTTGACCAAGAGAAGTGATAGATTAATAAACCACGTTTTAAGATATGAGGGTCTTGTAAAATTAGCATTAGAGGGAAGTGTGTGGGGTAAGAACAGAAGAGGGAGGCCAGGGATGGGCTAAGGAGGATGTTGGACGTGCTAGTTATGAGGAAGGGAAAAGGCTTGCGCATCAAGGGTTGCATCAGATCAGTCTTAGGACTGAATACCACAACAACATATGATTTCATATGATGCAAGCAATTGTTGTTAATTGCAGTTTTGTATCTAATTAGAAAATTTTTCTGCATAATTTAATCAATCTCGTTACACGTCATCCTCTGATCTATTATTTCTGTTGTTGTACACATTATCTATGTATTTATCAAGATAAAGGTCCTGCAAAACTACAACGCGAATCTTTTTTTATTGAGGAAATCCTTGACTTATTAAGTAGTTTCAGCAAAATGCCCTCGTGACCTTATTTTCAGGATGCAATATGAACTCGATCAGGCTCTTGTTAGAAGGAACGACGATTGTTCTCATCGTGCTCATTTTATTTCGCTAAACTGCTTAATCCACTGCCTCACCTTTCCATCACGCATTATCACTTCCCCATACACCTCACACAACTGCCGATGAACGTTTCCTGGCGTAATATTCCTTGTAAAGTTTTTTTTCTGCATCAATTTCTGTCTTTCTTTGAGTCGTAGCCTTCCGTGTGTGTATAAGAAGGGGATAGGGATTTTACTAACTCAATTCACTCATGACGCTTCCTTTGTTTTCACAGACCAACTGGAGCAAATTCGCAGGTCCAGCATTGCTCGTCTCCTCTGCGACAACTCCGATGAAGTGAACAGTATGCAGCCACGAGCCTTCACAAAGATATCTTCTGTGTGAGTACAAACGTACACTTATTGTTCAAAGATAACAAGACATTTTCTCTAAAGATCTTCTTAATAATATATAGCATCGCTGATGTTAAAAGAAGTACTCAAACATCAGATGTCTTATTTCTACAAAAAAATATATTTGCTGCTGGCTGATAAAATAGACTGACTATATTCTTTAATTATCAATGATGGCCACAATAAGATAATAATTTAAAGTAAATAATTAAATTACCAATACTGGACGTTTCCTCTACAGTTTCTGTGAAAATCTTAAACGTTCGCGTGTTTGATTCACTTGAAAAGGTCCACTAAAACTGTGGAGGAAACGTCGTGTATTGATCAGGTATTTTTGGGTGCCCGGTGATGCCCGGGGTATCAATGCTTAAATATAACTATGAAACATTTTGTTTCTCACGAACGTCGTCGTCGCGGCCGCACGCATTCGCGCAGTCTACGTAGAGGCTTAATGTATCCTGCAGTACGTTATATATGTCATTAGGGTAGGACGGATAGAAATAGTGTCGCGAGAAACACCGTAAAAGTAATTGATCCCGAAAAGTATTTATTCGACGGAAATATCTGTCAATTTTGCATATTTAAAATTTTCCGCCCCCCTCCATGTTATGGACAGTAGCCGTGTCGTACCTCGACAGTGCTGATTTCCCAGTCGCAAAATTTGGGAGAAATTGCTCCACGTGTCTAGATTTGTTATGGCCTACATACAAACAAACACACGTACGAAATTAGAGTACTTTTCACATAAACAATTAATTTCATTATTGAGGATAATTGAGGCAGTTGATCAATCTATTCGGTCTGTTTAGCCCTAACAACTTGTAAATTTAACGGAGGTTTATTTAAGTGACAATATATTTTAAGTACTTTAAAAATATACAAAAATATTTGCCTGATCCCATTGGACCAGTACGCCAACTGCCCCTTGAATTTAATCGAGTCGGGTTTGTTGCATTCACACAGCAATCCGGTCTACCGTAATCAGAAAGGCGTGGGAGTAGTACCAAATGCCCGACTTACCTGATGAAAGCTTTCTAGGGTTTACCCTGCATCACCTTTGGGTGAATCACCCGGTAGGATTCTTACACTACAGCCTGGGAGCTGTAGTCAACCCTTTGCTACGTTGCTCCGTTTTCCACATAGTCTCTTTTCAATTCCCATCCTATGCTATTAAAATGGAGTTGCCTCTTTCAAGATCAACCTCATCAACGCTCACAGTCAATTTTATTCTGTTTAAGATTATTGTTCGATTTTGGACTTCCATTACAATTCAGTAATATTATACATATAAATCAACTACACTATTTATTGTAAAAGGTCAAAAGGTTTAGGGATTATCTTAAGGGACTATTCATTTAAATTTGAGTCACTCAAATTTGTGACTACTTTATGCAATAATTCAAGCTAAAAATTATTATTGTTTTCTAACCATCATCATGTGCTGGCCATAAATTTTATAAACTTTCTTACCAAATTGCGTCGGTATATTTAAATATTTAATTAGTTTTAATGTTTAATATTTAAAATTATATCGACATGCCCCTAGCTTGTAATTGATTCTTCGATATGAAGTTGATTAATCAAATAATTGCCTTCTTGATACCACGAAGCTTTGAAATAATTTATTACTAAAAATAATAGCTTGGAACAGGCATAATACATTGTCCGTAATATGAAGTACTTTAAATAGTAAAATTAAATTATACTTAATATCAGATTTCGCAGAAACATATTTATAGTTTATCGTGTTGTTTGAAAATATAATTTATAACTGTTTGGAAGGCATTACTTCTATATTTGATTAGTTTAATTTTTTAAGTTAGGAGGAGTAGAAAATTATCGGATACAGAAAGAAAGTAATCTAAATATTTCTGTTCAGTTATATTAGCTTAGTCCTAGTTCTTTAGTTGAATTTTAGAAAGGACAGCCTATTTACCTTTAATTTCACTTAACATTTTAAGGTTCATTCAATTGAATATAACTGTAATATAGGTTGATTTGTTTACTTTTGATTTTAGGAATCCTATTGTGCCATGCAATCAACTTGATTACGTGGATCTGAGCCCATGGAGGGAAAATCATCTGTGGGTGCAGTAGCTGAGCGCCTAATGAACGTTTTATACTTGTTATGTATTATAATTACTATATTTTGTACACATATTTTCAAAACATGTTACGTACGCTTCTTTTTTGTGATTATTAAAACTAAATTTTAATTTAACTTACAATATTGTATTCTTTATTGCAAGTGTTACCACAAAAAAAATCATCTTCATAATAATCAACCTAGTCGTAAGACCCTCAAAATACAAAGCGGGTCAATAATCCCTTATACAATATATACACCATGAACATTTATAGGCATAAAACCAAGGTAATGAAGTGGAGTCAGATTGGGAAGTGATAGTTTGGAGGAAGTTAGGGATTTTTGCAATTTAGGAAGTATAATGACTATGGATGGTAGAAGTGTAGTAGACATAAAAGGGAGGGTAGCACAGGCAAGGAAAGCTTTCGCGAAAAAGCATTACGTCTAATGTAAGTCTGAATACTACGAATTCAGTATTAAACATGTTCGTATGAAGCATAGCATAATATTAGTGCGAATCGTGGACGATGCGAAGGACAGAAAGGAAAAGAAGAGAAGCTTTTGAAATGTGGTGCTATAGGAGAATGCTGAGAATCAGACGAGTGGATAGAATAACTAAATAGAAAGGTATAAGGAGGGTAGGGGAAGAGAGAATAATTTTGAGGACTTTGTTCAAGAGATATCGAAAACAGTATGAAACACACTCACTTGCTGAATCTGCTCTGGAAAGTGGCTGAACCTTTGCGGTGACTCGCTGTACATCCGTTCATGTTATAAGGGGCACTTTTTGGCCTGAAATAAAGGAAGGAAGTCACCTAAATCTTAGAAACATCAACCGAAACATTCTAGGGGGTGAACACAACAACGCACAAAAAATTAATCCCTGTCGGAATAAGCGCATACTGACTAAAATATACCAGATTCATTATAAGATCTCTGATTTAATCCTAATTTGAGATGGAATGGAAAAATCTCAACCGGTCCAGAACTCGAACCCAAACAATGTCCATTCTTCACTGATTTCCTAGAAATAAGGCTATGAAAAATATTACTAGGTAAGCCTGAAGTTCTGATGTAGAAGGGAAGGACGGATCTCACTAGAGTTCTAGTTCTCTGTTGGCAGCAACCGCCCGGAAAGCGGGAGGCCTCGGGTTCAAGTCCCGGTCCGGTCGAGATCTTCAATTATCATCTATGTTCAGTTTCAATTCCCTTCCAATGTTATTAAAGGGGAGTGGCCTGTATTTGAATTAAATTCTTAATTTAAACCTCTACAATGAGTGGAAATGAACCATATTCACATAACGTTTTGAAAACAATCATTTTATATATAAAACAGACTTTCTAGATATTACACAAAGTATGTGGCTCACAATAAAAAAAGTGAGAGCAGAGTAGGAGGTACATAAAACTACTACCTTAATTTGAATACTAAAAGTTATTAGCGTTTTAGCAGCTGCTGCAAAGAGAATCTCGTATGTAGTGTTAAGAATACTTGCGTAAGTTATCCGAGCAAAGCAGAGAAATGTATGAAATATCGCAAAAGCGAAAACTGGGAATAAAATGAAAACTATACGTATGAAATAGATATGGGTGTAACAGATCTTTTAAAGGATCGGATCTGTAGGTAGCGCTCTCATGGAGCAATAACACATTATTCACCAAAATAAACCCTACCTCGACTACGTTTTAAGATCGGCACAACAGTGTTATCAGCTTAATTCAATCGAAAAAAAATAACAGCGTAGATACAACTATGACATAGTAAAGATCGACGAGAACGAAGCTGCAAAGATTCTCTCAGGCTTTCGCATTCAAAGCAACGGAGCAGTCAAGAGTAATGCACCAGATAAAGGCCATTAAAAAAACCAAATTGACGTCATGGAAGTAGAAAATATTTAGAAATACCAGTTCTGAGTTAATGTACGTCTCAACTTTGAAAATTGGGCATACAAATGTATTTGAGATCACAAAAATTTGTCAAGCATTCTAATATCTATAGACTTGCTCATAGCTCATAGTTCAACCAGAAGTCCATTCAAGACAATTGCTATAGGAAGTGCATAATTCAGATGTTTAGTCTTGGCTGACATGGCACATCCTCTGACAAAGTAGACAAAACGTTACCAAGACATTGTTTAATCTTTGGGGTAGTACGTATGACCCTAGTAATTTATCTCCAAGAACGCCTGCCCTTACCTTAAAGGGGAAAAAAGTTAATGCCTTCTTTCTGCAACTGCATAGAGACTAATAAGCCTACAGGTTTGTTACGAAAGTACTCCACGCCATCTATTGTAAACCCTGACTCGTTGGAAAATTAAATCGTCGATGAAAACATTGGGTCTGTAACACATTTCTGCAAGAGTCATTGACAGAACTGCAATCTGCTCCGGTGGTCTTCTAACCTTAAAAGTGGTATTTATATAGTAATTTTTCATGTAGTACACACACAGATAAGAGGATGACTCACGCCTTCTGTTGCACATTGGTTCCAGGTCTGAGGTGTGTGTATTAACCGAGAACCTGTGTCCTTAAGACATAATCACAATAAAATTTTACAACCGCTTTGGACAAGTGTACAGATATCAGAAAGTATGCGTTTCCGGGTCCACGTTGATTGGACTTTTTCTTGTTTTGATGGTTGCCACCAACTCTCAAATTATTTGGCACTCTTTTAACATCCTGTATATATTTACCTACATGTATAACACATACTTCTAGTTTTATAACAACTTACACATTAAAGATCCATGATAAAGTGATTTAAAAAGAAACTCAGACGATTCTAATTTAAAATCTGTTGATTAATAAAAAATTGAAAACAACGTGGAACGGTTAATAAGGCACCATGGAGCCCGCAAACCGTTTTAGATGCGATTGTTACGTTTCGACCTCGACATGAGTGGATGCCATTTTGTGTCGTGCATTTATCGTTTATTCCTACTTACAGGCTCATATTTGGTGTCTCCTACTTCGTTGTTTTTTTATCCTTTGTTATTTTAACCCCAAAATGAGTGGTTCAAGTCAAAGTAAACCAACCTATAATTTTAATACTGATTAGGAGGAATCGTATTATTTCTTCAATGTTAAGTATAAATATGTTTGTTTGTTGTGTAGCTTTGGTGTTACAGTGGTTAAAAAAACACAATGTGGAACGTCACTTTAAGACAAACTATGCTACTTCCAATAACAATTATCCAATTAATAATAAAGAAGAAAATAGCTCAACTAAAATTGAATCTGTCTGCTCAACCACTAGGCCTGTTGTGAAATCTAAAAATACCCACTGTTGCTTCTTTGAAAATTTGTCACATGCTCGCAAAGGAGAAAACACCTTTCCTTGTCAGTGAATTGTTAAAAGAAGCATTTCTGACTGGCGCCAATTGTTTATTTGAAGGACTCTCCAACAAATGTGAGATTTTGTTTATAACTTACCGTTGTCAGATAATACAGTCACAAGAAGATTACATGACATTTCGAAGGACATGCAAAATCAATCAAAGAGCGATTTGGAAATAGGTGACTATTTCTCACTACAGTTTGACGAGTCTACAGATATTACAGACACAGCACAGTTAGCAGTTATAGTGAGAACTTGGTATTTAGTAACTTAACTGCAAAATAATATCTAATGAATATATTACCCATGAAAGCGTGTACAACAGGTGAGATAGCAAACATCGTCAATTACAGAGTTTTACCAAAAAAATGGGGGGTGAGGAACACAGGGTTATATTTTTTAATAAAATGCATTGATAACGACGGGCTTTTGTAATTATTTCCAATGGCTGAGTATTCGTCTACTTGAATTTCTATTATCTTCTAGTTTACAGTATAAAACTATTTTAATTGCATGGAAAATAATTTCTATGGTGTTGCTTCATTGAATTAATCTTCAAATAAAGCAGCTAACTTGAATCAATTCGTTATTTCTTTTAAAGAAAAAATGTAGATAAATTTGACGTCGTGGCTTGGAGCAAAATAGTCTCGAGTTCGGGCGTCATTTATTTTCCTCGTTGCAAAAAAGCACGTTCTGGACGGTCTTTATCTATAAGTTTGTGCTCGTGAGTCTCGCTCTTTAGTCAGTCACCATGAAGTATTGGCTTCTTCTGGTTCTGCTTCCCCTGGTTCGTGCCAACGATGTCCAGGACAACGGTAAGTCAATTGTGCCACTTCAAATTGTATTTTACAGCGTACTCTGGAACGTCAAGTATGAATAACATTATTTAAGTTATTTATAATAAAGTATTTATAGATGATCGGAAGGATCCATAACTCTGCGTAGCTGCAGTTAATATTCTCAGCAATACTGATAAATAATAGTTTGCCCCTCTATCAACCTCATTATTAGATGGAAAATAAGTATTTTTTCTAATACATAAATTAATCTGTATGGAAAAAATCACAGAGAATTCTAGTAGATAAACTGCCATTAAGAGAAAATGCAAAAGTAAAAATTCAATACCATTGAAATAACGCTGTCCTTAATTCGCCCCGTTTCCTGAAAATAACTGTTAAACGCAAATCACTTCATGGCAAGACTCCAGCTCTACTTTACGAATGTCACTGAAAGCAGTGGCGGCTGGTGCTCATGTACTGCATCACATTAATTAATTAAAAATACTTATTTGTAGCGTTATTTTAAGAACCTTTATACTATTATTATTTCTAGAATTTTAAATTCTACTTCGATTTAGAAGTAGCCCGCCTTTCAGCGCGCTCCCTCTCGCTGAAGTAGCATTTGCCTTGTGCTATCCTCATTGTAGCACACGATTCCTGTCTGGAATGGTTAATACGCATTTTCAGAGACCACTTCGCGCCCCCGTGAGCCACCCGTAAAGCCCAAAATGTCTGGTACAACATGATTATCGCATGGGAATAATGATGTAATTAAATCAAAATAAATTCTAACTACGTTTTTTACAGCTTTGACCATTTCTTGCTTATACGACAATGACCAATGGGTTAAATTTACGGCCACTTTGTCTATAACTGGTAGTAAATTTATTCAATTTATTTTATGGTACTGTAACGGAAAGACACGACTAATTGCGGAATTGGGTTGTACGGAATCAAAGGCAAGCTGCGTGGGGAAAGGTACAGGTTACAGACAGGGGTAATAAAACTTGGACACCGCGGTGTGATTGAGGTTTTTCCCATGTAAGGTGAGGTTTGGCGGCATCAGGTGGTGTTTTTCCCCAAAACCGTTCGTTTTGGGGTAAACGGTTCCTCCCAGAGAGGGCAGATAAGAATTTTGCCGACATCCTGGTACTGCCAATTCCGAGTATGACTTATGTTAGTCATAATGGACCCATCTGGACTTCAGCGTTGAGCGATGAAAAGTACTTTTGAATTCCGGACTGGACCACGCCTTCCCTTCGTCGTTTAAATGTTCATGTCCCTCTAAAATTCAATCTTTATCCCCAATCATAATCTGAGTTATATCTCAATCATAATGTCCAAATCATAAACTCGACGTCCTGAAATCCATTTTTCTTGGGTTGATAATAATGTTTCCCTACTCCTTTATTTCATATTCCGTCGGGCGGCGGGGCTCGATCCTGGACAATAAAAATTCTTATCTGTTCTCTCTGGGAGAAGCCGTTCGCCCCTCTCCGCTGGTGTTTTAGGGGAAAACGCTTCACCTCCAATGCCGCCAAATCACAAAACTTGGGAAAACGCCCAGTCACGTCATAGTGTATATAAAAATACGACTCATGCCGCTTGTCTTTGATTCCATACCGCCAAATTCCGCAAGTAGTTGTGTTTTGTCATTACAAAATACTACACAATGATTCTATAATCTTTCGTCAAGTGATTCAAACATGGGTTGCAGAAACGTGTGGTATTTGTTGTACCTCATAGTTTTATCTGTTAACTGGCAACTTTTTTTCTAATTACTATACGTATAACACGAGCATTTTATAAAAAAACTAATAGCAGCATTGTAATTAATTGGATAATTATTTTTGATAACAGTTTTATTTGAGACTGTAAATCATATTTTCCAAAATCAATAGTTTCTGAAATATTACATATTAAAAATCAACGTAATACCGTGAATGTTAAACGTGAAACTGATAATCTTCATAAGTTATACAATGCATCATTTCAAGTTATTTGTTCCTTTATTGTTTTATCTCTGATTCTCTCATGATCAACTTGCAGTCTCTATGTTAAAACCCCTATAGAAAGATGCTAAGCTTTGCATGGAAACGTCAGGTCAGTTAAGAGTATTTTAGTAATGTTCTCTTTTCAGCGTTTGTCTGTTAATAGTCGTCTTTATTATTATAACAAGCATTTTATATTTACAATTACTATTAAGGTTGGCGTACTTCCATTCCAATCGCCGTGAAATTTTGGAGTGTTAACTATAACATCATATAAGGGTTTACTATCAGGTGTAGAAATATATCGAGAATGCCTGTGGGAGTTTTCTCCCCAGACGGATTGCGGGGATCACCTTTGGGGATGCCTCGTACTCTCTCTGGTTTTCTCACATGCCGAGGTACCATCATCTATTTTGGGAAGTGTATGTACTGGGGTCGAAGACCTTGGGTATACGGTAAGAGTTGTCCGCTGATCCCATTGGAACAGTTGACAATGTGCCTCCTATAACTGGTGGAGACACGGAGAAGGGAATGCTGCGACCGCACAGTATACTCATCTTCCGTCATTAGGAAGGGCGAGAGAATAATACCCAAAATCCCGACCTACCGGATGCATCTCTTCTAGGTGAAACACCGGGTAGGATCCTTTAACAGTAGCTCGGGGGCCCTAGTTAACCCTTGTTCTGCCTTCCACATCCCCCCGCTTTTCAATTCCCCTCCTATGCTATTAAGAGGGAGTTGCCTGTCTCGTGATCACACTCATATAGCCTGTTACCCCCCAAAAAAATACTAGTTGGAGCAACTTGTAAAGGTAGAATTTCTTGCTGTAAATATACACACTAGACCGGGGTTTCCCAAACTTTTTCTGCAACGGAACAATTCTCAAAATCAGACAATTTAACGGAACACTTTTTTTAAGGTTCTGTAATTCCTACTCGTAAAAATTTTAAAAAGTTTTAATTTGTATTTAGCAATTTTTTAAATATAGAACAGTAATATAATATAAACATAAAAATATGAATAAATGAAGCGAAACCTTTTTCTGCACTTTGATTTCATTGCAGAATAATAAGAAAATCCCCTTTCGCAAAAATAGATTGTAGAAAACTGAATTAAAAGAATAATAGCTTTTTTTGAAATATTGTGATAATCTTCTGACAAACTCACCCAGAAATTGCTTAAAGACTTATCTCTCCAGTTTTGTTTCAAATTAGAGTAACTGATTAAATCAATTAGATTTTCATATTCACTTGCATTAAAGTTACTGGTTTAGCTGTCACCGAAAATTGATTCTGAACCCAGGAATCGTCCTTACTATTTTCGGAAAATATAGCTAAAGAGTCGATTTCAAGTTATCTAGGCGTTCTAAAACAGTTTTGAACGTTCATCTACTTTAAAATTTAATTACGTCAAACATTCATGTAATGCAGGAGGATAATTAAAATCAACTGATGAAATCCGAAATTATATTTTTTCCTATCAAAAGATGCAATCTTATCTCTTGAATCAAAAATAGTAATTTTTTCCTTGTACTGGTAAGTTCATTACACTGTATAAAATATTTTCCAGATATGTAAGTTTTATCAACTAGGATTGATTTGTTAAAACTTCAAAAAAACGTCTTAACAAGAGCGAAATTTAACATCTTATATAAGAAGACTTTTTAAAAAGGATGGTTATGATTATCATTAGGTCGAAAGCTTCCGAAATACCTAAATTAATACAGATAGTTTTGTGACAATATATATTTTTTGTTTGTTGGCAAAGCTGTAATAATATAAATTATCTTTCGCGGACCACTAAAATTTTCGTTGAGAAACGCTGCACTGGTCCTGACAGATTGCAATCATGTGCTGATGAATTACATTCCACAAACAAAGATGAATATGGTTGGTTTATTTGTTGATCATAGATTCTCATTGGCAAGTTAAATAAAATATTATCTGTATAATTCTGGGCTATGTCAATCTCTACATCACTCGTACAGGATTCTGATTAACTGAACATGTCTACACTGTCTCATTGTTACCCATGTTTCCTATTGTAGCGTTGTTTTACAACCTTGTTGAATCAGTTCCGAAACAAGTCAGAAACAAATTTGAACTGTTGAGAAACATCGAGAACATTGTTCATAAACAAAATTCCGAAACATTTGTTTATAGTATAGAGTAGACCAGTGATGGACAAACTTTTTAAAGAGTGGGCCAAAATAAAGAAAAAAATATATAGCCGGGCCAATATAATTTAGAGTTAAAGTGTCGTGAAATGTTATATTCTTCTTCAAATGTTACAGTTTCGTTGCAGATGAGTCATAGTGGTGTAGCGTACCTTTCTGTCTATTGGGATCTTGAAATATATAAGGTTTTACGATTACATATTTTTTTATCATAAAAATACAATGATTAATTTACGAAAAATATCCTAAAGTTCTCTACACTCAAGGTTTTACCGTGGGGTAAATAGACTATCAACGAATTGTGCTAAACTTGATCATCACATAGGCCTTGGGCACGATAAAAGCGGCGAGCGGTGGGACTCCGAGCGGCAGAGTAGTGAGCGATACGATAGAGAACCCTTGAGCGGGTACATGGCGCACTGGCTCATCCTGCATTCCCCGTCATGGAGGCGTCCTGTGAAGTAGCAAGGCTTCTCTTGGAAACGAATTTTAACGAAAGGCAAAAGAAAGTTAGGAGTTCATCTCATAAATAGGAGTAGAAACTTTTACGGAGAGTATCACCGTCTTTTTAGAAGTTTAAGAGATGACGAAAATAGGTTTTTTGAATATACGAGAATGTAAAGTAAATAATAAAATAATATTTTAAGTAACTATTAACATTCCCTCTTAGTTTTATCACTCCAAGCCGAAGATAGGCGTAGTCTAGTCGTGGCCCAGCATCCAGGCCCGGCAAAGACATTCAAGAAACGTAAGAGCTTATATCATATTGATGCCAAAAGTGTGAAGCATTCCTTGGGTTTTACCGCGTCAAGATCAGTTTCTGGTATTTTACCCTGCCCACTTAACACCCTGATGAAAAAAGAACTCTTATCTACCCTGAGCTAAGCTCATTTCAATTTCAAAAGAGGAATGATAAACATCTAAATTGTAAATTAATTTCTGTGCAAATTGCAAAATATTGTTTTGTAAAGTCGTACGTCGTTATTTCCATCCAAAAATTAATCAAAAAATTATGATTTTAAATAACTATATCAGCACTTTCTTCGCGTATTAATTTGTTAATATTCTGTAAGTAGGGATTGTTCAATATTAATGTAATGTTTTATATAAAAAAGTAAACTAATTTTCTTTCTTTCCTTTTTTAACATTTAATGAACAAATCAAATGATTTTTAGTAACGGAAATTACATTATTCTAGTTGTTTTTTGTGCATTCAGTTGGATTCGGGAGTTTTTTATAGTCCTTGCCGCTCAGTAGAGGCAAAAAATTAATGTCCGGGGTAAGCGGCAAGTTGAGCGGCGGGAGTTGTGCCGCTCTGCCGCTCGCCGTAGCCATTGGGACCGCAAACCCATTGGATTATATTGGAGCGTTAAAGTGAGCGGTGCCGCTCTAACTACCTGCCGCTTGCGCCTTTTATCGTACCCGAGTTAATCTTACCGTTATCACGAGGCCCGCTCGTCATCAACCGCAGAATGCCTGATCACCCAACCTCTCCCTTTATCAGTGATCGTCAAAACCCTTGTATCGTTAAGCGAAGAAGGAGGGGAACATTCCTTCGTACCTGAGACGAACTTTTGTTTTTAAACCGTGAAATCCTATGAGCCAGGTGCACGTGTTTAGCTGCTGCACATTCCTATCTTCAAAATTTATTAATCTTACTTACCATTACTCCACGCAACCATAAGTCGCACTACAGTGGTTTATCCCTAAAAATAAAGGAAAAGTACTTCCAACTCTATCTTTGAAAAACGTCACTAAGACTCAACTTTACGTTCTTAGATAACATTTTAGGGCTAATTTCTTTTTTACAATATGCAGAGTAAAAGTAGCAAACGAAAAACGCTAAGACAGGTCTGAATCAAGAAATGTTTTTCGATATCTAGCCACGGTAGATGGGGTAGTTACTGCGAAGAGGCTGCGTTGCCAATTTTACTCGTCGCTACAACGTTGCCAGCAGCCAGTGTCTCTCATTCAAAACATAACATATCAATATTTAGGATAACTCAATAAATTTGTCTGCCGTCACTGATACAAAACGAAGAAAGGTAAAAGAGGAAAATATTTATTTTTCTTATAGCCTGTAATCTTTTTTTATTCATCAGGTAATAGAATAGAACCTTTCAAGGGGACGCATCTGGCCTAGATGTATTATATGTACGATATATGCCAAACAAATCTAGTTGGTCGTTTAGGTAAAATCAATATATCCCATCTTTCATGCGCACGGTATGAAAAAAAAATGTGAGAAATGATTTGACTCTCCCGTTCGATGCAAACAGAGTTTTCGTCTTACGAACTGATTAACTAGTACTATAACATGATATTATAATTCATAGTATTGTTAGAATCACTCCAAACTTTTGCAGAACACCTATTCAGACCCCGCGGAACACATTTGGGAAACCCGGCGCTAGACGAATTATATAGTGAACTCCATTTCTTAATTAAAAATTATGCTACATAAGAAGAAACAAAAGATCAGCGTGAAACTATACTCGCGTTTTTATTTTTGAGGGCTTTTTGCGTAATTATGTCGACGACGTTTTGATAAATTTGGGTTTCTTCATTATATAAATAATCGCCTATTTCGAATTTAATTGCTGTCTTCATATTAAATTACTCTTATAAGCTGGAAACAATAACTTCGGTGAATGAAAGAAGAAGACGGTAATATTCCTACATTACAAGGGTGTATTAAAATATAAATTGCAAGTAAATTGATACCTGTATTAACGCTCTGCCGATATACTAGAAGATTGAAAACAAATATATGCAAGGACGGTTTAAAAGGAAGTCTTGGTTTGAGGTTGATAAAGGAATTTCGATTGTGATAATAGTATAGCTTAAAAAATGAGAAGCGAACAAACATAACAATACAGATAATTATTGTGTGCCTACAGGGAAACCAAATCTGACTCAGAAGCGAACCCTGTGGCAAAGAATGGACGTCCACAAAAAGAAAACGCTAATCGAAGTTCAATGCGAATTGTCGTCCACCGATAAAGACGGAAATGAAGTTAAATTAAAGATCGATATGAAATCTAAAAACACTGAAATTTCAAAGACAATCTGGCAACTGTTAGGCAATCCTGGAAATTCTGGAGAAGCCGGCCTAGAGACCCCAAAGCAGCAGCAGTGCTCGAAACAGATCCCGTTATCACGTAAGTCTTACGCAACATTTATAACGGAATATTTATTGCTTTTTAACAACAGATTTATAAATTGTAAACACTACAGACTGTTTTGCTTTGTGGTTCTGTTATCAACGTTGATTACTTCATTTCATTGCAATTAGAATAATTTTTGAACTTTGCTCATGTCGTTGTAGGAGGAACTGCAAAGTTTTCTGAAGTACTGCAGAGAGGTGTTTATGCGTTTAACCGTCGGGTATTTTAGTGAAAATCTTTGAACAAGAGATAAACCCTGTTTACATCCTGCATTAAAGAATTCTGAAACGCTTATAGACTAAATACTAGGGATGGGGAAACGAGAACAAGGAAGCCAGTTCCACATAAAGAAGAGGACAAAAAGAGAAAGCTAGAAAAGTGAAATATGGTCCTATAAAAAGCACAGAATTACGAGTTTTTGTATCTAACTTTGGAAGCCACTAAGGTGAAATTAAAACATCGACATTAATCAAAACCTTCATTAAAAAGGATTATGGTGTTACAAAATAAGATGAGAATTGAAATATCCCCTTAAATTCAAAATTGTGAAGAACAAATGATAAGTGCAATTCGTTATATACCTGATTCGAGTGAAATTTACCAAGAAAAGCAATGTAATTCTTCTAAAATGTATGCATTTTGTGTGACAACTAACGAAACTCACAACTTTCTTGATTTCATGATGAATTTTCTTTTTATAATTATTGGTCATTACGGGAAATAAATTTAAAAATCATAAAGATATTAAATCTCTCACACGGCCAAAGAATTTACTGAAGAATGGACACTTATATTTTCGGATAACAATTGTTGCATTTTACGTAATTGTGACCACGATATTCATTCAAATTACATAATACTATTTATTGCTCAATAAATATTTATTCAAGAACTATTAATACGTAAGACAAAGTTTCGAGGGAAGTGTGTGAGGTAAGAAATGAAGGGGGAAGGAATTTCAAAAGATGTTGTTCAAAGGAGAAGAAGGTAACCAAGGGTTGACTAGGAGCCTGGATCCTACACCGTGATTCACCTGAAGAAAAAAAACGAAGTGCAAACCTGCATCAGGTAGATTGGACTGTTGGGTACTTGTTTCGCGTTGTTCCGAATGAGGTGATTGCTGAAAGGTTGCAGCAGTCCCCTCTCCGTGTCTCGGCCAATTCAGGAGGCAGCTGCCGACTGGTTCAATAAGATCAGAGGACACCTCTTACAGTATGGCCAAGGTCTACCATCGCGAAACATGCACCTCCTAAATGAGTCGAGGTTCCACACCATGTTAGAACCTTGAAAAGCCAGAGAGAGAGAACAAGGCATCGCAAGAAGATAAAGCCCGCTCTCACTCTGGAGAGAAACACATGCGAAAACTAAAGTAAGCTCCCGCATCTACTTCTCATCCCTGCAGCACTGTTTATATATATATATATATATATATATATATATATATATATATATATACAGTTTCTTTTTTTTTTTTTTTTTGGGTAACAGGCTACATGAGGGTGATCCTCTTATAGTATACATATATATATCACTTTAATGGGTTAATACCAACTGCAAGAGACTGTAATAAACAAAATTATTTATTTTATTTAAATGTCCCCACTTTGAGTGCCATGAAATATAAACAAAATTCTCTTTTATGTAATTAATAAAATTATATATTCTTTGCCCCATTTAATGTTGAAATCAATTAATAAATTATCAATCAACTGTTATGAAGATAATAAACCATTTATTATTTTATCTTTTACCTCTAATTATGATGGTATACTGTATATTAACTTTTAACGTAACAAAAATTATTAAAATTTATACACAAAATTAGTTTCCAATAGGAAAAATTAAAATAATTTCTCATGTTGTAACGACTGTTTATTTTATAAGTTGATATTATATATATGTACATATAGATATATAGATATATATATGTACTGGGAGTTAAAAAGTATTGATTATTTTTAGAGGGTTTTGGGGGGGTTAACAGGTTACATGAGGTTTTAGTAGCCAACAAAACAAGTAAAGAATGTTCAATAAATATAATGTACACTTGTCCATAGTGTCTGAAAAAAAAATTCCAATATTATGAGAGGTAGTGCACGTAACAACATGAAAAATATTACAAGTATACATTTTTTTGGGTTAATAGGTTACATGAGGGTGATCCTGAAACAGGCAACTCCCCGTTAATAGCATAGGAAGAGAATTGAAAAGGGGGGATGCGGAAGGTAGAGAAAGGTACCAGTATACATGAGTATGGAAACGCATAATTTCTACGACCTCCATAAAACGACCAAGAGTAAAGAGTTGTTATTGGCCGGCCGGTGTATAAGTAAACTTTTTTAACATTATATATATATATATATATATATATATATATATACTGGGTGTATCTGAATACATTGAAATAACTCGAGAACCACACATCGGATCAAGAAAAGTGTGCAATGAAAAATGTTCGTCTCAAAGGGGGGCATCTAAGAATCCTCCTCTTATTTGTATGTCGCAAATATGTTTCTTTCCGTCTGCTTGTGTCCCCTGAGAGAAAGAGAAACGCACAATTCTTCGAAATTCTCATAAAATAAATATTAAAATTAAAATAAAACATATTACACAAACTTCTTCAAAACATTCCGAAGAATGCCATTGGCACTTGATTTCGGGATGCTCAGCTCTTCAGCGATAGTTCTGTAAGATCTCCCAACGTTTTGTGTATAATATAAATTCCATTCGGCATTGGATGAGAGAAACTATGAGGTGGCGCGCGTTACATAAAAATAACGTGAAAGCAACCAAGATTTTTGTCAAATACAAGAATATGTACGTCACCGAATTTAATTTAATTTTGAAATGCAGGTTAAGCAGTAGTTCAGCCCTTATGAGTAGGGGCAGAAGGTAGTATAGATTATAACGCGTTGAGCTATTTGTACCACACATTGTACACACGTTCCTCTTGACCCAAAAACAAACAATATCGTTAAAACTAGAACGTACAGGGAGGAGTGAAGTTTTAAAAACACTATAAACCGAAATTATTACTATTGAAAGAAAAGTTTTCGAGGTCGCCCAGTGTCACTGTCCAAGCTGTCAATTCATAATTTCAACCCGTTATGACAATGAAAGGGAATATCAGTAGGGGTGGGGGCGTAAGAGTTTCTCAAAGAAATAATGCAAAATAGACTGACATCAATGCCCATTACGGCGTAATGAATTAAATTCTGACATTCACAATCCAGATAAGTTGTAGTTCACTTCTTAGGTGTAGTGGAGGAAGGAATAAATAATTATATGAAAACACCCGAGATTGGTGTCAAACTCAGGGACTCTCTAAGGGTGTCAAGAATATTTTATTCTTTCTTAACGTACCGGAGAATATAAATAAATACCCAGGTATCACTGAGCACCCGGCTAGTAATTAAAATAATGGCGATGGAAAGGAATGAGAAATAGGTTTTCTAACTACAGGTGATCATGCAAAATTAATAACTGATCGGACGTTTCTGAGGTTAAATGCCAGAAATGAGAAATACTATAATGGCAAACGAATGAAAAGTTTAATGTAGCGTTTCTTTCGACAGAAATTGTCGCTGCTAATGAGACAGCATGGGCGCAGAGCTCGCGGTCAGAGGACCTAGTTCTGCAGGGAGTGACCTTGAAACCAGGGAGTGCTGCCAGTCTGCACCACATGAACAATGTGGTCGACTTACACCATCTGCATACCGACATCAAAAGCTCGTCTATGCTGCTGCTCTGGCAAAATCTGCTTAAGTATGTCAGCAAATGGCTTTGTCTTAATTAACTGTGGCCATGTTCATTAATTATTCATAAACATTGATTATAGAGTAACATAGTTCTAACAATTACTAACCTCAAAATTGCTACCAAACCACTGTGATGCAAACCAGAGACAAACAACATATCTTCATTTAGAAAAAAACTACATTAAACTTTTACAAACTCAAAGGATGCGTCACCTAGGCGACTTATCTTCATTCCTCCAACAATCTGAAACTCTTCTCATAACATTTTCATTTTGAAATAAGAATAGAATGTTCTTCAATGATTCAAATTATGTGGTCCATTTAGTAATTCAATTTTCATGATTGTTATTTTTAATAATATTTTCAAGAGTAATTAAGATTAATGTGTAATGTAAAATAATTCTAACTTCCTTTCCTATATCTGCGAAGAGGGTCGGTGGAATGAACAATGATAGTTCAAGAGGGGTGATCACTTCCCCAACCTATATTTGTGATGTCCGGAAAAGGAAGAGATGAGAATAGGTGAATAGGAAAGTCGGTAGCTTAGGATCGCTGTCACTTTGGTGGAGAGTGGAAAGGAAGACTAGCAGTTAAGTAATTGCTAGGATCCCTTGAGGAAATGCGTTCTTGCGAGCAATGGTTGTCCAGGATTAACTAGCTGAACTAGCGGATGGGGAAAGTGGATCAAGGGGAGGTTTTCCTCCAACTTCACCAGCTGGTAGCTAGTTACCTCTGGAAGAGCAGTCATTTCAAAGATAGCTAACCTTCCCCTTAAATTCTCGAGATTGAGAACTTCTGCTGATCTCTCAGTTCTCACACTCTAGCTGGGAACATTCCAACACGAGTAACCGGAGACGCTTATCACAGCAAGTCCAGAGTCAATAATATATATGACACCCTCTTCATTGATTAAATTCGTCTGTTAAGTCTTTTGTAGTAGTCTAATATGAAGTAAAACTGACACAAATATGTATTTACACAATTGTAACACTGAATTTTCTATTTAGTTTGCTTATTATGACTTTTCAAGTAATGGCTACCGGAAGTAGAGAATATAAGATACTTGTGGACAACTGGAAGGAGCTGAACATTAGGCTAAATGGAAATGGCACGTGTTGTGGTGTTATGTGCATATGTTCTTGGTGACCGTGTGTACGCGCGAGTGTCGTGAAGCCACAACAGAACAAACAGAAGTGCTTCGACTATGGTTGAATGACGAGGCAAAAGCGACAAGTTTGTCAGCAGGTACACTAGGTAACTCAGTTGCCGACCCCGTTTGTTTCATTTAATTTATTTTATTACTCTTCGAGAAGCGAGTGAATTGGTTAATTGTTAAAGGTTGAGCAAATACGTGCTAATGTAAAAGGTCCCATGTCACGGCTAAGAAAAGCAAACAAAAACGATGGTGGATTCGTGAATTGTAAAAATATGGGAGTTAACACGGCCATCTCCTCCTACACACACTATAAAATAGAGGACGGAATGAAGTTCCTAAATTTTCTGAGGATAACACCAGTAAACTTCGAATATCTACTGGAAATGGTGGGGCCTCATATTACTAGGGAAGAAACCTGCTTCAGACAACCAGTTTCCCCACTAACAACCATCTAGCAATCACCGCCTCTTTTATTGTTAGTGGTATTTGTTTGACTATTATTTTTATCAAACTCGCCATCATTATCACTGAGAACTTCTCACATTGGGTATCTTATACTATAGCTTTGTCACTACTTCACATTTATCTTTGATGAAGTAAACTTCTGTGAGGTTACTGAAATTATCCTTGAATGTGACTGCACTTGGATATTGCCAGGCACACATCTACATGAATCAGTTCACCTGGTTTAGATGCCCATTTCCTGGTTCCAAACTGGAACTTTACTGAATCCATTCAGTAGAAAGCCACTTCCAGTTTTTAACACAATGATCCACAACACTGAATGTTTCGCACACAATAGCTGCTAGCACCAATGCTCACTTTAAAATTCATTTAAAATTCCCAAAAATATTCAAACATGTCCAGTCAAATATCTAGCTGGACCACCATAACTTGTCAAGTTTTTATCCTATTTATAACAGAGTTCAATTAGAATTGAAACTGGATTGACTGAGTATTCAAGAAACAAAGTATTAAAATGAGGCATCATGTGACCTTCTTGTTACTTTTCCAAAGCAATGAAGTACAGGTTTCCTTTAAAAATAACTGTCACCTATCAGCTGTTTCAAAACACTACAAACACAACAGACACTGCCCAAATGTATTGGGACAGGGTGGTCAAATAAGCAGTGGCTATATGGACAACCGCAGATAGACTTTTGAACAAGGACTCTGCTTGCTAAGCAAAGCCTGGGAACTGTCCGCAGACCCGTCCATCCAATATTATGCCACAACATACTTCGATGATTCATATTGTGACTAATAGTTCATGCTGACCATTGATATTATAACTACATCTCACATTCTTCTATAAATTATTTTACTGAATAGAAGTGGCTAAGGAGAAATGAAGATAGCTGAGCTTTGAATTGACCTTGGTTATTTGATAACTGTTTTAAACTATAACAAGTGAAGTAACGCTTCATTGGTATCTCATACATTGACTGTACATTACGTTATTTAAAGCTATCTATGAAACTAATTACTGTGTATATGGTAAGTCTTATCATTAATTTATAGAGGACCAAGAAACAATTCTTAATAAAAATAACAAAAGGAAGGGGAGCAAGTTGTAACCATGTTTAATGCATATATAATTAATCTAGTGTCCAGTGACCAAAATGAAAGCTTGTAAAAGTATGGGAGATGCACTTAAAAATACTAATAATTTAATGAAATAAGTGTATAGTTGAGCAAAAGAGTGAAAATAAATATTCTGCAGTCCTAATATTGACTTGTTTCATTTAAAAATAAACCTTATGATGAAGGCGAGTCCTATTTGTTATTCTTTTCTTCCCAATTATCTGAGTAAAAGGAGAAACAGAAATAGTTTAAGTAATTTCAGAGGACTTGGATTGGATATCAGTACCATTAACATACTAGAACAATAAATCATCAAACTTTCATTTCTTAATTACATAATACAAGAATAATTATTGCAAGGAATAAAGTAATTCATCAATCATTAAGTTCATAATACATTTCTGGAACAATCATTTTATAATGAAACACACTATACATAATTCCAGGTTTAACAAATTGAAGCCTTTAACATAGTTTAACTTTCTTTTTTCTTTGGTAATATGCATATTTCCTTTAATTTTGGTATATTTATCAATGTGAATATTTAATACAAATACAAGGCGAAAATGGAATCAACTGTTTATGAAATATTTTCTGCTTTATGAAAAGGCTGAATTATTCATCATTCTTAATGGACAAACGTTTGGAGATTATATCTCAGAGATAAAAATGTGTCACACTTGATTAAAATAAAATAATTAACTTGATACAGCATTGATACAACTTGATTAACAACATTTAAAAGTCCTCCTGATGAATAATGCAGACATTTGACAGTATTAGTATTTATAAATAATTTAATTATAAGTGTTTGAATTGTACATGAGAATCAATATATATTCAGAAAAATTATTACCAAACTTGATATTTTGCATACATACCAAAATGTTTTGTCCCCATTAATTACATAGATTGTTCCACCATGAGCACAATATTAGAGAAAGTTTCAATACATATTCTTGAAACACTCAGTAAATTATTTCTAAGTGTGCTAAGATTATTCTTTTTTATTTTAGGAAAAAGAAACATGAGCCCTATGATAGAGTGAGAGTTCAGAATGATGATATTTGTGTTTCGGTTTTTAAAAGTCATGTATGTGCAAACCAAAATCCCAAGTATCGTACATTTGATGGTTCATGTAATAACATGCTAGTTGGAGCTTGTGGAAAAGCAAAAACTCCTTTGCTGAGATTGGCACCAGCCAATTATGCAGATGGTATGCAAAGCTAACAATAAACAATATTATTAATAATTATTTTTATTAGCCCATATTATTAACTCTAAAAATAGTTTTGTACTGTTAACATCTTTTAATATTATCATTATTTTCAAGGTGTCTATAAGATTCCAACATCAGTGAAGGGTGGTCCACTTCCAAATGTACGAGAGTTATCTTTGGAACTATTTTCTACAGAAGCGGTAAATTCACAGAATTTTACTATTCTGTTGATGCAGTGGGGTCAAGCAGTGTCTCATGATTTGTCATTTTCTTCAACTAAACAAACATGTAAGTTGTGAAACATAATGAATCATGGTTAACACAGGGTTACAAGATTTATTAAATCTTTAATCTTAAAATTCATAATATTGATATTATTTGTATATGGTCATAAATCACTGACATGATGTCTACTTTTACACCAAAATTAATTAACAATGCATTTACTTAAATTTATTTGTCATTCTACATCTTTGCAATTTATGAAATTCATGTATATTTCATCATAATATGCTAAAACAGTGTTACTGTAAATACAAATACAGGTAAACAATTATTACCAGAATGTTGTATATACATGAGGCAATAACATTTTATAACTTGCTTGCTGTTTTTGCAACAAACCATTCACAAATTATTATTTATTAGGTAATTTTGTATATAATTCTTCTTTTATTATTCAGCTTTGGGCCCTCACAAATGCTGCTCAGATAATGGTACCCAAGTTTTACCAAATTCCTTGAGGGCAGCAGCATGTTTTCCAATAGAAATATCAAAGAGTGACCCAACTTATAAACTCTGCAATATGTCCTGCATGGAATTTGTTCGATCACTTACTTCAGTACCAACTGATTGTATTTTGGGCCCTGCACAACCAGTAAGCTTATTTGGTTTTTTAATATTGTTCATAGATAAATAAAATGAGGATATATACCAAATAATTTAATATTTTATGGAATTAATTGTCATTATCATTAATATGGTTTATGTAAATAATATATCTTATTTCACCACCTTTACTGTAAACTTATATGAGGTGCACTTAATTTATTTTTTAATAGTGATTAGTGTTACAACGACAATAAAATATGTGCCTTTTATGGATCATAATCATTATTTACTTATAACACGTTGACTACTGGAGTCTTATAGAATTGCCATTTCCTAGTGCTGGATCTGGATAGGAGCATTTGAGTCAAAGAAGGACATGGGTCATTGTCAGTAAAGATAATATTAAACATTAAAATATAAGTTTTCATTTGTATATAATAGATTTATTTTTTCATCTATTGCTAGATTTTAACAGAATTTTGGCTTTCCCTACAAGGCAATTTATGATTTCAAATTTGATTTGTTTTTTCCTATTTCTAGATGAATATTGTGACTAGTTACCTAGATTGCTCAATAATTTATGGAAACAGCAAATCCGTCTCTAATTCGTTACGAGCAAAAACAGGAGGCCAGCTCAATAGTACTTTATACAAAAATAAAGAATTTATGCCAAAAACTAAAAAAAGCCCTAAACCCTGTGAATATCCAACTTCTGATGACCAAGATTGCTATATAGCTGGTATGTTGGTGGATCATGTAACTTTTAAGCATACTTTCATTGTCAACAACATTTAGACAAAGCATGTTTTGTTATAATATGAATCGTTAAACTTCAACTTTTACAAAACTTATTTAGCTGATCAATTTAATGTGGTTAGACCATTCTACCATGTTATATTACTTGTATCTTCATAAATTATTTCAGGTGATAGAAGAGTCAACCAAAATCCACTTATGACATCATTCCATGTTCTTTTGCTGAGGGAGCATAACAACATAGCACGAAAGTTAATGAAAATTAATCCTCATTGGGATGATGAACAACTATTTCAAGAAACACGGAGAATCTTAATTGCCCTCTATCAACACATAACATATAATGAAATGGTGCCAATTTTGATAGGTTTGATGTTAATATAAATATAATATTAATATTATAATAATTTTATAATAATATACTCACAAACAATTTACCTTTTTAATAGGCAATTTTGCTCATAGAAAGTATTTCTCAAATCACTATTATGAAGAGACACTCTGTATGGGAACATATGTTGAATTTACTACAGCTGCATACCGTTATCTTCATACCCTCATTCATGGAGAACTGTGGTAAATCATCTTTATTTTCTGAATAAATAGCTCATAAGTTTATATTGGAAAATTTATTAAAGTTATTCTTTTATTGAATAACATTTTTAATAAAATTTAATAATCAATCAATATGCAATTTCAAATCAATTACAAGAAACATCAATGAATTTATTGTTTAAAAGAACAACAAATCATAAGCAAATTGATAAATGAGTTGTAAAATAAACAGGCAAAATGAGGTGAAAGAATAAATACCACACAAAGTTTTTGCCAACATGTTTACTGTTTGCATGTGTAGGTAATGTGCTATATTAATTTAAGAAGCTACAACTTATCATCTACACCTGAAGAATTGTAAAATATTTTCAGAAACACTTATTATATGACCTTATTTTGTCTCTATATTGGGCTATGTCTTAATGTTTTGTTAATTTTAACTAATGCAGACTTTTTTACAAACAAAAATAAACAATTGCAAATCAAACAAAACTATTGTCTCAAATTCAGCTTTAAATTGAACTGTTGTTACAACACAGTGACAACTGTTTAAATAAAAGCTGAATTTGAGACAATAGTTTGATTTGATTTTCAATTTTTTTATAAACCAAGTTGTTTGCTATATATTATTATTATACAAAAATAAACTTCCTTCATTAACTTATTTAACGTATGTATCTTCTTACCTTATAGGATGGTTTCAAAGGACCATAGGAGGAAAAAAATTCAACTGAGTGATTATTACAATCGACCATCCCTTGTTAAAGAACATTTTGAAGAATTTGTCCTTGGCTATGCAACACAAGTTTGTAGGGCACCTGATCAATTCATGGATGATCAGGTATGATTCAATTTGGCCAAATAAACTTTAATTTTGTTGAATAAAGTATACAGTAATTTATTACTCAGTTAACTAGAAATGTAAAGTAAAACAATTTCAACACAAGAAACTTAGTATAATGAAATTATGGAAATATGTAACTAAATTCTGAAATAGCAATTATTTTTTTAATATTTTGCAAATTATGTATTATATTATAAGTTTTTACTTTTGATTAATGAACCAATACTGAGTATGAAAGATAGAATCAAATATGCCATGAGAGTTTTGTAAGGATAGACCTAAGTGAGCAGCTATTGAAGCTATGTACTATAATCTATTTAGTCATGACCAGTTCACTTTTTCACTTGTCATATATCTTGAACATCAGTTATATAACACTCTCATAAATTAAAATTGTGGAATGGTACCAGCTTTGTTTGAAATACTTGGCTTCTTTATATACAAAATATATTTATCATGAAACCTCCTTTAACACACTGGCAAGCCATGTTTTACCCAATTATATACATAATTCAAATCTGAATTGGGATTGGCTTTGCTTCAAACACTTAACTGTTTCAACGGGTTGTTTTTAGTATGTGGTCTACAGAATAAAAATGCACACATCAGTTTATCGATTAATTAAGTAAATATATACTAAATAAATATTCATATTTATACATGTTAATACTGAATTGATAGGTAATAACACATAAATGATCACTACAAATTTGTTCTCAAAATAATAATTTATTCTCAGTTTTATATATTGCTCAGTTTCTTTCTTGCACAAGTTTCTTAGAAATATTTTAAAAATCACTACTTCTTCTTCCTCTTCAGATCAATACTGTATTATTAATATATATATATAACATTTAAATGACAATTTTGTGCCCTAAAATGGTTTATTTTTTTCCTTATTATGTTACATTAGAAATAATTGTTTTATTCATGGTGTTGTGTATTTCTTAGATTTTTAACTGTTAATATGTTAATCAGTGTGGCAATCTGTTACACTTTAATGAGATTTGGATTTAAAATCTTTTACTTTATTTCTATCTGATTACTCAAAGCAACATTCCACATAACCATAAAATGATTCTTCAATATGCCATATTTTGAAGATGAATAAATAATTGTGGCTTTCACTGTGCATAATTTCAATTTATTTCATAATCATAAAATTATTTATTTGCTATTGCATATGAGTCAGAACAACATTCCTCTAAATTCTGCAAAGGCTTTGCCTATCACATATCTTAACATCTCATATATTTACAGATCATTGAAGGAAGAACAACAAATATCTTGAAAATTAATTGTATGAAATACATAATGGATATTTGATTAACATTATTATCAGAGAAATCTAGAACTATCACAAAAATTAAAAAGGAAAAATTTTCTCTTGGATAAATACATCTCTAAGTAGAAGGTATGTCATATTGCATGTTTACTATAATTGCCAATCAACTTATGTAGAATAATGAAGTACAAAAATGTGATGGTACTGTATGTAGTATTATGGCTATGAGGTCTTATAATATTCCAATTTTGGAAGAATCAGTACTTGAGGGGGAAGGAGGAGTAAGGATTTTAGTACCTTTACATCAAGATAAACTCCTGAATTCTACTAAAAATTAAACAAAAATATGCCTGGTTTAATCATCATTTCATTATCAGAAAAATGTGGGAGGGGAGAGGAGGATATGAACCAATTTCCCACTGTAAATACTCAATCTGTGTTATATGAATTAAGTAAATTGGAATAATTACTTTTTAATTGTGTGTTGCACAGTTTTATTTAATATGAATCTGGTACATTTCACTTTTTGAAACATCTCTATCTTACCCAACACGGTCTAGAAATTCTTACTACAACTCTTCTGGCATATTGATTATTAGATTTTCCATTTCTTTTTTGTGAATCTTTTTATTCTAGAATAAAGTGGAAATTGTGGAAATACTGTTCAGATAGAAAATTTGTTTTGAATTTATATGAAGATAATAATACCACTTTGAAAATTATAATAAAATGATAGAGTCCTGCAAACAGACACAATGTTCATTAAGGTAATATATTTTCCAATGGGATAAAGTAACAAATTATTTTAAGTGACACAAATGATAAACAGATGGGTATTTACCAGTTGTGGCATTAGAATGTAACGCAAGGCGGTGCAAATATTATGACCCTCAGCTGTATGCTCTGCCATCGATCAATTATTTAGTTCAAGGTTAGTTGAGCGCCAGGTAATTTACAAAATTACTTTAATAATAACAACTTCATTCTTGAGCAATGCCTTTAAGAAAATCCCTCAGGGCATGGTCACTAATTATATACATCCTCCACCAGCCAAGAGCACCACTGTTCCCCACCATGTCTCGCCACGGAGTGTCAATTATAAATCATAAGCCAGTGTGGAAACTCACTACCATTAATTCTAGTAGCTTGTTTAAGACCCAACACTCCCTTTTATAATCACAAACCCACTGCACCAAACTTACGCCCCCATTGACTATTCTCAAATGTCAAGCTTACTCCCATCTTGTGGGGACTACGTATAACAATGTAGTCTTAAGTCGAAAGCTACCGCCAACAATCCTATCTGGAGTAGTTTGACTGCCTTTAAACACAGAGCCATAACTTTAGTTTGTATCAATTCCTGAAGATCTAAAATGAATGATAATCGAAATTTTGAAGGAAAAAATACGTTATCACATATTTTGCCATTTGTCTATAATTATTTCTCCATGCAGTACTTTTTAATTATTACTTATTATTAATAAATATTATTTTAGATTTCAGATAAATTATTTAAAGGCAAAAGTAAATGTGGATTAAGTTTGCCAAGCATGGACATACAAAGAGGACGAGACCATGGTATATCAACATATAACGAAATGAGAAGAGTGTGTGCTTTGCCTAAAGTACATAATTTCTCCGATCTAATAGGAACTATGTCAGAAAATGTGAGCAATGTTTCTAAAATATATTTTACTAAACTATAATTAATTAACGGGAAAAGTAAGAGCATAGAGAAATTATCTGCATGATTCCCAATTGAAATTTCTATAGTATAAATTGACAGTTTGTGTGAATGTATGTACATTATGTATAAACATTTAAACACAAAAATATTTCTTGCAAATAATTTTTAATAAAAAACAGCTCTCCAAACCCCTTTGTCCCTTTGTAATGCAGTGCTTAAAGTGTGCATTTTCCTGAAAATATTTTTTTCATAAAAATTGGGCCTCTAGTTATTTGCAACCCAGAAACAAATGTCACATGACTACCACCCTTAGAGGAAGGAGTGGAGAGGTCAAAATTTTAAAATATGCAAAAATAATCCAATATTTGCTTGAAATAAACATTTTTGGGGGTCAATTACTAAAAAAGTGTTTTCCCTGATGTTGATTGTATATAATTTCAACTGATTCTGCATAGGAGGGTAATATGAATAGGGGTGGCAGTTAATGACATCACATAAAAATAACAGGAAAATAATTTGAGATTCGTTTCAAAACGGATGCTTTTGGAGTCTCTTCTGAACATCAGCAAACTTTATGTTGCATGAGTGGGGTGGGATAAGAAAAAAGTTCTGGGTCCAATATTAAATATCTGCAGCAATTTTAAAGAAAATGTACACAAATTCCTTGCAACACAACATTGTGGGAATAAGACACAACTACCACTCCTAGGTACAAGGGTGTAGTGAGGGGAAATAAAACCATGCATAAACAGCCGATATTTGTATAGAAAAATTATTATTCAGGGTCAATTACTTTGAAGTGTTCTCCTAATGTTCTTGGAGCATAATTTAAACCCAATTCTGCTTGGAAAGGATGTACCCGTAAGGGTGAGATGGGGTGTTTCATAAAAATAATGCATAAATAACTTTGATTAGTGTCTATTCCAGAATTATGGGTTGCACTGAGGTTAATTCTGTTTTTAACATGCAAGTTTAGTTATCCTTCAGTCTCAGAGGGAAAGGGTGGTCCTGTGGGATAGTGAAAGTCAGTAACACAATATCAATTGAGTTTTGTGTTTATTCTGGGTTTATGGAAGCCGCAGAGTTTAGTTCTGACATTCAACATGCAACTTAGTCTGTTGCAGTTATGGATAAGCCTTCTTTCTTGATATTTTCTTCCTGTCCACTTAAAAACCCTTAATAGTGTGTTCCAGTTTACATTATCAAAGACTTTTTCTAAATCTACAATGCAATGAATGTGGGCCTGTTTTTTTCTTATTCTATCTTCTAAAATTAGACACGAAGTCAATATCATTTCTCTGGTCCCTACATACTTCCTAAAATCAAACTGATCTTCTCCTAACTCACATTGTATTTGTCGTTCCATCCACCTATATACTATTTTTGTTAATATTTTGCATGCATGGGATACTAATTTAATTGTCCTGTGCTGTTCACATCTATTAGCCCCAGTCTTCTTCATTATAGGTATAATTATGTTTTCACTCAAATCTGCTGGTATTCTTCCTGTTTCCTGAACAGCCATGATATTCCTTCTTTTCCCAATGATCTTATCAACTCCACTGGAATGTCATCAATTCCTGGCACTTTACAGTTGCTCACATCAAATTTTATAAGTGAATTCAAAGTTGTGAATAAGTGCCCAGGTAACAATGGACACACAGCTAATATTATTATCTATAAATAAAATGTGTTTGTGTGTATGTTAGAGTTAGTATGTACATATGTTCCACAGTATCAGTAAAATTTTGTTCTTAGCAAACAAACCATCATTGTAAGATAGAACTACCGACCCTTGGCACAGGGTTGGAGGCAAAAGTTTTTAAATTTACAAATGTGTTTGCATTGAATAAACATTTTCTTTGATTGAGTTTTTCACAACATTATTGAAGGATATTATATAAGAACAATGCAAAAACAACTGGGATTGGAATCTATTCAGGGGTTATGGTAGTCAATGAGTTTAATTCTGACATTCAACATCAATTTGAAGTAGATGATAGAAAATGATTTTGGTACTTATAATAATTCAATATATAAATAATCTGACATTAGATAATAATAAATAAACAATGCACCCAACTTGTTCACAAACAATTTTATATTCATTGAATACACCTATGATGTTTCACTCATATTTGCTGACTTGATGAGGTAAATTCTAATTGGATACCATGAATCTATGATCAGAAAGTTTTGCAACATGGACTGCGTCCAGTTCGGCCATAATCATCACAAAATTAACCACTCATAGATACATGTTATTCATTTAAAATATACCTAATGAAGACCACAAATATGGACAAAACATTGTAGATGAATTAAATAAATATAAAATGTTTTAATGACAAAATGGCTGCATTAGTTATTTGTCATATAAGAAATTAATTTAATTATTTATAAAGTTATAAATGTCATAGTATCTTGTTTTCAGGCTGTAAAAGTTTTAAGTAAATTTTATGCTCATCCAGATGATATTGATCTTTTTGTGGGTGGTTCCTTGGAGTTAAATTTGCCAAATGCTTTGGTTGGACCTACATTCCACTGTATTTTTGTGAAACAATTTTCACTTACCAGAGATGCAGATCGTTATTTTTACACTAGTTCTGGCTTAACATCTTCATTCACTCCAGGTATGATGAATTATGGCATAAATCATAATGAGAGACAGACAACAGTGTACAAAAATTTGGAGTTACAATCTGCAAATTAAAAGTATCAAATTTTTTGTTTCATAAAACAGCTATTTTTACTATTGCTTACATTCAGTAGTTTTAATTTTCAAACAACAAATTAAATATTGTTTAATAAAATTCCCAAATATTTTAATTAAATTCTTTAACTAATAAAATGCTTTAACAAAGAAACATCAAAATGACTAACAGAATTTTTTTAATTATTCAACATAAAAAATTCTGACATGAGCCATTTTGTTAATCAATTTTTATAATTGTCAGATTAATTTAGATATTTACTGCAATTCTTTTCTATAATTTATTAATCTAACTATTAATTAAATTATGTGTTAAAGTGAGCACTTATGATATATTTTTTTCTAATTTTAAAGGGCTTATTGGAATAGTAATTTTTTATTTCTATAAATGTGACTTTTACAGACCAGTTGAATGAGATTAAAAAGGCTTCAGCAGCTAGACTTATTTGCGACCATGGGAATGTTGACAAAATACAAGAGAATGTTTTTTTGAAATATTCTTCCTCGTAAGGCTTTATTATATTATGTGTTATTTGTGATCCATATAAGTAGATAACTAAATTTTAGGATAGCTCAAATACAAATTTACACATTGAAAATAAAAAAAACTATACAGAATATAGTCATTATGTTTAGCATAACATGCTACTAATATATAATTTTGGGTGTTTTTGCTTTTTTAATAGTCACTTATTCATTTGTCATAATTAGGGCCTGGATTTTAATGACAAGTCATATATTCTTTCTGAACTTTAAGGTGAATTTTACAATGATGTATGCACAAATCCAAGCATTGTAGTTTAGAAAAAAATTGTTTTTATTGTGCATATAAAATTATGTTTACACCTGTTTTAGAAATAGGTCATATTTTTGTCAATTTGAAAATGTACTGGATTATTCTTCTTTAATAATTACAGTATCAGTTTCTTTCAAACTGATTAAACTATACTTGCTTTGTGATAGGGACAGGGTAACTTTCATTCAATCAAAATTTTAATTAACAATAAATGATTACAACTTACTCTTCTGTACAACAGAAATCACATCGTTCCATGTCACATGATTCCATCAGTAAGTTTAGAACCCTGGAGAGAATGGCAGAAGTGAAATTCTTTAGTAAGTGGATAAATCTGATAAACCTACTAGAAATAATTAATTATAAGCTTAATAAAAATACACCAAAAAGTCAGTAAATTGATGTTCTTTCTATTTACCCGTTTCAGATATTGCTGCCTCACATGAAAAAAACTATCCAGTGAATTCTGATTTACTTTGTACATCAGGAATTTCATATGAATGAGTTAGATTTAATATGAACCTCTAAGACAAATGTTATCCCATATTTTGTAATAATATAACAATGGTGACATTGAAATATACTTCAGTCTCCTACATGCTCGTTTATTTTATTGCTATAAAAACATTTTTTTTAAGTTGTGCTACATCACCCCAAGAAACAATTTTTATGAAGATAATTAAATACTATAACAATTAATGTAGACTTCACGACCCGTAATATTCTACAGTTCTAATTTCGTCAACATATCGCGTAATAGGGATACCTAAAAATATAAAATCAAATTTTTGGCATAAATTTCTATTTTTACTTCGTACGTATTCCTCTTTTTATTAATTCGTCAAAAACGTTTAAATTTGGTCGATGAGGCCGCCAGTGTTGCAGCACGCACGGCCTGACGTTTTTTTAAGATCGCAAAACACAGGCGATTCGAAAGGCACGACTCCACTTGGCAAAAGCCAGTTTTACTTCAGTCCAAAATAAGAGACCACACACGACCAAGCCAGGTGAGAGACCAAACTCGCCATCAGAGGCACAACAATGACAAGGTAAACATTGTTTGGAAAACGGCTTTTATTACCAAACTGACGTCTAATAAAATACAAAAGATAATAACTCTTGAAGAACCTCACAATACATTATATGAATTCGCTGACTATGTTTCACAAAATCAAAATGAATTACAAAAATTCTTCTTGTAAAAGTTTTATTATTTCATACGCAACAAAACGTTTCCATATATCTCTAACACGAAATATACCAAGGAAAAGATAATGTGGGACACGTCATTACAAGCTTTAAGGTTCAAGTTGAAAAATGACAGGTTTACTAACTCATTTAAACATGTAAAGTAGTTCAAACATAGTTTTCTGGCTTAAAGTTTACAATAAATAAAAATATGGCCAATAAGTCAGCATCTAATTTTATTACTATTTAATTAATATAAATATGTCGTTTCGTCTCCCTTTCGAGACTTCATCAGGCATACTGATCTAGAAGTCTAATCAAGTAGAATTATATGTATGGAGTAATTTTATATCATAATACTTATAGTATAGAACCTCTTGGTTAATTTTTTATTTGATACAATTATAAATAAGTCTCTGGCGTCACCCGCACCCGTCATACGTGCCCTTAACAACTTCGAGAGTCCGCCTCGCACGCGCCCTCTGAATGCTGACTGAGCTTTTTACACTCTTTCCGGGTCCGGGAGACATTTGGACCGAGGTAGCTCCACACACGAGACAGCCAAGAAACAGAGCGTCGCCTCGACAAGGCCACCGCTCCATCTTAGTTTCACTACAGTAGAGTTTTACTCTTGGTTGTTGTATTGAGTCGGTGACCTAAATACTTATATGATGTCTGAACTATTTGAATTTTCTGCGGATACAGTTTTAAATTGTTGAGACGTGCTGTTTCTAAAACTTGTTGCAATTGTTTATTATGGTCATTATTCGGTAATTTACCTTTCCCCTAAATCACAATGTCATCAAAATATGGACGAACTGACGGTAGATCTGCAAAGACGGTGTCCATGGCTCGCTGAAAATCTTCAAACCATATGGGTAGACCAAGAAGAGAAATCTTCCCCACGGTGCAGCGAAAGTGCAGAGGAATGATGCTTTTGTTGACAGCTTCATCTGTAGTGTAAATAACTCAACATCAGCCATATCAGCGGTACGCTCGTCAAGTGCAGGTACATGATAGTGACGACGAACGATTGCGTCATTCAAGTAGACAGGATCAAGGCATATACGCAACTGACCATTTGGCTTATTAACAATGACAGTCGTTTGGCTCAGTCACTTTACAGATGATCTGTTCTGCTTCCGTTCTGGAAAGCTCGGCTTTGACTTTAGGCTGGGATGCGACGTGTAGGTAACACTCGCGGAACCGCATCCGAATATTGTCTAAGAATTTCTTTAGCTTCAGTTAGAATTTCAGCAATTTGTTTGTCACGGCCAGTTTCTGTAACAGTGTTCACAGATGGAGTTATTCGTTGAATAAACCCAAACTTAAAACATGCAAACTCGGAAAGTGTTGCACGACGATGATTAACGATAATGAACAGAAGTTCATGCATTATGCCGTTGGAGTTACACTTAAGACTTGTTTCTCCCAACACTTGTAGCGGATGATCGGTATAAATCATTAAAGACGTTTTGGATTGATGAGTTTGGTGTCGGAAATCACTTTTGGTAACACATTGACCTCGGTTCCGGTATCCAGCTTGAGTACTTTTGGTATCCCATTAATGTGGAGGGTTTCGAACATAGCAGACTTTGGTGATGCAGTAAATGGCAGGTTGTCAACATAGAGAGACTCGAGGAAAAGAGAGTTTACTGCAGCAATTGGCTCTTCAGACGGAATTAAGTTTGTCTTCCTAGAATTTCGCTTTTTTAAACAAACACTCTCGTAGTGATTTAGCCGTTTGCAGAAGTTACATTGTCGTCCAAATGCTGGGCGGACACGCGGAACTGGAGGAAACATGGAGACAGGAATGCTGCGACCCCACAGCAAACTCGTCTCCTATCATTCGGAACGGCGTGAGAAAAGTACCCATTGCCCGACTTACCTGATGCAGGTTTTCTAGGATTTTCCCTGCATCTCTTTAGGTGAAACACCGGGTAGGATCCTTAAACTATAGCCCGGGGGCCCTAGTTAACCCTTGGCTACCTTGCTCTACATTCCTTATCACCTCTTTTCAGTTTCCTTCCTATGCTATTAAAGGGGAGTTGCCTGTTTCAGGATCACCCTCATGGGCAGGCACGCGGTCCGTGGCGCGATCCACAGTTGTTGCAGTTGAAAGACTTCGTTGAACTCGCTGAATTTGGTGAATGTGTAGGTGTCCTAGCTCCAGTCGTATGTTTCGATGTTTTTTGATCCATCTTTTGTGGTTTTAATCTTGGTTTTGTTTGGTTAAACCGTACAGCGTTTACGTTCTGCATAGCCTCGGTAGACTCCATGTCTCTGGCGAACTGTGCCGTTACGCATTCTTGAATCATCGTTTCAAGCGTGAGATGAGTGTAGGCACGAATAAGACGTTGTATTAGAGCTTCACTACGAATGCCATGTATTATCTGGAGTTTCATATGACGGGTTAGGCCATGTTGCGTGTCAAACTCGCAGGTTTTAGCAATTGTCTGTAGATCTTGCAGCCATTCTTCAAATTTCTCGCCCTAGCATTGCTTGCGGGATGTGAATTTGTATTCAGAGTGTGCAGGTATGTAGCACTGAATTTGTCTAACACATTCTGCAATGTTTGTGCTGTTTCCTGCAGGTTTTTTTGGCTTAACAGGCTACACGAGGGTGATCCTAAAACAGGCAACTCCTCTTTAATAGCATAGGGAGGGAATTGAAACGCCTCTGCTCTGTGAACGTTGAATATCCAGCAGATTCTTTTTAGAAAGCATATTCTTCCATATAAGCTTCCCAATCTTCTGATAGGTCTTGTTTAAAGGACCCGGCTGCCTTAAAAATGATGACGGCGATTGAACGGTTACGTCATCCAACATCGTTAATGCTAAACACTAAATAGAAGCGAATGATTCTACTTGATTACTTCTAACACCATGTTGTCGTTATCATAGTGAAGTATAAATTATGACCGAGGCACCAAATAAACACACATCTTCCATGTTAAAACAACACACTACTAGTACTGCTATCTTTAATACTGACGGAGCACTACATTCAACAATAGACTAAGGCTAGGTTTTCACGGGCAGTGATGACTGCCAGAAAACGAGGGGCAGTGATGTCAGTGGCGTGTCAACATACGTCAGTGCTGCACTGACAACTGCAAATCCATCGCTGACACGAGAGCACTGCCTCACTTTTCTTGGAGCGTGTCAACAGTATGTCAGTCATGACTGACGTTCCCCCTCCACCGACCTAGACGCTGCCCACATAGGAGGCCAGTTAGTGGCAGTTACGGTTGTCAATTATCGATTGTGAACGGTGCAGCAGGGCTGACTATCGATTGCGCGATGGTAAACAGTTTGTATTTTCAATACGCGTGCAGTTTGTTATTGTGTGCGATTGGAGTAAGTGAATCTTTGTTGTGAACAGCGGGTAGAATTTTGGTTCAGATAGCATTTAGGATAGCGTTCGTTTGTTGCACCTATGAGCCTATAAATTTTTAGGTTAACTTTCCAAACATAATTATTGTCCACCCTCCAACGACACATACTTTAACTGGAAAAAAAATTAAGCAACAGAATGATGTATAGCTATAAACATACTGCTATCACACGTAATGAAAAATAATTCATTTCGTTTTGTTCAGTAATTGACATATTTAAGGGGAATAAAACAAGTATTAGAAACGGAGCTAATTAAACACTGAAAATCAGCTTCAAAGTACATGTGCTGTTTTTATTATTGCTTTATTTCTGTAGTAGTAACATAAAACAATATTACTAAACAACTGTTTTCATTTGTATGTATCTATAGTACAGCAGCGTAATACTGAGTTTAACTTTTTTGTGAGAATTTCTGGAACCCTTCCTCGTTACGTCTATTCTATCACAAATACAAAGTGATTAGTTCCTGATTATGGACATTATGCGAGCGCGAAAATACGATGGGGAAAATATTCAACTTGATATAAACAATATCGACACTATGCAACATCAACAATCCAACCGGTCATAGTTGCCAAAAAATAGCAGAGAAGTATAAACATGCATCAGAGTTCTCTGTCCGTTCTGTAGTGAGGGCAGCACTTGCACAGAATTGTCAGTGAAGAAGTGGGCAGTTATCTGCCCAATGTGTAAACGGTAGGGAGTGCACAGCCAACCCAACTTCGACGAACATCACTGCCCGTGTAAACCTAGCTTAAGAATGTACACAACAGAAATGATATTCAACTTTTTCAAACTTACAATCTTTATCTTTCAATAGTTCTTGCTCACGAATGCTGAGATTGCAATTACTGGGAGTGTGAATGACTTGTAATAAGATTATGCAACCTGCCTGGGAACATGAAAGTTAATTTAAATAAAATGAATTATGGATATAATTTCTGATAAATTTACACAATATTGACAAAAAACTGGATTTATTTCACCTTAATGAATTCTGGTGCAGAGTTCAACGAGGAACCTCGTTCGAGCTGGACCTGGGTGTTTGGTTTTCTTCGCCAAGGGGCGATCCACGGACTCCGGTTGTGCGCGATCGTCGAATTCCCCTGTTGAAATCTCGAAGTCCGGTTAATCTCCTGGAGTAACGACAAGCTCGAAATGAATGTGACGGTTAAGACCGCGAAGTGAATCTGAGTCAGCGGGCAAATGCTTGGTGGGTCCAGGGATAGTTGCACTCGGCTGTCCGATCACCGCTCGTGGAAAATTTCGAAGTCCAGAAAATTGCGAGTAACCGACGGCGCAGTTCGGTGTTGCGAGGTTCTTGCTAGACACGACCAGCTAACTCAAAGTCTGGTGAAGAAGTCTTATTGAGTCGCAGAGCAGACTACAGCCCTCGGGGTGGGGGTTGCTGTTGGAAGAGGTGTCGATAACTCGACTTTAAAAAGCACAATTTCCTAAGGAAAAGGGAAAAAATACAGATAAACTGTTATACCAGACAAATAGAAAATATTTTTCTGCACAAGAAGGTTAAATGAGATGTTCGAAGAATATTAATAATTTTGTAAAAAATGTGAATTGGAAGTGACATCACGGAATTAAGGCGTAGCTTTAGATAAAAATTTCTTCTAGAACCTTCTCGAAAAACTTCTGTCGGAAGTTGCTACAGTGACAAACCTGATTAAAAGATGCATTATAGCAGGTGTGTTTTTCCTATTCATGAGGGATATGATATTGATAAACGGAGCACCAGTTTATCGCGTCATATTAATGACAATTAAAATAAATAAAACAATGAATAAAGGAATAAATATTTAAGATAAAGAGCGTGATAAACGTTAACTCAGTTACCTCTGTTTGGGGAAATTACTCCACGGTGGCTGTAAGTAAGTCATAGATTAGAAGAAAGATAGATTTAGTTTTATTGTTGTTTCCATTAGTCCTCGATTGAGGAAATTGGATACGTCATAGAGTACAAATAGAAAATAATCTTAAGAACAAAATAAGGTACATAATTGATTACAAATAATCTTAAAATAAATTAATAAAATAAAGAGTATATAGTCTAGTGTCATTAAAAATACTACACGCACACAAGAGAGCACAAACGCACACCGAGAAACACAAATGCACACAATGGAGTTTTCACTACTTAGAGCTGCGCGACCAGGAAACTGTCCTTCCGTAGTAGCTCCAGGCAATACATGAAACAAACAAAAGAGCAGAAAAAACTGTACAGAATGCTTAAATCTATGTGGTGTGCTATTTTATAAAGCAACACATTCAAAACTTTTGCAGGAAGCTTAATTTTAAATCTTAGAGATTCTATAGCACATAATTGAATGAAAATACCATTTTGACGTACTTTTTGTTAACGTGTTGCATTAGTGTTATTAGAGAATTACAAACCGAACCTAGTTTCCCAGCAAGCAGATCTATATGGTCATTCCACTTTAATTTATCATCAATCCGAAGGCCCAGGAAAGGCGCATTGACTGAAATTGTCTATCAGCATTAAACTGAACTAGCTTAGTCTTATCTAAGTTGAGTGATAGTTTATCCACGTTAAACCAGACATTTAAACCGTCCAGAGTTCTCTCTACTTTCTTAATCAGATTATCGAAGTTTTTATCGGCAATAACTATATTTTTTGTCATCCGCATAGAGAATCGATTTTAGAGGGTGTACGAATCCTCGATGGTCATTTATGTATGGAATAAAAAGTAAAGGCCCAAGAATTAATCATTGAGGAACACTACATGTTATAAATTCCCAATCGGATAAGTGAAGTTGGCCGTCTTTAGTTTCAGATACTACTGTTTACTGTTTGTAAGATACAATCTTAGTAGAAGTGACGTATTTCCCCGAATTCGATAATACTCCATCTCTTTTAGTAATATTTGATGAACTACCGTGTCGAAAACTCTAGGGAGACCAGCAAATATGCCGGCTACGTTCTGTCCTTCATCCAATGCATTCTGGATATTTTGAATGAATGCGTACATTGCGCTTATATTATATTTATTCAAGAAATTAAATGATCTAATATGTATTATTTTTTCACATATTTTAGAAAAAATATGAAGGAGAGAAATGTGCCTATAATTTGATATTTCGGATGGTGATCCTTTCTTAAACAGGGGAATTACTTTGGCGATTTTTAAAAGCGAATGCTCGTCGTTCCACATGTGGTTCGTTCAATGTGTGGTGTTCGTGGGTTACACCATCAAAAATATTGTTGTACAATCAAACAAATAATAATAATAATAATGTATTTATTATTAATAATAAATATAACTCAAATTAAATTATAGTGGAAAACATATAAATTTACGATATCAATTTAATCATTAGCTCAGTCGGTAAAAGCAAAAATAATACTCTACGCAGCTTCTTAAATGGCTGCTCCCGGGAACGCGCGTGACGAACGATATAGTTGAAAATTAACTTCGCGAATCAGACGAGAATGGTTTGTGTGAAAAAAACCGAGGTAAATTGCCGTTACCGGATGTTAACGCCTGATGACGTCTTTCTTCGTTTTTGTTCGTATGCCGGTTGTTCCTTTCCTGGGTCACGTCTTCTTCATATTAAGATTCTCTAGCGCCTCTCCTTCAGATCAAATGTTGTCTTTTTATTTTCTGTACTCCCACCAAATGAATCTCCTTTCTTAAATGTGCAGAAACTAAATTTTATACATGTCGCCTTGTTCTGCCACTGCTTCGTCTCTCCCTAGCGTCTCTCTCCGGCAGCCTCTCTGCAACAACTGTCTCCTGCAGCCTCCCTGCACCAACTGTTATCTAATCTCGTCCAGGCCATCAACAATGTCGCAGCCAACAATGTTGCAGACGGTGACGTTTTCCCGCCTACTCGGCCCCACCAAGCCATTGTCGTCTTCCGTCCTGTATACGTAAATAACAAAACTAAATTATTTTTGCTTTACCCGACTGTAAGGGTCATGAATCACCCCAAATGATATATTCAAGTTTCTATAAAAAAAATATATTATATTCCATTTGTTTACAAAAACTATCTATTATTTCAATGGATCAACCAGTTAAAAACGATACAGGAATCAGATCGGGGATTATTTATGACGAAACACTTGCTTACAACAATGGCAACAGCGTGACAATTCCGTGACCTTGGTACCATAATTTCGTGGCTGTGGCTATAGAAGGTTAAAGTGAAATTAAACTCACCAATTCTAAGAACTGACAATTAAATGTTCCAAATTCAAAAATCAGACAAACGCCGTATCGGATTTCTAAATAATAATATGTAGCAATTTCAATTCATGGTGCATTTACCTATCGATATTATGCTTAATGAAGTGGAATATCTTTTCAAACATTACAATCAATTGTTTCTTCTCTGTTTTTTTTTCTTTCAAAAATTAAACAACAAATTTTTCTTCTAATACCATTCCGAACGTTCATTTGATCTGATCAATTATGTGAAGAAATTAAATAAATTCTGTTGACATATAAGGCACGAAATTTTTAAAGAGAAAAAAGTATGGGGTCGCCTATCCAGGTCAATGGAGAGTTTAATATTTGCGAAGTTACGGATCCTACCGCGATCGTTAACGAGAATTAGTCCTAAAGTTGTGACCACGAAAACAAGTCAGGTATGTTTAGTATGTTTTGTTCACAAATTTCAGCTTGTTATTTTATTCCTTTTGGAAAATGAATATCTGAAGTGCCGGCACCTCTGATGCAGGAAGAATTTGGGTGAAAGCAGCTGTTGAGCTGCACGGTTACGTTCTTTTTATACAATAAATAAAACTACTAACAATCACGTTAATGGCAAATTAAAATCATCTGATCCATAATAATAAAGTACAAACAGGTTACTACCCTTGAGAGAGGTGGGAAATTATGTGTAAATAAGGGTGTATCATAATTAATGGCGCAAACGAATATAGTTGAAAATACACTATAGTAGATGTAAAAAAGGCTTTATGCTGCGACGTCCCACGTGTCAGAGGCGGCGACACGGGAAAAGTAATTAAATTAATAAAGTATAATTATATAATACGACGTTTCTATCACTATCGACGGCTCTCTTTGGGTCCGGATAAAATTGAATATTCTTCTGATTAATAAGTGTTGTCATAACATGTGACAAGGATTTTTTTGGGGGGGGGGGGGAACAGGCGCACTGCCTATAATTGTTGCCGCTGTATATTTGACGAGGGGAGAGAATATTTTGTAAAAAAATTCAACATTTGTACAATCACTTATTTCTAAACTTTGAACATAGCGGAGATTTCGATCTCTACTCAGATGATATTAATGGATTCTTTGGACTAAAACCTCATACTGAGTTCCGTCATGCGTCAGTTATATAATTTAGCCTTATATTTTAATCCAGATAATCGATTAATATTATCTTACTAGAGATTGGAAGCTCCTTTCTGTTCGAAATTTAGAAATAAATAGTTATGACCGTACAATGGTTGATTTTTTTTTTACAAAAATATCACATTTGAGTACGCGTTTGTGTCACACATTGATATCGATTTGTTGATCGATAAAATGCAAAAACGGAGTGCTATATGCAACATGGAAATAGTGGACCACAGGAACAGAGATTTGAGGGAAATTTCTTGAGAGTAAATGATCGAAAATATTTTGATATTAACTCAAAACACAAAAAAAGAAGCTTTTAAGTAAACACGGAAATAGATGAAGTAAACAGGTTCATTGCATGTCAAATCACCGAAAAACAACCTCGATCCTTCCTAAATATTATGAAGTTTTGTAAGGAAGTAAACCCAGACCCCAACTGAAACTTCAAAATATGAGAGCTCATTTTTCACTGGTTCATCTTCAATGGTCTGACACCTTGTTAACGCGCCCGCGCCGCTGAAAGATCCAACTTTAATCAGTTCTAGCGGCCAGATAAGTGTGTAATTTGGCTTATCGATACAAACTCTAGCCCAGAATGTAGTGGTATGATTAATATAGTAGTGCAGTGGGCCGTTGTGATATCTGTTAAAGCCAAAGTCACCACAAAATTTTGGCGCGGCAAAAGTTAACGTCATTTTGGAGGGCAATTACTCAGCAGTAAATAATATATACGTAACAATAATTTGTAAATGTAAATAATAACGCCTAGTTAACAAAATTCGTTTCTCAATATGGGCAGTGTTTCTAAAATACAATGAGATAACCTATAATTTTAAATATGTCTGTTCGTTTCTGCCGTTTTACCGACGAAAGAGAATCCAAAGACATCTAATCTCTTCTAGTTCCATGTCTGAAATGAAGTAAAATCTTATTAATACTGAAAATCCGACAGGCAACAACGGCTCAAGCCGCTTCCCATGTGTACCAGGCCTTTCAGACGCAAGGCACGCCATTCAGACAATGCAGACCGATTATTGGCGACAATGGGATCGTTCGCACGGCGCGATTTGGTTCTTTCTTGATACAATTGTACCAGAGTTTGACTTAGATATGAACGATTGTCGAAACCAAGGGTACGGTAATGATGCGAACATGGTAGGATTATACAAAGGTGTCCAAACCAGAATTCTAAACCAATATCTTCGGGCATACTTCAATTCATGTTGCTGACACAGCTTGAATTTGGCGATAACAGATGCAGCCAAAAATCCATTAAATCAGTTTCTTTACTTGAATTTCTCCAAAGACTATTTGTTTCATTCTTTGGATCAACAAAGCGCTATGAATGACATCGCTGAAAAATATTTTCGAAACCCGCTTGAAGAGAGAATTTAGAACCTTGCTTTCACTTTCACTTCTCTTCAGTTCGTGATGCCCTTCTGGATCTTCACGAAGAAACAAATGAGCCAGTTGCAGCATCAGAGGCCTTGTCGCTGATTCAGAGCATGGAGCAATTTGAGTTAATACTTACAATGGTGAGGTAGTATGATATATTATTTCAAGTCAAAATTGTATGAAAATATTTATTAAAGGCATCGGAATTACTGGAAAATTGGTCGAAATTTGTAAAACAACTACTCTAATCACTGCTAAGTAAATAGCATCTCAGGCAGATACTGAACCAATTTTTAAGCCAGTCCGATCTTGAAGAAAGAAACGATAACTTGAGTACGAAGTCGAAGATGAGACACCACATGGTTCCCAAGAATTACTTAAAATAAACGATTTTTATCCTATGATTGATACGACAGAGAAGGTTTTGATCACTCGGTTTAGACAACCATCAAAATTCAATTATGCATGGACTTGTTTTTACAATCCAAAAATATTTTCTGAAAAGTCTATATTGGAACAGTCCTGTGCTGATTTACAAATCAGTTTAACCGATGAGGAATAATGTGACGTTATTAACAGACCTTCAATCAGTAGAGCCATTAAAAGTTTTTCGAATGATATTTTCCGGCATGTGTGGACAGCGCTTCGTGCCTTAGTAACTGTCGCTAAAGGATAACGGAGTTTCAGTAAATTTAAACTTATAATAACTTGCCTACGTCGGGAAAGACTGCCTTATCTTGGAATTTTGTCCTTAGAAAATGATATTGTCCGATTCAATAAAAAATTTAAAAATTAGAAAGGTGACCATCAAGGTTTTCTTTATAAAATTAGCTGTCTTTTTATAAATAAAAGTTGTCACACAAATTAATAACTTTTTACTTCTTATTTTTATAATTTTTCACTTCAGATTTACCGGTCTTTTACTGTTTATGGGTGATAAAATTACATTCTCTTTCCTCAGAATGTAAACAGGGGTAAGCAACTGCATAGAAAGAATGCTATAATTTCGTATTTGGAGAGGCGCCACTTTGAGACCTCGCACCACATAAAAATTTTGCTAGGGTCGCCACTGACAGAAGTTTATCAATCATATCCTAAATTAACGAAAAGTATGGAATCCGGAGAATGCTTCTCACTGCCGCTGACGCTTTCAACGTTCTGGTTCGCCGGCGGGCGCTTGGCGCAGGTGTAGACAAGTTCTGACTCGCTTTCTTTGTGTCTGCCTCCACTTGAAAACACCAAGATATTTCCTTAAGCTTGCAGCGCTGGCAACCAGCGTTCTACGTGTCCTTAGAAGTGGGGCAGCACGCCGCGGGTACTCTTCTAAATCGAAACATTAATCCACATTCTTAAAATATTATTAGTATAAAGTTTCTTAAAATTACTAAACAAATAATTATTCGTTAATTTATTCATGTGTTGTAGTACATGAGCACATATGAACAAGCAGCCATTGGCTTAATATTTTAAAATCAAATGAAAAAATACAAAAGACTTCCAAATTTTTCATTACAAATTTCAGTGAAGAAATGAGATAAAGGATTATCCATCAGGCTGCACATGTGATTTTAATTTCTTGTTTAATAAATGGAAGCCTCACTCAAAATTAGATGCCTCATTCTCTCTCTAATTTCAAGGTTCTCACATGCCAAGGCACGTTCATCTATTTTAGAAGCTGTATGTGCTGGGGTAGAAGACCTGATCGCATTGAATCAGTAGGCCAACCGCCTCCTAAAAATGGTGGTGATATGGAGAAGGGCATACTGGGAATCTTATTGTTTACTTCAGAAGGTGAAGAAATAGGAAAAGAATGGAGAATCAGAATGAAAAAACTTTACTGCTCGAGAATCCACACAATGACAATTAACTATCTACACAATAGTAGTTACAAAGATATTCTTAAAATAGTATACATAATTAAACAATAATATAATTACAATTAAGTTGAAATACATAACAATTGCTCTTCCCTTAAAATGGTCATACATATTCTGACGAGTATGCAGTGATATGCTTAGTATGGATGGACCTTCTTGGAGAAGTATGAAGATTTGTTTCTGTACAATTATCAGAAGACATTCTCATTTCCTTCTCTCCCAAGAAATGTGGAATATGTGTCATACTGTTTGAATCACTTGAATCTATTACCACCTGAGAATTATCTACACCCTTTCCAGTAGGTAGAGTCCAAGCCAATCTAACATTTGATTCAGTCTGCATGCCTTTTTCACATTACACCATTGCCAACTTCCACTAGATAGGTTACAGGAGAACACACTTTTACAATCTTTCCCTCTACCTATTTGGCACTGTTAACATAATCATGAGCAAACACAAATTGACCTTCTTCAAAGACTCTCTTTGGCACATGATTTCACTCTAATGGCACAAATTTTGGGTTTAGTAGATGTAATCTTGTGTGAATATCACGTCCAAATAAGGCCTTAGCAGGAGATACTCCACTACTAGGATGGGGAGTTGAACGATGTGAAAATAAAAATGTATTAACTGCTAACTCTATGGTACTACCTGACGAAACTGATTTTTTTTACTGAACTCTTGAAGGTATTTATAAAATTTTCAACTGCACCATTTGTTGCTGGATGGTATGCAGGAGATCTTGAATGTCTAATAACATCACCAGCTAATAATTCTTGAAACTCAGCAGAAACAAATTCAGTACCATTGTGTGTATGTAAATGCAAAGGCAGACCATGATGAGAAAATCATTCATTTAGAATTTTGATTGTTGTTGTAGAGGTAGTACAATTCATTATAGCTACTCCAGGATCTTCAGTTTTATCATCAATAAGAATTAGGAAATTTTTATTGCAGAATGGACTAGCAAAATCAACATGCAATCTTCCCCATGGTTCAGATGGAACAGGCCAGCAAAACGTTGAATCTTTAGGGGGGTTAACTGCTGCTAATTGACAAGAGGAACAACCCTTTACTAATGACTCATTATCTTTATCAATATCAGGCCACCAAACTGCTGATCTAGCAACTGATTTCATTCTTACCATTCCCCTGTGTCCTAAATGCAAATCTAAAAGAACTGCATGATTACTCTATCATCATAGAAAATTGTATTGTGGAATTCAGAAAGATAGTGTCTAACTTTAAAGTATAGTTCTAGCTCTTTAGATATAAACAAAATTTTCCAATCTCTCTTAATTGCGGTACCTAGTCTTTGAAATAAAGAATCATCCTAAGAAATTGCTCACAAAGAATCTCGTGATACAGATAAGGAATTAATTTGCATCATCAACTTCATTGAAGTCTTCATTTAAAGTTTCAGGTGAAGGATTGCGGGATAGGGAATCTCCATAAATATTACGAGAACCCTCAAAATAATGAATTTCATAGTCATATAGAGCTAATTTTAACAACAATTGAAATAATAATCTCCGTTGTTAAAATTTAACTACCAAAAGCACTCATTGTTACTACATCATTTCGGTCATAACCATCAGGGGCAGGATTTTGTACATATGTGACACTAAATTCTTCAGATGTACATTCAATCATCTTTTGGGCTGAGGGTGTCAAGGAGTTAATATGATGAATTGCTAAATTTGTAAGTTTTGAACCATGTTTTTTATATATAAATTAAAAAATTGTAACATAGAACCCATATTTAATTTCTTGTAATATTATGTTTGTAGTGCGCTTGAGGAAGTCTCAAAATGGAGACGAAACGTCACTTTTGAATAAATGGTAATAAATTTGTATGACTTTTTGGCCATGTTTTTATTTATCCGATCAAAAAATGTTAGAATATTGCAGAAGTTAGAAGCTGTTTAGCCTCAAAAAATTATTGTGAACCTCTTTCCACACGAAGAGATTATTAGCTCGCAAGGGATCTAGCTTAGCTTAGATATTAGGCAAAAATTTAGAATAGTAATTTATCTTACAAAGAAAACTTTTTCAAGCAGTCCTATTGATTGGTTCCTTCACTCTCAGAATAGCATCTATCTTACTATCTTGAGGAGTAATACCTTCCTTAGAAATATTAAATCCAAGAAATGGAATTGATTGCATTAACAATTTGCATTTTTTATTTAATGTTAGGTTATTGTGCTCTAGAGTTGTTAAAACTTGATACAGCCTTTGAAGATGTTGAAGTCTATTTAACCCTGTCACTGCCAAATCATCAAAGAATGGCTGACCCATCCGTCTGTGCCACGTCTGCTTCTCTACCGCCGTCATGTTGGAATCATCTTAATGTAAAGCATCCCTGTCAATGTATTTGTTCGGCTCAGTTCTAATGACGTACATCTTCTCCACGTCTTCTGATGTCGCTACTACTACGTCTTTTTTGTTCACTATTGATGCACCGTTTTGGTCGAATATGACCGAGTTCCCATTTTTCACTAGGCTTCGCACTGATAACAAGTTCATTCTTAATCTCGGTACGTATAGTACATCTCTAATTGTAGTGTTGTACACTTTTTGTTCCACTCGGGTTATGACTTCTACATCACCTATGGCTGTTGCGTCGATTTCTCTCGCCTCTTCTGCCAATACCACTGTTCCATTGTAAGGCCTTGTATTCGTCATATTTTGATAATGCGGTGACATGTGAATACTACATCCGGAATCGATGTTTTCGCTATCTGGGTCCTCTGATACTGCATTAGCCACGTCCGTTAATTTAATTGTTACGTGGAAGTTTTGATTGTCACCCCTCTCTGTTACTACGCTCGCTGGGTGTTGATTCCTCTCTCGATTGTTGCTTGCTCCACCTCCATGACCTTGACCTCTTCCTCGACCTCTCCAAGATTGCCCTCTAGCGGTTGAATTATTTTCATTTTGTCTTGTATTTCCTCCTTTCTTCCTATGCCAGCAATCTTTTCCAAGATGACCGACTTTGTTGCAATTGTAACAAGTTCTAGTTTCTTTTATTGTATGGTTTCTTGCCTGGTAAACCGCATCGCTCTTGTTTTGTGTAGTTTTGTTTCCCATTCTTGCCTCCTCTTCTTTCAAGGCTTGTTTGATGTCGTCCATTGTTGCCGACCTCTGTATTCGGAGCGTCGCAGCTATTGTTTCAAATTTTTCATTTATACCTCGCACTACGTGGAATACCAGTTCTCGTTCGCTAATTGATTGTCCATAAGTAGCACATTTCGCTTCCATTGTTCGGGCTCTTGTAATGTAATTTTCAACTGTCTCTTTCTCTCCCATCTTAATTTGTCTCAGTTCCATCATAGCGTCTATTAATTTATCATGCGCGTTACCTTCGAAATTTTCTTTCAGCTTCATCCATAATTTTCTAGCACTAGTCCATCCAATAAACGGTCCAGCTTGTTCGGGCTTCTTGTCACAATTTCCGAAAACGCTTCATCATTTTTGTATTCCCATTCTTCTTTTTCTGCTTCGTCTTCATTTCTCCATACTGGCTCAGGTTTTTCGATTATTGTTTTGTAAAGTTTCTTTTTTCTCAAAATGGCACCCATTTTTAACGACCACGTTAGGTAATTGTCCCCGCGCAAAACCTCGATTCTTTGTGTTGACAGCTCCATTTTATTATCACTCGCGTTTTTGTAAAATTTCACTTCCCTTGTTTGTAATTGTCCGTATAGTCGAACCAGTCTCTGCTACCAATTGTTGGGGATTCGAAGGTAACTTAATTTTAATCACATGGCTACACACAACCGCACTGTCCAACTTCACTCGAACGACTGATTAGCTTTATAGATTTCCCACTAGATGGTGCTTTCCACTCTACACTTAGAAACTGCAGCATAGAATTATGAATATTTGGTCCCTTACAAATAAAGTTAACACTTGGATTAATAGTTTGAGCAGATTTTAGACCTATTAAACCAGCTTCTTTAGAGGCAGACTCGAGCATTTGATCTTCCTCAAAAACATTTGAAAGTAAGCTGTTTGTAATTATTTAATGAAAATAATATTTTTCTTATATATAGCATAAATACTCCTGATACAAATTGATCTCAAAGTCTCTCATCTAATGAATGTCCAAATACACATTGCTTGGCCATTTGATATACTGCCTTCGAAAAAACTTGAACAGTCTCGCTTCCCATTTGAATTCACCACGTGAAGTTGAAGCACTCTGCTGGAATGGATGGGGTTGGTCAAAAGTATTTTGACAGAATCTTACAATTATTTACTTGAAGGAGAATCTGCACCGAGAAGATAATGTATCATATACTACACATGGAAGTCGCATAAACATATTATATAATTGCAATTAAGTTGAAATACATAACAAATATACAGAAAACTCATCTCCCATCATTCCGAAATGAGTGATAGTACCCAAAAGCCTGATACAAGTTATAGATTTTTTACATGAAACACCCGGTAGGAGGGTCCTTAAACTATAGCCCAGGGCTGTAGTTAACCTTCTATACCCCCTTTTAATGGTGAGTTACATGTTTCAGGATCTGCCTCCTGTAGACTGTTACCCAGAGAAAGTGTACACTGGTTCATTTATTAAGTTTTAACTAGAGAAATTATTTTGATTCTAAATATGACTAAACATATTATTCATAGTGAAGTCAACAAGTTCATCCACTTTTACAAGCTCCGTTGATTATTTGTTGGCAAGGGTGGCTCATGATGATCACAAAAACTGAAGTTAATACAAAAGGATAACACTCAAAATTTGGAATATAATGGAAGAATGCAGTCCACTGCCAGTAAGTCAAGTCCTTCAATGAGCTGCAGATCCAAAGAGAAAACAAAAATAGTGGCATCTCGTGAGAATGTTAAGTTTTATCCTACATCACCCCACTAAAAATAATTTTCACAAGAATAGCTATGTAAAATACTAATAATACCACAACAGTGATAGTGTTTCCATACTCCATCATAGATGGCTCGACCTGTAATATATTATAGCATACATACTACATTCTGTCTGCCTTCATTTTAACAGTGAAAGTGGAATAAATTAAGTTGACATTATTCTAACAAGAATGTATTTGTCCATTGTACATATTTTAAATAAAGTTAATTTTTTGGAACAAGCCACTCATATTGGTTGCTTTGCACAACTGAGAGAAAATGCACTGCAAGGCGGGCAGCTTAAAGTATTTTAAATCAAAACAGAATTTCACATTGTTAAAACAATATTATTAGCAATGTTCTAAAAATTAAGAACAAAAATTATTCCTAAATTTATTCATCTGCTGAGCACATAAGCACCAGCTGCCACTGTGAGTAGATAATTCTCTTGCAATAATTAGTTCAAATTTTCCTTTACTATAGATTATCTTAGCAACATAATTTTATCTTCAGGGTAAGATATTTTGATTAAAGGGTTGCAATAAAGAATATATGAGTGCCCAGTAACTTGTTTTTGTTTCCTTATTATGTTTCAGGATGTGCTAATGCTCATATTTTTCAGAGGCTTGACATTTTGTAAGTATTTTGTGCACTGGTTGGCAGTAATTTTTTAATTGTATCAATTTCATACTTCTACAATTTATAGAAAATAATTAATTATCAGCATTTAATAGATATTCTTGATTAATCAACTGGGTGAAGTCAGCGTTTGAACACAATGTTTCAATAAGATATATCGCTGTAACATTCAAATGCTAACTTCAACCGGTGATTAAACAAGAATATTTAATTAAGTCATTACACTGGGAAAGCATATGTTATTTAATTATCAGCATGTTAAAAGTAATAACTTAAATTTTCTAAAACTAGCAGTGAGTAAATTTATTCTAATTTTAGAATAATAGCTTTTAAGCTATTACTTAGAATACTATTCTGCCAAATGGATGGCTATGTTAATATTTGACTTTCATTTCAGACAAAATCCTCACATTTATTTGCTGGTTTTATAAAGTTTTTAGTTATTAAAGAGATACTAGGATAAAGTAAAATAAATTATAAATAAGGCTGAATTAATTTTTTTTATTCAAACACTTATCAAATATCTTAAAATCGTGGACCAGTTACACTGTACACAAAAATTGATAATACACACAATTCATTAGCTTCATTGTTAATGATTTGTCCAAGCTTTTCAAATTCAATAACTCATGGTAACATGAGATGGGATAAAAGTGATTCATGAAATTTTCATGCTATAGCAATTTTAGAGTTGCAAACAAACTCAGCATGCATTAGCTAAATATTATTTCAAAATTTTTATTTCATAATAAATAATCAACATTTGAGGGTGTTGTCTTTTAAAAATATGACTTCACAGTTGAATGCTGACATAAATTCAGCATAACTTATTGGAACTGAAGAGGTCATTAACATTTTCATGTATTGTTAAAAATTCTAGTTAGTGGTTTATTTTCTGTCACTAACTGAAAATGTTAAATTCATTAAAACATAATTGTGAACGCAAAAGCAAGGGCCTCTATATCTAGTTGGCTGTAGTTTTTTTAGTACTAACTCATAATACATTCATTCAACACAAGAGATAAAATAAAGATACCTAAGAACACCTCAAGTCTGAGACAGTTTCATAAAAAAATTGGCACCTTGGTACAACACTCAATTGAATAAATCGGGTACTAATAAACTTTTATTATTAATGTTTTATAAATTGTATTTAAGAAATATAACGAGCAAAAGGCTAAAACACTGACACAATGCCATACCTGAAACTTTACTTCTCCAGGGGATCTATGCAAAATGGTTATATTCTATGCATCTTGCCCATTTTAGGTCCACACATAAGCTCTGCAAAGTTCATGATAAATCATTTTGTTCAAACTTCAACTTACCTGTTTACTGTCTGCAGATTTTTAAATCATCAGCATCCTCTTGTATGGAAATTTGCAGAAAGAAACTTCCAGTCTACATCTGTAAGATGTATGTAGCTATATTCTTCAAAATTAATGTTTGGAAACATTGTTTATTACATTAAACTTTTATGGTGTAGTCATGTAATAATTACTGTCATTATCCCTTTTTTTGTAGGGGATGAAGAGAAAATTCTGAACTGTCCAAGCTTTCCAGATACAATAACTCATGGTAAAGTGAGATGGGATAAAGGTGATTCATGAAATGTTTATGCTATAGCAATTTTATGGTTGCAAACTGAAATTTGGCATACATTAGCTAAATCTTATTTCAAAATTTTTATTTCATAAAGAAACTTGTTTGATATATTTGGTTGATTCTTATTTTTCTTATTTTACCTAGAATGGCTCTTTTTCTTGTGCTGCATACATAATAATACTGACTATCAATTTCTGTTGTGACATATGCCATCTCAGTTTGTGAGAGTGGCAATGAGTAAGAAAGAGTAGGTGGGAGGGAAGGGAAAGGCAGTACAGAGACATTGACAGTTATGTATAATTTCAATATGATGTATACAATTAAATATAATCAGATGATCTCTTATATATAAGGGGTGTAGAGACAAAGCTTAACTAAAACAACTTTCAATATTTAAAATATGTGCTTTACAGCTGTTGGTGATCCTGTCAATGAAGATGAGATTGTCTGTGAGATTGAAACAGAAAAGGTTTGTACCACACAAATTACTTCCTATGTTTTAATGTTCTTAGTTATTGTTCATGTATTTTAGTATTTTGGTAACAAGTATCATGAGAATATTGTTTTTTTTCTCCACTTCAAGTGGAAATTTATAGTAATTAATATTAAAAGTACAATTAATTTTTTAACAAATTCTGATAGTATATTTCACTATAACCCAATATCAATATTCTTTGTTGATTCTCTTTACTTATTTTTGAATTCAATGGAAGTTTTAAGTGTCCTGTGGTAGATCCAAAGAAGTATAATAATTAATTAATCCAACTGAAAATCATTTCAGTCTGTTTTATTTTATATCTGACATTTTGGGTTCATTTTTAATTCATATTAATGGAATAAAGATTTATTTAATAAAGATTTGAATAAAGATTTATTTAATAATATTCTTAATAAAGATTTATTTAATAATAATTAGTATTACATAATTGGAATGAACATTGCATTTCTATTGTTCAATAAAGGGAGGGGGGAGTCAAAATAATTAAAACAATTAATAAGAACAGAATATAGAGATGGAAAGGTGGTGGCTGATCTGAAGTGTAAAACTGGAAAAGACCAAGACGAGTATAGAGTTATCTTGAATTTTTGGAGGCAACTGCTCCCTTTGTCAAAAGTTAAGGAAGAGAATTCCGAGTAATGTCCAGCCATCAATTGAGCAGTCAAATATGCCACACAGCTAGCTTTTTCTGGTAAACAATATACTACCCAGGCAATCATCTTTCTTTCTCAATGAAGATCAGGGTAGAGGCAAAGAATTGATGGAGGTTGGGGAGATGCACACACACATCATCATTTTAACACACACACATTCATTTTCTTCTTTGGCTATGCAGCTCATTTGGGAGTGATACGTGGTCAGCATATCAATTCTCCAGCAGTATTAATCCCAGTCTTTGTGACCTTGATGTCACAAACATCCAAGCCCATGCCAGGATTTGAACCTGGAACCTATGCAGCTATGCTAGTTACTAGACCACAGGAGGTCAGCAACCACATATTAACACATACATATTAAAATGGGTTCTTGCAACTATAGGGGGTCAATTGGTGGAAGGGGATGTTATCTTAAGGATGTTGAGTCCAGGGATTTGTCTTCCCTGCAAGATATGTTTGAAGAGAGTTTCCATAGATGGAGTTCAGCTTCTGAAGAATCTGGAGATGACAAAACAAGTAGGCAATTAGTTTGGATTAATGACTAAACCCTGTGGATATCTTTTGTCTCAAGTGGTTCATAGAAGACATCTTCATTCTATGGACCCACAGACCAGATGCCCTCACAGACTTCCTCAATGACCTCAACACTAAATTCCCTGTCAAGTTCACTTGGAACTATTCCCCCACTAACATCACCTTCCTCAATGTGGACATACAGATAAATTCAGGCCTCATTACCACCTCTGTCCACATAAAACCAACTAACACCCTATTATATATATAAACATATCCACTTTCATTGATTTTTGTATCACATCATGATTTAACCTTAATTTACTTTCTGTTGTGTAACATTTTATTCTACAGGATTTAATTGAAGATATCCTTCACAGAAAACAATGAGAAGTAGTAGTTAACTGTGTTTACAGCTCTAAGTTTATTGCAAAAGACATTATTAACATTACTATTCTTTTCTAATTTGCACCTGAGTCATAAGAAAATTATAGTTTTAAGTATTTTTTCTTAGTTGATGACCAATATAAAGTTTAATGTAAGTCTATTCTTTGCTATAAGCTATGTAGAATACAATTCTTTATTTATTAGAAAGGAAAAATTTAAATAATAAATTAATTAAAATTTAATTTATAAAATGAACACTAACAATTTGAGTCAAAAAAGTTTTCTTGAGTTAGAACTAAAACAATTTTAAATAGTGCAATTGATTTTTATACTAACAATTTCATTTTTTTCTTTATTTCATTAACTACAGATATCTATTCCAGTGCCATCTTCTGTGTCTGGTATCATGAAAGAAAGATTTGTATCAGAGGGAGGTACAGTTAAAGCTGGTGATAAAATGTTTAAGATTGCAATCACTTCTAGTAAATAAAAATTCCTAACTTTTAATGTCAGTCATTTGTATCATATGTTGTTTTGAGTTTTCCTTTCCTTAGTATTGCTAAAAGTGTGGAAAGTAGGTTTGTCTAAATTTAAAAACCTACCACCTGCTTTTACAAAAGGAAAAATAGTTGGTATCTCATTTTTAAATAAGCATTCATTAAGTGTTGTATAATTTCTATAGAGTTACACTTGAAAGTTTGCAGTATATAAACTACAATTTACTCAGAGAGTATTGTTTACTATGCCTAATAAAGAAATAGTACTTCCATCATTGGACAATTGCTATGGCCCTTGTACCTTTACAAATAGGGTATATTTGAGACTGAAGCTGAGTTAATTTGAGCACAATATGAAATTCCTCTGCAGCAAGCATAATAAATTTAATTCAAAAGTGGCGTCACATTGACTATTGAAATTATTAAATGATAATTAGTAAAATTTAAACTGTTATATAAAAATGTTTCATATAAATTAAATGTTTCAAAATTTACATAGTTATTTTCTTAATAATCTCCAAGTGACTACTTCCTAAAATCTAACTTTTTATCATGAACAATTTGTGATTACACTTAATTTTGGGAATTTTCCATTTTTAAATATAAAAAGATGTTGCATAGGGAAGAGGGCTATAAAAGCCAGGAAACCTAATGTGACAAAGGTTTTCAAAAGCATGTTTTATTATATTTTTTGTTATTTCCTTTCCTTTTCCTCCTTGGCTCTACAGCCCATTGAGGGACTGGGCCTACCGAGTCAACTGCGGACTGCCATCTTGCATGACACATTCAGAATTTGGACTGACACGTGGTCAGTGTATCGATCCTCCAACAATCTTAATCTCGGTCTTCGGACTATGACAACATGAACATCCAAGCCCATGCCAGGATTCGAACCAGGGACATCTGGGTTGTGAAACAGCAACACTAGCCACTACAGCACACGAGGTCGGCATTTTTTATTATTTAAAATACTTTAATCTGCAGTACAAATGTTCCCTTTCCAAAACATTTTCTGTGGCACATTTGTAGATCTTACTGTATATAAGGCTTATTAGCTTGAGACAGAGTCTTACTATAAACATTTTAGTCCACAAATATGAAGAGTTTTAGAAGCTTATTGTAGGGAAATTATTCCACCCTCAACAACAATATCTTGAGCAGAAGCTTCAAAGATATGTAAATATGATTGTAATAGAAATTATATTGCGCCTTCTAATGCCACCTCCCACTAGACTTCACTTAAGTGACGTAATACCTTGAGTGAATTGACCAAAAAAAATGATTGCCTACAACACATTTTAATTCAAAATAAGTTTTTTTTTTGTATTAGACCTTCTCTGCTTTACTTTATAAACAGAGTAGTAAATAGCAATCTGTGGGCATAATATGCAATTCAGTTTATGTAGCAGCAAGATGTTATACTTCCAAAGGTTCCCATTTTCATAAGGTATCAGAAGAGCAATATAAAAAAACTCTGACCACCTCCTGTGGTGTAGTGGTTAGCATTGTTGCCGGCACATCACAAAGGTCCCGAGCATGGATGTTGTGTGTATGTTTTCACACTGTGAAAGCTACAGATCCCAAGTTTCCCTTACTGTAGTCGCCAATAACCGAAGTAGTTGATGCAACTTTAAGTAAAGAAATAAAAAAAACTCCACACATTTGAATGCTGTCAGATTTTTTTCAATACTCTTCTTTATCAACTCAGCCGTGGAAAGATTCTAATGAATCAGTAGCTCTTGTCAATTCACAAAATATTTTCTAAACCTTGCATTTCAAAATGGCCGACCATTGAGAATCTTCCATGCCATATGGGAACAACTTTGTGACTTTCGTAAGTAAATTATAATACTTGAGACACTAAATGAAAGGCATAAAATGTACATTAAAATATTAATATAAAAGGTTTTATGTGATTTGTGAATATATTTAAGTTACAATAGCTACTCCCTCTGGTATTAACTTCTTATACAAAGGGTAGTGTTTGTGGATGGATAATACAATGAACTTGTTAGAAGTCAATGAATTAGGAAAAATAGCTCGATAAACAAAATATTAGAGAGAAAAGAATTAATGTCTGTGAATAAATATATATGAAGAATTAACGATTCATATAACTGACTTAAACATTAAAATTTGAATTTTTTTTTAACATAAACTAGATGTTCAACCATCCACTGTGGTCATTGTTTTCTGTATCTTTAAACACCTTATTTAAATCTGATATTTTTAAATTTGTTGAAAGGTCTACATTCCTTATCCAACCTACTAATCAAAATCAAGTCCATCAGCATTGTATTGTTCTCTAAAATCCAAGTTTCAACATGTAAGCTTTCTTATGTAAAAATCAATAGAAACATTTCCAGTACTAGAAATTTCCTTAAAGATAATCCTGGTATTTTATTCACTTCAGCTGATAAAGGTGCTGTCACTGTTGCCGTTAATCATGATTCTCATTTTCAAAAACCAATGATTTACTCAATACATATTCCATCTGTTTTGCTAAATTTTATAATTCAGTTATTGAAAAGTTGAATAATTTACTAAAAAAGGTGGAAACTTAAAAATCTTAACTCTGACTCTAGATTAAAATCACTTTATATTACTTCTGCCAATATTTCTAGAGCTTACCCCTTCCAAAAATCAACATTCTATTCAGCATCACTCTCTTTGCTATTTACAGTCTTTTATATAATTTTTCTTCTTTTCTGTTAAGAATTTTTTTCTCATGCTATAATGATGAACCTCACATTTCTATTAAAAATTCTATTGAATTCAACTGGACAATCTCCAATTTATACAGTCCATCTGATCACATTTGATTATTCCTGGATAATGTTTATGTATTTACAAGAATTCTGTTTAATCTCATCCCCCATACACATGGAGGAAATCCTTGAGGATTTATCCCGTAAGTGTGTGGGGAAGCCTTGAGGCCGGTAGGACTGTATAGTTTTCGGAACCATAATTGAAAAACAATTCCGACTTTCCTCAAGGCCAGAACTAAGCATTGTTTAGGCAGTATGTGTGCCATGTACTCTTGCATTAGAACGTCAAGGTTTCTGTTCAATATGGAAAAAATGCCTAGGGAATATTTAGTCGAATTTATTAAACTTTATGAAGTCAATGAATTAGGAAAAATAGCTCGATAAACAAAATATTAGAGAGAAAAGAATTAATGTCTGTGAATAAAGATACCATCATTAAGTGAAAAGAGAAGTTGGTTAAACAAAACTCTTAGATAAAATGAAAGACTAAATCTGAAACGGCTCAAAATATGACGTTATTAAGAAAATTAATAATTTGAGAAGTGCTTTCTGAAGATGAATTACAAAAATGAAAGAGTTGAAATCAGGAGCATCTGCTAACACTGTTTCACGCCAAAGTTGTTGTGCTTTTGGAAATACTCAAAGATATCCTTCAATATTTCGTGCATGTGTGTGTACAAGGGTTCAAGTGAGGAAATCCTCAAAGATATCCATAAGTATTTCCTGCATATGAGGGCTCAGTAGAGAAAATCCTTGAAGATACCTTTGAGGATTTCCTCCACATATATGCAAGCAACAGTTCAAACTCTAGATGGTCTTCCATAAAAAATTTTACTTCTATTGATCAGTCTAAGATTGAAACTGGAGTGAATTTAATCCTTCATTCTACCTTCCTTAAATTTTATATGTTTTATCACCAAATTTCCAGTCTCCACATGGGTTCTTTATTATCTCAGTTTTTCGCTGAAATTGTCATACGAGACTTAGAAAATTCGTATCTTGAAAAACTTAGCTTCAGGTATGTGGACTACTTTTTTTGTATAATTCCTTCTAATAACATGGATGATTTTAATGTGTTTAATAATTATTGTTCTAATTTTAAATTTACTTTTGGATTTTTTTTAAGTTTCTGTTGGCTGTTTTAAAAATAAATTATATTTCATTTTGTACTTATGCCGGCAAAGTGCCAAACTTTTTATCTAATCATCGAATAAATCAGAAAATTGCTATGGTTTTTATGTTGTTGACAAGGCTTTGCTTTTGCACAATTTTTATTATCATTCAAAGAATCTTAAATATGTATTAAAAATTTTGTCTTCCAACTATTATCCTGTAGATTTCATATTTAAAATGTTATTTAAGAAGTACAATATTTCAGTAATCTAGAAATCGGTCTATTCTTTATTAGAAAACAAAGATTTACTTAGTTCCTTTGACTTTATATAATTTCTTGCAATAATGGGTCACTTTGCTACATTTGCCAGACTAAGAGATCTCTGTCAATTAGAATTAAGGAACATAAAGTCAATTTAAAATTTCACAATTAATAAACATTGTTTGGAATAAAATCACTCTTTTCAAACATAATTTTTCTCACATAGTTTAAAGAAATAAAAATATGGCCACATAAGTCAACAAATAAATTTAATTAGTATTTAATTAATATGAATACAATGTTTCATCCAACTTTATGGACTTCTTCAGGTAAATTTTTAAATAGATGTACTACTTACATGATGCGAAATTAGGTGTCACAGACAATCTCCCGCGATGGTAAAGACCAAAATTCAGATGAAACATTGTATTCATATTAACTGAATACCAATTAAATTTATTCTCAGATTTCTTTGGGCATAATTTTATTTATGTATTATTAAAATCACTCTTTTAATTTTGATAATGCTGTTGTTTTAGATAAGGAATTAATTTCAAGAAAAGATTAATTTATGAAATGTTGTATATTAAGAGCAATAAATTTACTGTTAATTCAAACAAGATACTCCAATACTTGTTAATTTTATCTTTTGGCTATTCTCAGATTAAACAGTTGTAATTATACTTAATTAGTCTTTTAATTTAGAATGATAGGAATTCAACAGTCATAGAATATTGAAGATTGTATACAAAAAATACAGCTTGGCAAGGTTTATAAATTACTTCTGGACAAAGGTCATTTTCTTTCTCATTCTGTGTAATAATTGTATAAATCTATGCATGTTTGTGTCCTACATCTCTCCATACACATCACAGCTGACTGAATTCATAATCTCTCTTGAATTTCCCCTCAATGTTATTCATCTTTCCCCTCGACTAAGGAGTTACTGTATTTATGGGGGCACACTCCAAAAGATCAGAATTTATAATACAAGAGCAATAAATATATAAAATATATGTACTCAATTAAAATTTATTATAGATAAATACATTATTTGAGAGCTTATTAGGTTATTGGATAAGTAAATCAAAAATTAAGTGATCCGATAATATATCTTTTCAAAAAAGGTGAAAAGTAAAATTGTTATAACTATCATTAAAATAAATTATTTGGGACTACACAAATGAATGTTATAATGAAACTCTGCCAAAGTTAATGAATTTATAGTAATATTTGAATATAAAACCTTTGGTCTGTCAAAATGGACAGGATATATGACAAAATGGAGACTTATTAAAAGGGTGCTTAAAACAAGCTCAATATATGTTGTGACTTTATTTTAACTTTCTTTCACACACAGACATATTGAAACCCACAACAATGGGCATATTAGTAGCTTCAATATTGTTCTTTAAAATGAAAGGAAAAATAAAACTTGCTCTGACTATTTTATTTTAATTTTAATACATATCAATAATGCTTGTTAATTGTACACCAATATTTTGTACAGCTATTTACAATATATGTTTTTAATTAAATACATTCAACTTGTAGAGAAAGTAAAGAATACATCTAAATTACAACACCAGATAAAGGAGGATATTAAATTAAAAAATTTAGAGAACTCCAATTATAATAAAAAGAGAGACTTAAAAAACAGAACCACAATCTAATTTAAAATCTTAATCTCATAGTTTCTCAGGAAAACAAAACTTAACGAAACAAAATTATAGTGGTTATGATTTCATACTTTTATATATACAATGAGGAATGCTTCCAGCTTATCTTATAACACTCATATTTATTAAATCAATAAAATACTTTGCTATGTGCATACAGCATTATGCCCTTACCTACTTTCATTATTAAAGTTTTAAATTATGGAATTGATGCTTTCTAGTCAGGTACAAGTTAATGAGGCCAGTTTCCTTCAATATGTTGAACATACAAACATTTATAGTTTTAAGGCATTCAAAGGCTGTTTACTTTCATTAGTATACATCCTGAAACAACCTATGATGGTTATTAACTCTATACATTGAAATTTTAATTTATTTCTCAATTCTTGGCAAAATATTTAATCAAAAACTTTAGCATCTCTGAAGATAATAAAAATTATTGTGAAGCTCTCCATTGGTGACAAAGTCTTAACTTTATTCTGGTCTGAATTGCAGATTCAACATTTTAGAGCCTTTATAAATTCTCATAGTTAAAAACTGCTACAATTTTTTTTAAAAAAAATCAATTATAAATATATATGTACATATATATTTAAATCAAAACTGGTTTCCAATTATTTACAAAATGACAACAGTAAATATGAAATGAAATACAGTTATACTACATACATGTACAATTATTTACAAATATAATTTCTTCAAGCAAGCCTTAATATAATTAACTAGTCCATAATATTTAGTTGGAAAGGCAATTTTTCTTTATATAAAAGCTACAACAGACTATATGAAATGGATGGATGTTGTTCCCCAGTAAATAATTAGTAGTCATAGTTTGAGCTCAGAATATGTGAGTATTGGATGGACTGCAACTTAACAAGTTTTACATTTAGCACCTTTGAGTTAATTCACATTACATAAATCAATAATCTGACAATTAAGTATAAATTGGCTGTATTGTTTATTTAATTCAGATTACATACATATGTTTGAATGTGACTTTTTATCAAATATTTTCAAGGAAGTGTATATGTACTCTTGTCTTCTACGGTGTACAGAACACAAATATAGAACAATCATTTTCAATAACAATACAGTAAACATTAAGTAATGAAGTGACCTGAAAAAAATCTGTGTGTATAAAGTGCTCAAGTTTATAATTTTACATGATTTTTTGTTTAGTTAAATTATATATAAGAACTACAATTTGATTCAGCTAATGAAAAAACCCAAACATCTTAGCATCAAAAATATATCATAATTAATAAAACATTTAACAAAAGCAATACAAAATTTATTTAAAAAATAATGTTTGATACTAGCTAATTAATCATTAAAACAACAAGGAACTGGATTTGTCAAGTTTTATAAAATGTTTTAGCTTTCCATATTAGTTTTCAAAGAAATTATAAATAAAAAGACATTTTGAAAAATAATATTAGGGGTATTATAAAGTATTGAGGGAAATATTTTCTCCTGAGACACATGTACTCTTTTTAACATTTCAATACTTTAAAAATCTTACTTTGTTGTACCCAGAGTCAATGCATTTACACATGGTGCAACACAAAAAAGGACTTCTGTTAAACTTTATGACATGATTATCTACAAAACTGTGAATAAACAAATATGCTTGTCTAAATGTTTTTACTAAAGACATTTAGATCACATCTTATTATTTGTACCATAAATGCTATAATTAGTTTATTGACATTTCCAATATTACATGTTAAAGTAGTAACTCATTTTATGCATCCACCCAATACTACAAACTTTACACACTACCTAATTCGATGAAGCAGCCCAACTTGTGGCTATTTTATTATGATAAAAATAACACTTAAAGGAAAACTGTAGGCTCTGTCCTAAAGTTCATACTTTCCTACTTCTCTACAATGACTTCAAATGAGGGCAACTTATGCACACACATAATGCTTTATACAAAGTTACAAATAATTACAATATTGGTACACAATTATCAAGCATTTAATTGTACACATTTACTTTTGATCCATTTATCAAAAATGGAATAGTATCTGTACACAATGAAAGGAATCTCCTGGTTTGACAACTACTTAAAATGAAAAAAAATTTTTGTTACACTTACTCCCTGAGTACCGCACAAAGTATTCGGTAGTGAGGTAGATTCTCCACTAAGCCAGGGGCTTATGGGGATAGCACCCAACTTTTCCCCAAGTAAAAAAATTGCAAGTGTGATGACATATGAACCTTACAAATGAGACAAAACTGACTCTTGCAGAAATGTTATGTATTTTAATTAATTGCACCATTACGATTTACTATTGAAATTATTCACATAATTGGAGGCAAAGTTGGGTGTTCAACATCAGTGGATGGCAGGATGAAATCAAGTAAGGAATGCCAACACAAGCAGGAAAAGCACTTCAACTAATCAGCATAGATAACTTAATCCCTGCAGCAACAAATAAAAAGAATGCAAATAAATATAATCAACAGCAGTGAGTTATCCTTTAAAATCATACCATATATATATATATATATATATATATATATATATATATATATATATATATATATAATTTCGAAACATGTGGTTGTTGCAGAGATAAAGTTTAATTTGTATAAATAGGTGCATGCTGTTTAAGCAGACATCCAATTTCTTGCTAATAAAAATATTCTCTCTTATATACAATGAAGGCAGCTATGCTCTGCATTGCCATTCCAAACACTTATTCACTAAATAAACTAGAAATACATGTTGGTAATGTGAGAAGTAGACTCAACTAGTTGTTGCCTAAAAGGACAGATGAGAACATATTGCTTACGAGAGAACTTCTAAGAATATGAACACTTACATGTTTATGTTTACTCCTGATTAATCAATCATCAAAATACAAACTAAAACCATCAAAACACTCTACTTAAACACAGGTAAGATTTATTACTGAAATCAGTTGGCATCAAGAATGTGTCAGGAAATTGTTACAGTAAATATTAGATCCTTAGGAACATGTACCTATTCAGGAAGTATAATAGTAAATATCCTGCTGACAGTCTGTATACGGTTTTACTGATAATGGCATTAAACAAAAGTATTATTACTATAAAGATTCCTGAGCTCATCGTGTCTGACGATTAATATTACTAATTGTACTTTTAACATAAACCAGTATTTGGGACAGCTGCAAAAGAAAACATATTAATAAAATTATAGGTTTCCATGATATAGCCTGAGACAGTTATGATCATATAGATAAATGTGAAAATACTATGTAACTATAATGGAATGTAAAGTATGGAATCCTGAATGCTCTAGAACTGAGTGTTAAGGCATTAAGAATTAACATTATACTTAGTAATACTATAATTGCCATGTGTGAAAACTTCTTAAGAACAGCCCTCTGTTTTGTACAACACAACAAATCGTTATAGGTAGCAATAATTCAACTATTTTTTTTAAATGTATGCTCAATTTATATTTTAAATGAAAGTAGTTCCTTAATTGAGACTATTAATCTGATAAATTAATTTGGTTGTTATAAAAAATACTATCAGTAATTAGGCTAAATGAATTGCACACACATTTGCACTACAATTTTGATTACAATTTATGTTTGTACTGAATGACCTGAGAAATAAATTTAGTTTTTTATTCTTATGGTGTTACTTGCAACCTTCCTTAATGAGCTACGCCAAAAATCTTGGATGTGTCAGAATTGGCTATTCATTGAGCAAACTTTTTATATCATGTTACGTCAGACCTTATCAAATTGAAGGTCTATTTCATATTTAGAGTAAGAAGTATTCATGTATTATAACCGGAATACTTAAATGATCATATTAGTTTAGGGAGAACAGCATATTAGAAATGCCGTAATATTTATTGAATAAAATCACATTTCTTATAAAACTGTATCTTTTTGTAATCTGTATAGAGGGTGAAACTACTGTTCTGTGAGTAATGTACTTCACATGATATGATAGCCAAATCATATTGTGAACAAAACATATGCACACAATAAAATGTTGCAACAGAAGATAATAAAAGCAAAACCACCCAAGTTTTAATTGATGATAAAAAGTTGCTTAATATATAAAAAAAATGGTCTATTAAAAATATAAAAACTAAGACTCTGAAATTTCAATCACTATAAAGCTTAAATATAGATTGTTATTTAAGACAGTTTGTTTTAAACTATTATTTTAAGACAATCAAGAAGCAGGTTTAACTACATATAATTTTGACAACTCTAAAAAACGAATATGAAAAACTGACAAAGTAATGTAATATTATTTTGTTATAGGTATTGCAATTTGAGAAAAGATAATTAATTCCACTACTCAAAGTATAAAAACATTGCTGCCAGTTATTAATCAAAGAAATTCATTTAAGTAAATTGTATGGAATACATTCTTCACATTTAAAGTCACAGGTAGTAAGAGAGTGATTTGTAGACATAGTAGATATAAAAGGAGGATCAAGAAGTGTAGAATGAGATACATTTCTCAATTTCTTTCCCGGAGTTTCAAATGAGATTTTGATACACACAAGAAACTGCAAACAGCTTTCACAATCAAAAATAGCAAAGTTATCTTTAAAAAAGACTTCATTTTTCTTACATTCTAATAGTGAACTTGAATTTGCATGTAGCACCTTCAGAGATTCTTTGTATCAATGTCTTTTAATTTTCAAAACATAAAACTCAAATTTTATGTGTAAGGAACATCATTTATATTCAAATTAAGACCTCCATAGTCATGAAAAATAAATCTAAAAATTGTATCTGGCAAAAAATGAAATTTAGACATGTTAAGTGCCAATTATTAATGCAAAACTATAGGGAAATAATGAACTGAATTTAATAAATATAATTATTGTGATGATTTATAGATTGTTCATGTTAAGAGGGATACTTTTATCTTATGGACTAAATAATAAAGTCATTATGTAATAGAAATACCTTCCATGAAGTGTCACTTTTCACATTACCAACAATAGTTTTATCACAAGATATGCAACCGGTTTCTTCATCTTAACATAGTAACAAAAAATGTAAAAATACTATTAAATATAAACTCACTCAACAACAATTCATCAAAATAAAGTTTAAAAAACTGAACGGACAATAGTTTTATGCACAATTCTCTGTGATATATAATTACTATTATACATGGTTTAATAATGTTAACATGGAACAGGTATTGGAGGTATAACAAAAAAGTCTTATTACCAGGAGGTTTAAGATAATTTTAGTAGGAGCAAAGTAGGGGGCAGATGGCGGTAACATGCATGCAAATGTTTTTGGAAATTCAGAATAACTAAATGCAAGTCACCGTATGAGTAAGTTTTTATCACGAACTGCAAATGTTATTAATAAAAATGTTAAAGAAAAATTACAGGTTCTACTCAAGTATCTTATTAAAATGATAATTTTTGCAAATATTGCCCTCTTGATAAATCAAGCACCTACTAATGAGAATAGCAAGAGATTTTAAAACAATATCCCAATAAGGAAATCTCAAACAAAATATTATTTTCCCAATTAAAATGTGATAATAATTTTTTAATCAATCTTCAGTTTTAATTATTGACTTATTTTGGATATTATAGCAAATAAAATAATGAGGTTCAGGATTTCAATAAAGTAAAGAGAGAACATTGTAGTGGTGTGTATATTCAACTGCTAAGTTGCAGGAAAAATATTTCTAAATAGACTTTAGTCAAATTATTCTTATATTCATTAAAATATAATGGGTAAAGAATGAGCTATATGGTTGATTTAATGTGTACTGATAAGAATACATTCAGAAAAAAAAATTATGAAAAAACACACTTTGAAATTTTAAACACAATACTGAGAATATCCTTATAGAAAAATTTAATGGCACCGTTTGCAATTATAGCTGACTAAAAAATGTGGCCAATGATTGTATAGAAAATGTAAGAAATTTCAAATAACTTCAATGTATAAATTAAAACACAAATTACCCTTTACTAAGGAAGATATATCTTGAATTTATAACAATTACTTTTTCCTATTTCTCTGTTTGTGACAGTACAGTTATATAATATCAGAATTCCTAATCTGAAAATGACGAATAAAAATTTTAAAGAAAAATTTGTAGCAATTAATCTGCAAAGCACATATGCAGTCCATGAAATACACATTCAAATAATGTACTGTGATGCAGTTCTTTGAATAGTTTGCAAGTATGTCAAATATGCAAGCTATACAAATATAAATGTGTGTTTACAATTATTTAGCACACTTTGCCATGTCTTTTTGAAGTATATTAGAAATAATTGTGTATATACTTAAACCTAGAAAGAGTTGAACACAAGACACACATTTTAGAAGTCATTCTCTGTTGACAGTAGTAAGTTTCATAACATGTGCAGTAGAAGTTAAGAACATTTTAAGGGGAAACTGCATCTAATAACTCATGAGGATAACAAGTATGCATTATATCTTAAAATTGTGGTAACTGTTGCAATGTAAATGTGCATAAGAAGTTAATTAACTTATCAATTATTTTGCCCCACTGCCGTATCTTTACTCCTACTAAGAAAGAAATGGAATAAAAGTCACCAATTTTGACAAAAGTGAACAGTTTTGTTACAAACTACATTATAAAAAATTAATTAGGAAGGTAAGCACTATTATAAGATGAAAGGGAAAGGAAAAGGACATACTATGGGACATTCCTGCTTATATTCTACCTTCTGTGTTTTGTTATACATGTTTACAAGACTCGTTATTTTCAGGTACAGCATTTTCTCATTTTCATTGAAAAAGAAACAAATTTAAAAAAAGGTAGCAAGTTATTATGCATACCTTTAATTTAAATTAGTTTGTGTGTTATGTTATTACTTGAAAGTAAAAATGTTAAACAAAAAGTTACGCTATTGTAGAGTCACAGATTTTGTAATAAAATTTTTACTTTCAAGTTGAAAATTATAAAAACAAATATCAATCAGTTTGAACATGTTTACATTTAAAATTCTTATATTAAATTAACCTCAAAAATAAAGTAAAGAGTATTTCTGGTCTTTAAGCTATTTCAAGACACCAAAATACTTATAAACTAATAAACTAGACACAAAAGAACAATAATTGCTTTTAATGAATAGCTATGTGAATTACCAGTCATCTATGTTTGTTATTCCACAGTAAATTATTATAATTATTAACTTTACTAAACAGGAGTTAATTTCACATAGCTGCACTGGGTTTCTTTTGAAAAAATCCTGTGTGACTTAACAACATTAAAAACAAAAAAATAATTATAAATATCTACTTAAAACTATGATCAATGTACATGTCAATTTCTAAAAATCACATTTGTTTAGTATTTCACAAGCAACAATTGTTCACGATATACAAAAAATGGGAAGTAAAAACAAACAAACATCGAAGTATACCCGCATCCATCCGAAACAAATTTTCGCCTTCCATTAATGGGGTGGGAGAGATGATTTACCCGTAGTGCTGTTACTTGCACAATCAGTATTTTGAGCTGAAGAGAGTGCCTGGTTACTCACATCTAGCACTGTCTGCTTAGTAGAATCAAGGCACCTGCTGACAAATCTACTTTCATCCATAACTGAGCTGTCTTCTTCATTTCTGAAAAATAACACATTTTATTCTGGTGGCTCAAAAGTATTAACTTTAGTTTCTATCACATATGTAGACACCAGCTCCTCAAATTCAACCACACGGTATTTACACTCCACACTGCACAGTAGTCTGGTACATGGACTAGGGTGTTCCTCTATGGAATTAGAGTGCTAGCGTCTTCAAACATCGGAACAACTTCCTCATGTCCCAAATGGCCACACTGAACTCTTAACACACACACACACACAAGGACAGGAAATGGAGATAGAAAGTTGGTGGCTTACCTGAAGTGCAAAAAGTTTCAGATGCAACAGCCACTTCGACAGAAGATAAGGAAGAGAAAGAAGAGAACAATGGTTAGCCATCACTCAGAATGCTTTTTCTTATTACTTGACAAAGGAAGTGTTGGTCTCCATATATTCTAAAAACATTCAGTACCTACAATGCTGTCTGTCAGTTTCATACTTTATACTCTCTCTTTTTCTTGTCCTTACAGTATAAACTATTGACCCCACCAGGTCACCAACTTTCTCTCTCAACGAGGGTCTGGGAAGTGGCAAGGAATTGATGGTATGTATCTCCCCAACCCCCATCTTGATACACGCTCATTCAAACACATCCATCCTCAAAGTTGGCTTTGTCTGGACTGTAGGACATGGTGAAATGAAAGTTCCCATAGATGGAGTTCAGCTTCTGATGAGGGGGGTCAGTGTGAAGCACTGGTTGAAGTTGTTGTAACTATGGGCATGGTTGGCTATGGGGAATTGTGTTTTGTGGAGTTTTACAGTGGTTGGCAATCCATTCGTGGAGGGATTGCTTTATCTGGCCAATGTAGAAGGCTTGGCAGAATGTGCAGCTTATTTTTTAGATGGTGTGGGAGGACAGACAGGTTATGCTTCCTCTAATTTTGTATGTAGTGCAGTTCATGGGATTCTGGAAGGTCATGGTGGGTGGGAGTATCAGGCAACATTGCATCTGTTTCTACGACATGGTCTGCAGCTAATTGTGGGTGGGGGGTTTTCTTATCTTGTTGACACTCTGTGCTGCATAAAACTTTTGTATGTGACATAGCAGGGAGAATGTGTCTGAGCCCAATGCAGAAGTTATTGAGTTGTGGACAGATAGTGCTCAAATAATTTATAATAAATAATAACATGTTGTGGTAAGAGTAAAATGAAAGGGACAGAGGGAGAGGGGGAGAGAGTAGGAATTTTGATTGTAGATCACATTTTTGTGATAACAGCATTGTTATATCAGATACAGTTTCAGGGGAAAGTTGTTCGAAACTGGGGACCGACCTTGGAAACGTTGGCAGATACCCACTTTAATATAACAGAATTCCCCTGAACGTTGGGCACACAGCTAGTACCAAATATATTTCTGTAGTAACGGTAAAACATGGATTAATAAAAATGTTATTTTAGCCTGAAATAAAAATGATCAAGGAACATAAATTTGATAATTATTTATTTGAAGAAACTATTATAATATGTACTATTTTTAAAAAATTTTAAATTTACTTACGTATTTCTAATTGCTGGATCGTCCAACAGAGGCACTTGCTGATCTGAAGCAAGCTCTTCTAGTGTTATTGACTGTTCAGTTTCACCACACTTAAACTAGAAACAGAAAATACAACTTCATAGGAGAGACCAGGAATTGTACTATGAAGCAAATAAAAGTAAAGTGACAATGTCAAAATAATAACTTCATCTGGATAGAGTCTAAGCCTCCTTATTCAGGACAAACACTTTCAAAAAGAGTGCTGACGCTCAAGTAAATTTGACTTATTACATACAGATTCTCAGGTAGGCAAAACCTACTGTTCATTAAAAGTAATTCAACCAGGTTTAGCATACCTGAGAAGCTGTATATAATTATTCCTGCTTGTAACAAGTGCTATATATTTAAGGTACTTTTCTTCACTTTAAGGAACCCTGGAATTATGAAAATTGTGATTTTAAAGAACTTTTTTTATTATGTATTTTCACTCACCCCTTTTTAAGAAATAAGTGAACATTGCAGTTTTATTTAATCCTCGCCCAAACCAAGCACAGAGGTTTCAATGTTCGTAATGAATGTGCGATTGCTCAAGTTATTTCAAATATTGGTGTGTTCTGTTATTGATATATTTTAATAGGTGTTTGAGGATACCTGGGAAATTAAAGACTGGGAAAACTTCAGAGTTTCGAATTCTCAATAGTACAGCTAATTGTGACCTAGTTACTTGGAGCAACCTCTAAATCAATTATATAGAAAATGTAAGTCAGATGCCACAATGACCCATTTATAACTTTGTATTTGCTCTAAGATTAAGCAACAGAAGAAACATAACAATAAAATTACATATTATTGAGGTATACTGGCAATTTTAGTGATAAAAATAGGTATATATATAATGAGGAAAGGAAAGGAAAGAGAGAGAGAAAGTAGGTGACTTACCTGAGATTCATAGATGGTAGCCACCGTGCGAGGTTCGGAGTTCTTTAAATGTTTGGAGGCACTGCCCCCTTCATCGGAAAGTTAGGAAGACATTTCCAGTGATTGGCATTATAAAGCAGAGTGTTTTTCACAAATGTGTTGAAATGAAATTAAGTTTTTATTAGCACTTGGAGCATTGAACTTTTAATTTACAAGTCTGAAGTGAAGCATATAAGATTTAGATGATAATTTGAAACTGCCTTAGTTAAGAATGGTAAAAGAAGTTTCCTGCAAGATTCAGCTCAACAAGCAAATGTTGATTTTGATGCCTCAAACTGCCATACGTCGCAACAACTCTAATGTTATCAATCAACACAGCAAATGAACAGAATATGATTAGTAAATTGTATGTGAGCCTGGCTTAGGATTATGGGAATGGAGGGATGTTGAATCAGTCCTTGGGTGTCGACTCAGATTAGCTCATTGGTAAAGTGCCCGCATGGACAACAGAAGGTGTGGGGTTCAAGTCTCTGGTCCAGTCGACATTTTTCCATTCTTGTCTTTCATCTAAATTAGTTATACGCTCCTACTTGAGGTTCAAGTGAAGCATTTCAACTTCCTCAGACATAACATTTGTCACTTTTGTCCAAAAATGAGATTGGAAAACATGTATTTTGAAGCTTACAGAATCCTTTCCTACATGGTTTGTATTCTTAACTTGTGAGATATTTTATAAAGATGTGCAGTATAAAGAAACAATAGTACATGGCACATTTTGCAGCTTTTTGTAAATATTTTCCTAATTCTATAACACATTAAAAACAATATCAGGGGGAGTCATAAAATACATTTAGATGTATTACGGAACCTATAAGTACATAACAAAGAGTGCTGTCATTATTAAATTCCCTTTTGCTTAGGGAATGAACAGATATGTGCAGCCAAAAATTGTTAACTAAGAAAATATTTTGTTATATATTTTTATCTTACCTGTGGATTTTCTGTAATATGAACACTATTCCTTTCACTATAATGCGATGCATGTCCATTAGGTATACGGCCATTGCTCAATAAAGACAGCTTCATCCCATTAGAATGGCCATTTGGATATCCACCCTGAAATAGGTATAAAAGTCCAAGAACTCTACATACGATTAAAGCTGATAGGTTAAGGATTAATACTTTTCAATTTGCTTTTAAGTAAGGTCAATGTATGACAGCACACCCGCATTAAAACTGTATGTTAAGTGCAAATAGAATTTGTGTCCATAAACAATATTAACTACCACTTTTAACAAGTCTAATATTTTATACTACCTTAAAACTTGTAAATGTAATAAAGTCTGGATAAAACATTCTCATTGTCCAAGTATAATATTTTTAAAAAAACTTAAAATTTACTCAACCACCATTTTTTTTAAAAAATCAACAGTAAAAACTATTAATCAAAAATTTAAACAAATCAAAAGGTTGATGAAGTGAGCCCATAGAATAATTCCACAAGAAAGTTCCCCTTTTATTTTTTTGTATTGTTTTAAACATGAAAGAGAGACATAAACTGCAGTTGGCTTACCTTTAATTGAAAGTAGGTGCATGGATGGAGGTAAGTATAAAATTGAGAGCACAAGTTCTTTTTTCCACATTGCTGATAGGCTAAATAGCAATGCAGTCACCTGCTCAGTGATGATTTCAAACTATGGAATGCCAACCATTAAGATCGCAACTAACTCCACCCAACTATACCAACAACTCTCTCTCAAGGACAGGTCACAACAATGGAAACATACATTCTCATGAATATAATACATGTGCATAAACACTGGGTTAAAGGTGGTTAGTGATGAGTTTAGTAATAAATAATTCTTGGGCAGATGAGAAAGTGGGGTGGTGGTTGAAGGTGTTGGGAGGAGGACAAGCAAGACAAGAAGAGGACGAGAATAGGGTGGAGGCTAGATGTTGGCTGTATTGGGTGTTAATTGTTGAGATATAACAGCTGGTGCACAGTAATTTTAAATGTAACCAAGCAGCTGGCAGTCATGCCATTCAAACACACTGTTTGAAGAACGGAGTATATACTCTCAAAAATTTACATTTTCATACTTCCTTGCCAGTTGACACCTATTAATTAAAGTGAAGTCTATTACTTTTTTCTGCCTCCTAAAATTCAAACTCTGTACTCAGCATAGTGCCTGCAAACTATACACTTCACTAATGACATTCTCAGGTTAGTTAAAACAATTAATAAGGACAGGAAAGAGAGACAGAAAACTGATTGCTTAGCTGAAGTTCACAAATGAAAGGCACTATGTAGGGTTTTGGATTGCTGAACTTTAAGAGGCATTGCCTCCTTCAACAGAAGATTAGGAAAATAATCTACACTTGAGGCGGTGCTTCCCGACAGTCATCGGCTAGCCGATCACTGGAAATGTCTTCCTACTTTCTGATGAACAGGGCAGTGCCTCCAAAAATTTAAAGAACTCCAAACCTTACGAGGTGCCTGCCATCTGTAAAACTTAGGTAAGTCACCTACTTTCTATCTCTCTTTCCTGTCCTTATTAATTGTTTTAATTATCCTGACAATGTCATCTCCTGACGCATATAGACAAACACACACACAGTCTACATTGTTTATTTGAACATCAGCTATACAGAAGGCCAAATAACAAAAATAATATTTTTCCCTCTTTAATCATAGTGAACTGCTTTTTTAATGCAATATTCTGTACAAAAACTCTAAGATGCCACACCCACCAAAGTATATTTACACTAAAGATTTTGTTAAAACCTAAAGGTTTCTAATTTCAAGGGAAACTACTTGTTACTGTCTGTATTCAATAATACTTGCCAATATTCCACATTAAGTTTTCTGACTTACTTAGAATGCTTATTGTTCGCAAATATTGAAGTATGTTACATTCAGTTTAAATTTTATAGAATCTGTTATTGAACAATCTAATATCCAAACTGTGGAGGTCCAATTAGCTCAGATAATCGATGTTCTATTGTAGATACTAAATTGGATTAATAGGGACAGCGAGAAATCTCTTTCATTAGGATGTTTGTTGACCTTATTATTTTGCTGTCAACTGTCAAATAGACTGATTCAGTACATTAAAGACAATGAGAGAGAGAGAGGGAGACAGCACTCTTTGTTGATTACATATACAGTAAATATAAAATATTAACAAAACTGAAATATATGAAACAAGAAGAAACAGCAGTGAAAAATTTACCCAATATATTCTACATTTTATTTAGAAAGAGCTACATTTATTAATAAGTGAACATTTTGCACGATGAACTTATAAAGCACACAAGCATATCATTAAAATCAAACCAGTTTAAATTTTTATCCAATAAAAGCAACCATTAAACCTTAAATAATGAACACAATTTACTGAGTCCCCAGCTTATTTCTAAGCCACAAACAATCCTTGTTATTTCTGTAACACCTAACAACATTACAGATTTAATTTTCCTATAAAATAAGAAAATGTATTATAATGTATTGCCATTCAGCTTTATTTAGAAACACACTGGGGATCCTGTAGACCCCACACAACTACTTAAGGTTTAGAGAATGTGTACTATGGCATAGTATTGCTGCTAATTGTTCAAGTAATTGATTGAATAGTCAATATATTGTCACAGGAAAGCTTTCATAAACATGAGCAAGTGTTGGTTAAAATAGCCATAATATTAATAATAGACCATTCACCCTGTATAAGTAATCAACAATATAAGTCAAGTCTTGTGTCTAGCAACAATGATTCACCATAAAAGGGTTCATGGTACCTGTTGTATATAAAACGTTGTGTGATGTAGGAATATATAAATTTATTTCGAAAGACTATCCACAACATGTTTTTTTTAAGTGCAAGTACCTGCAGATGCCTTCGAAAAATTAAAAAATGACATCCTATCCCCAATGGCAATGCTGAAATTCAATTTCAGGTATGTCACCCCTTTCTCTATATCCTTACCACGCCAATAGTTTAAATGTAATTAACTAAGGAAGTTTACATAACATTAAAACTGAAATACAAGTTGTATACAAATGAGTGTGATCACTTCTGAGTAAAATAAAATATGTAAAGATATGATTAACCCAAATTTCCAGTAGAAATACCAATATAAAATGGACAGCAATTTAAGAACTTTCAAAAGAAAAGTATTTCTTCTATATAAATAATAGTAATGATACGTGCAAATCTTAAAAGCAAAATTTTTGCATAAATTTATATTAAATTTAAGACTAAGATATGTTTAGACTATATTCGTATAGCTAATAGCAAAGCAGATTGGAACAGAAAATTGTGAGCATATATGAATACTTCTTATTACAAAATTAGCTTAAACATTCTTGCTATTACAATTCCAAAATCATTGAAGAATCATTAGATCACAATGAAATTATTTTATTTATTACTAATATAATACTAGGAATTGGATGTGTTCCAGGAAAGGACTGACAATTTACTGATGTGTCCATAATTCAGTATAACTTGCTGTTGTACCCTAATATTGACAATTATTCATATTCACATAAAAGTTTACGTCTGGCAAACCTGTAGCTATTAGAAACTTGTTTTATATCAAACAAAGCCCAAATAATGTGCAGTCGGGCATTTGCGAGCTGCAATATTAACTTAATTGTGTGCCAATGGAAGAGTATAACCCCACACAGTCATATTTAGTGTTCCACCAGTTATAACGTTTATTGGACAAAATAATGTTGGAATTAATAGCAACCCCAATACTGCCTCATAAGTATGCAACTGATTATCTCACGAGTTCTGTGCATTCACAAGCCCATCACTAAGCCAGAGATTGATGGCCTACAGCCAAAGAAATACACTGAAAATGAGTGCATTCAACCAGCCATCAGTTGATACAGAAAATGCCTGATATAATACTCTAGCAAAGTGATAACGTGTGATGAAGCTTAATAACCAGGCACTACAAGGTGTCGTCAATTTGAAAGCCACTATAGAATATTCTGTGCATTATATCCTCTCTGATTTGCAACAGCCATACTTCTACCACTACTCAAGTATGACACCCAACACTACCAGAATTTTGATAGTGCAATAAATTGATCCACACACCTGACAATCAGTTTTTCCCTTTCAAACTATGTTGTTTGCTTATACCATACATTATTAGCAACTTTTACTGAAAGGTTTAAACTACTGACCAGAACTTATAGACTTGATATTATCGACAATGGTGGGTGGAGTCAGTTAGACACTTTATTGAGCTTATATTATATTAGAGCTTTGTACCTAACTTTATTCTTTGTCTTCATCATTTTACAATTGAAATAGTAAAAGTATAAATTTCAGGAAGGAAATTTTTAAGTATATTGGGCATAAAAGTTAACTTTTATATTACTAGTTTAGCTTAATATATAATGATTATTTCAACACACAAATATTAACCATTATCAAAATAAAATGTATTCAATCTGCATATTAAAATTAAACCTTAGTTTTCTGACTAAAATATTTACAATAAATAAAATGACTGCCAAAAAAGTCTGCATTAAATATATAACTCTTTATCAACAAAAGTGACATTTCATCACCATTTTGAGACTTCATCAGGCTTAAAATTTAGCAATAATCATATTTTTCCTTGACACCCTCAGTCGAAAAGATTATTGAATTTATATGTGAAGAATTTGGTGTCGCGGACCATCTTTAGCAACAGTTACGGCCGAAATGATGTGCATATAAAAAACTGAATTCACACCTTTCTACTATATGTATTTATTTTTAATGAATTTCTTAGTTTAGCTTAATATAAAATGAATTTTAGCCTTTAAAATTTATGTAAGATTTATTGTAAAAATAAATCTGTAAATGTTGTTTTATGTGTCATTTTTTTTAAACTAAGCATAAATTACTATTAATTTTAAGGTTATAATTAAATCAATTACCTTAGTATCAAAATGGGCTTGACTTGGAACTGGAGGAATATGAGATTCCATAAATGTTTCTGTCTCCATAACTTCTAGTTCCCATTGTCTTTGGCAGCTGTTACCATTGACTGACCTTGGAGGAGTTGAAGACATTTTAAGGCATTTCCGTCTCCAAAGAATAATAATTGTACAAATGATAATACATCCCACTCCAATAGCTACACCAACCAATATTCCTACAAGTAAAAAATTATTTCTATTACCAAGACTGTAGAATAGTATGCAATCATAAAATATGATTTTATATTTATAAAATATATAACATGAAAATCATAAATATGTAATAAGACAGAATACCTGTCAAAATAATAATTATTATTCAGTCCATATTTCTGTGTGTACAAAATGTGTCACTTATACAGGATGTCCCATCTGAAACAGTAAGGCCAAATTTCTCTGAAGGGGAGCAGGTAATGGAAATAGTAAGTTTCTAGAGAGGCATTCAATGCATGTATTATTTTGAGCTTTTAAGCTCATGCTTCCAAGCTACTACTTATGTATTTAACTTTTTTTGTTACCTGCCCCCCTTCAGACATATTTGAACATACTGTTTCAGACCCTGCTTGATTTTTTTCATGTAAGCATAAAAATAGCTATACATTACTTTCCCAAAAAATTGACTAAAAACTCTCAGTTTCAAACTAATGTGCATTTTGTTTATATGAGCATACTATACAATTTTAGATGCAGAAAGTAATTATTAATCTAAGCTAAGGAGCAAAATGCTTCACATAAAATCAAATGTTAATACTTTAAATATAAAAACAGATATGTAAAATTTAAATTTAATACATGAATCAATATTATTGTGATTTACTTGAGCATTCTGGAATGTTTTAAATTTAAATCTTGCAGCATTAAAAAATATTCTGTTATAAAAACATAAGCTATCTCTTTCCTTGCCATTGTTTTCATTCATTTAGGCCCCAGATATTGTAGCAGCAACATGAAATTTTTGTTATATTTTAATAGTAAGTACATTACAACGCAACCGCAGCTAACAAAAATTATTCAAGTGCTGCAGCAGAGAAAGAAGAAATTGAAGAAATAATTAAATATGTCATGGGAAACGAGAATTTGATGATAATGGGTGACTGGAATGCAGTAATAGGAAAGGGAAAATTATGTAGTTGGGGACTGTGGACTTTGTGAATGGAAGCGAAGGGGAGATAGGCTAGTAGAATTTTTCATTGAGCACAAATTAGTTGACAAAATCCTGGGTTCAGGACTTGTGAAAGAAGATTACACATGGAAGAAGCCATGGGACACAGGCAGGTAGCAATTAGGCTATATAATGGTGAGACAGAGATGTAGGACTCAGGTGCTAAACTGCAAAATGTACCCAGGAGCAGATGTAAACTCCAACCATTATCTGCTGATTATGAACTACAAGCTGAAAATAAAGAACTCCAAGGAAGGAATTAACACAAATAATGAGAATTAGAAAAACTGAAACAACAGGGAGTGCTTCAGAGTCTCACAGAAGATATAAAATGTAGATTAATAGAGAAACGAGAAATAAACAATTTGGAGGAGAAATGGGCACTCTTGAAGAAAGAAATCACTAGAGTAGCCAAAGAAATAATAGGAAGAAATAACTCAGACCAATAGAAAAGCATGGATAACACAAGAAATAATAAAACTGAGTGATGAAAGGTGTAAATATAAAAAACACAAGAGATGAAAATGGTAAAGAGCAGTACAGGTGCTTGAAGAATGAGATAGATACGAAGTGCAAAGCATCTTAAGAGGTTCGGCTCCAAGAAAATGCAAAGCAGTTGAAGATTGCATGATGAAAGGGAAAATAAAATAAAACATTTGGGGGGAGTACAAATATTAGCAAGAATGTCAACGGCCAATGGGAAGACAATTCTGGATAAAGAACAAAAGGCAGAAAGATGGAAGGAATATCTGAAAAGATATCATGGTGGAAATCTAGATCATTCAGTAATAGGGGACAAAATTTTACGGTCGGAGTATTATAGGGCGTCGACAGATCTGAGCAACACCAGGAATTGAAAACGTTCCAGCAGAGTTGATAAAATCATTGGGAGAAGAACAAATATCATGGCTGTTCAGGATAGTTTGCGAAATATATGAAACAGGAAGAATACCAAAAGATTTTAGTAAAAATATATTTATGACCATACTGAAGAAGACTGGTGGTAATAGATGCAAACAGCATAGTTTAGCATATCATGCATGCAAAATATTAATGAAAATAGTACGTAGGAGGATTGAATGACAAATAAAATTCGAGTTAGGAGAAGATCGGTTTGGTTTAAGGAAGATTTTAGGTTAATAAAAAAACATGCCTACATTCACGGCATTTATAGATTTAGAAAAAGCTTTTGACAATGTGATCTGCAACACACTATTAAGGTTTTGAAGAGGATAGGAAGAAAATATTGAGTAAGAAGTCTTATCCATAAAAAAATTACTTACAGGTAATATAAGTGCACATAATAGGAAATCATTGCTAAAAATGTTCGTATGAAGTGTGGCGTTATATGGATGTGAAATGTGGAAGGTAGGAGTTCCAGAAATAAAATGAATAGAAGCCTTTGAAATGTGGTGTTATAGAAGAATGCTCAAAAATAGATGGGTGGATAGAGTAACTAAACAGGAAGTTTAAGCAGAATAAGAGAAGAGAGAAGAATTTGACCAAGAGTAAGGATAGATTAATAAGTCATGTTTTAAGACGCAAGTGTCTTGTAAAATTAGCATTGAAGAAAGGATGTGGGGTAGAACAGAAGAGGGAGGCCAAGGATGAAATATGCCAAACAGTTTATGAAGGATGTGGTAGTTATGCAGAATGAAAATGCTTGTGCAAGGTAGGTTAGTATGGATGGTTTCATCAGACCCTCTTAGACTGAATACCACAACAACTCAAGAAGTACATACAACATACTAAATTTATTGATATTCAACTATGCATATTTAATTACATAATATTTGTTTGGAGAAAGAACTGTGTAGGTCCCAAAAGTTGTGGGAGGAAAGTTTTTCAATTCAAATCTATTATTACATTTCTGACTTTTGGCCATTCCGTGTGTTTTGTTTATAAACAAGGTAGTTATGAAATACATTCAAACCTTGACCATTTTTGTAAATATACTCACAATTTAATGAAACAGTAGTAATATAATGAGGTAATTATGTTTATTAAGCTTTTATATTAACTTGTATGTTTATTGGAAGGAAGTGAAGTTTTCACAAGTTTATTTACCAAGATGCTGATCATCATTAGGAGGTACCAGTGTGCTGCCATCTGACTCTTCAGGAATTGTGACATCAATAATCTTGAAAACAGCTGATGCTGGCTCCCCTTGGCCTGCTCCATTTTCTGCTCTCACCAATAGGGAATAGTTTTTATTTGCCACCAGACCTTGAACCTAAAATATGTAACAAATTTATATTTATCTTGAATTTGAAATGTGGAAACCACATTCTAATCTGCAATGAATATAGAAATCACTATAATAGCTAATAAAAGAGAAAACCATTTCCATCCTTTACTTTATTACTTTTAAAACAATCAAGTTTTGATTCAGCGCATAGTGACTCATAGTGACAAGAAATTTAATAATGTAAGATATATATTCTTGGCAAAAAAGGATACATGTGCCAATTAAAATTATATTACTGACTCATTTAGTTAAAACTAACTCAATGAAGCATTGAAGTAAGACACTAGTTTATGAGAGACAAAATGCAAATTATAATTTTTAGCTGTCATACTAAATAAGAAATAATGTAATATGGCAGATAGGCAGGAGCAATAATCAAAATGATAAACAGGCCGAACTTCAATAACTACTCAATACCATTAAAAGTGCATCTTTTATACCAAAAGTATTCTTATTTATAAAAATCATTTTCTTACATTTAGTTTAATAATATATAAATAAAAACACAGTCAAATAAGTCAGTAAATAAATTTAATTAGCATTTAATTAATATTGTAACAGTCTGTTCCATATTTGGAAATATTTATGTCTTTATAGATTTCCATATCTCTAGCGATAATTGTATGTTCAATTTACCTCCCAATTAGTAAAATACATCACATTAGTAGTAGTCAAAATCTAATGATACACCATGATAATAATTACGTATGAATCGGAAACTTAAAATGAATCTAACGTTCGATTAAAACATAACTTTAAACTTGGTGTGCGCCGTAATTTGGATCCATTGTCTTTTGACACATTTCAATGTTTTTATTTCCAACGAATTAAATTGCTATTAGACTTTTCTTATACTATCCATTGTCAAGACAATGGGATAAGCAAGAGGAAGACCTTGAATCTTAGACGCAATTGTTGCATAAAGTCGATGAGATAAGACTGTTTATACGGCGTTGTCAAACCATCTTAAAGCTTGGAATTATTGAACTAAATTAGGACAAAGCCATACAATTTAAAAACAAATAATTTCCAGTTTCATTTTTAAAGACTATCGCCATCTCTATTTATCCACACACATTTTCTAGCGTTTAAAATAAGCATTTTTCTTTATGACCATCTAGAGTGCAGGACTATTGGATATTTGACAACATTTATCCCTTCCCTTGATTTCTTAGTAGAGCTTGTTAGAAAAACCAAATTCATGGACTATGATCATGTACTTAGAGGTGGAAAGACATACATTGTGGTATTCTGGATAAATTGGGACTAGGAAGGAATTTTACTCCATCAATCTGAGGAGTTATTCCTGACTTCGAAAATTTTATGGCGACTCTGAACTTAAAAGAATTTGCGACATCTGGATTGTAAACGATGCGAGCCCCATCTTGTGTCTGAATGTGCATCTGTCAGTTCCCTTGAATGTGACCGGCAGTTGGTGGCTTCCATTTGCCACTGCAGCAGCGTTTGCGGGACCTTCCTTGGTTCAGGGTTCAGAACTGCGTTCTGAGCGACTTCAAGGACATACATGATAAATAAGGTGAAGTCGTGTCCATGCTATGTCTTATTAGTTAGACACTAAATCAATGTGAAATCAAAGTATAATTCATTGCTGTAATTGGACTAAAGTCAAGTTGAACACATACTTAAATTTGCATAGTAAAGGCGCCTTTAATAAAACTATATTTTATTGGTATGTGTGCACATACGTTAGGCGCGGTTAATTCTGAGCTTGCTTTTTAAGGTAAATATAGCAACTCGTAAATACTTGTTTGAAAAGGTGGCAAAACGAGAGAAAATTTATGATGTTGTATTGATAACCTTTTATGAGTATTAAAATTGTACCAGAATTTTCAGATTAGTGAATTATGGTCTAACATTCCACAAATGAGTTAGCGGATCCTGAGTGCAGACCTTATCTGCAAATGTGTTTAATCTACAGGGAATTAAGGTGATTTTGTATAAATTGATGTATAAAGAAGATTGATTTATGTATTGTTGTTCTTTTGGTTCAGTAATCATATACTTCCTTAATAAATTGTATATTCTGTAAATTTGTCATTTTATGTTACATTACGCTTATTGAATATTGTCTAACTTATGCCTGTTGTATTCCTTATACTGCCTTCCATAAGATCAAAGCTTCTTCAATAGCAATATTCGACCGCAAGAACCCCAAATCCAGAAATGTTTTACTGACCGAACTTAATGGTCAAAAAAAAAAAGTGGTTACAATATAAATCTAACCTTTCATCCAACTTTTGTATATTTTTTCACAAAAAAATTTTAAATCAATATTAATTTTCAATACATAATATTTTTGTTAATTTTCAATAGAGTAAAATAAATAATAGACTTACATTTTTTAAATGAATGAACTGATTACATTACAAGTAATTTTGTGTCGTAGACTATCTGCCATTAATTACAGAAATGATGTCTGACAGTGAGCGAGTGCTTTAAGTTGTTAAATTTCGGTAGGTAAGCCTAAGCGTTTACAGGAAAGGAGAGATGTTGAATCAGTCCTTGACGTCGACTTGGATTAGCTCACCCAGCTGGATATCGGGAGGTCCTGGGTTCAATTCCCTGGTCCGGTTGACATTTTTCCATTCTTGTCTTTCTTATGGTAATTGTGTTTTAACACAAGTTTTAGATTAAGAAAGAAATTAATTCCCAAGAATGATGAATGAAACGTGATTTATCAGGCCCAATCCTCATGAGTTAATGAAAAAATTATACAAGTAATTGGTATAAAATATTCTAATCTCTCGTTTTAATAGTTGTATTCCTCTATATAAACAGTAGCTTTCTACTATTGTCATCATCAGCTTGTTAAATAGTTTAAACCCTTTAAAAACTACTAATATTTTCAGTTTTATTGGCCCCCCCTTTTTTCTATTAATTTTGTGTGTGTGTGTATATATATATAATGAAGGGAGTTACGCTGTTTACTAAACCGATGACAAGCAAATAAGATCGCGTTGGATTAGTATTAAATTGATGTCCAATTGACTATATCGATAGCCAGGAAAGAGGAATAAAATCTGAACCACTTATGGCAGGTCAGTCCTTGGGACAAAGGCCTGAGTTAGCGACAAACATCCGGTTACTACAATAAAGCTCAGGCCATCCCAAGAATTATACGGGACGACAGTCCTGCTCCTCAGGCCATCCTGGTGAGAAAGTTCACACACCCCACGAGGCAAGGCGGGGCAGACACTTATATAAGAGGGGGCAAAACAGATTTTGGAACATCAATAGCATAAGGTAGGAGAGAGTGGACTGGAGTGGAATTCATTACGTTTTGAAAGATATTAGAGATTGCATGATGTTATTGAGGAATAGTGGATGTCAACAGGAAAAATAAATTATGCTTCAAGATCAGATGATACAAGCATCGACACAGTGGAACACTGTCACCACCTTACCGAAGAAGAGATGCAATATCATCACCGGTTCCAGATCTACAAGTCGGTGATGTACAAGATAATGTTTCTCACCCCTGACTTGATTGAGTAATTTAAAATTTTCGATGCCCAGTTTTTGTTTAAACCCACATATGCCTACTATTCTTGCTCTCCGTTGAGTTTTTAGTAAGCAGCCGCCCCTAAAGTTAATTAAATGTAAATATGATTAACATTTAATTTAATAAAATTGTTCACTTTTTATAGAAAACCCCAATTTATCATTAATAATTTAAATAATCACTCTGTCACCACAGTATAGAAGATGTAGCAAGGTGGTGCTGTGTTTAGTAATTTGAACCTATATAAGTTGTTTGTTATAATAATATTACACTTCATATTTTAACAATTTTTTTATGTATTCAAATTTAATATTGATTGTATGATTTTCTGTGTATAGTCTACAAAGTTCTATGAAACATTGCATTTATATTAATTAAATATAAATTATATTTACTTGATCTCTTATTTGGCAATATTTATATTTGTTTATTATCATCATCTACATTTTGCACAGGCCAGAACTTATTCAATGTTTCTAATATACAGTACTGAAGCAAACAGGTTCTGAACTTATTGATATTTGATTCCCAAATGATGAACTGAAGTGCAGGTAGCATGATGAGGGAAAAATCTTTCGTTTGCAAGTCTCAACTTCAGTTACATAATCAGAATGTTGAAAAATTGTTTTAAAAAGTTCAGGTAGTCACTAGCCCAACAGTCTATAATCTACTGTACAATAATTATTAAAGAGAAAGTGATTTGATTAATACCTCAATATTAGTGCGATTAGCAGGGACTTTCCGAATGTTCCACTTCTCCAGAGGTAAGCTTATATCATAGCTGTAAGCTACTATATAGTGTAGGAGAATGCCATTTATGGATGCAGGTTCTCTCCAACTAATACGTATGTGGTTGATATTTGCTGGTTCCCATGCAAGGTCACGAACCTTTCCAGGTACTGCAAAATCAGAACACTTCTTTATCAAAATTGTAACAATTTATAGGAAACATATCAGAAACCTGATGTCATCCTCCTAGTGCAGACATTGGCTCTACATCTTTGACTTTTTTTACTTTGCAAATATAAAATTATATACTAGATATCTGAGTGAAAATGATAAGCTAGAGATACTCATGAAAATGATATAACAGGTAAGCACCCTGGTGTATGTATCTACATTAGACATTGTGGACATGAACAGCAAATTCAAAAAATGCTATTTTTGGGAAGTTTGAGAGTTTGAAAATAACTGGACTTGAGCTAGCCCCACACAAATGTCATTTGTAGGGATTTTCACTCTAGGAAAATACAAAATTTGATGAATAATTTTTTCAAAAACTGCTATTTGTAAAGTGTAAAAACATCAAGGAATAGAAGTCAAGAAAAAATATATAATTTTAATTAAATGATTTATATTCAAACATATATATCTTAAAAATATTAAAATAGTAAAATATTAATTTTCATATCCGCGTGGTCATCTTGAGAAAACATCTCATTTGGCGTGGGTCTCATCCAGGGTGATTTTAAGGAATGTTTATGAAGTGTGCATTAAAAATTATTTAACAAATATCGCAAGGTTTTCCCACATTAGGAACTTCCAACCTCGGACATTCGAAGTGAAATTATAAGTATAGATACGTTACCAAAAATACACAAAGAGGGAGGTCGAGGATGGGTTGAAAGACTCATTTGCATTAAACAACACAAAATTAAATTTGAAAACACCAGTGTCGTCCACAAAAATTCCCACTTTTGGGATAGAATTTTAATGGATGCCTACCATCAAAATAAGCTCAAATAGGCTAATGGACTATGATTTTGGATTCAATCTTAGCAAAGCTTGGGATCCCATACTGACGGGTCTCATTGAGAAACAGGTCAGTGCTGTGGAAGTCTTGGTGTGTACTGAGCTTGGCTTGGATGGGTTGACCACCGTACCGATACGTAGACAAAGCGACCAGACAGTGTAGCACGCAGGACAGTATTGGTTGAGAACAAGAACCAATCAGCACATGATACTGGACAGTCCCCTATAGAGAACGGCGTGGCCCAAGCCTGAGAGTTCCTTATGCAACAATTATCTAAATGAAACTCTTGGATACACGTGGGCTGGGCAACACATATGTAGTAGTGAATGTTCAGTTGTTTTTATTTTAGTTACTCTCGAAGTGAAAAATAGGTGGCCTATCTACCCCATTTTTCAATGTCCCAGGATCAAAAAGTGTTGGAATATCTATCTCTCTTTTTGTCCTTATATATATATATAAAATTAATATATTATAAATGAGAACTAGTAAAATGAATTATGATCAGCTGTAGCCAGTCGGGCTCACTGGTTTAAAAGTCTTTACTGTTAGTTTATAGAGGAGGTAAGCATACATCAATATACTTCAATATTTGACAAGAAAGGATAGCTTCTTGTTATTTGGCAATAATGGAGAAAGATGCTAAGCCCGCATCAAAACATTTGGCCTGTTTAAATTATTCCAGTAATGCTCTCTTTTGCCATGTTTGACTGTTAATAGTTGTATTTATCATTATTATTATTACAAACATTAAACAATAAATGTTAGATTCATGTATTACACACACCAAACTTTTTTGTGTGAATTTTCAATAAAATAGGTATGCAGCATATAATTCTGTAGGAAAAATGAAGTCCCTAAAAATTTAAGTTATGTAAAAATATAATAGATCATACTTACAGTCCTCCTGAGTACGGCACTCAAGTAACTGACTGTAAGGTCCGTGGCGATTGTTGTTGTCATGGGTTCTGACCTTAAGTTCATAGCGGGTATAAGCTTTAAGACCAGTTATTTGCACACCCAATGTGGAGCTGAAAGAATGAAATTGTTATTATAAAACAAATACAGCAGATTCCTTTTTTAACAAATCTCTGGGGACCGAAAATTTTGTTTCTTAAATGGATATTTCCAAAAAATAAATATGAAAAGTTTTCCAAGGTTAAGCGAGTTTACAAAAGATAGGCTGATTTAAATTAACCTTCTTGGTATCATTTTAAAAAATTACAAAATAGTCCTCTTTTCCTTCTCCTGTATGAAGTGAAAATGGAGTGTATTACAAATCCATAACTTTGTGAATAAATCAATTTATTGTAATCATATATGGGATAAATGATGTCACGCATTTGATAATTGGATAGAAAAAAAAATAGAAATATTTGGGAGAAAGGCAGGAAATTCGCTCTTTGAATCATATGTACGGCATGGAATCATGCACAAGGAAATACATATGTCAAGCATAGAAGGGAATGGAAGAAGGAAGAAAGACTGAATATATATAAATATGAGTCAGGAAATGACATTGTCATGTTTATTAAAACAATTAATGGGGAAAGTACTGAGAGATAGAAAGAAGATGACTTACCTGAGGTTCATAGATGGTAGACACCTTGTGAGGTTTAGAGAACTTGAATTTTCGGTCGGTCGTCGGCTAGCCGATCACTGGAAATGTCTTCCTAACTTTCTGATGAATGGGGCGGTGCCTCCGAAAATTCAAGTTCTCTAAACCTCACAAGGTGTCTACCATCTATGAACCTCAGGTAAGTCATCTTCTTTCTATCTCTCTGTCCTTTCCCCATTAATTATATATATATTACAATTTTTTGTGAGATTTCCTTAAATATGGAAGGAAATTATATTGCATATGGCAATTTTTCCTTACAAACGGTAATTCTTTAATAACAGGAACCTTAAAATGGGGTGTTACAAAAATAGAGGATGAAACTTTTGTTATATTACTTCACATTATATTTTATTCATGAAGTGATTTGTCTTGTTCAAAATGTTTGAAGAATTCGTGACTTATAATTTGGGTTGGGTCATATGCCAGAGTAATAAACTGCCAACAAGATGCCGCACATGTCATAACAAATGTTTCATTCAAAAGGATTTACTACAGGTAACTATGATTTTCTTATTTTGTGAAATGAGATATCTTTTGCTAAGTCAAATGTAATTAATAATATTTGTGTTAATTTTATTTTCATGACATTAGCAAAGAGAAATATTATGTCATGGATAATCATTGTATTCTATTGTTGTTAGTTCACGTTAATGATCTTATATGTTCACATAGTTTCAATGAATTGATAGATGATTGTATTTGTGTTTCAGTGAATAAAAAGTATATTTATTTAGTTAATTATGAGTGTAATTAATGGCCTAAGACTTGTGTTTAAGGAACTTACTACAGTTTACTACAGTTGCATTTTTTTAATATAAAATTAAGATTCACATTTGTGTGACTTGTGTTTTTGAAAACCTACACCATACAGACCTCAATTGGAGCAATATTAGGAAAGAGAGACATTCACAGAGAACTGTATTTTTCATGTGTTTCATTGTTCACTGCAGCAAATGTCCAACTATTTAATAAAACTTTTAAAGCTGTTTACATACAACCACACCTTTCTTCTATATGTGCTACATTTTTCAGCATAACAGTTGTCGCCTCCAAAATTTTTCAATTTGACTGAAAGAGATTAAGAGAGCTCCTGTCTTGGTCACATTAAACATGTCTTTAGCCTTTCAATCCTTTATTAGATAAGACAAAGTACCGTCTTTCCAAAAGTGGGCAACATTGCTATCAACTTGAGCACTTTAACCACAAATGTGTAATATGAGAGGTTATGTCTGTATTTAAAGTGATCAAACCATCAACATAAGTTTTAAGCCAAATCAGGAGAAGTCATTCCTTAAAATAGAGTTAATGATTGGAAATTTGTTGAAAAAAATTATTCTGGGGTTCATTACATGTGGGGGGAAAAAATACATTAAGCATAAGGCAGTTTCACTGGGAATTCATAAATTTTTTATTACAAGCCAGTATTCCTTAAAAGCAGGAACATTAAAACAGGATTTACTGCATGTGCTAAAACTATCAGCTGAGTATCAATTTCAAATCCCTTTTATAACAAAATCTCATCAAGAAGTTCTATACTTGAGCTTCATAATATAATCACCACATTACTACAAAGGTATTAACGTATCACATGAATATACTTTTAAATAGTTTTCCTTGGACAGTAGATTTCTGACTGGTGTTGAATTCAGGTGAATTGGATAGAAAGAAAGATAGAAATATTTGGGAGAAAAGTAGGAAATTTGCTCTTTGAATCATATGTATGGCATGGAATCATGCACAAAGTACATATGTTAAACGTAGAAGGTAATGAAAGACTGAAAATATTCAATGTGGCCAGGACTCTATCCTGGGTACACGAAATCAAGAGTGTAACCGCCACTAGAGCCGGAGCATGTGTCTTACCGTCTCCGCCACCACATCAAGTACGACCAACCCAACATTTTCAGTCTATATTTCTATCCAATTATCCAATGTGTGGCTTCATCACTTATCCAATATATAATTTATTTGTAATTTATCCTTAACAGATGCTCCTAATTTTTCCATCCCTCTTCTCTATCCTCTTCTCTATCTCTAACTTGAAAAATCCTCTTAAGAATCGAAAAACATTGAAAAGGCCAAGCTTGAACTGCTTGATAATGCATTGTGGATGTGGTTCAGCCAAGAAAGAAGGAAGGGAACTCCTATATCTGGCCCAATCATAAAAGAAAAAGCAAGAATTATGCACAAAAAACTAGACGTCAGAAAAGAGTTTATAGCAAGTGAAGGCTGGATTGATCGCTGGAAAACCCGTCATGGTATCTGGTTTATTTTAATTTCTGGTGAAAAATTATCTGCTGATGCCGAGGCAGCTAAGGAGTTTTTTGTGAAGTTACAAGAAATTGTAGAGGAAAATGAACTGTTACCTAGCCAAGTCTATAACATAGACAAGACAGGCCTAAACTACAAAATGCTTCCAAACAAAACTTTGGCTGTGTCAAATGAAACCATAGCGAGAACGAAACTCATAAAAGATAGGGCAACTGTTGCTCCTCGTAGTAATGCTAATGGTACACACAAGCTTCCCCTTTTAAAAACAAACTAATCAACCTTGCCGGTTTATTACCGCAATCAAAAATCTGCTTGGATGGACTGCAATCTTTTCAAATCTTTGTTTTTTGACAAGTTTGTGCCATGTGTTGAGAAGGACTTGAAAAAAAGAAATCTTCTTGTTCGAGCTCTACTGCTATTGAACAATGCACCATCACACCCTTCTGAGGAGGATTGAGTAAAAGGGGACATAAAAGCTATCTTCCTCCCACCAAATGCCACATCACTTATCCAGCCAATGGATCAGGGAGTGATAGAATGTTTTAAGAGGCGTTATCACCTAAAATACATAAGCTCAATTTTAGAAAAATCCAAAGACAGATGTGACATTTTTCGAGTCTCAACATTAAGGATGCTATCTATACAATGGCTGAGTCATGGGCAGAACTGAATACTGACAAACTAAGAAAATCTTGGCGTAAGCTTTGGCCAGAAGTTATAACTGAAATTGACCAGATCAAAGATGAGCAAAACAATGTGCAGGAAATTGTTAACAGTCTTCAAAGCCTACATCAAAATATGGAGGAACATTGCAGCTAAGTCTAGAATTTCATCTTGTAAACAAAAATCAATTACTGAATTTTTTCACTAAGTAGGCCTCCTAATTTTTACTCTTGACATTTTTTAATACAAACAACTGCTTTTTATTGCAATATAATTAGTTATGATATCACTGTAGAGAATAACACAGCCGTTTTTATGTACTTTTACTTTTTTATGTACATATTCTGCAATAAATAAATAATGACTTTTTTCGGATAATCGGACCTTTTTTGTGTTACGACCATACTCTTAGTCCTGAGGGCGACAGATTAGAGGGGTTCTACTGTAATTGTTAAGTGCCAGGAATTGATCAATGTTCCATCATAAGATCATCGGGGCGATGAAGAAAGTTAAAAAAGAATATGGTAAAGGAATCGTACTGCAAGGAGAAGAAATAAAAACCCTACACTTTGCAGATGATATAGTAGTATTAGGGTAGTGAGTAGAAGACTTGGAAACCATAATAAATGGCATAAACAAGTCCTGGAGAAAGAGTTCAATATAAGAATTAATAGAAGGAAAACAAAGGTAATGGAGTGTAGTATGCGAGTCAGTAGAATAGCAATGGGTGTAAGATTGTGAAGGGATATTTTGAAGGAGTTTAAGGAAATCTGCTACTTGAGGATGTTAACCAAGAGAAAGTATATAGTAATAGGCCATGTTTTAAGACACGAGGATCTTATAAAATTTGCCTCCCCATGGACTGTTGCCTTAATGTGGCGGTGAGGTTTGCATGCTCCAAAGACCTGGAAAGCTATGCTAGCAGGAGTAAGAATTCCTGGCAGGGCCACCCATGCCAGGCAGGTCAAAGGATAGGAGCCAGCCAAAGAACAGTCCATTGGTCCTCCAGGTTGGGGGTTGAGAGTTGGGCTAACACCCCAACCTCGTAAAAATATCAGCTTGTTAAGAAAACTTCAAGGAATGAAACTGGATTGATCAAATATAGATGACCTGGAGCAGCAAGGAAAAGAATTGGATGGAGAAAAAATTAATTTTACCTTACCACCTGGAATGTGCTGGCCTGGAGCCCTAAAACTTCTAAGAGAACAGCAGGACAAATACAAGGCTGAAAGTATTGCTCTACAAGAAACTCGGTGGATTGGGGAAGGAACATTAGAAAAAGAAAACCATGTTATTTTCTACAGCTGTGATGAGAAAGTGCATAACTTAGAAGTAGGCTTCATTGTGAAAAAGAAGGTGAGACATGCGATAATAGGTTTCCAACCAGTTAGTCCAAGAATCTGTAGTCTGAAAATTGAGGGTAACTTCTGTAACCACACAATCATTAATACTCGTGCGCCTACTGAGGTATCTGAGGAATCCGAAAAGGATGAATTCTATGATCAAATGGAAGGACTGTATGAACGAAGTCTGGTAAATGATGAGAAGATTGTATTGGAAGATTTCAATGCCCAAATAGGAAAAGAAAATGTATTCCATCCCACGACTGGAAACTACAGTCTGCATGAATCAACCAATGACAAAGGCCATCGCTTGATCCAGATGGCTACATCACATAATATGATAATTGGTGGTACATTCTTTCAGCACAAGAATGTGCATAAAGCTACATGGGTATCCCCAGATAGAGCAGTAGAAAATCAAATTGACCATGTCTTAATTGATGGTAGACATTCATCAAACTTGCTCGATGTCAGAACTTACAGAGGTGCCAATGTAGACTCTGATCACTACCTGGTTATGACAAAAATATGATCTCGCATCTGTAATGCTAAAATCCAGAAAGAAGAAAGGATGGTTAAATATCGAAACTCTCAGTTACAAAACGAACAATTAAGAAACATCTACGTTCATAGAATACAGGGCGGCCTTCGTGATAGACCTTTTGTGGAAAATGGCTGCATCTCTTCAGAATGGTAGAAATGTAAAGAAGTGGTAAGAAAGGTGGCAGATGAGTTGATTGGGAAAGAGATACCTCAGAAAAGGAATGATTGGTTTGATCTGGGGTGTGAGAAAGTAACTGCAGAAAAGAACAAAGCCTATCTAACAATGCATCAGAAGCATGGTGTATGTAATGCACTGCTGTTATATCGAGAGAAAAGACGAACTGAAAAGAAAGTACATCGCAGTAAGAAGAGAGAATGGGAAAAGAAACGACTTGAGGAGCTAGAAGGTCTTTATTCAGCTCAAGAAGTAAGTAAATTATATAAGGAGGTGAATAAGTCAAGGTTACCATGTGCAAAGCAAAAGATGTTCAATTATTAGTGACCAACAAAGTATACTTTCACACTGGACAGAACAGTTCAATGAGCTATGGAACAAAAACGAAACTGAAATAGAACAGGAAGAAAATTATCCCATAGATGAGCCTAGAATTGGACAGAACACAATACATGAGGAATCACCTTCCTATGAAGAAGGAACAGAGCCAGCATGAAATTAAAATACAATAAATCACTTGTCAATAGTCAAGTCACTTGTCAATAGTTTATATGTTCTCTGGAAGAGATCAGAATTCTTGGGAAATACTGTTGGAGAATATTGCTTTAGAAGAGGTGATAACTTCAAGTATCTGGTCTGTAATGTAAGTAGAAACAACGACCGGACTCAGGAAATAAATGTTCACATTACACGAGCCAATAAATATTACTATGGCCTTATAAGACATGCGAGATCAAAACTTCTGTCTAGAAGCAATAAAACTGCCCTACACAAGACACTAATAAGACCAGTGCTAACATATGGGACAGAAACCCAAGTTCTATCAAAATCGGATGAAGTTAGAATTTGGCGTTTTGAACTCAAGATCTTGCAAAAAATCTATGGTGCCATATTTAAACAAGATGAATGGCACCAAAGAACTAATGATGAACTCTATCAGCTGTTTAAAGACATTGACATTATAAAATTCATCAAGCTAAGTATAAGTAGACTCAGGCTGGCTGGACATGTTGCTAGACTAAATGATAATGACCCTGCACTGAAAGTATTCCTTACAGCACCAGGAGGAAAATGGCCAAGAGGACAGCCCAAACTACGTAGGCAACAGGAGATCGAAGAAGGCGCTGCAAGAGTGGGATGCAGAAATTGAGGAAAGCCGCTCTTAATGAAGATCACTGGTGGAAACTCTTGGAAGGAGGCAGAGGCCCACCCCGGGCTGTAGTGCCAAAGAAGAAGGATCTTATAAAATTATGATTAAAGGGAAGTGTGTGGAGTAAGATCAGAAGTAGGATGCCAAGGGTTTAATATCAGTAGCAGATTAAGGATGATGTGCTAGTTTTGCAGAAATTAAAAGACTTGCACAAGATAGGTTAGCATGGATGGTTGCATCATACCAGTCTTATCTATAAACCACAACATCAACATCATTATAACCTATAGAATTAAAAAATCACATGGCATATTTTTAAAATATGTTCTCAGCCTTCGGATTTTGAGTATGTCAAAAGATTATTCCAAGAGGTACCCACTATTAGTGCTTCCAATATCCACAATCTACATTCCTTCAGTTTATACACAGTGCTCAATATTGTTCCAAAACATTTGTTTACAGTGTGGACTAGGCTTAGGGAAAGTTTTTAATGCTTCTGCTAACAAAAATATTATTTGTGCATTAACATTGGTTTATAAAATATTTTAATGAATTGATTTGTTGGCAAAATTTCCCACACCACTACATACAAGAAAGAGAAAGGAGGAATATCTTGCTATTTTTTTAAAATAAAACTAAAACTTACAATGTTACAAAATGTTTCATATTTATTTTATATGCTAACACCCATGAAGGGTAGGGAATACCCTGATACTTGTTAAACAGGGTTCTGCCATATATAGTTGACTCAGCTGTGATATGAATTTGACTAATCCAAATTTGATTTTAATGAAATATATACTATAAATTAAACATTTTTACACTACCTGTTGATGCTTTTTGAAAGAGATACATTTGATACAGGTGCATAGCTAACACTGTAGTAACTAATGTTCTTAGCTCCCACAGGAACAGTCCATGTCATATTTATAATACTTGCAGAAATTGGGTCTGCCTGCAAGTTTCCAGGTGGCTGTAATAATTGGTTTTTACCTAGTGTGTGAATACTAGCAACACCAACTTCTCCATCAATAGACACAAGAATCTCATATCCTGTATCTGGTTCTGAAATTAATATTATCATAATTGGTGAAATCATAAACAAATACGTATTTGACCATTAATTATGAAAGAATTCAGCTTGTTAGTCTCACAAACAAAGGCACTAAAAATATATATATAAAATTATAGACAATAGTAAGAGGAACTAACTTTAAGGAAATATTATGGTTTAATATTTCAGAACAGTCTTCTATTCTTTCAATAAAGAATATTTTAAAATGGTCTGTAATTATTTGTCACTAACGGATGAGAGATCATATATTTTAAAGGCTTATTTACTTTGATATTAATCTCTACATATAATTCCAAGTAAACTGACACATCAATGAATTCTTTGAAATTAAATTCTTTCGAAATATAGAACTGATAGCACATAAAATATTAAAAGTAAGGTTACATAATGCAGAAGTAGTAAAGTATAAAGGACTATAAAAGAGTAATCACATTCTGAAAGGTACACCAATAATCAATTTGCATATATGAAGAAAAAAAAAGCAGACACGACTCAAATTTCATAATACAATTTCTATATTTATGCTTATAATATTAGTTTCAGTACAACAAGTTTATTTCCTAAAAATCTTTGTTATTGAAGATCAGAGGTTGGAATCACTTCACAAGATGAATTAGACGTACGTAGAAAACTTGTTTTTTCAATTCTAATATGGACCAGGTGGAAACCAAATAATTATTTATTAAATCTCTGTTCATAAAATGGGGACCAACACTCGCAATATTTGCAAAGATTTTCTTGCATTACTTAGGAACCTAATTTGACTTCTTACACACATACATACCAAGATCAACTAAAAGGAAAGAAGATAAATTTCCATCCACCAGAATTGGTCCAGTTTTCTGACCGTTCTGCTTGCGATAAAATAATTTAAAGCCATTTGATTTAAATTTTTTCTCATGAGGTAGAGTCCACGATACCTGTCAAATTGAGATGATTTCTATTACTTACATGAATGTGTAAATTAAAATAAATACAACACAAAAAGTTAAATCACTTATCAATAGCTCATTAAAATCTCTGCACCGACAAATAAAAAGGTACACAATATACATAACTTGGAAAATTTATTAATTCAATTTCTCAGATTTTGAAGTGGACTTGTAACATGCCAGTTGGCGACACATTTATTTATTCTATTTATCTAGTTTTAAATTTGTTATTTGTTCTTTGTCTTGTGTTAGTGTGTTAGAACAACTTTTTAATGGAGTTATAATGGTTATAACATAGTTAGGGGCTTGATCTTTGCTTTTCAATGTAATTGAGTGTATTTTTGATCTTCAAATAAAAAACTGATTACTCAACAGTTAATTGAAAATCTACGTTTCTTGGGCTATAAAATAAAATCCACAAAGAAGCTTGGAGTCACATGCACAAGATATGTGAATGAAGCCAAGTATCTATTCTTGAGGCTAAGAGGCGGAGCAGGAAACAATCTAATGAAACCAAGTTACAACATTTACATATCAGCATTGTGCTCCTACAACTCAAACCAATCCAATTTGTTTTTCATACTTCCACGACTTTGCCATATGTAAAATGAATTATGTCAAAATGTTCACTCCATCACAATCACCCCACGTATTGTATCAAAAAAGCTCCTTCCACCACAATCACCCATGAAATGAATTAATGGTGAAAGCTACAGGCCTTACATCATATCATATATATAGTCCTCACATGCATATAATTGGCTCCGAAATATTAAAAATAACTCCAAACCTTACAAGGTACCTGCCATCTGTGAACCTCGGGTAAGTGACCCACTTTCTATCTCTCTCTTTTTCCTTTCCTTTTCATTTCCTGACGCATATATACATTTCCAATGATCGGCTGTGTGTGTGTGTGACTGCTAATTTATGGTACAAACTTTGAGGGCTGGTACAGGACGCCGTAACAATAACATTTTGTAAAGGAATGTATGGTTAAACGTGAAGCTTTGAAGCTTAACACAGGAAAGAATAAATAATAGGGAAAGTGTTTTATTTTCATAACCTTGTTTACAAGTGGAAATTAGTTTACAATGACATTCAAAATTACATCCACCTGCATTGATACATGCTTGACAGCGTCAGTGCAACAACTGACGAACACTTTCAAAGATACCAGAAATTTCGTGCACATGTGCATCAGCTACAGATAATCATGACATGAGATCTTCATCAGAGTCCTCTGGAGTGGTATAAACGTCCTTCTTCTAATGCCCCCACAAAAATAAATCGAGGAGCGTCATATTGGGAGACTGGGGTGTTAAATTTATTACCACTTGTAAATGAGGTTATGAAAATAAAACACTTTCCCTATTACTTGTTCTTTCCTGTGTTTGTGCTTCGACACTTCACTTTTGGCCATTCAAAACATGATTGTTACTGTCTCTGGTACCAGCCCTAAAATTATTGTACCATGAAATAACAGTCATACTGTATATCACAGACAATGGAATGATTTTACTAACAAACTTCCCCTTGTTCAAGCATGAGGATGGACATTAATTCACCTCATACAATTATTTATCAATATATGAAATTAAATGTTACATAATAGGCCATAATTTAGACAGTGTTTGATCAATTACATAAACTGCAAAAAGAGTAAGTAAATATGATTTTTTTATCTTTAATTATTACTATACAGTAGTATTAATAATACTGACATTAACATATAAAATGAACTATGCATCTTATAAGCCACTTTGATCTTTAAAGAAATTTTAAATCAGTCACAAACTAACAGCTTTTATTTTCTTCCTAGCTTTGAAGTGTTTAAAAAATATGCAAAGCAACATTCCATTGCTTAAATATAAAATTTAAACCTAAAATTTCAAATTGCAATAGTTACAATCATCCATCTACTATGTAACCATTACTTACGCAAATTTCACATTCACATAAATCAATATTCAGAATTTGAAAAACCAATGTGATAAGTGTATTCACACCATTTTGTAATATATTGCACTCCTGATTAACAGGAACACTAAAAAAGAATAATATACAATATTCCATCCTTGACCTCCCTTTCCTGTCCAGAAACAAATATGAACCACTTACCTCTACAGAGGTAGAGTTCACAACATTTAAATGAACTATTGGAACCAGAGGTACTTCAGTAGAGTTGCTATAGTTTTCAACAATTTTCCATTGCAGCTGATCATCTGGAAGATCTGGGTAGCCTTCGCTGGTTGCAGCTAATACTCTCACATCATATGATCTTCCTGGATGTAAGCCTGAGTGTGAGGAAAGCAAGCTTTGTTCATTCTCATTATTATTAAAATTAATTCAAATCAACAAAAAATAGAGAATTAATTATTTTCATTTAGAATTTATTATTTAAGCATATTCTTACAGGACGAGTCGTCAACTAGCCGATCACTGGGAATGTCTACCTATGCGTGTGTGTGTATGTATATTGTTGCGCTTGTCGTAATCAGTCCTTTGACTGGTCTCTTGCAAATGTGCATGCTAACCTATTCTATGCAAGCCTTTTCTTTTCTACATAATTACCACATCCTCCTAAGCCTACTAACTGCATTCCATCCTTGGCCTCCCTCTTCTGTTCTTACCCCATACATTTCCCTCTAAAGCTAATTTTACTAAACCGTCAGTGTCTCAAAGAATGGTTTATTAATCTATCCCTTCTCTTGGTCAAATTCCTCCATATTGTTCTCCCTCATCTTATTCTGCTTATAACTTGCCAGTTACTTTCTCTATCCACCAATCCATCCAATTTTCAGCATTCTGCTATAGTACCACATTTCAAAAGCTTCTATTCTTTTCCTTTCTGCAGCTCCCATCATTTGTGTTTTGCACCCATATACCACCACATTCCATACATACATTTGTAGCAATGATGTCCTAATATTCATACTTATACTAGCCATAAGTAAAATCCTCTATTTTCTGAAAGCCTTCCTTGCCTATGCTATCCTACTCTTTATGTCTACTGTGGTGATTCATGACCCTTACAGTCGGGTAAAGCAAAAATAATTTAGTTTTGTTATTTACGTATACAGGACGGAAGACGACAATGGCTTGGTGGGGCCGAGTGGGCGGGAAAACGTCACCGTCTGCAACATTATTGATGGCCTGGACGAGATTTGAGAACAGTTGGTGCAGGGAGGCTGGAGGCAGCAGTTGTTGCAGGGAGGCTGGAGGAGAGAGACGCTAGGGAGAGACGAAGCAGTGGCAGAACAAGGCGACATGTATAAAATTTAGTTTCTGCACATTTAAGAGAGGAGATTCATTTGGTGGGAGTACAGAAAATAAAAAGACAACATTTGATGGTGAAGGAGAGGCGCTAGAGAATCTTAATATGAAGAAGACGTGACCCAGGAAAGGAACAACCGGCATACGAACAAGAACGAAGAACGACGTCATCAGGCGTTGACATCTGGTAACGGCATTTTACTCTGTTTTTTCCACCAAACCATTCTCGTCTGATTCGCGATTATAATTTTCAACCATATCGTTCGTCACCCGCGTTCCCTGGAGCAGCAATTTAAGAAGCTGCGTAGAGTATTATTTTTGCTTTTACCGACTGAGCTAATGATTAAATTGATATCGTAAATTTATATGTTTTCTATTATAACTTAATTTGAGTTGTATTTCTATTAATAATAAATTCATTATTATTGTTATTGTTTGTTTGATTACAACAATATTTTTTGATGGTGTAACAACGAACACCACACTACTATACGTCTACCATACCTAGTTATGCTACCCAAGTCACAGAATTCCTCAACTTCCTTCATAATGTCCATTCACAATCTAACACCCTTTGTTATTCCACTGTTTCCCATGCTATACTCAATTGCCTTTGTTTTCCCACTATTAATCCTCATGTTGAACTCTTTCTACAGGACCACACTCATCAATTTATTATGGTCTCTGGGTCTCCTGATGCTCCCCTAATAATGCAATATAATTTGCAAACTGTAGGATTTTTATTTCTTCTCTTGCAGTATGATTCCTTTTCCATATTACTTTTTAACTTCCTTCATCGCCTGTTCTATACACAAGTTAAAGGGCATGGGCAATAGACTGCATTCTTGTCATACTCCTTTCTTGAGCTCTGCCCTTCAATTCTAATTACTACTGACTGTCTTCTGTAGAGGTTATGGATAACTCTTCTTTCTCAATATTTTATTCCTGTCTGCTCAAAATCCTTAGTAGTGTGTTCCAGTTTACATTATCAAAAGCTTTCGCTAATCTTCAAATGACGTGAATTTCGCTTGTTTTTCTTTTTCGGTCTTCTAAAATTAGACACAGAGTCAATATTTCTTCTCTCTCAGGAAATGACATTGTCATGTTTATTAAAACAATTAATGGGGAAAGGACAGAGAGATAGAAAGAAGATGACTTACCTGAGGTTCATAGATAGTAGACACCTTTGTAAAGGTTTAGAGAACTTGAATTTTCGGAGGCACCGCCCCCTTCATCATAAAGTTAGGAAGACATTTCCTGTGATCGGCTAGCCAACGACTGCTAGCCGATCACAGGAAATGTCTTCCTAACTTATGATGAAGGGGGGCGGTGCCTCCGAAACTTCAAGTTCTCTAAACCTCACAAGGTGTCTACCATCTATGAACCTCAGGTACGTCATCTTCTTTCTATCTCTCTGTCCTTTCCCCATTAATTGTGTATATATAATTAAATAGTAGTAGTTAATTCAATTTATTTCTTTTGCTAATTTACATACACTTTAAAAATCAGTTTAATGAAACCAATGTCACACTTTTCCAGATTTTATTTGAAAACAGCAATGTCTTGACAGGCCAAGAAATACTCTGTGACAGGCTGCATTTGACCCAAAGCCCACAATTAGTCCACTCCTGTTCTATAGAATAGTAACACACTATAATTGATAATTTGCCCCATTAAAACATTAATTAACTTAATGTGAAATTATGACAAATATTTCCCTAACGCTTTCAAAGCTAAAATTGGTAAATCATAAATTCAATTAATGTACCAATATTTAACATTTTTGAGTTTTTGAAAGCATAATATTTTCAAAGTTTAAAATTATGAGAACTTTGAAAGAATTTAACTGAGGTAGTATATTATATATACTTATAATAAATAATTTCTTGATGAAGAGGTGGAGTTCAATTTAATTTAATAATAATGATATTATTAATGTGATATTGTATTAATGGGGTTTTATTATTGAAAAGAAACTACTAATTCAACTTCAAATTCAGAATTTAATATAAATAAAATTATCAGCAAAAACATAAATGGTATTTACAAATTTTCATAGAAAAAATTATTAAAAACAATTAATTTGCATGAGACTTTAAATCAGGCTTCTCAGATGGTCGAATTGAGAAGCAATTCAGACTTCTTTTAATAGGCACTGGCAAATGCGAACTCTTTCTATTTCAAAACAACGATACCCACGAAGTATCTGCTTCCTGGTCCGAGTTGACAATTGTGACTGCATCTGAGTGTGTCCTCTATTCATCACCGTCCGGGGTGTATCTCATGGAAAAATCTGGCGGAGACTCCCTTATCTCCTTTTGGTAGCTATCAGTTTGGGTTAACACTTGCCAGCCTCTCTCCTCCTATCAGTGTCTAACAATTTAACTTTTGCATCAACTGCCTTCCGTCTCTCAGCAATTTCTGTCTCCTAACACCTTCTCTCTTGTCTGCCATAACTTTCTGTTCACCCACTATCCTCCGTCTTCCATCATCCTCTTTTCTTCTTCTCCAAAATCTCTTCCCACAAAAGCTGGGTGGGAACATACATAATTTCAAACCACCCATTCATTAGCTGTTATCTTCAAAAAACTTCTACTGGCTTTCTCGTTAACAATTACAGGTAATAGGAAAAATTTCAACTACTGGGCATAAATACTGCATGTGTTTTGTGTTTCTCTGTAAGATACCAAATTTTCTACAGAACTTCCATTTTCGTCAGATGCAGTCAGTCAGATGTAAAATAGCTAATTAAATTTAAAATAAATTGATATATCTAATTTTATATTGTCAATTATAATCAATTGTAACCCAAGTCCTATTACAACATTACTCCTTTGTACAGGAAAATAATCACAGTTTTTTTTGCCTTTCAAGACTATATGAATGAGAAAATAATGTTATCAGAAGAATTCAGTAAATTTAAGAAATACTGAAGATTAATTACTCTGTTGTCGCAGACATCTTCTTCCAGCAATTTACAAATTTTATTCACTTCTGATTTATAACTACATATATTAGCAATTTTATTCATAAGAAAGAAGAAACATGTTTAGAATAGTACAGGACATAACTAAGCAGGGTATGTTGGATTTAGCCTAATAAAAAAAATTAATGAATCATACATAGGGTCCCAGATGCAGAAAAATAGTATATTTAAATTAGTACAACTCAGAAATATGCTGGGGATTCTGTATACCCCACATGAGGTTAAAAGGGTTAAGAAATAATTACTAACTTATCAACAATGAAAAATTGAAATAGAATTTCTATTCCGAAAACTTTTGACACTATATTTTTAAAATCCTTTAATCCAAACCTATAATTGTGTAGTCCAACACATCTGCAGCAACTTCTTCTACATTCGCAGTAGCATGACCATGGCTGCGCCATTGCACTTTGTAGGCCACAATAGATCCTCTAGCTTTCTCATTTGGTAAAGGAGTCCAAGTAATATGTACTGATGTAGGACTTGTTCCCACTATTCTGACTACTGGTGCAGAAACAGGAACTAAAAACAAAATGTCTCCACAGTCTTAACATATTACAGTAATTTATTTTTTAAAACTTAGAATTTATTATGAAAAAGAAATTAATTAGATTAATCTTACAAAATCCAAAGAAAGTTCAAAACTCATAATTTGAATCATTTAATTTGAATAAGTTTAACTGCCAAATTTTACGGAACTCCTCAGTTCTTTAAGTAAAATATTATGATATTACATGTTCATGCTACAATGTCCAGGACCGAAAAGATACTAGATTACTAAAATAAAATATTAAAAGTCATAAATAGAAGAATTATAATTCAAAATAAGATAAACGCAATCTTGTTTGTAGAAACTTTGAAATATGATTCTTGTAGTTTTATTTGTGATTTGTTTCTTTGACGTTGTATTCTTTCATTTCAACCCTGGATGCTGTGGTACTAACACAAAATTTCTGTTACAGTTTTAATTCTAAGAAATCATATCATACGAAGTTTATTTATTTGAATTCATTATGCAATTGCTATCATGTAAAATATTTTTGCACAAATAACTGAATTAAAATTCTTCTTTTTCTGAATTTTGGTCACTTATATTTTATTCACCAAGAAATTAAGTCAATCACAAATGTAAATATATTTCCCATACCTGTATGGATAATATAAGTGTGAATATTAGGCAATTGTTGCTAAAAATGTTCGTATTGTATGTGGCGTTGCGAAACGTGGATGATGGGAGCACCGGATGGGAAAAGAATAGAACCCTTTAAAATGTGGTGCTATAGGCGAATGCTGAAAATCAGATGGGAGGAAATTCTAAACAGAATAGGGGAAAAGTAAACAATATGGAGGACATTGACCAAGGGAAGGGATAGATTAATAGGCCACGTTTTGAGACATGAGGGTAGTAAAATTAACATTAGAGGGAAGTGTGTGGGGAAAGAACAGAAGAGGGAGGCCAAGGATAGAAACACAAAGCAGATTAGGGAGGATGTGGGCTGTGATAATTATGAGAGAATGAAAAGGCTTGCACAAGATAGGTTAGCATGGAGGGTTGAATCAGACCAGTCTTAGGACTGAATACCACAACAACCTGTACACAAAAAAAATTTTTTTAAATAAAATTCATTTTATTTGAACTGTAAATTGAGTATCACTTACCCGCTTCTCCTGTTTGGCATATGACTCTAACAGACTGATCACTGGCAGATGTCTGACTGTAAGATCTAACATAAAATGTGTAGTTTGTATATGCCAGGAGCTTTTCAACAATAAATGTTTTATTTATAGATACGTCATGTTTTTCTTCTCCACCATCTAATGAGAAATGTTTAACAATTTGAGCATTAATTTTCTTTCCAAATTAATAAGCATGTTGTATTGAAAGCTATCAGTTATTCAAATATATGGTACAATAATTTTAAGCAAATAAAACACATAAATTTAAATAAAATGCACAGATAATAGAATAGAAGACAATGAGAGAATAGTTAGGTTAAAAATATTAATCCAATAAATCAATATTATTACAATTCAGTACAATTAAGTATAAAGAAATAAACAATGAAGCCAATTTGTCAAAAAACAAATTTCATCCTGCAACAGTTAAGAGACAAATATTCAATATTCTGTGTATTCCCTTGGAAGGTTACATGCAAAAATTAAAACAAGTTAGTATAGAATACAGATGATAACTAAAAGTAATAAATCTGAATGTGTCTGATTCTGGGTTGTCAACCTAGATGAAATGAAATTTTATTAGTCAAATAATTGGGAATAGTAAAATAACTTTGTACTTAACCAATCCACAAAATTACACACTCAAAAAATAATATAAAAGCTAGATGAGTAAATATCAACAACTAAGAATTGAAGGTCTCATATTACCAAAGATTAATGAATTCTTCATTATACACTTTTCAAAATATGTACACTTTGGACAGTCTGCTGGCACATAGGTTGGACTTTTAAATGCAAGTATATTAATTACTGTGAGAATTTCGCAGCCCATTTGAAGCAGCTCTTTAAAGTATATGGAAGAAAGAGTGCATACCAATTTATTTGGAAATTGATTCTCTTATATAAATTTACAAAAATAGTGATAGTACTCAGTGCTGATGTTGTAGAGGTATCTCCCTACTAAATATTGTCTACAAATATTATGGAGAGAATTCTTCTTAGCACATTCAACTCAGATGATGTGGCGTTCACATAATTCAGAACTGGACTTTTAAATCCATTGATGTGAAAAGAGGACACTTGTGTTTGCTTGTTTGATTTCTTGTGACATTGGGAGAGTAACTTTCCTTCATTAGTTTACTTTTTATAAACATTAAAGTGTGAAAATACATTCATTTTCAGTTGAGAGCACAATGTGATTACATAAATGATATTTAAAACAGGAGCTTTCGACTACATCAACCTCTCAAGTAGGACATGACAAGTGTGACTAAGCAAATATCTGCCATCTAATTGCTGCCTTATATAGAAGAACAACCAACTTATGGTAATCTTAGTGAAGAGTTTGAAATCTCTCCATGGCTGTTCAATTGACGTAGAAGAAGCACATTCTTACTGACTGGGACCATCCACCTACCAAAATTATATCAAAGTTTAATGTACTGACAAACTTATTTATTACCAGAACAAAATATACCTTCAAAATAAGTTGGATTCTATCCAGGGAAAAGCAGCCTAATTTGGAATACATAAAAACAAATTATCTCAAATTCAGAATTACCAATGCTACTATTAGCATGTTTGGCAAATGGGTCTGAAGTTGTACCAATCGCACACACTTGTGGAATGTAAATAAATATGTTAGGTATAACTGGTTTAATTTTGAAAGATAATTGCATCAGTGAACAAGAAAAGTGTTCTCGTTATTAAAAGAACATAAATCGAGAAAAAATATATAACAAAAATAAAAGTGAAAAATTATAAACAAACAAATGATTAAAAATAATTAATACATAAAATTAAACAATAAAGATTAATAATTGAAGTAACTGTATCACTAATAGTTCATTATATAAATCTAAATATTAAAGATCAATTTCTGAAGGAATTTTTAACTGCACAAAAAAATACAAATAAAAATCTTCCTCATGTCATATTTTGAAACATACTGGTTATAAAGAAACTTTGCATCCTCCATTGGTTCACAGCATTTTTTGTAGTAGTTTTTTTTTGGTACAAATTTTATTGTCTTGACTTCAGTGGTATTGGATCAATATGCTTAGGCTGAGAACATGGTGGAGTAGTGAGCAAAGCTGTGATAAAAATTAAGAGTAAAGCATAGAACCAGGAGAGAATCAATGAAAGAGTTGGATACATATAGTGGAGCAGTGAGCAAAGCTACAATGAAAGCGAAGAGCAAAGCGTTGAAAATATTGGCTGACACTATATAACAGGAGAGATTTGGATGCTGATAAAGAATGTCTTTCATAAAATAGGTGGTTGTTGAATGCGCCTTTGAAATATGCCAAATTTGAAATATTATGGAAAATAACTGAAACATCTTCAAATTTTGCATATTATGGAAATCAATTGAAACATCTCCAGATTTTGCCAATAAGACTGAAGTGTATCTGTGTCCTGCATAATATTATAATTGACAAGGAATGAGTAGATGCGCTACAAAATGAATAGGATACTAGATGGAGGTCAATCCAAGCCACGTGTCCCAGCACTGGTTGCTGCACCACCTCAGAAAAAATTAATATTTTGTTTGTGCACTGTCTCATATTTTGACAGTTCAGAACTAATTTTGTTTCATTTATAGTGTGCCAAAAATGGCTGCTGCTTTTGTTTTAGCGTGCACGCCAATTTTCACATTTGCAGGTATCTACAAATTATTAAATGATCCACGACTGAACATCCCTTTGATTCCAATGGGCATCTCACACAAATTATGAACTAATAAAATTATTAATATTCACGTTATAACAATACAACAACAAGCAAAGAAAACAAACTTTCTTGAAATAGCTGTTTTGCTCTACTATAACATTGACTTGTATCTCAGTTGGACTCCCCTTTATGCCAGTTCTAATAGGAAAGCACGAATGTCAGGAAATCATTATTTAGAATGGAACATGGTGTTATATGGGTACAAAATCTGGATTGTAGGTGATTCAGAAAGGAAAAGCCTTTGAAATGCGGTGCCATAGAAGAATGCTGAAAATCAGAGTAACTAACAAGGTAGTTCTAAGCAGAAGAAGAGAAGGGATGGATTAATAGGCCATGTTTTGAGAGATGAGGGTCTTTTAAAATTAGTATTATAAGGAAGTGTGTAAGAGCAAAAGATAGAGGCTAAGGATGGAATGCGATAATCAGATTAGCGAGGATGTGGTACTTATGCGGGAATTAAAAGGCTTGCACAAGATAGGTTAGCACAAAGGGTTGAATCAGACCAGTCTAAGGAATAATTACTTCAAGATCAACAATAATAATAATAATAATAATAGGAAAGCAATTGTTTGTTTTTGCCGCTTTGCTATTTTTTTTTCATTGCAGCTTGGCTCGCTACTCCACTATGTTCTCCACCTTAGAAAAATGGCCGTAATGTTTCACATGCCATCACTGTGGTAATTGGCTTTGTCCTTAATAGTCTGTTTTTGGTATATGGATCATGCTGGTGGAAACCAGTCTTGGCCCAAATACCTGACCACAAGTCTCACACATGGTTTTCCTTTTTCACTTTTCTATTTGCTATCCTGAACACATCAAATACTCCCTCCCATACAGCCAACCCAATCAAACCCATTCTCCCCATAACACTCCCAATCTGACCAACATATGCCTTCAGGCACCCACCCAATTTATACAATACACTCATTCACTCCCACAAGCCCACAGCCCCAGTCCATCACAACCAAGAGTTTCAAAACCTTGTGACAGAGAAGGTGCCATGTCTGCCCTACGCTTCACCAATCGTAATCTTCCAGAATCCCACCAAGAACAAAACTAACAAAATTAAAGAAAACAACCTACCTCTCCTCACAAATCTACAGATTTAACTGCAAACTCTGCGCAGGTAAAGAAAAAAATTCATAAATGTATTCCTAATCACCTCACCACAGTCAAACCCAATTAGTCTGACAATGTTATTATCTGACTTCTATTTATATGAAGCAAGATATATGATATGGCTAATATTTATGTGTAACTTAAAAATTATGAAATTAGAAAAATGTATGAGAGTGGGAAAATTACCTGTTGGAAGAGAATGAACAGTATATGCTTTCATAGAATCAGGCATGTTTGGATTGTCCCATTTGATCAGTACCTGGGATGATGAAAGCGTTTGGCATATTACAGATGTAGGAGGATCTGGTGGAAAACGAGATTTCACTTCCAATCTACCAACTGCCCAACTTTCACCAGCTTTGTTCCGTGCAATGCACTGATACAGTCCAGAATCTGATGATATTGTGTTTGTGAGAACAAGCTCTGCTCCTTTCTGTTTGATTCGACCTAAAGATAATAATTTTAATTTCTTTAAAAAGCCAATTTGCCATTCTTATTAAACCAAGTATAGCAAGCTAGTCTTATTTTCAACTTTGTTGATAATTTTGAATATGCCTTTTCCAACATTTTTTAACATATTCTGAGTTACTACATAAGAATTGCTAATTAAATATTCCAGTTGATCACTTACCATTAATATGTAAAAGTTCACCATCCTTATACCAAAGCAACTCCGGTTTTGGAACTCCATCAGCTTCACAAGTAAAGCGGACAGTTTTTGCAGTTGGGAACTTCTGTTCTAAAGGAGTTATTGAAACATTTGGTTTTTGCCACACTTCAATTCCAACAGACTACGAAGACAAAAAAGAGGATATTTTCACCAGTGTATATACATAATGGTTAAATTTATTTGATTTCTCATTTAAATAAATGAACAATATAGCCAAACAAGGCATAAATATATTTTAATAAAATAATTGAGAACATATTAATAGAACGTAACACAATGTAATGTTCCTTTCTTTGGAAACCCTTCAGTTCTATAGGTAATCTTTTATACTTAATTAACTTTTGATGTTTTATTTCACTCAAATTGTCTCTAATAAAATATGGAGCAATGGGTTGGATGTCTGCAAGTCCATATATAAAATATTAATCTACCAGAGAGATACAATTGGTATGGGAGCTCTCATAAAAGATTTCAAGTAGCCCCATTCCTAATGCTCAGTATAATTTAGTGTCATTGAATAGCATTCACAAAAGTAATGAAAACGCCTACAGTATTATATTTAAGTTCTGTTGAGCTGATGCCCACTGTTGACCTGATGCCCACTTTCATTGCTCATTTTGTTCCTTGCAGAATTATTCCAGATGTCAATAAGGAGGGAAAGTAAAGTAAGTAAGTTAATTTTATAATGTTCAAATGAACACAAATGACATGTATTATGAAATAAGCTTAATTGATTAGCAATACCCGATCATGAGAATTTCAAATTACAACTAAAAATAAAATGATCATTTTTAGACCCTAATGTGCCAGAATTGTTATTTTTATGAAAAAGAAAAGGAGAGAAAATTTCTCTCCCAAATTATTAACAAGTCATTAGAGGAAAGTCAATATAATAAAGGGTTAGATGAATATTTCTCTAAGAAACTATAGTTTTTTTTATTGCAATGCTAGATTTCTCCCTGTAAATAATATACCTTCAGAAATAGGGTAATTATTGCAATTATTATTACAGAAACTACCCATCATAAAAAATAGATATCTGTAATTAATTCATACCATACTTGTCACCAGAGACACACCACACCATGTGTGGGGGGTAGGAGGGAGATAAAATATTTGATTTTCAACCTAATTCTCTCTCACAGATTTGGAATTTTCAGAAAGTTATATAGTTTAGACCACCGATTGAAGTGATTTAGTTCGCAGATTGAACTGTTGTGTATTGATAATCAATTCAACTTGTTCCATAAAAATGTCAATTGCAGCCAATTGTGCATAATAAAATTAGCTTACTTAACTTATTTTCACCCTTTACATATCGTATTATTCTTCAAGTAATAAGAACCGTTTTACCATTCAAAAGTGGATTGTTAAGCTTTTAGGTAATACCTTTCTGCAATAACATGATGCAGGGGCTATTTAAAAAGTTTGAAAAGAAGTGACAATTGTGTTCGAAATACCAAATTTAACTTTAAATTAAAATTTAGGGTAATCCCATGAAGAATTATATATAAAGGATCATAGAATACTTTTGAAATTTCATTGGATAGGGTGGCTATCTTGTGAGAGTAAGTGACTTCTAAAGAAGTTATGAGAATTGTAATCAATGACATCATTGGGTGGTTATCTAAATGTCTAGATTATTAAAGCCATTACCCTGTAAAAAATTACTGTTTATAAACTGATAAATAAATCAATCAAATTATCAGTGTTATCACAAATTTAATATTGATAAAAACCCCCCACCATGTCACCCTTTATAAGTGAAATACAGTACAAACTTATTGACTGTTTTAAAATTCTGGTATTCGTGTCATATTTGAATCTTGAAATTAATTGTTTGGACTTCAACTCCAGTTACATTAGCAAAACTCATTAAAAACCTAAATTAATAAAGATAAAAGAATTTAAAATTTAGTGTACAAAATTATTTATTTGTATATAATAGGCTGTTGTATTTTTTTCCAAACTGGTATATTGTAACTAGTAATTATTGTATTACCTGTGAAAGTTTTTTGTCTTCAGAAGAACATATGTATGTGCCATTTAACTCAATTGTTACATTCTGAAGCCTGAGCAGTGCTACACTTGATGTCATATTCACAACAGGCACAGTTTTGTTACCCATGATGAAACTCCAACCTAGTTTAGGAGGTGGAAAACCAGTAGCTGCACAATCTACCACCACATCATTTCCTTCTAAAACTTGCACAACCTTTCCAGTACTAAAAGGCAGTAGTTCAGGAACATTTTCAATGCCCAAGTAGGAACTCACATTGAGATGAGCTTCATTGCTAGCCTTGTGTCTAGAAGTCACCAAATTTGTTGCTTTACACCTGTGAAATTGAGCAATTTTTTTATTATAGTTATTACAATAAGAAGACTTAACGTTTTTCTTAACAGGATTGTCCCCATCCTTCTACCTTTCCTCCTCTACACCTTGAACATGTGCTTTTCAAGAGTATTACTACACCTGAGCATATACATTTTTTAGAGCACATCCCTACCTTCCTCCCACATTTCTACCTTTAATTACCTTTAACAATTAATAAGGGCAGAAAAGAGAGATATAAAATTGGTGACTTACCTGAGGTTCACAGATGGCAGGCACCATGTAGGATTTGAAGTTCTTAAATTTTTGGAGTCACCACCCCCTTCAAGTTAGTTCTGCTTTCCATCTCTCTTTCCTTTCCTCATTAATTGATTTATATATATATATATATATATATATATAAACACAACATGTTTTCTAAGCACACTTGGCAACAAGCAGATTAGTATTGAATATGTAAGTGATGCATAAATGCATTAGGAGAACTGTAGGTGGTTAGAATGATTTTTTTTACGGGGAATTGTGTCAAATAGGTTTAAGAAACAAACAAGTAATCACCATTTAATAATATGCCCATTGAAAAACTTAAAGTACTTCATTGCATAAATGAAATATTGATTGTCCCTTAACAATGTATCCAAACAAAGTAACAACAAATTATATAATTGTGGTGTTTGATATATAATGTCAATTAACAATTATGTAAATAAATGTATTCATGTTTTAAATTCATTCTTTAGTTTATTTAATAAACATTTTGCTTATTTTCTGTGAATTCAATATCAATGTCCTCGGTTTCTTGAAAACTGACCATTTGTGGGTAACAATTGCATATTTTAATAAATATTTTAATGTATTTGCAGCACATATAGTTAACATTTGGTTAAACATTTGGTAATTTTAAATATATCATTTCATAATATAACCAACTCCTTATCTTGACATTATAAAAATAAAATATTTCAAAACATGAAGTTTATTATTAAACCTAGTAATAAAAGATACTACAAATATAAAATTAACTTTATGAAAAATAATGATTCTAAAATATTTCACATCTTGTTATAAGATAAGTCAAATAGTAATTAAAAAATTTATTACCTATAGTGCCCACTATCTGAGGGCTCCGTTTCCAATATGTAAAGAATGCCAGGAGAGGGTGTTAAATATCTGGCAGAAATAAAATAATTAAAAATATTTATTAATAACATAAGTAATTTATATATCACATAAGAATGCTTTTTCTTCTTAAACCCTGTACACAAATTTTAGGAAAAATTGAATCAATAAGGAATTTGAGCAAAATTTTAAAAAATACAAATTGTTTTCTAAATCCATTTCCTGCAAGTATAAGCAAAAGATTAAATAAGTTAAAAAGTGCACAAAGAAAGTCAACTGCCACACAGTGCCCATAGCTTACACAGAGTACTATTAGAGCCACTTATGAATCTGATGAGACAATATTTTATTAAGAGTATTTAAACTATCATTAAAACCCCCTAAACAGTACAATAACAATAACAAGTGAAAAATGTAGTTGCAATTTACTGTCCACAATTAATATAAGTTTATCTTCATACTTTATTTGCCAATTAAAAAGAGAAGTCACCGATTACATTATATATATATATATATATATATATATATATATATATATATATATACACACATACCGCCCCCTTCATCAGAAAGTTAGGAAAACGTTTCCGGTGATCAGCTAGCCAACGACTGAGCAGCCAAAATTTGCTGCGCTGTTAACTTAGGTCATAAACAATTTACCCCCACCAGGTCACCAACTTTCTCTCTCAATGAGGGTCTGGGAAGAGGCAAGGACTTGATGGGGGTTGGGAGATGCATACTAACACCCCCATCTTGACACACACTCATTCATGATGAAGGGGGCGGTGCTTCCGAAAATTCAAGTACTCTAAACCTCACAAGGTGTCTACCATCTATGAACCTCAGGTAAGTCACCTTCTTTCTATTTATTGTTTTAATTGACATGACTATGTCATTTCATATATATACACACACTGAATATGATGAATAAACATTTGAAAGGTTTTCCACAAGGGTTATATCCTAAGTGGAAAAACAACGTTTTGATAGTTATCTACACCATTGTACATCAACCACTCAACAAGTAGCATAGCTATCTATCAAAACTGAAACCACACACAATATAATGAGTTGAAATCAAAGAACTCTTCATTCAAAAGATGAAATAATGGATATCTGGCTTTCTATGCTCCACTACATGAAGATGTAATGATAGGAATTGGTTAACGACAAGATACTGCAGGAATGAAAGTAACAAACAAATTAAGTTTATTTGTATTACAGATTACAAAAGCAAGGTTGGTTCAATTTTCTGGATACAAGCAGACCAAAGTAAATCTCTAAAAAATGAACTACTGATAAAGTTAAAAGTAAACAATGGTTAATTAAAATTATTACCATAATTAAATCGTATTAAAAAATATTTTTGTATGTTCAAGCAAACATTAAGTCTTTTACAAACAAGGTTTATGGATAAAAGTTTTTAGCAACAGAGTAAATTTAATCTCACATAAATTTTCTAATTATTTACTATTTAAAAAATTATAGATTAGTTAGGTCAGGAAAGAGAAATAAATTGTTGGCTTTCCTGAAGTGCTTTGATGGCAGGCACCATGTTAAGTGTGTGTGTGTGTGTGTGTGTTTTTTTTTAAATTTTCAGAGGCACTATCCCCCTTCATCAAAAGATTAGGAAAAACATTCAGAGTGACAGCCAGCCATCTACTGAGCAGTCAAAATTGCTGCATGGTTAGCTTTTGTAATTAAAAAATATACCCCATTAGGCCACTAACTTTCTCTCTCAATAAAGGTCAGGAAAGAGGCAAAGAATTGATGGAGGCTGGCGAGATGCACACATTACATACTAAACTGAGTATACATGTACATACTAACAAACACACACATATATATCATTGAATACACATACATACTAAAATACTAAAAATATTGGTCTATATATATATATATATATATATATATATATATATATATATATAATTCGTTGACTCACCTATTATTTGGAGGTAGTGATTCCTTATTTCTTTCCCAAGAAATGTGAGCAACTGGAACTGAATCTATTTGGCACGTGAACCGGACTGTACTCTGCACACCCACATAAGCATCTTTTGGATTTTCAGTGAACTCTTGTTCTATATCTGAAACACAAACAATCACTATTAATAATTCTGATATTTCAAAGAAAGAATGTAATAATTTTTAGTACAGAATAAAACTAAAATTAGAAATCAATAAAATCCAAAGTAAACAAAACTTCTATTAAATGTAAGACAATCCGTTACAATAGCTAACAGTTTGGAAATTTAGTATTAGTTAATTACCCTAAAAATTGGGGAAAAAATTTATTTGAATTTCATTAACCCAAGTTATAACATGACATTTCATTCCTGATTTGGAACCTCATCTGGTGTAAAGAAAAAATAAAAATTACAGACGAAAATTAAATGTGCATGTCACACGTGTGAAAAGGCCAAAATCCCATGACATTATTTTCTTTACACCAGATGAGATTCCAAATCAGGAACAAAATGTCATGTTATAACTACTGTTAATAAAGTTCATATTAATTTTAATTACCTACAGGTTGTTTTACTATTTATTGAAAAATATATAATGTAATTGTGGAATTTTGAAATACTTGCAATCTACTATACATAAAATATGTAGTTCTATGCATGAACAATTCTCGGTGATATGGTTTAATTATTTATTGCTTCCAATACAATACAAAAATAAAATAAAAAGCTTCTGGTTATAGATGCAAACAAAGCTGTTATTATAATATACGTTATTCTAGTGAAAATTATACCTCTCCCCGTATAGTTGGTATCAAAGTTCTGCGCATTAATCCGTCTTGTGCAAATAACATTTCATTCCGGAAAAGATCCTTGGAACTTCAAGGTCATACGCGGTAAGTACAGATGTTCCACCTTCATGTTCAAAGGCAATCACAACCATCTGACTGACAACGAGATTCTCACGACGAATGTATAAGTCTATAAAGCCGGCAAGTAACAAAAATTGACCTGCGACAACAGAGTACTTTATTCCAAAAAAAAAGTGCGGGTTGGAGGAAAATAATGTTGATGCTGATACTAGTTTAAATTCCGATAAACTGTAAAAATGCATACGTTACTCAAATAACGCACGGACAGAGGAAACTTAAAATTTTAATAGCTAACGTATTAATGTTAATTATTGGGGGGCCTAATAAATTTCAACTTGTTGTGAACTCTTTCTGAAGAAGACAAAAAGAAAAATAAATTATATTACGATTGAATTAAATTTCGGCCGAAGATCGAGGCTTTCTGAGAGGAAAGTGAGAATAACAGCAAAGTTCGGAGTTTCGATACTTTCGGGTGGGCCTTTTTTCTTTTTCTATTTCTATTTGTTGATGGTGTCTCCTCTAATAACGCTAGTTTCATCGCGTTTGACGCAGCAGCCCCCTCCCTCCTCACGGCCCTACTGAAATTTCAAGGTCGTCCCTCGGAACTGCGAACGTTCCGCGCGGGGATGCGGCTGATCCCTCGAGGAGCCTGCCCCCTCCCAGATGTGTATGAATGGGTGTCACTCCTCTTCTCGCCACAAATCCCACGGATATTCCCTCTCCCGCAACCGTCCCCGTCCCCGACAATTCTGCGCACTCACTCCCTCTTTCTTGTCATGCCGATCCTATACCAGTTTCAATGCTGTCAACTCTTAACGACTTCACATACACATTAGTAAAATTGTTAGCAGTTTCCGGTATGTAATATTCTGGTTGAGGAAGAAAAGCAGACAGTTTGGAAAACATAAGCGAGATGTGACAGTACATATTTTGTGAACCGAAGATGGGGGACGGGGTGTTGAAGTCGAGTATGTGGAGTATTTAGATTCGCACAGCAGTATAAACTATACATGATGAATCCTACTGCTGTCATCGAATTAGCTAATAGAACACTAATGCAACACGTTGACAAAAAGTACGTCAAAATGTTTTACTTCACGTATTTTCATTCATTTACGTGCTATGGCATCTCTAATTGGGGAAACTGCTCCAGGAGCAATGAAAAATTAATTTGCTAAAGCGTGGGCTTCTAACCGGGTGAAAAAAGTCATTCCACGACGTTTCGGCAACTGTCATTGCTACCATCTTTCTTCAAAATTTTGCATATACTTACTTTACCAAGCGTATATATTTATGAAATCTTAAAGTTTGTAAAGCGGAACATTAGTTTGTTTCAAACGAATGGCAAATTTCATGAATACGCGACCAGAAATAGTTCAGCTCTAAGGTCGGACAAGTATCGCATTGCACTCCACCAGAAAAGTATTCACATTACCGGGATATACAACAGCCTTCCTCCAGACGCTGAAAAAATTAACTACAAAAGTTTCGAGGAGCAGAGTAAAACTATTCTATTAAATAACGCGTTTTATTCTGTACAGGATTTTCTTAATCGTCCCTCTAATATTTAAAATCAAGGTTCCTGCAAAAGCATTTAATGTTTTGCCTTGTAAAATAACACACCACAGTTTTTTCTATTTTGTTTGTTTCACGTACTACGGAAGGACAGTTTCCTGGTCGCGCAGCTCCAAGTAGTCAAAACTCCACGGCGTGTGTTTGTGTTTCGCAGCGTGTGCTTGTGATCTCGTGTGTGCGTGTAGTGTTTTTAATGACTTTAGACTGTATGGGAACAACAATAAATCTACTCTTTTCTAAAGAATCTCCTTCCGTATTTTCGACGATAATGATGATGATGTGTATGTGTGTCTATTCCACTTTGCGAGACACACTCATTTCCCCTAATCAGTTTTCTTACCAATGTGGCTAAAAACTTGTGGTAGAATAAAAAAAAGCCACTGTATATGGGAAATTTACATAGCAAACCAGGAAATACAGGAATAACCTGTAATAATTTTGCAAAGTTTTTTCGTCATAACGCAATTGATTAAGCCCTCTGAAAGTAAAAAAAAAAATTTCGAGATGTTCCAATTTTGTAATGCATGCATACAAGCAAGGTTTGAGGCTTGTTCTTCAAATAACTGCGTCAGGTGTTGAGTGGAGATGAGCGATCTGATCCATATCTAATTCTGAGGAGTAAGTGATCATTGATTGGGAAGAAACGAGCGGTAGGCATTTTGATTCACTCCACTTCTGTGATTCGAGAGCTACCTCCTGTTTGAAACACTCTTCTATCAGATCGCGCGGGCTGACATACCAGAGCTATTGCTGTTTGAATCACTCATTTATAAATTAGAATCTTTCTATATGAATAAGTTATCGTCGGCCGATTGTTTTGGCAAAATAGGATTAAGTGGCATATGCACAAAAAATTGTAACCGAACGTTAATATGATTTTCTCTTATCCGACTGTCCATAATATAAACGTATGAATGCCTTCTGTAATCTATCGGTCCACGTATTCTCACTAATGTTATCCAATACTCTTCACTTTAACCCGTCAAGAATGCTTCACTCTATACTACACAAAACAGGGTTGTGTTATACATATATATATATATATATATATATATATATATATATATATATATATATATCGGCTAGCCGATCACTGGAAATGTCTTCCTAACTTTCTGATGAAGGGGGCGGTGCCTCCGAAAATTCAAATTCAAGTACTCTAAACCTCACAAGGTGTCTACCATCTATGAACCTCTGGTAAGTCACCTACTTTCTATCTCTGTCCTTTCCCTATTAATATATTAAAATTAATATTATTGGGCCCTTTTCTCGTTCAAATTGCAAAAGCTCTTACTTCGATACAACTGGAATTGATTTCCACAATGATTGTTGGATTTTAAAAGACAAATACCGAATTATCAAAATCATTTTTTATTTAGGTGAGACGGTTGCTGCACAAATTTTATGATATTTTGTAAGCATATACTTGTGTGAGCAACTATTTTTATCCATGAAATTAAAGAAAACGTCGTACAGATCAAGATTAACTGATAAGCATTTATCTGCCTCAAAGAAGGTTGTTTGTTTTCAGTCTTTGAATCCATGTATTGGAAAACTATTTGGAGGAAAGCGCTGGCAAGTTTTTGGTAAAATAAAACCGAATAACTTTACCTTTACAATTACATTAAATAAATACAAATACATTAAATAAAATAAATGCGTAAACAAAAGCAATCCTATCCATATTCCTGAATCAGCACATCAGAATGCAATTTAAACAAAATTTGTAAATGTGATGTGCCAGCGTTAATCTTGCCTGTTGCACCATTTGACCCTGATTTAATTGAGTTCGACACCCCTTCTGTAGAAAATATACTATTGATTGAGCATGATCGAAGATTGGTAGTTGCACCTACTAGCCTTGATAGATTTCCTGAATATCGATAAGGGTTTCGTATGGATTCTACAAATGGTGTTTGCCTTGCGCACTTTCATAGATCAGTTTACAGAGAGATGAGCGAGATGAACTCTCCTCTGTTACGGTCTTTAACCATGATTGAACAAGCAAATGCTTCATGAGTGTCAGAACCGTTGTCCAAGGCCAAGCAGTCAGGCAGGCAAGCAGGGCCATGGTCGCGTTGAGGCAGGCCACGGATCGCAGGCAGACGACCATTTGGCCGAGGGCTCAAGGTCACCCACTGGCTCTTTTGTTGTTGGGGCAGGCACTGGTTCATATTGTAGTTGCCTACAACTTTAACAAACGTAACGCATGTCCTTCTTTACAATTTCCTCTTTGCGTGTTCGGTGCCAATAATATTTTCCGCACTAATCATTCTGAAGAGGGGAGTAACGTGACACAAGTAGCACGAAGAATAATAAGTGCGTTTCAAAAAAGCCTTCAGCTACAGATTTCATAAATGCTAAATGAGGTACTATTAAAGTAATCAATTGTCATTCGCTGAAAAGTCTGGTGACCTTCGCTCCAGAACCGAACTGGAAGCTGTAACTCCAAGACTAGAAGACGAATTCCGAATCAACATTCACGCCAACTGTTTTCATTCTGTTCACAAGTTGTTCTCGCCCACGTAATTTCAACTAGAGATGGTTCTTTAAAGTCAAACTCTCATGCAACGGAAATTTCGTACAACTTCTCATTTTCATTTAATCATACGATTGTTAATGCGGTATATTGGTAAAAACAATGACCTCGACACCAAGGAGGCTAGATAGCACCCCGGTGATAACAGAGATATTACCAACTCGTAGTGGGTCAGTATGCCATCCACTGCTTCGCAACAATTATGAAGGTTGACAATTTGATTTATTTACACACAATTCATACCACTGAAAATATCTCCCTCGTCAGTGTTTATTATTATATAGAACCTTCAAATCTTTAACTTGCCACTTCTGTACGTCGTTTCTCTCTCTGCATGTTTCTCGTCTTTTAAGACATTTAATGAGAAGTTACATAACTTCAGCCTTAAAAAATTAGTTTTACTCTGAATATTCGAATCCAGGCCATGTATATCTACTATATTTATTTTTAATAGATAAAAATCTGTTTCGGACGTCGCAATGGACAAAAGATAAGACTGCGAAGAGACGTGAGGTTATTGAACGTGTCCCAACCAAAAACGATTCTCCTTCCCCCGTAGACAGAGGTTTATCCGATACAATCAAAATCGCTACTCACTAATAGGGACATTGAAGTGTAGGATTTTTCGATGTGTATTTTACGTAAGCGCAGTTCCCAGAAGTGCCAGTAAGTGATTTGATGGGAATATTATGACCGGGCGCTCAGATCGTGTGGAAGAATTTTGATTGAAGTGTCAACGTTCCAGACCAGTTCGTGGGAGGCCTTGCCCGTAGATGCGAGGCGAATTTTACGATAAGATCTAGTAGATCGCTTAAAACTCGACGTTGCTACCCCACCAAAACCGTAGGTGTATAGTCTGTTACAGTTCATCAAAAACTTTGCGCCTCTATATTTTCAAAGTTTTGTTTGACACGGCTGTTACCAAGAAACTTAAATTTGGGGTTTTCCACAAACGGAAAATGTAGATAATTAGCAATACATATATTATAGTTATAACAATGAAATCAAGCGGAAGCAGGGCGCGAGCGAATAGAAGATGACAATAATGTCAGAACACAGAAAGATAGAATATATATGACTATTAAAATTTCACATAATCCTTTATACGAATATTGAAGAATTGAAATCGCTAAAAATGCATAGACAGTTAATATTAAACAACTGCGCTTTCTAATAAGAAATGGATGGCTTCGCTGAAGCGAAGAAATTCATATACGCAGATCTAAATCTTCAATACTTTCAAGATTACGTTTCGGTTGAAAATCTCTTGTATTAAAGAAAACACATTACAGGCCGATGTACTTCAGCTTACTCAGTTTGTACGGCTTATGGACAAGATGAAAGTAGATACTTGTAGCATGTGACAGAGTTGGAGGAAGAAGAAACGTTCACTCGAACAATTGAAACTAGGGATGATGATAGTTTTTAGATTCGAATTTCAGCTCACTTCAAGCGAAACCACAATATATTTGAGGACCTGAAACGAAAATCAGTGTCTATAGACACCTCGAACTATTCCTTTCAATCTTACTTATTCTTTTATTTCATTTTTTAAAACTATATTCAACTTTTGGAAACTGCAAGGTTTTGAATGAAAGAAAATACTCGACTGCGGACACGATCACATCAGCGTGATCTTGAGTAAATTATTAATTCTTAATATAATAAAATTGGGAAAATGTAGAACTGTTAGCCCCGAGTGTTTCTTGCATAACCACACTGTTATTTGTAATGCACAAGATGAATTATTATTATAACGTGCTTCTGTAACAAACTGATTGAGCTAAAAATTAAACAATTTGAAAATATTACCCTTTTTTGGCGTGTATAGGTAAAAAGAGTACCTGAATTTTGAGGCAACATTTGTGGGGAATGTATACTCAAAGTAGCTTCGTTCTGAGAAATTTGAGTATACATTCCTAAAGCCGCGTTTACATCAGAGTTTATGGTTTTAGGAAAATTATAGAGCATGTTGGCAATTTTTTCTGTTCTTTCCGAATCCTTTATCAGCGGTAAAGAGAGTGACAGTGTTAAGTGATGACGAATGGCATTAAACTATTTTAATAACGTTCGAATTCAAAACGTTGTAAGGTATGTAGATAGTAATCGTAAAGTGTTTTAAAGTAAAGGGTGCTTACTGTATTGAATTTAAAAATTCCGTGTACAAACAACACCCCATATTTAGGAGCAAGTTTTTAGTAAAACAAAAAGGGCGTTCTGTACACGCCTAAATACGGTAGTTAATGAGGTGTAGAGATGGGTCGTTGCCGCTCCATACCGGGAGCTAGCGCAACGACTCTCGCTCCTTGTGAAGAGTCGTTCAAATGAGCTTATTCACTCCTCCATTATGAATTCGAGACGCCAGAGTATGGTAAAGGAGGGTAAGAGTACGCACTAAGAGGTTTATTCCATATATCTATGGAGGTAATAAAGTTATCAACACCAAAAATTTATCACCGTGTTATTTAATATTTAATAATTAGTCACAAAACTTTTGATAAACTTACAATAAACATGTCATTTGCAAACTTTCGGCCTCCTATAAGGTTTAAGAGTACGCATAGTGGCAGTTAAGAGTACGCTCTGTCAATAGTCATAAACAAATTGCCCACTAATGTCTTCGTTAAGAGGATCATGACAGTCCTTGCAAATACCTCACTGGATTCAGTTATCGGGAAACTATTGTCCACATCCTAGAAAATAGACGTATTCATCTTCATCAGTAGATATTTGAGAGCTACTTGTGCAGGGTTGGGGGGGGGGGGGCAAATTTTAAACTCCTTCCGACCTTTTATTAATGATTTCGCCTGTCGCCTTCTTTTGTGTATCGTTTAATAACTTTATCTAATATCCTTTCAACCTCTGCCTTCGATTTCCTCTTTTCCTTTCGTTCTTTTTCTTCTAATGCATTCTTAAACGGTGAAAGGGTGATTATTTCTGAATTCTTTGAAAGTTTTTCCTTTTATCTTCCCTTTCCTTCAGTTTAGGAAGCGGCAAACGGAATAACTTCGGCAATCGGTTTCTTAGATCTTTTGCTTTCCGCGTTTAAAATAGTGAAGTTTCCTAGTAAACCTATGAAAACTGGTGCATCCCTTATGTCGTTCAAAGAATTAGCCATTTTCATTTGACGGATTCTTAAATTTAGCCGGAATATAATTTCTGTTAACACCAATTTTTTGGTCCTCAGATCCATCTGAAATATGCTCTGTTCGATTTTGAAGATGAGCTGGAACCTCATTTTGTGTTTGGTAAAACTAGAAGAGGTAAAATTGTTGTAAAAAACAAAAGGAATATAATTTCATTATTTGTATAGTGAAAAAAAATTAACAAAAGAACCGTGGAATAAAACGAGATAAAATGGTCATTCTAGAACAGGTGTTGTTTCTCTAGGCCAACCACGTAGTTTTTCTTTTACAAAATCGTCACTTGGCGCCTGCACCCTGCACACACTAAAGCCGAACTGGCCTAAAATAATTGTTCTTTGAAATGATATGTGATACAAAATTATAATTTGTTATAAGCCTTAAAATTCTTAGGTTTTAAAGCTCTCATCACTACGTACAGAAGTAAGAAGTACATTTTACTTCTTGAAATCCAAGAAAATAGCAGCAAAAAGATCCCAATACGGCGTGTTCTCCTGTAGTTATAGATGCACTAAAATACTATAAAAAAGTTTTCGTAAAGTGCTGCGAGTAGGGTCTGTGGGAGCTTTCTCTCGCAGGCAGCTCTCCGTCGGGAATGTCTCGTACTCTCTGGATTCTTTTCAAAGTTCTCACATGCCGAGGCAGCTTCACTTATTTTAGGAGGTGTATGTACTAGGGTAGAATACGTTGGGCATACGGTAAGAGTTGTTCTCAGATCCCATTGGATCAGTCTGTCAACTGCCTCCTAAAACTGGTGAAGACACGGAGAAGGGAATGCTGCGATCCCACAGCAAACTCTTCTCCCGTCATTCGGAAGGGCGTGAGAGTAGTACCTGTGTACGTTTTCTAGGAGTTTCCCTGCATCTCATTAGGTGAAACACCGGGTAGGATCCTTAAACTATAGCCTGGGGGCCCTAGTAAACCCTTGGCTACCTTACTCCATCTTCGACATGCCCCCTTATCAATGCCCTTTCTATGCTATTAAAGGGGAGTTGCCTGTTTCAGGATCACCCTCATGTACCCTATTAACCCAAAAAAAGTGCTGTGAATAGCATGAAAATTCACTGCGTACTTTTACCCTCAGTTGCTATATATTGTGTACAAAACCCTGGTACCCCGTTTATATATTTAAGTAATGCTGTTAAACGTAAATTATTAAGCTAGTTTAATTGAGGACCTGTTGAATGTGAGCACGGTGACGGCCGGCAAGACGCAGTCAAAATAGGTTGGATTGTTGTCGGCGTAGCACACAACAAACACAGGCTACCGTGGCTAGTGAGGTAATCATTTGGAGCCGTGTGCAAATGGTACTCTGGAACATTCAAGTGTTAAGACGAAAGATGGAAACTGGAGCTCTCAACCTGGATCAGAGAGAGAGGTTGTGTTTTTAAGTAGAAGGTTCGTAGACTCCGAGGCTGATTGATTGGCAGCTCGGGTCTACAGGCCGAGTGAGAATGCGGATGGATTGCCACATCTTGCATACTAACTTGTATGTAGTGTGCTAGGACGGAGCAACTGGTGCTGGTGCTGGCGAGGGCTCTAGTGAGGAGCTACTAACAATAACTATGAGTGAAGCACTCAACGTCCAAAAGCCATAAGTCAAGTATAATACGTGTGTTCTTGTAACAACAGTTTCCTCTTCTCTATAAAGAATAAACTTAGAAAAATCATTCAATAAAAAGCACAGTTTAATGTGGAGCGCATGCTGAAAGGGACGATTTTCGTACGGCAGCATATCAGGCAGAATGGTAGCAGTAAATAAAGTATTTTGGCGTTGTTTATAAATAATTTTTTAACAGTCTGTAAAAACTTGCTCAATCAGCTTCTAAAAACTTTGCTTAAAAATATTTAACTTTCACTTTTCAGAGTTGCAATACTTTCATTCTCGAGAACCCACGCATAGAGTGGCCAATTTATAATGACCACATGACAGCGACAGTGTTACCGCTAGAAGGCGAGGTAGCTATAAAATGGGAATGCAGGACGAATGAATACTAAGTTGTACTCTGTTCTTTGCAAAGATATGGGCAAAATACCTGGTTTAGGCGAGTTTTAACGTGTGATGATTGTAGGAGCTCAAAGTGTCGGATCCAGTATCAGCAAAACTGTTCAAGAACGGCAGTTCATGATGCAAGCAACGACGCCAGGATTGTGGACGTCACAGACTACTCAATGCTAGAGCTTAAAGGAGACTTGCGAGAGTTGTCAAGTACAACAGAAGAGCAACAATGTGTCACACTGCGGAGACTAAATGTTAACGTCTCTGAAAGAACTGTTCACCGTACGTTACATCAGCCTATGAAGCCAACGACGTGTTCCAAAGCCCCTATTGACTGCCTTGAACAAGAGCAGACGTATTCAGTTCGCAAAGGAGCACAAGGATTGGGCAGTAGATAACTGTAAACTGGTTATACGGTCTGATGAATCGCGATTTCAAATGCACCACGCAGATGCCAGGGTTCGAATATGGTTTAGGGGATGTTTCCTTGGCATGATATGGGTCCTTTGATTCCTGTGAAACGTCTGAATGCCAAGGGGTATTTAAGAATTATCTTAGATCAAGTACAATCCTGTTATGTACTCTACCAAGGATGGATACTTCCACCTGGACAACACTTCTTGTCATAAAAAATACATAAAATAAAACATTGTCCTCAGATGGTTCGAAGAGCATGACGGACTTACTTTGTTGGCCCACACAATCGCCAGATCAATCCAATTGAGAATTTGTGGGATGAGATCGAACGGGCCATCAGGCAGCTGGATCAAGTACCACCAAATCTTGAGGGACTGGGGAGTGCAATTCATCAGATATAGTCTCAAATTCCTACCACCTACCAACATCTCATATAATCCGTGCCCAGAATTCAAGCAAAATAACATTGGCCCAACATTGTAAAGCGTATCCTAATAAGCAAGATGATAATGATACTGTTGGTTGAGATGCTTGGGTAAGTTATTGATTTGATTTTATTGTATTAATTTTAAAGTACATTATTAATTATAACCTGAAGTTCGTCGATGACTACATAATATGTAACAGACATTAAAACTATGCTGGATGCAGTCGGGGCCATGAATGAAGGCGATTAGTTAATCACATAACGAATTCACAGTCATCTAAACAGAAGAGAAAAACAAACGTTTGTGCGTTATTACGTTGTACTTGGCTAATAATTCAATGTTTTCGGCGATGGAAGACGACAAAAAAATACTGAACGTCTATCTTGTCAGTCTCGAAAACAATTGGCCCAACGTGAATGCCCCGGCGTCCTGACTTGAAGAAAGAGAGGCTTTCGTCAAATAATACAGAAGCGGACGCTATTTATCGCCCTGCGCCCGGAAGTATCCGAATGTTACATCTTAACGGCCATTTGTCCTTTTAAAAAGAAGGATTTGAAGATATTAGTTCCGCAGCTCTCAGAGACACGATCCCGTGCTGGGACTGGCGACAAGATTTTACTGCAAGACTCAAGAAAAGGGGGAGATGATGCGTAAATTTTCTAAGGAAGACGGGAAAAACGCGTCCACTTCTTGCACGGGGTGAAATTTTAAATACGGAGGCGGAGCTTCGAGAACAAACCGAAGTAGTTCTTGGTTAGAATCCTTTTTGCTATTCGGTTGGACTAAACATTTTCTGTTCAGTTACATTCATGTCGAAGAGCTATTGAGTAATATTAGAGGCCCGTGCAGCCTTTAAGTCGACCGGAGGCAACTCGCAATCCCAGACGGCCAGCAGTCAACAGCATGACAATGTACCAGAAGAACTCCAGCTATGACAACAGGAAGGAAGCCTAACTTAAATGATCGTAAGGTACGAACGTTCATATTTTTCGCCTCAGGTCACTGCATATAAGGTTTTCTCGATCCTCCACATTTTTTGTAATTCTCTCCACTAGTTAATCGTAATCGTTGCGAATTTTCACTGCCTTCAATGTGATTGTGCATATTGCAGGCATCTAATGGTGTGCGGAGATATAAAGTATCATTCTCAGCAAACAACTCTAATGACCGATCAAAAACACCATCGAAAATATCGTCGTAGTATATTGAACCGTGTGAGGGAGCGGAAAAAGAAAAGCATTGACCAGTCTTTACATAAAATGTATAGCGAGTGATTAACGAATATTGTTTATTTTACTAACAATTTGAGTGTATCCACTGAATCTTCGCACCAAGAGAAGTAAAAATCATTTTCTATTCTAACAGAAACTTCTCAAATGTTCTGCGGTCTAGAATTCTTCTCTCTTTGTGCTAATGGTCTAATGTTTCCTTACGAAGTAAAATGTCACCACCGCCAGTAGTTTGATAGATCAGTGTCAGACTTTCATTGATCCAACTTCAGGTACAGTTATAAATTATTCAGTTTTCTTTAAACGTGGGCCTTTTTAATATTCTTAAACGATTAAAAGAATAAATATTTTCTCCCCGTATATTTTTTATTAAACCGGATGCGAGGTGATTAAGTAAGCCGCTATTTTATGTTTACTTTGAGCGATAGATAACCGGCGTTACGGAACTCGGCCTTGAAGAACTTATCATGAGAAGTAACTACACGTGGAGGAAGGCGTAGGAGGAAATCCCGCATCAGAAGGGTCAGATAAACAAAGAGTATTTAATCACGTATGTAGTTAAAATAGCATCATTAGCGTTCCCTCCCCCTTCTGGAATTTGCACGGCATCTTCTTCGTGAGAAAAGTACATCACAGGACGGACAAATCTGCATTGCTTCTTACTGTACTTTATTCTAGCCCTGACGTTTTCTGTTTCTTTAAGGCGCTTCTTCAGGACGAGAATCAAACTCAAGTGGCCATAATCTGTATTTCTACCTTACAACCACCTTGTAGAATCTCAATCATAGATTACACCCAACGTTCGACAAAATTGATCCAGTTCGAAAGATTATCCAGATTCAATATTGCATTTAATTCGTATTCATCTTTTTCTTATATGTGACAATGCCACAAGAATTTTATTGGTTGACACAAGGAACAGTTTCAATGTTAAATCAGTTCCCATTTGAAAAATGTTCAGTACTTCCTAAAGTAAAACTACATCCTGATAAATACTGTTTGATTCACATTCTCTGTAAAATTGTTTTGGGGAGGACAATACAGATACAAGATTAACCAATGAAAGAAAGTAAAACGCGTTTAGAAACGAACATTCGTACACTACTAGACAGATTTTTTCGAAATATAATCTTAGTTATTTAAAAATTTAGAGGCAAGTCGAGACTTTGAACGTCTTTTCACAACATGGCCAAAACGGAGAGACTGGATAAATTTAAATAGAAGAGTCAATGTTAGTAGGGTGTGGGCAAGCGACACAAAAGATTAGTGAGCATGTTGATAGGAGACCCAATGAAATATTTTTTATCAAGGAGGCAAACTGAATGTTCTACGACTGTAACACTTTTTTAGTCGCATTGTTGATATAATCCAGGCCCCTTTGAGCGAAACAATGACCTTGTAATGTTGTAAGTGGGTAACTGCGAATACGCGATAAGTGTAAAAACAGCAAGTGCCTCCTGAGATAAGAGACCCATTGGGAAACCAAACAACAGCAGATATGCCCACAAAGGAACAAGATAAGGTTTATTATAATAACACACGTGTAACGAATCTCAGGTTAAATTTATGAATGCCCAAGAAAGACGAACAATGATTAATGATTAATAGTCAACAGAAAAGAAGAAGCGGAGATCATAGGGGACTATTTGAACAAGAAAGTATAGACATCACTCGATTGAACTATTGTACACATAAGCAAGTGTATCTGAAGGCAGATGCAAGAGGATCCTACCAAGAAATTAATAAGTAAATTGAAAAGAGCCTATTGTGATGAAGTGATAAAACACTTTGCTTTAATCAGTCACACAACTTATGAAAACCAAAATTATAATTTAATTTTTAGTGTCCTTTTTATTACATATTTTGCAAGAAGCTTTCGGCCTATGCCATAGTCATCTACTTTAAAAAAATTGAAACATTACAAAACATAATATAAATTACATTCATACAATATAAAGGCAAATATGGTTATAACATGTTTTAATTCGTAACTATACTAAACGTAACTTCAATTTAATAATTGTATATATAATTTCTAACTTTATCGTGGAATATAAACGATTCCAAAATAAGCTGGCCCACACAGAGCATTTGTCGAACTTCGGTGTTCCTAAATCCACAAATTTTACTGCTCCCGAGCTAAACAAACACTTTTGGCAACATACATACACGAGTCGTCAAAAATTACATTGTTACAATTGTGGGAAATATAAACGCGGTACAAAGTGCAATGGCAATATTTACGTTGAAATTTGTATCCCTAAATTTTCAAAGTTTTGAACATACAGTTTGTGACCGTGAAACACACATTCTTCCAATAAATAGTTCTCGCTTCATGCAAGATTGGAATAGAACAGAATACCATAAAAAAAGAAATTAAATTATCCGATTTAATATAATAAATAAAACACACAGAATAACCAAACGTCCGACATGAAATAATTTAATTAACTTTAGGGACCTCCTCATTTCTTTCTACAAATAATTTATTATTCTGAAATATATAGTTCAATATACCCCCCCCCCCACACACACACATATACAAATATATCTGTGTATATATATATATATATATATATATATATATATATATATATTTGGGTAACAGGCTACATGAGGGTGATCCTGAAACAGGCAACTCCCCTTTAATAGCATAGGAAGGGAATTGAAAAGGGGGGATGCGGAAGGTAGAGTAAGGTAGCCAAGGGTTAACTAGGGCCCCCGGGCTATGGTTTAAGGATCCTACCTGGTGTTTCACCTAAAGAGATGCAGGAAAACCCCTAGAAAACTTGCATCAGGTAGGTCGGGCATTGGGTACTATTCTCACGCCCTTCCGAATGACGGGAGACGAGTTTGCTGTGGGGACGCAGCATTCCCTTCTCCGTGTCTCCACCAATTTCAGGAGGCAATTGGCCGACTGATCCAATGGGATCAGCGGACAACTCTTGCCATATGCCCAAGGTCTTTGACCCCATGACATATACCTCCTAAAATAGGTGAAGGTGTCTCGGCATATGAGAACTTTGATAAAAAATACCCAGAGAGAATGCGGGGCATCCCCGACATGATCAGGTAAGCCCCGCAGTAACTCTGATATATATATATATATATATATATATGAATAAGTGTATATATATGTGTGTGTGGGGGGGGGTAATATAAGTGCGAGTATTAGGAAATAGAACTGTTCGTGTGGAGTGTGGCCTTATGTTGTTTTTGTTGTGGTATTCAGTCCTAAGCCTGGTCTGATGCAACCATCTATTCTAACCTATCTTGCGCAAACCTTTTCATTTCCTCATAACTAGCACAACTCACAGCCTCCCTAATCGGCTTAGCGTTTCCATCCTTGGCCTCCCTCTTCTATTCTTAACCCACACACTTCCCTCGAATGCTAATTTTACAAGACCCTCGTGTTTTATCCCTCTTGGTCAACGTCGTCCATATTGTTCGCTTTTCCCTTATTCTACTTAGAACTTCCTCCTTTATGATTCTATCCACCCATCTGAGTTTCAGAATTTTCCTATAGCACCATACTACAAAAGCTTTATTCTTTTCCTTTCCGAAACTCACATCGTCCACTTTTCACACCCATATAACGTCAAGGCTGAAAATGAAGAAACGCGAGAAAAGAATTTGATCAAAAATCTGACTTTGGCCATTCTTTGCGTTTAAATTAAGACTAGTATAACAATTAATGTCTGTTAGTCACAATAATTAAATCCAATAAATTAACGACCAATAACAGACCATAAATTTTTATTTACTTCATCCGACGTTTCGGCACCATGTTTGGGACACGTAATTCGATCGGGAGTACGTAATTATTAATTCTGAAATACAAAGATATAAAATTTTAAATGCGAATACGCTTGTAACGCATCCAATCCCAGGTGAAGAGTTTATTTGCGCTCATAAGGAAATATTAAGGAGAAAGATTATTTGCTTTTGGCTATGTTTATTCCTAATTAAAATAATGTGTATGCAATGTAATTTTATTTTATTAGTTGGGTGCTCGGTGTTGCCCGGAAGTTCATTTATATTAGCTCGCTACATCATTAAATTCGAAATGAATCTCTCTGTCAAGACGTGATTGATCTATCAGGGAGAGCGACATAATTTAAAACCTTACGTTTCACGCCCCTTTATTTTATGAAACCTGAATTTCAAAATAGACACGGCAATAACTCAGTTCATAATAGACAAGAAATCTACTGGTTCCTTAAATGAGCACAGTAACTTCAAAAAAAGGTACAGTTAATTTCCCGGTACGTACAGACAGACAAAAATATTCCCGATACCCTACAACAGTCAAATATACTCCATGAGACTGAAAAATTTCCCGGTTCCTTAAGAAAATAATAAAAAAATCCGGGCACAATAATAGAGAACTCTAACCAAACCGGATTTGTATGTTTTAAATTTGCGGTGTCTGATCCCTGGCTAAGGAGATGATATGTGAACCATCTTTTCGGTCTGATTAGCGTGAAATAAACAAACAAGAACACATTGTAACGGTTACTTTAAGTTACATATATATATATATATATATATATATATATAAAACATTACATAATTAATAACTAATTGAATAGTATCATTATTTAAATAAAATGTCTGAAATTTAAGTGTAATTTTAAGGGTAATAGATAAATCTTCATCTCGATAGACCAATTCTGTTGCAAGTTCGATTATTTTTTAAAGTGACACTTTTTGTTTTGAACGGTGGTTGGGGTTGGAAGGAATCTAAACTTCGAAAGATCGACTGAAGCTTTCTCTCGAGGTGCGCACTACAAAACACCAAAATTTCATGGCAATTGTACGAATAATACAAGTACGCAAGAATAAAATCCGCAGAGTGCACTTGATAGAGGCACCTCACATATTACAACCAGGGCGCACACATACATTGCCTTTCATTTTATATAGACAGCCGAGACATTACGAATTCTCCAACATTAGAAAGGAACGGAATAAATAAATTGGCTACAGTCGCAAAGAGGAAAAGATATGTAAAAATTATACGTTGCGGCTGAAAAACGCCACGGTAAGTTTTTGATAGATTACAGGTTAGTCAACAATTATATACGTTTATCAACCGGTTACCGTCGTACTATCTCAGCCGAAATAAATTCAGGAGCAAAGGGAGCAGTGACGCATCCTTTACGCAGATCAGAGATTACAATCTAAGAATAAAACAGCTGTAAACTCCCGAGCATCGCGAAGCGACTAGTCATTGAAGAGAAAAAAAATGGGCCAAATTGAATCTCATTCTTTTTCCAGAAATCCGAAGTCATAATATTGGTATACTTCCTGTAAAACAGATATTCGCAAATCTGAGTATCAATTTAACTTTTTGTTTAAACTGGTGATATATTGATTAAATAATGAACTTACCAACCCATGACAATACAATTTTTCACTAAATAAAGGCCTATCACTTTGAAATTATGGTATTAAAGCCTCAAATAAAATAAATACGAGTCAAATCAAGAAGCATTAAGTCACACATAACACTTTTGTAAATGACCTATTTAAAATGATTAACTTAATTACACTTTTAACTTCAAATACTTGCTGTGATGATTTACTTTGTCTATAACTTCAACAAAGAATTAACTATTTTAATTTTCTTCATCATGTCAATCAATATGAAATACAGAAATTTCTGAAGTCTAATCTAAAATCATGTCTATACCAAGGATAAAGTTCACCAATTACGTTTCGCACTATAATAAATCAAGAAGTAAAATAAAGCTTCAAAGGAAAACCAAAACAATACGCAGCGGTTGTTAACGTAATAACTTAACAGCCACCCACAGCGTACGATACGACTTATCCTATTCCGCATCTGCATAGCAATGGTTAATTTGGATTTGTAATTTTTGTTAGCACGACTGAACGGAACCAACATCGGCGTGCCTGATAGTTAATCGTACCGTGCATTGCAAGATAAACATACGCAAAATACGGCGTTTTCGTTTGGGGAGTGGATGGTAAAGGGTGTATTCTGAAAATATGTTGAAAATTAAAACTTCAACATTGCAGTTTTCCTTTAATATGGACAAGATAATATGAACACCATGCAATAGGGTACGGCTTTTCGTAGGTTGGCACCACTGTGTACGTGTAAATTCTGCGACACGGTTGCAGTGTCCGGTTGATGCGTCACGTTTTGAGGTTATTTTGCAGTGTATTACATGACGGTTAACACCAGTGATCGGTGAAATGCGAGAACGAGGACAAATCGTTGGTGCGCGGTTAGCTAGAGCATCTGTAACGAAAACTGCTTAACTGGTTAAAGTTTCACGAGCGACAGTAACCATAGTAATGAAAGCATTCACAAAACATGGTAAATCATCAGCAGCGAAGAGTAATAATGGGCGAAAACCGAAGTTAAGTGACAGACAGAAGAACATTAAAAAGGATTACGATCAGATAACAAAACTTCCGCGGTAAAAGTTTCTGCAGAACTCAACATTCACTTGAGCCATACATACTGTTTCGACAAAAACAGTGCGGCGCGACTTTCGCAAAGCTAACATTCATGGAAGGGCTACAATTTCGAAAGCCTTCATACCGGAAGTCAACGTAAAGCTGCGAAAGACGTGATATGCCACGATCATAAAACCTGCACACTGGATGACTGGAAGAATGTGATATGGTCCGAGGAATCATCGTTTGAATTGTTTCCTACAAACGGTTGGGTTTATGTATGGAGAACACCAAAAGAAGCCTACGATCCGCCCTGCCTGTTTCCTAAAGTCAAACACGTGGGAGGATTCGTAATGATTTTGGCGGCTAAAACGTGCTAATCAACTGGCCCAACCTTACTGGCCGAATTACTGCTAATTAATATCTCGATATCCTCACCAATGAAGTGCTTACTATGACTAGCGTATTGCTGCCAGACACTGCCATATTCCAAGATGATAATGCTCCCATACAGACAGAAAAAAGGTTCAGGCGTGGTTTTTAGAACATCAGAATGTCATCAAGCATCTTCCTTGGCCAGCACAATCGCCAGACCTCAACAACATTCAGGCGTTATAGGGAGTTTTAGAGCATAGAGTGAGGGGCAGATTTCCATCTCTAACATCATTGCCGCAATTGGCGGGTCTTTCCCTACAATTGTGGGAGAACATTCCGTTGGAAACTATTCAGAAACTCCATGAATCTATTCCGCGACAAAATGCAGCTGTTCTCAGAACAAATGGTGGTCCAACTCCTTATTAATCAATAAATATTGTTTAAATGCAAGTGTTCATATTTTTCCCAACCCCTGTAGATGATACGGGTCATAAAATTTCAATAATAATACACATTTATCCATGAACTAGTTTTACACGTGTTTAACCTGAAACTACTAAAACTCTGTCTATAATATAGAACTACACTTTGCACATGAATTGTCATCAAACAACATCCAATATTTAATTTGTAGGAATGGGCAACTTTTACGTTACGATTCTAAGTTAATCACATTATTATAATCACATATAAAAATAAATGGGCTAAGAATTAGATTCTGCGCCAGACGCATGACTCGAAATGTGGGAATAAGTATTGTCATCCTTATTTGAGGACTCTTTGGTTTCCCCCAAATCATTCGTAAGAATGCAGTGCCGAAGAGGCTGCTTTCTTCCTCGTTAAAATCTGCTCAAGATTAAATATTTATTACACACACACACACATATATATATATATAGACAGTTATTTTATCACAAATAGTTCTATATATTAGTGGCATTAACTGTGACGCAGATACGCATTCAGTGGATTTGAGTTTTTGCAGAATGCATAGATATGGTTTTACACAGCTGGCGGTCCTCCATTGCATCTGGCAATCGATTCCACTAATTTGTACGGACATGTAGTTGTTTGTTGTCTGCAAATATGTAATTCAAATGAAGACCCTAAATCCATTAGTTGATGTTATTTTATGCGCAAAATTGGGTCGTGTATTACTTTTCAGCAACATTTTTCACGCGTTTATGAAGGTAATATATTTTAGGGCGTGTTTCATTAATTCAGGTCCGTATGATCATTTGGTCCGGCTGCATACGAAGGTACAGACATTTAAACAACCATCAATAAAGCTAGTTGGGGAGAGAAATTTGATCATGTGAAGCTCCGGCCATTGGCCCAGTGCTTTTTGCTCCGTCGTAATTCAAACCACTCTAAATGCCAGGAATTCTTTCATTATGTCTCAACATCCGTGAAGAGGACAAACGAGAGAAAACGTGAGAAACTACGAATGCCTCGTCCATAAAAAATATTAATATTTTCCATAGTTACTAAGTGATTAATTTCCAGAAGTTCACTACTAATTCAGACGCTTCATAATTTTATTTTCTGAAAGAAATATTCCCCAAAGGCCTACCGACTAGCACGGGTGGAATTGCAAAAATTTCATTTTGTGAGTTACATTTGTAAATTTGTTTTGCAAAGTATGATTTTGGAAGGTGTTGGAATAGTCACTTGTCATTAAGTCGTGTCCAATTTTTATTGAACATAAATCTCCATTAAAGTGTTATGGGAAAAGCAATTGCAATTTCCAAATAAATTCTCATTTCAATATAAAGATGGGTCACAAAAACTATTTGTTACTTGTTTTTCACTTTGAGTCAGTACAAAGAACAAAAGCTGCTGTGGCAGATACGTAATAAAAGATAATAAGCTATATTCGATTTGTCTAATCGGAATAGAACATGAAAAATTCAGGGAGCAGAAAGAGTTAATAGTCCAAAAAGAAGTTATACAGTAGGCGAGAAAAGGAAGTTAGGTTGAACATATGGCCATGGAATCGCGAGAAGAAACGATTCGGGAAACAGTCATTCGGGCTGTATGGCTTGTTGCTCCTTCTTGTTGGAACAATGTTTCCTCATTCAGGTCGTAGTGGAGTAACAGAGAAGAAAAATGTACTCAGCATTTCTGAATTCCGCTCAACGTTCACATTCACGTTCATTTTCGAAAAACAAAATGGCCCGACGAAGAAATGCCACACCAAACAGCAACCTTAGATGGATGCAAAGTTTGCTGATGGCGTTGACTAGGGTTGGTGTTGCTCCAGTAACGATAATTCTGTTTGTTGACACGGCCACACAAAAATTATGCACGATGTCTTCATTTTCGTCAATCATAGCCAAAAACCGTTCATAAAAAGCCGGTGAGCTCCGAAATCATTCTCATTAAGGGCAGTGACAGTTGAGCAGGTAGTCCACCGCGTATCAGACAACACATGTATTTAAATACGAGATTACTTGGACGAGAGCGGGGCGAACGCGTTTTAAATTTTTATGCTTATATTTGGAAACAGTTATGTACTTCCATGAACTACAAAAAACTCTTTGATCTGCAGTGCACATTTCGATGGCGCCGAAAATAAATTAATGAAATATTATATAATTACAATTTTAAAAAATGCTTAACCATTTAAAAAATATTTGTTTACGTGTAGTTTCGTTTTCTTAAATATTATTTGTTAACTTTGCTGTTATTTTATTTAAAATGTATACCTGCAGAATAGGTTTGTAGTAATCACGTGATTTTTAAGACTATGTACCGCAGTAGTAGATCGTAAAATCGTTCCGTTAATTATTAGCAAATCAACCCTCGCTTCTTCTAGTACATTAACGTGTTTTTTCCTGAATACACTCACATCTACTTCTTGAAACCCGCATTTAATAATAATTGACAATCAACCAACATTAATTGAATTATTTACTCTTTAACAAACTTGTCACAACACGCAACGCAATGCACCACTTTTCTTACACAGTTTAACGATAGAGCGTCACTTCCATCGCATCATGTCATTAGGTTGCCGTATACGGCTGTAGTTGTGCACGAAACGAGCAACACGCTTGTTCAACTTCGTTTGGTGTCTATTTATAACAGTAATCAATTTTAAAGTGATGTTTAGTAGACTTTTAAATAATTTGTTGCCCCCTTTTACGTTAATTTTGAGCTTTAACACTTAATTACAAATTTAGTTTGTTGTGATTAATAAAATCATCTCATTACGATTTAAAATTTTGAAATAGACCTGTTGCTAACAGACTTTTTAACTGCATTTAAATAAAAAACATTTTATTAATCTAAGACAATGAAAAGCCGAAAGCTCCTGTGTGGATGTTTTAATAATCGTGGAGGACTAATAAAGGTTTTAAAACTTTAAAGTATCTTAATTTCACAGTCCATATCAAGAATATTCATGGTTTTCTTATTGTATCATGAGTATTATATACTTCCCTAAGCTCTACCTTGAGGTGCCGGAATTAATTTTAACTATACAAAGGTAAAGAACGCCATTAGATTGTCATCTGTCCCAGCACCGGCTCTCAAGGTAATGTGCTTATTTAGAACTCCAGAAGAATTCTTATTCTAAAACTATCGTCAAATCAACATCCCCGTTAATTTTAAGCAAACCCCAATCGGCACAGGTTTTGGTAGGTCCATCGAGGGGTTAAAGGTCAATATAAATTTCCGGTCTCGATGCCAAGAAATTGGTGGCGAATTCATTACTATACCCTGGCAACGCCGGGTACTCCACCGTGTTAATATGAAGGCGTTACCTGCGACGCGTAGGTGAAGCGGGCCCGACACCAGCGCCCCTTTATCGCTGCGAACAACACAGCGGTACTCCCCCTGGTCGCCTTCGTTCTCGCCCTTCGTTCGTGTCAGCACCTGGTAACAGCAAAATTCCTGATAAGTACAAAAATTGTGATATGATGCCGAAAAATGATACGTACACAAAGAGGAGTAATAACACTACTTTGAAACCATTGCATAGACTTGGAAAGGACAGTCGTGTTATGAATGCACGTATACGTAGAACCATGATTAATATGAAGTGGCTAGCACTTTATCGTTGGTCACTGATCCGTTTTCTTAATCATGACAGGAGTCTTCAATGTTATCAAGAATTGATGTCGATGGGTATCCACTTCATTCGGCATCCTTCACGCTTGTCCAGCCGTATTGAATGAAATAGTCAATCGATAGGTTCCTTCATTAGCATGCCAATTCACTCCATACACATGTACATTTTATCTTTTAGTAGAAAATTGAATGTTCTTCCTTAGTGCAACTTTGCAAACAACGTACAAATTTCTGTAAAACTCGTGAGTTGTAGCCTATCCACCTGACGAATGAACAACAGGAACATAGTACTCGGTACCAGGCAATACAGGCAACAGATAGTGATTGTTGACATGGAAACACTTCATCCGACAGACACGGTTTCTCGGCTGCGTCGAAATCATTAAGAAAGAGAAAAGTTCACATTTGATGTAGCATTATTAAGAAGAACGGTAAGTATCGAGCACGTACGAGTATATTCTGCGGAACATTTTACTCGCAGGTTACGTAAATGGAGCTCCTGTATCCATGGCGGATTGCCCGTGAAAGTAAAGCCTCATAAGTGTTCTGGGCGAATTATCGCAACAATCAGCCACTTTGATTGTCACTGCATGAAGATCAAACAACGCCAGCTCCTCTATGGAATTATACAAGCTAAAAACAGGGCTTATCTGACAGCCCCAAGAAATTAAAAGTATAACTCATTTTTTTATTACTTATATTATATTTCGAGTTAAAAGTAGTACTGAATCGATAGCTTACTCAAAATACCTGAAACAGACTTAATTATATAAAATTTATAACAAGTGCCCAATGTCCGATGTATTTCAAATAACCAATTACATCCTACTTCGCCCGTCATTTTGCAAAGTGACCGAAAATCCATGGCCAACAGTTCCTCGTGCTTCTCTTTATGTTTCTTGTTGCGTTGTTATTGTTGTGGTATTCAGTCCTAAGCCTGGTCTGATGCAACCATCTATGCTAACCTATCTTGTGCAAGCCATTTCATTTCCTTATAACTAGCAAAACCCACATCCTCCCTAATCTGCGTAGAGTATTCTATCCTTGACCTCCCTCTTCTGTTCTTACCCCACACACTTCCCTCTAATGCTGATTTTAAAAGTCCCTCGTGTCTTAGAATGTAGCCTATTCATATATTGCTTACTTAGTCAACATCCTCCATATTGTTCGCTTTACCCCTATTCTGTTTAGAACTTCCTCGTTTGTGATTCCATTCACCCATGTTTCACAGGCTTCTATTCTTTTCCTTTCCGGAGCTCCTATCGTCCACGTTTCGCACCCATATAACGCCACACTCCATACGAACATTTTTAGCAACGATTTCCTAATATTCACATTTATATTACCGGTAGGTAAATTCCTCTTTTTCGCGAAAGCCTTCCTTCCCTGTGCTATCCTACTCTTTATGTCTACTATACTTCTACCATTCCTTGTTATTACCCTTCCCAAGTAACAGAATATCTTTCTTAACTTCCGTCAAAATGTCCCTTCCCAATCTAACACCCTGTTATTCCACTGTTTCCCATACTACACTCCATTACCTGGGTTTCCCTCTATTAATCATCATATTAAACTCTTTCTCCAGGACCACGTTCATGCCATTTATTATGATTTCCAAGTCTTCTTCTCGCTCCCCTAATTGTCAGCTATAAACGGAAGACAGAAAAGGATCTCACTCCTCAGGACGTTATGGCAAGAGCTGCAAAAAGTTTTTCAGAAGAAACACAAAAAATGTGAGAAATCAAAAGCATGGCCAGTTTAGCACCTTTCCATGCAAATAATGATTGAGCCATCAAGCTTAACGAATTAAGTCATGCCATTTGCTACTTCCGTCCAGAATGTGGAACGTCGATACAAGTGGCAAGAAGTGGCAAAGCCAGATAAAATAGTGGATGTGAAAAGAATACAAAACAAGTGGACACTGTCAGTATTTCATATATTTTGACATGTACCTATGATCTATTTTAAATTAAAATGATTCTTTTGGTGCACCGTGCGCCACTCTACCCTATATATTGTACTTATGTTACAGTAATGTTTGTGTTACAAGGTGTGGGAGTGTTTCTGTGGGTCAAACATAGTACGACACGACGGGGGAGTACACACGACGCGTTAGACCAATGACGATAATCAAGAGTGTACACAGACCCCAGATGCGATTTTCGTCAGCGACTATCACTGACGCCATAAAGCCATAGCAAACAGGCAACTGAGTTTAGAAATATGTTGCACAGAGTATGCCATTTTCAATTATAGTAGACGACACTCTTAGTGTGTGCACCGATGACGCGATAGTTTCTGAATAACGCAAATCGTAATCTTAGAACATCTTTTATATTGATTTGTACATGGTTCCGATAAACATCAGAAACTTGACAGAGTCCAGTCCATGTACCACAGAACAATATCAATTTTTTCCGTATTAACGAGATGCTGTATCACGGTGGAAAAGCATATCAGTAACAGAAGGAGAAGAAGAGATGCAAGATGAAGAGTTAGTGGTGAAATATTTTAAGGTCGGAGTTTGACACAGCGCCGCCAGATCTCAGCAACGGAAAAGGGTCAGGAGTTGATATTCTAGCGGAGCTGATAAGTGGAGTGTGGTGAATATACGATGTATTTTCAGGGTAGTTTGCGAAATTTATGAAACATGCTTTGTATGGTTACGAAACGTGGACGGTAGGAGTTGGCGAAAGGAAATAATAGAAGCCTTCGAAATGTGGTGATAGAATTCTGAAAATCAGATGGGTAGATCGAATCACTAACCAGGAAGTTTGCAGTGAGAATTTATTTATTTGTAGATACTACAGACGTTTGTCCAATTACGTAGATACCATGCATGTGTTACAATAGAAGAATTTAGAAGTGTGAATTGTCGTATATAATAACTACAGTGAACATTGTATTACATTACAACTTTTTATTACATTAACGAGGCATTTCAAATTTAGGTTAGTTATAAATGTAAAAATAAAATTACAAATATATTTATAAATATAGAAAGAAAGAAATGAAATTTTATTATTGAGAAAAATGTTGTCTCCGGAAGGAATTCCCAGTCAGCACTTCTCAGCGCCTGGAAATCTCGTGCAATTCACATGAAATAAACAATTGTGAAATATCAGTTGACATATAAACACAAGAGAGATTCAAGTTCTATTCGTTGAAAGATTTTATTGGATAATAAGGAATATCTACGGAATTGGAATGAAACTAATCTGAGGTGGTACCGGATTGCATAGCGCAGTCATTCGGTGCATTGAACATTTGGAGGCTTTAACCGATTTAATATTTGTGTTATAAAGTAAGGCCTGGCTGGTGTCTGTTAGAAAACGATGGTACACGAAAATTTACGTAGGATAACAAAGTGTTATCATCGATTTTGCCATTACATAGTTTGAACAGAAAAAGTATTGACTCTAGTTCTCGTCTAGTTGAGAGTTTATCTATATTATATAAGCTCTTCATATGGCTTGTCTAACCTGTAATGCGCAGAGTCGATGTAAATCTTAAAACTAAACAATTTGGTTTCTTACAATTAGTACAATGACCGTTCGCTTTGTGTGTGAATTTGAATATGTGGTCAGCGAAAGTGAGTTTTTGATCGAAAATTACGTAGAGATCTTTAACCGAATTTACACTTGCTAAATGATCCGTCTCCATTGTGTAGTTGTACTTGAAATAGTTCTTTTTACGTGTACAAGTATACGATACGCTTTTTCTGTATTATTATTTTCTGTATTATTATTTCTGTTTATTTCTTTGAGACCATTCAACAATATTGTCCAGGTCTTCTTGAAGAGCTGCAGTCAGCATTCGAGTTTATCTTTCTGAAAAGTTTTAGATCATTCGCACAAAGAAGGGCATTTGAATTTGTGTGTTTGGTAATATCGTTTATAAATAACGTGAATAGCAAAGGTCCAAGATTCGATTCTTGCGGTACACCTGATAGAGTATTGAGTCTTTTAGAGAAAAAACCATTGTAACATAGGAATTGTTGCCTGCCTTGTAGATAGGAACCTAACAGCTTAATGAGATTGTCTGAAAGACCGAAAATGTTTAATTTTTCCATTAGTATTTTATGATTAACTGTGTCGAAGGCTTTTTGGAAATCAGTATTGGTCTAAGGAGAATAGGGGAAGAGTGAACAATATGGAGGACGTTGACCAAGAGAAGGGATAGATTAATAGTTCACGTTCTATGACATTAAGGTCTTGTAAAATTAACATTAAAGGGAAGTGCGTGGGGTAAGAACAGAAGAGGGAGGCTAAGGATGGAATAGGCTAAGCAGATTAGGAATGGTGTAGGATGTGATAGTTATACTGAAATGAAAAGACTTGTGCGGGATATGTTACCTTGGATTGTTGCATCAGACCAGTGTAGGGAATAAACAGGTACAATATAAAGCTTCTGGAGCTGCTTCTTTAAACATGTCCGTAACTGGTGAAGAAGATGCTAAATGAAGAAACGGAGTTCCATATCGGTTGATCAACAATTCCCATGACTCCATGTGTCTCTTACTAATGAGACGTGGATTTTATTATTTATAAATATATTAACAGTTAGTTATGTTTAGATGGGTAGGCGCCAATAAATATCTACTTTGAAATTTAAACAGTTTTTATTCTCAACAAAACTAAAAAATTCAACAAGATTACAATATTTAAATTTAATTTTCCTAGCTGAGCCCTAACCAGAAATAATGTTGTAAACGACTTAGTAAATACAATCTACTTTCAATCAGGGCTGTATCACGTGTTTATACACATAGCAGAGCGAGATTATTGCCTTGGTTCCTTACTTTACAGGCGTCTTTCTCAAGTTTCCTCGTTGACCGACAGTCCTGGGTTTAACACAAGGCTGCTTCCGGGTCAGCATAGAGGCAGGCAGCAAGCCTCAAACTTTGGTGTAGTTTCATGTTGTCCTTGCAGCCAGGCCGCTTCTCCTCCCAGCTCAGAATCGAAGTCGGCCAATCCTTCCAGTTTTCTCGTGCTGTCCTCTCACCTCCAACTCTTTCCGAATCCCTTTTCCGAGGTCCTCTCCACCTCGAACTAACCTCTCCTAAAATGTGATTGTCTCCCTTCTTCTTCTATTTTCTCCAGATACTCCAATGAGGTTGGCGTTCCTACCCTTCCTCTCCCAAAATTCAAATTTTGGGAGGGGCCACCCTAGCAATCGTGGGGGACCTGGGTTTTTTCGGTGAGGCGCAAATACCATTGAGACAAAGACTGCACCTGTCAGGCTACAACTTATGGTTTTGCCTATCTTGCCGGGTTTTTCCCCCGAAGGGTGCCTGCCTTGCGAATACCTCATGACTGTTCTACGGAATTTTGTACAAATGCTTCATATTGTTAAATTAATTTATCTGAACAAAGCAGAACATAATCAGAAATTTTATACGCGTACCACTAACAGCCGAATTGTCACCGGTACAAACTCGGATATTTCTATACTCAATCGTCGTCACGTAAAGACATTTGTACTTAAGCAAGGAGGAGCTTTGACATAGGTATAAGTAAAACACAACATAGTAAAAAATAACTTCGCTTCAACTTCAGTTCCTGGACGATGTAAAAACGTTTCATAAAACATAAAAAGTTGTCATGTAGGAAATAAATCAATTATCGAATACACTATATATTGTATATCTGTCGAACAATATAGATTAAAGAAGCTCGCTCAGTGATGTATTAGTTCATTTGTCACAACCTCCGAGAACCGTGATAAGAAACCGGGCAAAAATCCTAGAAAATTGTTTTGCGCACAAGGCACGCCAGCAACTCCTGTTGGTCATTGCCATCTATTCAAGTGCAGATGTTTTCGAAAACTGATTTTATATTTCTCTGGAAAGCACGTCCACAAACTCTTACAAGAACTTTCATTAAAACTCAAAAGAGAATACGTTATACGAAACAGAAATTATGGTAATTTCATACAAATAACTATTACTATATTTGGACTAACTTCAGCAACCTAGTAGCTTTCATTATTATTTCCTAGAAAATTGCAATCCCCATTTATACAACGTATCTTTTATTTTGCATCGTTGCTAGGAAATTCCTTTCTATCTATCCTCTTCTTCGTCATACAACCTACATTTTTCTTACACCTACTATGGCTGATGGCTGCTCCGGCTCGGATGTTCGTTTGTGGTGTAGGACAGGGGTGCTCAAACGGTCGATCGCGAGTGCTTTTCAAGACCGTCTCGAGAAAAATTTAGCGATATAGGTCTGTTCACAAATTTTGTTTTAGTTGATCCTCAATTAGATCAGAATAATCCCCAAATCACTGTCTTTTATCGTAATAATCCCCTGCTAACGGCGAAAGGCGGCTTTATCAGAGAAATGCGCGGTACTTGTCAAAGAAATTCCGCGACGCGCGACGTTTTTGATTCCCGCCGATAAACTTCGGGCGGCGTGTTTGGCGGCACGCTTACAAACAAATCATTAGTTAGTTAGTTACTTGAGAACATTCGAGACTTCGTCCACGCCGATATAAATGTTGCGCCTGTGGGATTGAAGTCAGATTTGTGACTATTTCCCTTCGTTTTTCCTAAACATGGAGGATATTATGGGCATTGCAATAAAAATTGTGAATTCCATCCGTGCCCGTAGCTTGCAACGAAGGCTCTTCAAATTGCAGACGGAAGATAGTGAATCTGCTGAATACACTGATTTAATTCTTCACACGGACGTCAGGTGCTTAAGTCACGACAAATTACTAGAAAGGTTTCAATATTTTTTCTGGACCAAAGAGGTGACGACACTCGGATGCTAAAAAAACGGAAAATTGCTGACGAATTTAGCATTTTTGGCATACATCACAATGGATTTAAACACCATTAAGTAGGAGCTTTAATGTAAAGGAAAATCCATTATTGAGATGATTAGCACAATAAATGCATTTAAACGTAAATTGCAACTTATGATAAACTGAAAAGAAAGGATCTGAAACATTTTTTTCGTCTTTGAAAGCAAGAATTCCTCAGCTAAATTTTGATATTTATGAGCGAATATTATTAAAAATTTTGGGCGAATTCGAGAGACGTTTTTATAATTGGCAAGTATTGCATATTTTATGAGTTATCATAAAACATTGAGGAATATGTTACTGAAACAGCAAGTCACTTTAACGTGGACTCATCTTCTGTTGAAAATGAGGACTTGCAGATTATATCAGATATACATCTTTAAGCCACCGCATCTGATACAAAATTCTGGTCTTTTATATCTGAAGATAAATATTCGAATCGCCCTTCAGTTGACGGCAAAGTTTGGATTATCTTTTCTGTGAGAGTCTGCATTTTGTAAAATGAAGATATTGAAGTCTAAATATCGCAATCGACTAACTGACGAGCATATGACTTCATATTTGCGATTAGCACTCGGTAATTACAAGTTATCTTATGAAAATTATGCTGAAGGCATGCTGTGCCACGCTTCAACATCCAAAGTCGTTCTTTAGTTAAGCTTAGAAATTAGAGCTCGTTTTTTTGTAAGAACCAATAAACTCGCAATCTTGAATAAGTACGAGTTTTTTCGTCGACTTTTTAGTTAGAGCCTACCTTCACTTAAAAAACGTATATTGCGGAAAACTAATTTCTATACCCTTCCTAACTCGACGACAATCCTGCATACATATACTTGCAGACCCAGAGTCGATCGATCGGAGTCTAACAATATTGAGGTAGATCGCCAGCAGTTCAAGTTTGAGCACCCCTGGTGTAGGAAGACGAAACCAGGACCCCTTTGTTGTGTCATCGCTGATGGCCTCTGATCGCTGGACTCGGCAACTCGTTTGTCTGTTTGCTGCCTCCGCGCCACATAGTAAAAGTTGATGACTGGCTTCCACCTTGTTTCTCCTGGCGGCAAAGTTATACCGTCCAGGAGCAATTGCTGGCTTTGGGCTTACTGTCCAACTTCCCTCTCAGCAATGACTCCACTCTTCTCTACTCGACTTCTCCTCTCCGACTGTGTTCTTCTCTCCCGTTTACAACACCAACTCCTAAGTTCAGAATCGACTCTACTGTTCTTCCCTTCACCTCAACACCAACCGTTCAGCTCAGACTCCAATCGACGTTTCTCCTCTCAATCTCCACAGCAACTGTCCCTTCCCCCACCTTTTTCGTCATACATTTTTCTCGTTCCATCTGGACCAGCAATCACAACTTATGATTTTGTGAAGAATACGCCCCCAATTGCCCGCGAATTTGGGCAATCCTCGTCATTTTGACCCTTGGCGGGGAAAAATAATTTATGCGCCGGCACGGGCGGTCAGGTTCATGCAAACGTTCACACCTCTTTGTGCTGGCCTAGCCCACAAAATTCTTCAGAAAGATGTTCCCACGTTATTTTCTCGTCCTCCCCCACTGCAAATGGAACAAACGTGTATCCCATTTGATCAGCCGGATACTAAAATCAAGTATCTATCCATTTGAATAATTACTCAATAACTAATATCTTAACGACTAGTACATATCTATTAGTATCTAATATCCACTACATGTGGTTTACTACAATTCTTAACATGCATGCATAAAATGAATAGCCCAAATTTATGTACGCGCATAACTTCTGAACGACAGAACCAAATTGGATAATTCTGTTTTGTTGTGTTCGTTATTGTCAGGACAAGGTATGTATAAAAAAAATTTAATCGTACGGAAGTGTTTTTAAAATTTCATAATATGAAAAGTGAGTGAGTGAGATATAAGACAGTGGGTAAAGATCTTCAATATATTAACAAAACATTGACAGATTGACGTTGAGTTATTCGGCAAGCAGGTGATAGCTTCCTCACTGGGAAGGGAGTGGCGACACTTGTCAAGATAGTACATGTCTTTACCGCCAGTCACAAGAACTCTTATGAAAATAAAAATAAAACAGTCAAATTTGGTATCGAAATCCGTGCTATGGGAGTCTGACTTTGATTCTGACATTTAGAAAGCGAATTAAATTGCAGTTCATCTCTAAACAGGAAGATGACCGGGGTAAAACACACTTCTGCGTAATACATTTAAAGGAAAGAACAATTTTGTTAAAATTTTGTTTCCATATTCCTCACGAACCAAAACCAAACACTTGGAGATGAGACAAGGATACCACCCCTGGGAGGAAAGGGTGGAATTGGTAGAATTTTAAGTGTAATAAAGGCTCATATTTGAGTCGAAAAAGAATTCTTGAGGTGAATTACTTTTATAGTATATTCCCGACAATGTATGTGTATAATTTCAACCTTTTGCGGCATGTGAGGGGTGGGGGTGGAAATGAGTCCTATAAAATTAACAAGGAAATTATCAACTTTGGAGTTGAAACCGGTGTAAAGTGGGGTCGCTGTTACATTATGACCGTTAATATGCGATTTAAGTAATAACTGATCCCTTCAAGTGGGGAAGAAATTCTATTCTGTTAGAGTACTGATAATATTTTTAGTCCTGCTATTGTAACGGGAGTACTTTTGACTGTGTCAAGATACTGGGAGTATATTTGAGGTTCATATTGTGACGTTTTTGATACCGGTTTAGTAATGTGTAGACCAAGAGTAATGCACAGCAATTATATATATATATATATATATATATATATATATATATATATATATATATGCATATTCGGGTGTCGCGAGTTCATCACGGAGGAGGGAAGAGTTCATTTGAACGACTCTCCACGAACGATTCTTCACGAGGAGCGAGAGTCGAGCTACCTCCCGGTATGGAGCGGTTACGACCCATCTCTACTATAAATATTATATTTCTCTCGCATTTCAATCATTGTAGACATGATTAAAAATCCTGCGTTAAAAGCTCTAATACAAAGTAGTAGTATTGATTTTTTCTTTACTCAAGTTAATAATTGGAAGGCGTCGGAATATCTATCCTATTTTGGGAGGTTTATGTACTGGGGTTGAAGACCTTGGGCATAAGAGCAAGAATTGTCAGCTGATCCAATTGGACAAGTCGGCCAACTGCCTCCTAAAACTGATGGAGACACGGAGAAAGAAGTGCTGCGGCCCCACAGCAAGCTCGTCTCCCGTCATTCGGAAGGGCGTGAAAATAGTACCCAATGTCAGACCTACCTGATGCAGGCATTCTAGGGTTTTCCTTCAATCTCTTTATGTGAAACGCTGGGTAGGGTCCTTAAACTATAGCCCGGGGGCCCTAGTCAACCCTGGATACCTTCCGCATCCCCCCCATTTCAATTCCCTTCCTATGCTATTAAAGGGGTGCTGCCTGTTTCAGGTCACCCTCATGTAGCCTGTTTACCCCCCAAAAATAGAAGGAATTGCCTGGTGACCCATCGAGAAATCAATACAACGCAGGAATTTCATTGTAAACCCATGAATCAGCAACGCATAGAGACAGATGTTGAACAGAATTCTACAAAGAGTGAAGGAATGCATTTATGTCCCAAAGTGATGCTGTTTATGGAGAAGTGGGGCACGTTAAATAAAAATAATTAAACTATATTTTTAAATTAAAATAAGGCTCTACTAACTATATTATAATTCAATATCGATTAAACATTGGCTTTTATTTATATAAATACACATTAAAAATTACAGAAAGTATGCCTACACACAAAAAAATGCTACAATATGCCCCACAAGCTGCAACATCACTTTTATTGTGTTAGTACGATAAAATCATTACAGACTACACAAACAAAAAAGGGATCATCATTGTACTTAACTTTACTTATGAAGGGGTCTTAAAAATATTTTGTAAAAAAAATTAACATAGGTGAAATAACTAATCCCTACTTTCACACTGCTGTTGTAGTGACTAGCTCTCCCTAATCAGAAAATGAGACAAATCCCAATTGTATTATTCATTTTACTATCACTACTTTATTTGCATTTACAACCGTCGTGTCCCTATTTTCGCCCATGTTCCATATTCTGGGCGGAAGATGCGGATGACTTGAATTAACTTCCTTTAGCTTGACAAAAAAGTGTTCAACGCGCTTTTTATCCAAAGCTGGCGACATTTGATTTCAGATTGTCGGATTGATAGGATTTATCTGAGAATCCCACTGTTAGCAGCTCTTTCCATAACGTCCTGATGAATAATATTTTTTACTGTCCCGGTTATTATTGTGTTGATTTTTTTAAATGGTAGAGACAAAACGTAATTATGCCCCCTTCTCGCCTACAGAGAACGTGTTGAACTAGGGTAACATTTATATAAATTTCCATTTTTTAATTGAAGGTAAGGGTGTGCAATTCCTCTAGACTTAGGGAGAGGTAGGGAAGGATAACCGTGTCAGAAGGTGTCATGTTGATGAGCAGAAAAGACGGGCGGCCGCATGGACATGGATATATTATTCACCACGGCTGTTTCACTAGTGCGTACGTAGCCTGGTGCTTTGTTTACGTACTGACCTGGGTCTCCGTTTTTTTTTAATTGTAGTGGAACGTAGTACTACTGGTGGTGTATGCTCCTATCTCTCTCTCTACAGCGCACCTGGGGAGTGCTCATGCGCCCTGGACCTCGAAAATCCCGGGCGAATCGCTTCAGCAATCACTTCTCCCTCCATTCAACACCACGACGTGCCACAAGCATTACATTTATAGTTTAAATCATTTTAATCATTGTCAGGCAACGAAATATAAATCTCAAATAATTCGAAGAAACCTAGAGAAAAAGGATAAATCTCGCCTGCAAAGCTAAACAGATTTTAGACGATAATTATAATAAATTAAGTAAGTTACTTGTGTTAAATAGTGATATTAGGAGTCGAATTACAAACCCTTTTAGTTCTGATACTTACAATGACTTTTCGGAGTACACCACGATAATCACCGCAAATATAATATCAGATTAGGAAGGAAAATTGGCGATAGTCAACCTCGCGATTCGTTAAGCCCTTACCGAGATTTGGCTAGATCAGAAGAGTACTTAACATCAGCGGAATAGATCTGCAAGTAAAGCATAAGATAATCCTTTTACCACCGGAGGTAAAAAAATAAATATATAAAAGCTTGTTAGCTGATGTTGAAGAAACTATTAAGAGGGTTGGACACCACGGGCGGGCAAAACAACATAATTAGACATCAAATCAGTTAGATGAGATAATTGAAGAAAGGCGTATAGTAAGAGAAATAAGTCTGCCTCTTGATGTACGGTCTCTGAAAGATTTCTTACGACGAAATAACTCGGTAAACAAGTAGTAGTAATGATAGGTCAATATAAAGAAAAAATGAAACTTTAGTAAGTGGTAAGACGGAATATATACAGCAGGGGTCGGCAATCTGGTGCCCGCATTCAAATATCTCAATTCTAATAAGTATTAAATATTTTAATATTGTACAATATATGAAAATGAAAACCAAATGTATTAAAATAGATTATTTTGCAGTACTGTATACGCTTCAAAGTATTTCGAACAGTAAATATAAAATCGTTATTGTTTACTTCAATATTTTATTTTCATTGTGCAATAAAATCACATTTGGAACGTTATTCTGTTTTTGAAGTAAAGCAGATAAATTAAGTACTTTTCATCGAATGTACCAAGGAGAGTTGGGCTTTCACGTTGTACCTACATAATACAGGAAAATAAAAATGAACCTTTTTTCCCACTAGAGAATACATGGCAGATATAAAATACATTCATAGTTGTAAATGATAGTAATAAAGTGTGTGTTTTCATATACATGTTTACGCTAATACGAAAAATAAATACTTATTATATATTTTTTTTATTCTTATATTGTTGTAGCCACCATTTAAAACCAAAATTAGAGACTAAAGACACATCATTTTAAATCTTCTTTTATTTTGAAGAAAAAAAATTTATTGTTATTGTGCAATTCCAGTGTAGCCATTGCTAAAAATAATTCATGTGGAGACTAGTTTCAATATAAATTTCCCGATAGATTCGAAAATATGGAAGAAAATTTTCTTAACTAAATTTCAACTTACCTAAACAGTAATTCCCAATTCAATTTCCGAAACAAAAAGCAATTACTGCCTCTCTTAAAATTGCACAATTATTGGTTATGATAATGAAACCATTTCCGCGAGGAGAGATTATTTATTATCAGTAAAAATTCATTTTAACGACTATTGAAAATGAAAACGAAATTATAACAGCTATCAGCGAGAACAGTAACCCGAAGTATTGAAATTATAGCTACTGACATTGAATAGCAGGTGAATAATTACTTTCAAGAAAGAGTCTTCTTTTCACTTCAATTAGACGAGTCTCCATATCTTTGGCAGTGTGTGTTTACAAAAATGAAGTACCGATCCAAACCCTCACCGTCCCTCATTTAAGTATAAACTCAGCCCAAGAACCTAAGAGGCAACTCAATGACCAGCAATATTGTGCCTCACGGATAAAAGGCGTAGCAAAAACACAAGATAGATTTATGAAGGCTAAAATTTTATGTTAGGAATTCGAGTGGCCTAGTGGTCCTCGCGCGATTTTGATGAAATCTTGAAAACTTTGACGAATTTTTGTAAAAAGAAATCAGTTCGAAATATGCATTTCTGGCTGATATACAGGCTTCCTCGTAGAACTCTGTCGTTCGTCCTAGTCGATGTCGGCCCACAAATGTCATGTTTGAGCTATAATATTGCAGCAGGGTATAGGTTCTAAAATTTCCTTTCTAAGGTAAACCTCTTGCGTAGCTTACGAAAATAACACAAATATCATCCTTTGACAGTATGGGCCCCAAAGTTCCCGAAAAAATTTTCACCCAATTTTTTTTGTTATTTATAAATAATTCTGCTTGGATAAATAAAGCAGAAACGACATTCATATTTCGTACGTCGTATTTCTACAAGAGTGGCTACTAGTCAGAGGATTTACAGCTTTGCAAACAATATACTTCCGTTGATCTGGTGCGGCAAACGACGCCAAAATGAAAATGCTAAAAATTAGTTTTTTTAAAGGGATAAATCGTTTATAGACACCAGATACCATGACACCATCAGAAAGATCAGGTAATAGAAAACTTTTATTTCGTTTTGGTGTTTTGCCTGCAGGTTCCCAAGTCTGAAAAGATTATATGAACATATATTTAAATAAATAGATTCTTAATTAGTCTTTTGACTAAGGACCCCAAAATGTTTGTATGGTTCCTAAACCACATTGATGCTAGCTCAGAAAAATAACATTCTATTGCTTCATCTCCTCGAATTTGTTGTTAACGTAAACGTTCACACAATGTGGTAAATTATAATGTCGGTCCTTAGACTTTGCTGATGGACCAGGAATAATAGCAAGAAGACATTTTTCTGGAACCCAACAAACGTCTTAATAGTTTCCATAAAAAGTTTTACACGTGAGTGGGAAATAATGGAAGGATAAATTATTTGGGTTTAAAATGCATAAAAAAATGACCACGGAATGGTATAGAAAGAAAATAGCTAAAAATCATGTTAAATTTTAGGTGTTTGCATCCTACGAGACTAGTCTATGTTCAAACTCATTTTAAAGGCATTTAGATGGACGGATGGAAACCAGTTAAATTTATAGTTGTCAAATTACTTTTAAATAACTGGTATAAATTGATTCAGAAATGTTTGAAAAACTGTAGAGAAATAACTGCTCAAAGAAATATAAAAGATGACGTAAACTTTAACAAGAAAATCACTTACACTGATTGAAGGATATAAATGTAAGAGATATTTGAAGATACGTTCGACTAACAGACTATTTACATTATAGCTTAACTGTGCTTTTCAAATTCTTTTAAAAATTGTTTTACTGAATAGGAGTGGCTAAGGAGAAATGAAGATATCACACAGTCTTGTGAACAAGAAAAATGGCATTATTGATTCTGGGGATATTATGATGTGATCACTTAAATCGCTCTCAACTACAAGATGGGATAACCTTTTATGAGTGGTTTGAACTAGATCAAGAAATCGTTCATACCTTCTTAACGGTTGTCTGCGATTAAACGAGTTTGTCAATGAAACATTTTAATAAAGCAGCACTTTATGCAGTATTCTAAGGATCCTGTAAACATAGGTTGAGTGTGCAATACTAAATTGTTTTGAAGTTTCTAATAATTTTGCAGGTGACTAACCGGTGTTCTATTAATTTACCTTTTTAAGGGAGACACTGGGAAAAAATTACTTTTACTACCAGACTGGTAGATTTTGGCTTAGAATTTTGATTGCAGCCAGTTAAGAGTATGGAAATACGTGACAGAAGCACAGAATCTAAATTTGTGAGGAAATTAAATGACCAGAGATCAGACATGTATCCTTAAGTTAGATTAAGTGGAAATCTGATAATTGTACGAGACCTCCTTTGCAGAATCGTAAATTAGATTTTATCGGTTTCCTGGACAGTATCTATAAAGAAAACATCATATCGGACCCAACTAAGGATGACGAAGGGTTCCACACCCACGCGTTCACGTATTAATATTGATATTCTTTATAGCAATGTGGAGAGGGAGTGCTTATGCCTGATTCTGATTTCAAACAGATTATTAAAATTGTTATTGGTTGATGTAATAATTGTACCTAAAGCTGTGAATAAAATTTTGTGTGCTTTCATTTCTTAATTACAAGTAAATACTTTTGTATTTAGTCTGCCAGGGTATTTATCAGCACGACATAATATTGAAATCGACAATAACATCTAGGTCAACGTGTCTACTAGAGGCTACTTGAGAACATGATTTATACTGTTTCAAGTTCTATATGCCTTTTGAGTAGGACCCTTTTCTGGCCTGAAAGAGGGGAATGAAAGAAACTGAAAGTTCAAAAGATCGACAGAAGCCTCCTTAGGGGTGAACAACACTTTACATCAAAATTTCACGGCAATCGAATGAATGTTATAGGAACGCATGAGAGAAAAACATTTCAAGTCGCCGTGTAGTTTATGGTTACTCGTACGTGAACACACAGAATACATTACGGAACAAGGAAATCCAAAGAGATACACGGAAGTCTTTAAGCGCTATTTTACTTCTACCCCATGACCCTAGGCCAAGGATCTTAAATTGTCTCCCAGACGATCTTTATCAGTTTTGACCAGTGTATGCTTCGGGGTCAGAGACGTCAGACGTTATTCGAGTTGTTCGATAATCTCATTGGGCCAGTCGGCTATCTGCCCCTTATATCTGATCGAAGCATTATTGGGTTCCAACAACAACCGTTGTGTCTTGTCGGATTGGGGTGTATCAAATGCTCAACCCACCTGATACAATTTTCCCTGCGTCAGTTATAGGCGAATCTCCTCGTAAGATCCTTAAGGTGCAGCCCGGCGGTTCTAGTCAAGCCTTGGCTACCTTGTTGTATCATCCACATCCCCCCGTTTATGCTATTATAGAAGACCCACCACAGCAGATAACCTACACGTAGCCTGTTTTTCTATATACAAAAAAGGATACATTGCCTATATTTACATAATTACACTGGGTTCTAAAATTAACGCAGACGTGACTTAATGTTCCGATGGTACTGCTGCAATAAAAGCTGGGACCTTATCCTTCGATTGAAAAAAATTCTCAGCCTGGCTTAAGGAAGATATTTTGCCGAATCAACTTTTCAAGATAATGTTTACAGAATGTTGCAATCTCTCCTGTCTACTGGATAGACATGAGCACAGTTTGGCCACGTTGAAAAGCATACATATACAATATAGATGGAGGGAGATGATATAGCAAGCTTGCAGAAGGAAGTACCTTTAATCGTCAAAGCAATCCTATAAACACTTTAAAATTTATCGTTCACTGTACAGTTTGGTGTCAATGCATGCAGGACCTGTGTTGACTAGAGACTAGAGTCGGCCTGTCAGATGCGGTGCGTCCTTACCCTGTGGAAGATGAGCGTGCCGTTGGCGGTCTCGACGCGACGGCTGTCGTTGTTGTTGTTGTTGTTGCGGAGGGCCAGGGTCTTTCCGTTGAAGAGCCATCGCTCTACGGTGAGGTTCTCCCCGTTGGCCAGGTCGCAAGCCAGCACGGCCGGCTTCCGCCGCTGCGCCACCAACTCGGACCCTGAAACACCACGACACAACTCTCAATAACAAACCTCCACCCCGTCCCCTATTTACCAATTTTTTTAATTGTGGGGCTATGCTAAGAATATCAATTTTTGAGGATGTTTTATAAAAGAAAACTAGACCAGATTTCTAAAACGAATTAAAAGGCAATTCAGTAAGCAGATAGGCAACATCAAAATTACAGAGCACGAAAATAAACGAGTATGCATTTTCGAACAAGTGGGTTACGCACCCACTTCCGACTATTTGTTGCTGCGACTAAAAAACCTCTATCGCACTAGATATAATATGTATTTCGTTGAAACCATACGTGTAATTGGTCTTTTGCTACGCGCCAAAGCGACGACGATACAGGATTCATCCTCTTTCACGCTAAAAAAAAATAATGAAGGAACAGTCCTACAAGCTAAATTAAGACCATCCTCGGCGAGTGTTGAATCTCCTAACATGTAGGATAGAACACTAGAATCGCATTTTGTTAAGAGGAACTATTAAATCCGAAGCAGCTGAGCATACGTTACCATGAATTTTCTTTTCAGAATATCTCCAAGCTCATATGAAACGACTCCATTCATAACGGAAAATAGGAAGAATATTTTATTTGAAACCTTCTTGTTCCATTTCTCAACTCAGTCTAAATCTTCCCGAAATTTCAATTCTATATGACTGGATCATTCATAAGTCTTCTTTAGACCATTTCACAAACGAGTGCCACGAGACGTGATTGATCTCAAGTTATATCAAAATAATATATTCGTAACGAAAGACAACACAAAAGCTAGACTGTTGAAAGTGGACAAAAATTCCCAAAAAAAAGTCAACTGTTAATGTTACGTATTTCATTACAGTACACACCAATCTTGATAACTAAAGAAAACGATCAGTTGTGGACTAAAACGTTCGATATGGCTGCCAATTTCTGATAGCTGTGAAATATCTAGGCGGATATAGTTTAACACAGTAAAACACAATACATCAAAAGGAAAATAGTTCTGAATTAAATCGATCAGCTTATAGCCATTCTCTTCAGCTAGAGGTAAGAAAAACTCGTATAAATGAAACCAAACAATATAGTCATCATGAAAATATAATAAATTTTTCAGTATTTTATTGTAAGCGGTAAAGTTCAAAATATTTTCCTATTTTTCTTAATTTAAGATTGTAATTACTATCTCACGTCATTACAGGAAACATGAAAACTGAAAGTCACGGTGTCTTGAATAAAAAAAAGACGAGGTTTTAATAGACTCCACAAAGAAAAGAATCATTGGATACTTCTAAGTAAAAACAATATACAAATAAAAACCACAAGGATTGTCGTACACGTCAGAATGGAAAATTAAGTAAAAATAGGGGGGCTAAGATAAAACTAAAGCAAATTAAGCCTAGTAACGAACAAGTTCTCTTTATTTTGAGGATAGAAACATCCAAAATATTAGTTTGTTTTCATGATGAGCATATGTAAGAAGCATACATTATGAAAAGAATAAGACGAATTATTCACAGCGAGTCTATGCTTGTCTTAAAAAGACGGGTAATCTTAAGGTTTCAAATCAAACTGACAGCTTGTCAAGGACTTCCGGAAGCCTTAATATCTTGGCGCAACAGTTTAGTGAAGTCTTGCTAATAAAAGTTCGTCATTAAGACCAGCAAAAGGATTTATTTCGCCGCAGAACGTTTCGTCGCGGGCAAAATTGCGGCTTGTCGTCTTCGTCCGCCATGTTGACTGCTGGTCTTGTCAGCTATTACATCACTTCCTAAGGCAGCTAACGAACTGAGACAACAATAAATCTTGCTGTGCAGTATCTCGTAATTAAGGAGAGCGTTCTGCGTCATCACGGCCTCGTACACTAGCTACACCCATCCCCTCTCATTGCAAAACTAATGCAAAAATGGAGACATGAGAAACACGAATATTCGCTCATTTCAAAGACAAAGCGCAATATTCTGGAATCAAAACAAATAATGCTATGGTTTGCTTTCAGCATTTAACTCAAAGGTGGAAAGTATCATAAAAAGATTCACTGACGTGACAGCCAAAGCGCAAGTTGCCACGTGGACATCTGCAAGGATTCATGCGAGTAAGCTTGGTGAATGGAGGATAGAATTCTCTGTAGTATATTATTCATTTATACCATATTTATTGTTAAATACCATTCAAATATCGGATTACGGGCCCATCGATTCCCATTTCCCTTCCTCAAGAGGCTAAATGGCCAACAACAATAAAAATCATAACCAAGAATTAAACGATGACTATAAAATGGATAGTTTACAATCAATGGACAAAAGGGGCATCATAAGGTCCCAAAAGTTTAGATGCCTAAATCTGCTATTTGATTTGTCAGTTAACTTCTCTGAAATCTTTCTGTGGTCTGTGCACGTTACGGGATGAAAGGTGCATCTCTCACACAACTGCGGGACATGTGTCATTACGAGATACCTGCACCAAGTTTCTCGCCGCCCGTTGCGTCCCAGAGATGGTTCGCATCTTGAACAACATATCCCGCGTCACGTATCATATTACAAACTAAGAAACTCATAGCAATTATCAAGAAATACCCGCTTCTATACGACTTTAGTCATAAAGGTTGCAAGGACATTAGGAAGAATGGGAAGAAGCGTTCTTGAAGATGTTAACAAGTTAAGTATTTTCTATTTAGAATTGTTATTGAAATTTTTACAGTGATAAAAAATAAATAATTATTACATACTAATTATAATTAAATTTGCTTACTGTTCAAATTTTTTAAAATTTATTTATCTGACCAATGAAAATAAGTTACAAAACTATCACTCATTTGTTATCTCAAATTATTCAAGTTTGACCAAGTCATCGAAAAAGCATAAATTGGCAATTGTCACCATTTCATAATACAATGAAGAAACTAGTAGCAAACACTTCTTTTCCATTTCCGCAACATTCCACATGTCGCTAAGATTGCATTTTGCAATTAATTCAAAACACGATAAATTCTGTCAATGGGTTACATGCTGAGGTATTTCTAGCAAACATGGTATAGGAAATAAACACAAAAGTACGTCTAAAAAACAAATGCTGAATTAATAAATATTCCTAGCAACCTTTAACCACCATATTTGTATGCTTGGCGTTATTCGCATCCTTAAGCTCCGATTTAACGTCGTTAGAGGATACGTACTCCGCACTCATTACCCGCTCAAAAAAACTAACGTAATTTGGTTTAAACCTGTGACTTTATAATTTAGAGATTAACGGAAGAAAGCTGTTAAAAACCTTACGCCCAAATAACGTCATTAACTATTCAAGAAATAAAGAGGAATCGAAATTACAATTCACGGGAAGAATACAAATTCCATAATGCAATCCTTTGACCGACTTTCATCTTACAGAAGCGAGAGAAACTACTGTAAATAATGTTAAAATATAAAAGAAGAAGCCTCAATTATTTCAACTCTTCATTATTGGCGAGTTTTAAACACAATTCCCGATTTTCCCAGAATTTTAGCATTGGAGGGCTTTGAATAGAGACAGTTTAAACCCAAATAAGGGAGCATTAAACCCGGAGTGAGATAGTTTTCAAATATAATACACGAGTAAATATGAGACGAGACGGTTTAAAAGGTACAATACTCGAAGTTCATAGAAAAAGGAAAAAAATGAATCTTCAATCCGATAAAACGATGTCCCCAGAAACTTATGGCAGAATAAAGTATACACGAAAACGTTCCAGTTTCTGCGTTATATTCATATGAAGAATTAACGACCCGTATAATAGACTTATACACAAAATTTTGAAAAAAAATTGAACTTAAAGTAGACTAGTTGATTTAGTTTATTGGCAAGAACCACAATAAATGGTCGAATCGTCTACTGTATGTTCAAAAAATTTTCAAAATTTTGGGTAGTCTTATACGGGTCGTTAATTGTTCATATGCATTTGTTATTCACAGGCGTTAATTGCTCCTATAATCACACTCGTTCTTTTCACACTCAGGACAAGAAAATAATCGAAATTCATTCGAAACGACAGGATGTGCATCTAATAGTTTGATTTTATTTTACTGCAAGTATCGATAGTTAATGAAATTACCAGGGTATGTATAACTATTATTTTCGCAATAATTTTTACTTACAAGTTTCATTAGAAGTAATAAACAAACCCATTCCAGGAGAAAGCTGAAGTATTGAATACTCTGAGCAATCATTCCGCTTTATGAACTAATTCATACGCAAACCTGTGTGAAATCCGCACGATGCGTTAGCAATCAGTTAAATTAACTGGCAAAAGCCTGGTAAATTCTGTTATGGAACTGTGAACGGATTAAATTAGCACGACGCCACACCACTATATCCCATAAAATTCACGCTGGATATTGAGGGTTTCACTACGATCGTGTTGGTGCCAACGCACCACAAAACACAAACTCAACACGATCTGTTACTGCCGAAAAGGAGATCAAATAAATACAACATTTGGAGTGAATTTAATCAAGAGAAATGTAAAGTGGGAACAATACTGTAAAAAAATTAGCTCATTTTTTAGCGAAATTTAGATTTTTAGACAAACCTTTCCAACAATAATTCTGTTATTAATGTCACACATTGACAGCGGAATCCTACATCTAACACAGTGCTGCAAGTTTCCATACTAGCAACTGAACTGGGAACATGAGCGTATTTTGTAACGCGAATTTATATTAAATATTGAAAGCGTAAATTTCTCATTCTTTATATAAAAAGATAATTGATATGACATGATCCTATACCCCCGTGTAACACATTTCGTACGAACAATCTCCACGGGAAAATTGACCAAAGTTTATAAAAAAGAAACTGGAACGAGATGCTACGGACGAACCTTTTGTAATGAAAAATATGAGTAAATAAAAATAACGTGTCTTTAGCAAGAATCCTGGTTTAACTATGCACAGTTGTATCTTCTTCTAAAACGTTACAAATAAAAAGGTTTACATAATTCTACCTGAAATAATCATAATTAAAAATTATTTATTCGTCAAATGTAATATCACGATCTGTATATACTGTTATATAGTGAACAAATCTTCCTGGTACATTCTGCAATTTTTCTTGTTCGGTCTAGAATTCCATAATACGAAACTAATATACAAGAAAAGAATATTTATCCTTTGCAAGACGCGCAAGATATTTAGCCAATTAGCAAAAAACTTATTTTAAAAAAGTCCACAAACTATTCCGTGGCTGCCAGGAAAGTGTTATCTTCAGTACAAGGATAATTTGAAGAATCCTATTCGACTATTTTCACTTTTCGTGTTTTACGTAACTGCTTTACGAGTTAAGACTTTTGAAGTAGATCACACGAATGCAACTGTGCTGAATAGTTTGATTTCATTTTCTAGTTTTTCACGTAAAATTATATTTTATATACTTATTTATCTTTAAAAATATTTATTGAAAATACAACTTTTCTGTTGAAGGAGAACGTTGTTAAATCCGTACCTTTACTCGGTCAGGAAGTACACGACAATTCTAATTCATACGAGGGTAGACTGAAAAGTGACGCAACAAAGAGACAAGGCATATTTTCTTCAAATTTGCTTTTATTTTTCTACAAAGTCTCTTTGTAAGGCTACACACTTCTCCCCAAGCGGAATTCCCATCTCTCTAATTGGGCGCTGATAACAAATATTATAACATGCGTTTTTCGCGAAATTGGTGTGTTGTTGAATGTGCCTTTGGAAGAATTAATACTAAATTTCGCATATTATGGAAACCGATTGAAACATCTCCAGATTTTTCCGTTAAAATTGTGAAGTGTATCTGTGTCCTGTACAATGTTGTATTGACAAGTAATGATTAGATGCACTACAAAATGAATATACAAGATAATATGCTTCGCAAACATTATAGGACCCCTGTAAAATAACAGAACATTGGAACCTGCAAATTGTTTATATGCCGTGATATCATGTTAAATTTATTGTGTTCATATTATTAAAACCAAGTATGGCAAAAAATATTTACTGGACGTTATAATTTCAGAAGCTACCTCGTCCCATAATTTATACACCACCTATCTGTTGTGGTACTGAACATCCCTTTGATTACATAGGGCATTTAGCACAAATTCTGAACTAACAAAATTACCAATATCTATGTTATAACATTAGAGCAACGAGCAAAGGAAACAAACTAGAAATCCCTGCTTTGCTGTACTACAACATCGCTGTTGCATCTCTTGTTGGACTGCTCGCTACGTGCGCTCTAAAGGTACAGTTACACCTAGGCGAACACGATATCAAATGTGTCTCCAATTTTCCGTTTTGAATAGAGTCTTTCCGGTTAAGAGCTTGGAGATATTATGAAAGGAAAATTCATGGCAACGAATGTCAGCTGCTTCGGGTTTCATAGTTCCCCAAACAAAATGTAGTGTAGAATGGGAAATACTGGAATAACAAAGGGTATTAGATTGGGAAGGGATATTAGGAAAAGTTAAGGAATTCTGATACTTTGGCAGCATAATAACTAGGGCTGGTAGATGCATAGTAAACATAAGGAGTAGGATAGCTCAGATAAGAAAGGCTTTCACAAAAAAGAGAATTTTACTTACGTCGAATATAAGTATGAATATTAGGAAATAACTAAATATGTTCATATGATGTGTGGCGTTATATGGGTACAAAACGTGGACGATAGGGGTTGCCGAAAGAAAAATAATAGCTGTTTTTGAAAAGTTTTGCTATAGGAGAATGCTGAAAATCCAGATGGGTGGATAGAATAACTAACGAGGAAGTTCCAAGCAGAATATGGGAAGAGTGAACTATATGGAGGACTTTGAACGTGGCCTATTAATCTATTACTTGGTCAAACACACGAGGGTCTTCTAAAATTAGCAACAGAGGGAGGCCAAGGATAGAATACGGTTATCAGATTAGGTAGGATGTGGTAGTTATGTAGAAATGAAAATTTTATGCATAACTATCGTTATATTGCTCATCCTTCATTTGACAGCAGAAGTACAGTGATTTAACGCAGACCAGTCTAAAGACTGAGAACAACTACTACAACAATGGTGCATCCAAGTTCCATCTACAGTAACTAATCGGCGCCAAAACTGATTTAAAGCGCCTAAAATACGTTGGAAATATTTATTTGAACACGACAGCTTTTTCAAAGCTAAATCTTTATTCAATATGTGACAAACACATTCTTAGTACATATTCATAGCCTCTGCTATTTCTCTCTCTCTCTCTCTCTCTCTCTCTCACACACACACACACACACACACACACTTTAATTCGACGGTTGTCTAGCATCATTTGTTGATGTAGAACGATGTTATCGTCAGCAGTTACAGTTTTAGAACGTACCGTTCATCGTCTACCAATCTGGTACGACCATGTTAAAATTCAGCAACCCAAAATTTCCAGGTGGAGTCCCCGTACACAGCGTCCAACTCTTATTTAACTTGTGTAGGCGTAATGCCTTTCAAAAACAAGTATTTAATGACAGCTCCATTTTAAATTTTTTCCATTTCACAGAAACACACACATTAACTCACATACATGATTGTGAAACAACAAATAAGGGTCCACGATGGCAAATTTTTATGCCTTTCAGAAGAAGTGTATATATATTTTTTTCTTGCTTTTGTTGACCAGTGCTGCCATCTTTATATCGAAGTCAAAAACTTTTCAGATCTTTCAGATAATGCAAAGAATTGAATTTGAATAGATACGCATAGGATGGGATGATACACCAGTAATTGCTAATAACGAGAGTTAATTTCAGGATTAAAATAAATTTCTGATTCATTATGATATGTTAACCAATTGGTGTACAAATAAAATGTATTGGAATTAAACCGAAACCTAGTTAATTGCAGGCGCGGAAATATTGAGAAAACTTGTGTTGTTGTATCTATTTCAAAGACGTTAATGAATAGAAAATTAAAACAATGACAATATAATAGCAATGGAGACATTACAGAGGACAGGTTGAACGGAAGTTTATGTTTTAAAATTAAAAACAAATTATCACATACGCCAAACTTTATTTTATAAGACAGTGAATTACAGAGGATACGATGAATCCATAAAGTAACATCAGAGTACGCATAATTCATTATATTGCTCTTCTAATCGATTAAATGTAACCAGCTTACAGGATTACACTAGATAAAAAATCTAACTCTTCACAATAGGAACTTCAATTCGTCATAGTTCTTAACAGTGTACACGAAAGGATATGTAAATGAGCGACAGTTAGAATGGAGGAAATTACTTGAAAGTTGTTGCTGAGGGGACAGCTGATATGCTGCGTCAGGTTTGAGAGCAGATAACCTTAAGCACTATACACCCGAACTATGCACCGTAGGAAGCGATTCCTATCAGGCTCAAGTATAAGGGCAACCTAGGTGCAGGTACAACATATGCAGCATAGAGGAACATTACAGAACATAATGTTATAGACTGTGGAAAATTAACGTATGAAACGAGAAAAAATAAAAACATTCGGCTTTTACAATAGTAACAAGGAAGGAGTAGTGTTTTCTAGAAAAAGATAAAAAATTAAAAACTTAATACCAACAGCCGCTGAAGTCACTTTGCGATGGACAGTAAAATATTCCAACTCTGCAGATATTTAAACAATAAAATATAATTTCAGCAAATAAAAATAAATACTTAAATTAAGAACTGTTAATAACCGTTAAAAAAATAGAAAATTTAGGTACAGCCCATGTAAAATCACGCTCTCTGTTGGTGTGCTTATTAGAAAGGCTTAATCTCTAAGAAACCACTTAGAAAAGTATTTACCTTCACGTTTGTTTAATACTCAGGTTTAATTTAATTACCATTAAGCTGCGATTTTTCTCAGAATTACGTTTCTACGTGAAGGCAACTAATTTCACGGACCGAAGAGGTCGTACATCAACTTTAAACAACACTACAAAGGGTTCATTATAAGAAACAGAAAACACTTATACTCGTACATTCAACATACCCAACCCTGAATCAGGTTCTGAAATTGATTTTTAGAAAAAAATACTAGTTACAAAAATTTGCACCAGACTTTTTCAACTTCGAAGTGAGTTCTTGATGGCACAAAATAATTCAGGACAATATTTTGTAAGGCTTTAACAAATCCTTCATGGTTGATAAAACTTGCTTAGATGGAAGATATTTTTACGAATTGCAATTAACATATTACAAGGAGCGAGTATTATTATAATGCTGAAATGAAGTCAAAGTACAGAACAAACTCGACGCCACACAAGATATTAGAATTAAACATACAAATATTTTGCCTGATATCAACAAGATATGCAATTTTAAGACCCAAAATCATCAAAGTCTTTAAGTCCTTTATTTATTAATACTTTTATATTTATATTATATTACAGTTTTATATTTAAAAATAATTACTAAATAGTAATTCTTTTCATTTTCACAAGTAGGAGTTACCCAATCTAAACAAAGTGTTAAAGAGAAATTTTGTATCTAAATACATATCTCGGGTTTGATGCTTTATCTGCCATATTTTAATCTCCTGGTTTTATAACCAAGTATCGTCAGATTGTTCATCCTTCATTTAACAATGTACGTAGCGTGAAACAACTACTTCAACTGCAAAACACGAACCACGTCCTCATTTAGTGTTTACCAGATGTAGCTAAGGATGTGGTCTCGGAAGAAAGGTTGGTCAGCTCTCCTATCTAATTATCGTTATCGATACCTAAAAAGTATCAATACTTGATTGTGGTAATAATTCTTATTTCATACCCAAGCATATATTTCCCCAGTCTAAATTTTAATTATAGAACAAGATTATGAAATTTGAGGGAACGTGGGAATATTTTTTCGCTCTTCGTTTTTGTTTATCTAGCATCTGCATTTTTTCTGTTCTTAATCTATTATTTGTTTGACTTTACTCGACCATGGTCTGAAATAGTTACTTAATTTGATTAATGTAAAAAATGAGACGTGAATCGCGTAATAATTTATTACCTTTCAACATTAGGATGGCGTTGGAGATAATTTTTTGAATTGAATGTGTTTCCAGATGTTTAAATAAATATGAAACTGATATTGAAGGTGATTGAAATCCACCTTCTTAAAAAAAGGACCAGAATTTGCTTTTCGGAGATGCCATCCTGGTGTAGAAAGTAATCGTATTAGAAAATTTATGTCAGTGATAAACTTTTGATCAAGTATCACAAGTAATTAATGACGAGATTAAATAAGTCTTACTAAGTAAGGTTCGGCCTTCATTGTATATAACACATTCACAAGAAACGACTGGTTGATAAAACAAAGGGACACGAACTCAAATATGGGTGAAATAGACAACAATTGGCAACAATAACGAATAACTCAAAGCTTGAATTAAAATCGATTAATCCAAAACTTTCGATGCTCTTTCCGATACGAGAGGGAGAGAGGAGTGGGGAGAGTCCAGGTGGAGAGGGGAGAGAGCAGGAGGAGAGAGGAGAGGGGGAGCAAGTGGAGAGAAGAGAGGCGTAGGGAAGGGGGCAGGGGGAGTTGGGAGGAGAAAGCAGGGGAGAGGGGGAGGAGAGAGCAGGGGAGGGGGAGGCGACATACGTCAGCTTCAGACTACTATGGCTGTCCTAAACTCACAGATCCCAGCATAAAACATTTATGGAGTACACAAAAGTTGTTCTTTGTATTGTTACCAATTTTTTTAAAAATGGGAGTGACGTTTTATGATATAAATATTAGCCAAAAATTTGACTACTTTCCATGTAAAATCTTTTTTGGCAACTTTCATGAGGAATATTTGTGTACATACGAGTACATTAGTTTTCATCTTTCAGTACTTTGAGTATGGAAACTGTTCTGCTTAATTACATAATATTATGGCATATAAGTCTTTTACTGCTAAAACTGATGACATGGTATCAAAGTTGGCCCTTTCAGCAGAACGTGCGCGATTACTAGCTGTCAGCCAAATGAACATGGGTTTGTAACTTCTGAAACAACGTATAATGAGCCCTAATATCTTGCAGCCTAGGGTTACTTCAATACAAATTTTCATGAGAGATGGTTGATGACATGTTGTTGTGCTGGTATTCAGCCCTAAGACTGGTCTGATGCAACCCTCCATGCTAACTATCTTGCACAAACCTTTTCATTTCCTTATAACTAGCACAACCCGCATCATCCCTAATCTGCTTTCTATCCTTAGCGTCCCTCTCCTGTTCTCACTCCACAATCTTCCATCTAATGCTAATATTATCTCATGTCTTAAAACGTGGCCTATTAAGCCATCCCTTCTCTTAGTCAACGTCCTCCATATTGTTCGCTTTTCCCCTATTCTGTTTCGAGCTTCCCCGTAACTGACTCTATCCACCCATCAGACTTTCAGCATTCACCTATAGCACCTCATTTAAAGGCTTCTAGTCTTTTCCTTTCCAAAACCCATATAAAACCACGCTCCATACGAACATTTTTAGCAATGATTTCCTAATATTCACACTTATATTACCCCTAAGTAAATCCCTCTTTTTCGCGAGAGCCTTCCTTGCCTGTGCTATCCTACTCTTTATGTCTACTATACTTCTACCATCCCTCGTTATTACGCTACCCAAGTAGCAGAATTCTTTAACTTCCGTCAAAATATCCCTTCCCAATCTAACGCCCTTTTTTATTCCACTGTTTCCGAAACTACACTCGATTACCTTAGTTTTCCCTCTATTAATCCTCATATTGAACTCTTTCTCCAGGACTCCGTTCATGCCATTTATTATGTTTTCCAAGTCTTCTTAACTCCCCTAATACTACAATATCGTCGGCAAAGCGTTAGGTTTTTATTTATTCTCCTTGCAGTATGATTCATTTTCCATATTCCTTTTTAACATACTTCATCGCCTGTTCTACAAACAAGTTAAACAGCACGGGCGACAGGCTGCATCCTTGTCTTTCTCCTTTCTTTTCTTTGTCTTCTATTCTAATTACTGCTGCCTGTCTTCTGTAGAGGCTATGTATTTGCCTCCCTTCTCGATATTTTATTCCATGCTCTTCATCCTTAATAGTGTATACCAGTTTACATTATCAAACGCTTTTTCTAAATCTACAAATGCCAGGAACATAGGCCGATGTTTTCGTATCCTGCCTTCTAAAATTAATCGCAAAGTCAATATTGCTTCTCTTGTCCCTATATTCTTCCTAAAACCAAACTCATCTTCTCCTAACTGGAATTCAAATTGACGTTCCATTCTTCTATATACTATTTTCGTTAATATTTTGCATGCATGGGATACTGAACTAATTGTTCTGTGCTGTTCGCATCTATTAGCCACAGCCTTCTTCGGTATGGGTGTAATTATGTTTTTTCTAAAATCGTCTGGTATTCTTCCTGTTTCCTATATTTCACAAACTCTCCCCAACAGCCATGATATTGCTTCTTAACCCGATGCTATCAACTATGCTGGAATGTTATCAATTCCTGGCGCTTTACCATAATTTGGTCTTTCAGCGCCTTAGGACCTTAAAATTTTGTCTCCCAACTCATCATCCACCTCCTCTTCTTCTTCTATTACTGACTGATCTAGATTTCCACCATGATACAGCTCTTCTAGATATTTATTCCACCTTTGTTTTTTCTTCTTTATCCATAATTGGCTTCCCATCCGCTCTCCTGATGCTCTTGCTAATATTTTTCTTCTCGCCGAACATTTCTTTGATTTTCCTATAAGCTGCGTCTATTTTCCCTTTCACCATGACATGTAATGAACTGATCTTAAGGTTTCATTATGAAGAACAACTGGCTACATCACATATCTTTACCACATAATATACTACCATTACAAATTCTATTTATGGAATTATTTTCCGATACTCGATATTCATACAAGTCGACAGTATATAAATAGTATTAACTTATTTAACTTGTGTTATTATAGGCAATAAACATTATTTTAAGAAATAATAATAATCTCAGATAATTGCTAATGTTTGTATCTACCCAAAATATACTAAATTATGAAAATAATTATTTTTCATTAGCTATTAAACGAGACACCTGGTGCGAGATCGAAGATTCCCTGGTTTTCATCAAAGGTTGTAGCTCAGGTGTTTCTGTTCTACAATTGGCTGTGGATTGTAGCTGGAGCATGTTTCAAGGAAGTCGGTCGATTCGACAAGAGAATATTTCGAACTCGTGCAAAATAGTTTACCCTTATGCGTTAATGTGGCCGGACATCTCTTCAAGATAGTTGCAAACAAGAGTAATCGATTAGTAACCGTGGTTCTATTTTCCACGAGTTGAAAATTGACCGCCCATTTGCAAAGCTGGTTGCATACCTAAGGGGACGATAAATATTGTAAAAGTGATATCTTTGCATCGCTTTAAGAATACGGACGACTTTCGAATCAGTGACTTCTAGTTCGAGGTCGAAGATTGCCGGGTTGTATGTATCCGAGGTTATAGGTCAGGTGTTTGTGTTAGTTCCTGGGCAGCGAGTGCACGCGCAGCATCCACGCAGATCGATCTGTGTGCGTATCGGCCAGCAAAGTCCCCGAGGTTTTGCAACATTGTCAGCATCGCGTACGGCAAGAAATCTGAAAACAACCAGTCGTTTCCATGCAATAAAACAACCAAATCCATCGATACCAACAATCGCAGCTCACCTGCATACAAGTCAATCCTCACTTAGATATTTAACCCAAACTTTCAGATTAATAACGAGATAAAGTTCTGGTCATAATTGGATCAAAAGAAAAGCTCGTTGTTTTAAAGAAAAACTAAAACAACAAAATAAAGCCCCTTGCATACCAGCGAAGCATGATTTATGAAGAATGGACAAGATAGAGTAAAATGACAGCAATAAAAAACAAGCATTGCTATGTGCGGTCCATTGCACATATTTCCAAATACTGTATTGTCTAGTATCATGAATGACTTTCGAATACATTATTTCAACAATAATGTTTCTCCATTCAAGTTTAAACTTTTCCTCGAGTCTGTATTTTATGAAACCTCAAACAAAAAATATTAAATACTGCCTCTAATTTCAACATTTATTAAAGTTTTCCATTTTACCACAGCTTCTTTGCTTGCTGTTCATGAAAAAACGTTATGGAGGATGAATTTACCAACCCAGTTTGCGTATATCCCCGTGGAATGTTCATATAGGTCGAGAGATTCGCATCCTCGGAAACATCCCTGGCATGTCCGCTGTCATCACAGTTTAATGTCCAGCTCTCTTTACACTGCAGAATTGATTATTGTCTTAATGAGAAAGCGCAGTGGAAATAAACTTCTTTATTGTAACGTATTCTTATAAAATATACTTTTCATTAGATAGTTAAATCAAACTTGACTAAAAAATACAATGGGAGTTAACAATTTTCATAAATTATCTACTGGGTACCCAATTTTAGGGGCATGTTTTGATCATCCCTCAGAGTTGCTGTCGTGCTCATTGAAATACACTATATTTATATTACTCATTCCCTTTATCTTTCCGTGTTGGTATTTTAGAAAACAATACTATCCTTTACACACTATATATCATATTCATTTTCTAGTCCTTGAATAAATTCAGCATTTACACAAATTTACGTAAAACATATGTAAGATTTATTACAAACAAACATAAAGGGCACAGATATTTACAAGGACCAATAGAAGAATATTACATTCTGCTTAATCCATTCAGATGTTCGTATTCACTTAAGGAGTAGTGAAGAATATGCTATATATTGACTAATTTAAATTACTAATTACTCCTTAAAACACAATTCAATTCGAATCCTTTTTATATAGTTTGGAGAAAAGAGAACGAAGTGTTTATATAAGAGTAATAAATAAAATAATATTGGAATTAAAGCAAGATTGTGATTTTTAGGCAAAGTTAATGTATTAAGGATTCCATTTGAACAAATTTCCACTTATCTGAGATACAATAGTTAACAAAACCTTACTTAACATGTTTGTGGTCATGAATTTGCCGTGAACCATCAAAACTAAACGCAAAATATGTAAAAATTCGATATGTCAATTTATGTGATAAACAGCACCTATCGCTCCACAGCAATAAATTTTGGGACAAATCCTATCTAGCATAAGATATTTAACCGCTATATCAATTGCATATCGTTAGGAATGTAGTTTCTGCTCTAATAGGTGTGCAAGTGCAAGGCTCCACTTGAGGTGGTAATGAATGCTGTATAATCGTTGTGGTGTGTATGTGGAGGCGGAAATGCTGGTGGAATGCACGGGTTTCCGGTGAGGAGCATGCCCCTGCTTCAAGGTCTCGGACCAACGAGTTCATCCACCACATTCCAGGTCAAGGACAAACAACGCAAGCACTCTGCCGACTTTCTCACAGATTCCAACTTTTACCTTCGTATCTAACCTCAAAACAACAAAATGATTAATTTAAGCAGGAATGTGCAAACATATCAACAATTACAGTATCTTACTTATATAAACATATGGCACAAGAATCGTGGCATACTGCATCGCAAAGAAACCACAAATTCCATCAAATCACGGCCATCACACTGTCCCAGAAATAAATCAATGACAGAAATTTCCAATCGAGATCCGATTCAGTAATGGATACTTTGACAAATTAAATAAAACTTAATTTTTTTTGTTGTCATTACGATACTACTACTTTAAAATGGTTTCGCGGCATAGGAAAGTCTCAAAATTCACAAATCCACTTTCCATGTCAAAAAGGTGTGAAAAATAGTTAATGTTGTAATTGAATTATTACACTTCTATGATTACCTCGTCTGTCTCCAATTCATTAAGTGTTTTGTAAAATATTTATAGTGCTTGAATAGACAGTATGATCTCGACTGGTATTTTACAAATACGTACTGCTTGTTCTCAGCTACTACCAATCAAATAGCTGAAATTCACATGCGCTCTTGCGTGTTTATAAATTCCTAACGCGCGCGTTTCAACTTCCTTTGGAAGTTTCGTGTTTTGTTACACAGTAACAAAAACATTAATATTCTGTGATTCATTAAATGCTATAGAAGAGATAAAAAACACAGACTTTTACCTTAATAATCTAAATAATATCACAGACAATATTTGGATTTCTAATAACAACAACCATCATGATGAACATAACCATGGGCCACATCATCTTCCACTGCCCCAAGTATCACAACCAGAGGATAGATATTATCGGATTGTATGGGCCTAAAGACATCACATCTTCGGAAGAAGCAATTAAAAGAACTTTACAATTTTCAAAAGATATCAATATTTATGGGGAAAAAATATAACTTTTCACCTTATGTAAATAACTAATCACAATTCTATGTTCAGTTCAAATGCCCTAATATAATTTCTGTTCATATGTGCTACTGAAATAAATTTAATAAAAAAAACAATATACTCAATATTTATATAGACAGAGCACGATTTGGAACTTTACTAATGGCCCACCATACCTGAGGCCCCTTAAGCACAGATTGTAATGTAAATTTTAAAAATGTTATATAAACTTATATATCTTATTATTTTATCTTGTTAATTATAATCATTGTAACAAAAGTTCTATTACATGTTAAAAAGAAGCTGCTCCGCTATCACGTGTTTTATTCGGCCTACCGAACTTGAAGCCAGGTGAAGTTGGGAAGCGTTTTCTCAATATTTTATGTTTATAACATGAAAAACTTAGCCCCTTCTTTGTGGAAAATTACAGAGACGAAAATTCTTAATTTCCTCCAACAACGTGGGCTGAATTTTTCTAACCTAGAATGGAGAAGCTGCAACCAACACCACAATTAGTAAGAATAAATGCTGAACCTAAGTATATACAAAATCAAATTGAAAAGTACAGGACTGGTTGATATGGAGTTTATTCAATATGTGTCTTACTGAAATATATTTTTCTAAACAATTATTCTTAATATGAACGTATTATATTTTATTGGATTTATAATAAATAAAAAATTGCATTAAAACTTCACGATGAGAACATTCCACAATACGGTCGGGATGCAATCGGGTGATCATTACGGCCCTCAGGTGGTTTTGGGAATGAATCGGGATATCCAAGTCATTTTTTTCAATATGCTTCAAACGAAGAAAACGACAATCAATTGTGTATTGAGAAGATAAAACAATACATTAAAACGTAGTTCTGGTTAAACATATAACGCAATAAACCACGTACACTCCAGCATTTTTGAAGTCAGCTCAAACGTTAAGAGTATATAAGGAAAATTAGTGTGTATCATTATTAGAAGGAAGATTTACGATCCACCTTACAAGACTGATCCATGAAACAAGAGTTGTCACTATGCAGCAAAATGGGAGTATTTGACAATATGCATTCCTTACCTCGATGTACGTCAATTTGTACAGTACAAACGCACGACAAATAATTTAAAATAATAGTTTTCTAACAAAATTAATACGGAAAACGCTTAAAACTACGTTTGTTGAACTATGATACAATTAGTCTCATATATATATATATATATATAATGGAATTAATTAACGTAATCTAGCGTCAGGAATGCTATTCAATTCGTGGACATCTTAATGAGAAGTTGTCTAGTCCTGAACAATGTGTGCGCTTTTACATTATCGAGGCGCCTGCAAGAGGAACTCGATTAGCCCCTGTCGAGGTAAGAGGATCATTCCATGTCAAGTAGTCTAGTTTATTTGTAAAGGTTAAGTCAACACAGTGCTGGATAATTCAGAAGTTCGTAGATACCAGCAAACGCGAAAACTGCATGCGTGCTACAACAAAAGCGGTAGCCATTTCTGAACCCGGCACAATATAAATTAAACAAAATTAGCTTAGAACTACCAAAACATGCACTAACAAAATATTAATGTTTTCTCAGATGGTGCGGCAACCAGTGCTGACCACTTGGCATGGATTGACCCACGGGTGAGTTTTGTAGTAATTTCCGGATTTACGTCGGGCAAAAATAGAAGTCCAGCACTGATTGGTGTGTAATTTAATTTCTAGATTCAGATTGGTTGAAAAGTCGGTATTTGCGGAAGTCGAAGAAGCTCCGAAGAATGGGCAGTCGGGAGATGAATGTGGAAGTAACAAAACCTGCCATCTAATCCACTCCACTCTCGTAAAGAAATTTTCTTCAAGTCCAGCCGACTTAAGAGTTACGACGCCACCGCAATTCGCGAGTGCGGAACCATTAATCGCTATCGTGTCTACTTACATCACACGGTGAGAGAGGGTTAACCAGCATCCACCCAGATAGCCTCATGTTCGAGCCTGGTAGAACACAATACAAAATGCTCACAGTAAAGTGATTCTAACCCCCTTTAAGACTTATGCACTCCAAATATTCCCTGTAAATCTCCCATTTTCCATTTTAATTTCCTCCGGCAGCTCAGCTCTGCGGCGATTCTAACTTACTCCTTGGAAGAAAAAGTTAGGGCGCCAAGTATTTCTGGAAAGAAATACGAAACTTTTATAATCTGTTAATGATAGTTAATTCTTCAGAGACGAGGAAATCAATTATCCACGGTGTTATCATTACAATATATATTACATCACTCGTCCACCATTCAATTAATAGCGCATTCGTCGACCTTGATTTTGTGGCAGGTTTGTGGCGTGGATTAGCGGGCCAACAAACATCCTTCCTCAAGAGCATTTCGAAGACGACACACTACACACGCCAGCATCTGGCTCGCGCCATCTTATTGCGGAACGGTCACCTAATCTCAACCGCCAATCGCATGAATGCGATTTCCCGCTCTGGGTCGGCCATTTTCAGCGCCCAGCCACGTGTACACTGCGTGTCTAGACTTCACAGCTCCAATTTGTGATTTCTCTCACAGGAGGTTTGAGCAAACTAAAATGTTACGTAAACACAACATGCATAGCCTATCTTTCACGTGTAACGTTTACGTCAGCAGCGACGAAACACATGATAACAATTGAGTCCGGCTGCTACCCGGGAAACGGGTTGTAACGCATGTTACTATATATATATATACTTCAAAGAACCAGTCAACATCTTACTTTGGCCGTCCATTTTGCAGAAAGTCTGGAAAACCCGGCCAAGTTCGATGTTGTCCGGTAGGTGGCTGATGATTGCGACCCACAGTAATAAGACATTAATTAAAAGTATTTCTTTATTTTCCCAAAAAATAATTAATGTTTCTAAATATTTTTGACAGTTGATTATACACTTATGTCATTGGAAAAATCATCTACAATTATGACTTGAAGTAATGATGACATTAGTTTCCAAAATGCCTCTTGCTATCATCACTTGTTACAACAAGATAAACGTCTCTTGGATCGAAAGTTTTTCTACAATTTTGCACTTAGAAGTGCAAAATGGAATTCTGGAATACAGTTGTTTGAGAACATTGTGTTTTGTTCCTAGTTTGTAGGAAGCGGTTTCGATGTCGATGACAACTGCAAGAACGCTTCTTGGGTCACCGCGAATTGTAAATCTGAATTTTTCAGCATCTTCGCACACTGACTTTGCAAAATTGCACGAATCGCTGACCTCGTTCCCGATTTGTTTATTATGAGAGTCTGCAAGTATATATCCCTTCATGCCTAAACGTCAATGCACGAATCCGTACCAGTGGATAACGTCATATGGCAAGTTAACATTTTTTGGTTAGTTGTAGATCATATGAAGAATATTTGAAGGAAAGTTACATAAAATTACTTATATTACTGCAGACCGCTGATGGATTTCACCGATTAATGGGGAATTATGTTCTAGGGTTTTAAGCGCTAAGTTTCGTTAAAAACTTTATCGGCAACAATTATTTTCCCACGCTCGCAATATTTGCTGTTGGTTCCATTTTTTTCAGAATCTTGAGCAATTTCTCATGTGCGCTTTCCTGCCATGTTTATTCGAATAAATGTACTCACATGTGTTCCCCGGACTAGGGCTTTGGTCTACTGAGAAAATAGAAATTAAGTACGAGATTCTAAGATTCTGAGATGTTACACACGGTCGCGCGGCAGCAGTGCGACAGCCAGGGGCAGAAGCGTACACATGGGAAACGACTTGGACCATCGTCGACTGTCGGAATAAAGACAGGCTGCTGGATTCCCAGTATTAAGATTTCACTTTATTTAAAACATGGAACTAGAAGAAATTGGATGTGGTCGTTAAAAACGGCAGAAACAAACAAAGATATATTTTAAGTGACAGGTTATCTCATAGTATTTTAGCAACACTACCCAAAATTGTGGTATTAAGTCACAATTTCTTTAACTAGGCATTCTTATTTACATTTAAAAATTATTGTTGCATATACACCTTTTATTACTCAGTAATTTGCCTCAAAATGACGCCAAAATTTGCCACGACAATTTTTTTGTGGCGACTTTGGCTTGAACAGATATCAGAACGGTCAGCTGCACTACTATATTGATCATACCACTACATTCTGGGCTATAATTTGTATCCATAAGCCAAATTACACACTTATGTGGCGTCTAAAATTGTTTTGACAAAGGATCAAAGTTGGCCCTTTCAAAGGCGTGTACAAGTTAACGAGATGACAGCCCATTGAAGATGATCTAATTTCTGTACCAGTGTACTATGAGATTTAATATTTTGCACAGTTTTAGTTCGAATCTGGGTTTACTTCCTTACAAAACTTCATGAGATTTAGTGAGGGTCGAGTTGGAGCTATAAGTTGTTTTTGATCCTGTTTACTTAATCTCATTTCCGCATTTTCCTAGTGGGATTCACCATTTTCGTCTTGGAGGATTAAGTATTGTGGCAAAATATAATTGTAAAATTTGTACTATTATTGTGTTCATTTATCAATGTTATTCTTTCTAATAAAAAATTGACAATATAAAACTAAAAATACAGAACTTACGTAGACATTTTCGTTTGTGTAGAAAATTTCTAAAAATACTCCATTTATTCCCAGGAATAAATCTCTGTTCGAGTCTTCCACAATTTGCACGTTTAATATAGCTGGCCGTTTATGTATTTTATCGATCTAAAATCGATATCAATTTGTGACACAGACACGCGCACTCGAATAATGCCAAGTCTTGTTGAATTTGATACAAATGTGTATTTAAAAAATTTAACCGCTGTACGGTCAAAATTATTTATTTCTAAAATTCTAACATACAGGAGCTTCCAATCTCTAGTCAGATGATACTAATCCATTCTATGGATTAAAATCTGTGTACTGTCATACTGACTCACTTTATAAAGCTGGATTTATAACGTATAAGTGGCATATGACGGAACTCGGTATGAGTATGAATAGATTTTAATCCAGAGATCGATTAATATCATGAGTAGAGATATGAATCTCCGCTACGCTCAAAGTTTAGAAATCATTGGGATTGTAAAAAATGTTGAATTATTTTTTTACAAAATTTTCTCAGTCCTCGTTACATATACAGCGGCAAGAAATATAGACAGTGCTGTCAGGATTCCTTATATTTTCCTAGTGGAATTCACATGTTACATGTTTAATTAGAAGAATTGACTTTTATATATTTAATTTTGCCCGCAACATCATTGTCACTATAATATCCTGAAAATACCAGAAGAGGACCGCCAAAGTGATAGAAACGTCGTATATATTTAATTACACTTTATGTAATATACTTATTCAGTTAATTACTTTTTTAGAATCATTTGGCTATTAATTATAAATTATATTATAAATTAAATCAGAGCAATATAGATATTACAATGAAAAGTCCAAATGATACAGCTGGGCTGTTTTTTTTTCGTCGTTAAAGAAACCGAGAGCATTGTCGCGACACGTGTACAGCTCCATAAGAAACACTGTACTTGGAGTAGCGCGACAGGCCCGTCCATCTGGAGACGTGTGGCACTTTGCGCGACGTCATGTGTACTCACATTTACCACATGTACCACGTGTCGCGCGACCATGTGCCTGGCCTCAGCTTTGACAACAGTCCTTGCTGGACTAATGACTTACATAAATTTTGTTTCCATTGTTTAATTGTTATTATCTATTACATTTAGAATTTATTTAAATAAACCGTTTCTAAATATCTGTAGTTCTAATTAAACAGTGTTTCATATTTTAGCGTAGGAAAAATGGTTCAATGCGTAGAAAATACAAACCAAAGATAAAACAAAATTGCTTTAATTCCATTACAAAGGGATTGTACCATATTTTATCATCGAATATTATCAATAACTATTTTTTAAATATGACCGAACTGCCTTGCTTCAGCACATCTAACATTGGCCAAATGTTTCCGGCCACTTCACGAAATTGCCGGCCAAAGTAGTATTTGTATTTGAATTGTATCGGACATTGGCCAAACCTGTCGGCCGAAGTGCGTAGTGGCCGGCTAGGAACGTAATATATACCTATGGTTCGCACATACCATTCAAATCCAACTGAAAGTTTACATAAAATAATCACCGTAATTTGAGAACATTGGATACTTAGTATAAAGTACAATTGTAAAACGAAAGTAAAATTCATATAATTTTCAAAAAACAGCCACTGGTATACTGAATTGCAGTACGTGATGAGTACATGTAACTGATCTTACGAGGCTAAAAAAGTGATAATGTTTGCAGTGAGCCGCCTTTCACGTAAATCGATAATGTAAAAAAAGGTCTATTTATTCACTTATTGGCCCAACTTCATATATATATATATATATATATATACTAGATAAGTTAGGATTTATATACATATAATTGGGGAAGTGTAATAACTAGGGATAGAATTATAGTAAACAAAAAGTGTAGGATAGCACAGGCAAGGACGGCTTTCGCGTAATGTAAGTGTGAATATTAGGAAATCGTTCCCAAAAATGATCGTTTGGAGTGTGGCCTTATACGGGTGCGAAACGTGGACGATAGTAGTTTCAGAAATGTGGGAAATGATGAAAATCAGTTGGATAGATAGAATCACTAACGAGGAAGTTCTAAACATTATAGGGGAAGAGCGAACAATATGAAGGGCGTTGGACAAGAGAAGGAATAGATTAATGTCACGTTTTAAGATATGAGGGTCTTGTAAAATTAACATTAGAAGGAAGTGTGTGAGGTAATAATAAAAGAGGTATGACAAGGATGGAATACGCTAAGCAAGATAGGTTAGCATGGACCTTTGCATCAGATCAGTCTTAGAACTGCATACCACAAAGACAATTATATATTATAAAACTATTACACTATGGGTTCTAGAATAATCAACACAAGTTTGTATTATCTAACTACTAGATAAGTTAGGATTTATATACATATAATTCTGTATTTGACTAGGTTATGAAATATTAGTAGTTCAACGTCAATCAATTTCAAAATCGGTGAAATCCATTAGCGGTCTTCATTTCAGGAAGCTTAGCAAATTTTAATGTGTAGAATAATATTTACGAATCACGAGTGAAAGGTAAAAATTTTACACCCAGAACGTAGGGTAATGGGGACGGGGGACTAAATTTCATAAGTGTAATAATATGCCAATACAATTGGATATATTTTTAATAGTTTCATTGAAAAATTCTGCAATCCAAGAGAAATTGAGGTCTGTTACCAGAACACAGTTGCAAACACGATAAAGGGCTTCACATTTTTCAAGATGCACTAATTATTCAAGGGGTTGAACAGAGACAAGTTAACCCATTTCAATAGCTTTAGCTCCAGTGTTAAGAAAAATTAGCCATTAGGGAAAGATTTAAGTTGGCATTTTAGGTCTTCGAATATCATTTAGCTTAGAGGCCAAAGTCGTGCCAACTATTTGAAATCTCGTTCTATTCGAGAACAACGTCTGATTTCCAAATTAAATGAATATACCAATATTTTCCGCAATATTCGCATCTAATCCCCGTCACCTACAAAATACTACTTTCAACTTTACCATCTCGTACCACGTTTAACTAAATTGCAGTAGCAGCTAAAGGTTTTTATTACTGAAAACATGTTAACACAGCATCTATTCCACGTCGATTCTGCTACGTTCCCTTTTATTCCACTAATATTCAAAATGAAAAAAATTATTTAAAATTGTGAGTAGTCTCTTTTTTCCGTACCCAACCGTCCACGTTCCATTTCTGTGCACATCTTCCGTCCACACACAATAATTTGCAATCAAAATCAACTTTATTGTTGACGCGCTCTAATTTAATTTTTTTAAAAAACTTGTGCTATCCAACTTTTTACCCAACGTTTTCTTCATGTAAGTTTCGAAGCGCTTTCTAAGTAAAACCAGATATATTTCACTCTTGCTACAAAATCTGAACCTTTTTTAATGTTCTTTTAATCAACAAATCTTTATCAAGTACAAACGATTAGATCATTATAACACGCAGTACTACAACTGTTGCAGTATTAACGAGGAATTTTAAAGCAGTGGTCGTCAATCTTGTACTGATTTTTATTAGTTAAAATATAAAGGCACAATTTTTCGAATAACGAGCCAAAATTATGAGATTAAATATGGTTGCAACGTTTATCCTATTTAGCAAGCTTGTTTTTCATTTTAAATGAGGTAAATGAATCCCTTCAAGGAGTGTATGTACATAAATATTATTGCTTTAAAAACTTTATATTTCGGCATTATATGTCGAAGAGAATACTGAACACTTTAAAATAAAATGAATTTGGACGACCGTGTTAAGAACTAATAATGGAGCCCCCTTTTCAACATATCTATTAAATAATATTTCACAGAAGAGGAAACTAAGTGTGACTGGATAAAAAAATCCGTTCGAGTACTGTTTTAGTTTGTCCTTGGATTGCTCTGATGCATCCCTCAATGCTAACGTATTCTCTGCTAGCCTTTTCATTTCCGTATAACTACCACACCCCACATCCTCCCTATACTGCTCAGCGTATTCCATCCTTGGCCTCCATCTTATTTTCTTACCCCACATACTTCTAATACTAATTTTACAAGACCCTCATGTATCCAAAGGCGGCCTATTAATGCAGCCCTTCTCTTAGTCAAAGTCCTCCATATTTTTCTCTATTCTACTATAGTAAACCAATGAAGAAGAAGGAAAAAACTTATCGATTAGACTGGAGGACCTCCATATTTTCAGTTTCAGTGACAATACAAAATATGGTCCAAATTAAGTGCAGAATGTGAAATGGTATGGGGTTCCCTAAAAAAATCGACTGCTTTGGTCATGTGCTCTATAATTAGGCCGATTGTAACTCGGGAATCTGAGCCTAACAACACTTTCAATAAATTTAGACTTCCTGGGTTAAATTGAAAGTCCCTTCTCATTACAACGCCGACAGGGAAATTGGAGTCTTCAAGCATTTCCTTCCTCAGTTGCAATATATTGGGACAAAAAACTTTACACACTCCCACTGCGGCTAGTGGACTTCGGTGGGCCATTGTATTATTCCGCAAATTACCGAGTGCGCAGACGTGAAAGTGAGTGCAACAATGAACAGATTGCGGTGTCTGAGGAGGGGCGAGGTGGTCACCCAATCATCTTCAAGTGCCACCATTATAATATTGTCTGGAGGTCGCTTAAACATCTTAAACACGTCTGCTAGACGTCTCAGCCGTGTGCGCGTCTCGTCGCCAAGGACGAAAAGGGCATCGCCAAGAGGCGAGATCCTACACAACCAAACTCAAACATCGAATACTCTCATCCAAACAAATGCAAATTAATAAATATAACAATTCAAACGATTCAAGGTCTGGATTTTCGTCCAATTTCTGTGCCAAACTAATATATGTAAAATATTCATTAGATTTTAACAAATTTATACAGACGCATCTATTCACCAATAATCGAGTTCTATCGATTTTTTAGTACTAGTCTTTCCTACTCATAGAAATATTGTGATAGTCATGTCAAACTGAAGCTCCGAATTTGTAAACGGTTGTAGGGGCTATGAACATTTGATTATTTGCAAGAATTCTTTCGTTTCACCGTGTACAAGAAAAAATGACAACGCCCACGATGACTACCCAAATCACCAAGATTGTACGATACTGAGAGAGCAACAGTGGTGTTATCTCCTGCTTGCCTAATGGAAAGAAATATTTTTATGTTTTTAGTTTTACACAGTTGAGTTGATTTTTAGTGCCCTATAATACGTTTATCTGAATTTAGACATGCTTAAAACAGTATTATGCATGTACAATAATAATTACATTCTTACATCGGCAACACAGACACTAATTAACAATTTTGAACAGTAAAAATTCATTAAATACTTAAGATTGAGGTTTTTTGTTATACATTTTCAGGTATATAACGAAATAAGTAAACGTTCTTTACTGCTCTTCGGGCTGACTTTATTTACCATCAACCTTCCGAAGCATTTGACATTGAAGAAACAAATACATGGATAAAGTGAAAGTTCACTAATAACCAGTGTAGACAGTTCTGTATTACTTAAACCCAAAAACATTAGTAATAATTACGAGTCAGATGTATGCGGCGAAGTGAAACGAAATGCAAAGGAAACAACAAGTACAAGGTACTAGTCGGATTGAAGATTTGTTGACGCCCTTGCTACATCTCATGCTTTCTTCGTACAAACTGCAACGCCTTCCACGCTTTTCCCACAAAACCTAGCAGTATAAATTATGTTAGCTTCTTATAGTTGGCAGTCACGCGCTCTGCGATCTTTACAAAGAACGCTTGTGAGGAGAGCTTTACTATACACCTGAAAGAGAGAGAAACACGGAGAAAATGTCTGTCTGGTAAATTAGCGGCACGAGTCCCTGGACTCATAGGTCACTACTGCCCTGTGGCGCCATGCTGACCTACGCCCGTCAGCGCATAAAATAAATACAAATAAAAACTTTCAGCCAAAAGGGAATGAGTAACTCTCCATTAAATAATTACGAAGTGCTCATGCCTTTTATTGGGACTAAATTGAAGCATATGTAACAATATTTCGAGGAAAGTTAAAAATCCTAATTTGGTTGGTAATACGCAAATAGTTCCAACAAAATTTCCTTACAGTAAAAATTATAAGAATTAGTTTTTCTCAAAGGATGAATGTGACGAGCTATAATTAACAACCAGAAGTTCGTCTGTAAAATTTAGGCAATTCAGACCTTCAAGCCACAAGTATTCCCCTATTTATTAGTTGCAACCAACTAAAATCGAAAAAATCCCCAGCATCAGCGTCCGAACTATAGGAGCGAAAGTTACAAGGTATTTATGAGAGAGTGGTATGTTCAAGTGAAAGTTAGATGAAAATTTTGATTCCAGACAATACCATAAATGATACCAAGCACAAAATAATACAAGAAAAATAGTTTATCGAAAAGTTCTTTTCGTTTTGCAGAGATCGAATGTAAGGATAAAAATTACAAACATGCTGAAATAGGTTGTGTAAAACCCAACGTGCGAGTAAAGTCTAAATCTCGAACAGGGGTTAATCTGTACAGAATGGGAAACCTGAATTTTAATGATTAAAAATTTTAATAACTAAAATTGGACTGTCAAATTTAGTCGTTATTATTTTCCTTTCTGATTTTATTTTGTCATCGAAATTTAAACGTGCGCAGTATGACATTCTTATTCCAAAAGAGAGATTAATTTTGAGCTCATTTTTCATTGGAAATGAACGAAGCAAAATAATTTTTTGTACTTTTCGGTTAAATTGTGAAATAACTACAATTCCTGCAGTTACTATTTTTCATATAGTTGCGGCATGTCCATGCAAATAAGTTGAATTATTTCATCACTTATTTACCTCGATGCTTATTCATAATTCACAGTAAAGTCGTTATTTTATTACCCAGCAGTGTGTTCATTTGCACTCTTAGGTCTCTGCATAACAGCAACCCATGCAGGAAAATAATGACTTAGAAGCAAGTCTGCATTCTGCAATCAGCAGTTTATTTACGGTTATTCTGCGAGCAGCGTTTTTTTCATCAACCCTGCGATTTTACCTTCCACGGCAAATACTGCACTTTTCTTGAATAGGAAGAGAAATTAAATGCGAATTTCTTACTGAATTATGCAATTAAAAGTTACATTTATTATATAAATTGTGTTGTTTAATGTCATCAGAAAAACAGCACCAGAAATGCGTCGAACACCTTTGAATAAATTCCGTTCGCAAATAGTTTAGCATCTGGCAAGCATCTTGGCATTATTTTTCATATATCATGTTATAGTGCACACTATAGTACATCCTGTCTGGGGGCGATTTTCTAAATTTATGTATTAGCATTCAGTATGTTAAATACAAGTATATAGAAAATGAGCTGGTCTAATAAATAGGTAGCTCTTCTTTGACGAGATCAGTTCTTCGTATTTCCAGGCGAGGTTTCAGAAGTGCGTTTGTTTGGTTTTCTAGTTATATGTAAATCATACGTAATATTTTTTAATTCGTATTTGATATTAGACTTTTTTTATCTACATGTTGTTCCACGTTAAATTGTAATCTAAATGTATTCCTAGGTATTTGTTTACTTATGATAAATGATATTTATAATCCTATTCGGAGTAGACAGTAAAACTCAAACGCATGGGATTTAATTAGTTCTGATCAACTTATTTTTGTGAATAGTTATTATTAGAGTATTTCTTAATTCTATAATTTTTCAGTTATACAGGTTCAATGTTTATTATTTTAAATTATAATACATTAATGCAATGATAAATCGTATTTTCGCAATTGAACTCCAGGAAACTAAAATAATAATCACCTATTGACCACGAGTGCGACGAAACCAATTTTTCCCGGCAACATAGAAGTGTTCAAAGATATCAGGAATCAATAAAACTGTAAAAGAGGACCATCATTATTCGCAAATATCATTCACAAGCGGGACTAGAGATTTGTCAGTCGGGTGACATTGAAGATGAAAAACGTAATCTCTATTGATTTTGCTTAATTCTGTTTGAATGCGCAGAAATCTATAGAGCAAAATGAAAATGATTTCAACCTAGTTAGTAAACGAAACTACGTTGAAATGACATGCATTGCATGGAAAATACTCAAAGAAATTTCGACCATGAATCATTTCCACTGTTACTATGATGCTTCAACTGTAAGATAATATTGGTATGCATAATTCTGGCTTTCTGAAGGTTATACCTGTAGTAGTAACGTTCGGAGAGATTGTTGTTCTGCAAATTTTTACTGTGAAGCATACTAATTCTGGCAGTATACTCTATAAATTAATACATTACGGATTATTATTAATATAACGCTGAAAGGCTAAAAGTTACACAGATTAATTATAACTATATTTTCGTAATCTGCAGTGTTAACTTATATCAAGCCGAAGTGGGAACTGAGATTGTCGTTTCTCCGAGGAAGGATTAGAAGCTGAGGTTTTTCTCGATTGCCCATCGCAGCTATGCGCCAATCAATATCCGACAACTTTCTTCATATCGCCACGCAATCTGTCTTCAAGGATTCCCGAAAATCTGGACACTTCCAACTCAACCCTTCAAACAATACTTTCAGCACACAACGCATTTACGAAATTTATGGGAGGCGACCGGATTAATTAAAAAGAACAGGGATGTTAGGAAACGAAAATTTCTCTAGCAAAAAAAAAAGTATTTAAAGAAACGGATATCTAATTTCATGTATTGATTAAGAAAGGAAAGGGAGGAGGGTGTTGTTGGAAGTATGGTAGAGGGAGATTAAATAATTCAAATAGGTAAACACTATAGATAGTAGTCACTTTAATTCAAACTGTAAAAGACAGACAAATTCAAGGATTGAAAAATTGTGTGAAGTTGTAGCTCAGGTCACAGCGTACATCGAAGAACTGTCACAACAGGTACGTTTGAGGCAGAGGCGTGGCGGGAGCAGTGGTGCGACACTTTTTTGGGAGCAGAAAAATTTCAAAATATATAATATTGACTTATAATCTGCACTAAAACATTCGAACCCTGTACAATACACAAATTTATTCTTGCCGAAAACGTTTTACAATTTCTGTAAATTTTAGAACCTTTTGGATTTAAATACCTACGGCTAAACTGACTACACCACAGGCGGCTGAAAGCCACGCTACGCTTCTGGTTTGACTGTGTAAAAAAGTTATACACTGATTTTTAATAAACGTGAACTACAGAATATTAATATAAATATATAATGATATATAAATGAACCGAACAGTTTGTAAAAGTATTGTCAATTCAGTTAATTGGATTATTTACCTCTCTAGGTCTGTCTCAACGATCAACAACTACTTCATAGTACTGGTGAGACAATTCCTCGTATAGTTAAAAGAATGAAGACTTTTTCCACTCATTGGAAACTTTAAAGTTTCCGAAGTCTTAAGAAAATATTATCGTAAACTTGACTGAAGGATGGCCAGACCAAGGTTAATTCCTGATCAGTGTCAATGAACCACCTAGGTTGAAGGCTGAGTGAACAGATCCTAATTTAACAAGCCTATATTTAAGCGTCTTCTCGTCTGTTGGAATATATAGAGTTGTTTACGGTCTCTTTCGCGGTGATAAAGTCCGTTGACCCCTGGCGAAAGTTTAACCCACGAGGACACGTTTTCGAATTGGAGCATCAGAAGGGAGTCGTGTGCTCTTCTATCTATCGCAAAGGTGAAGAAGGGTCACATATTCTCAGCGAAAATTCCTATTCTAGCATTCTTTAACCGACAAGATCTGCGGTAATAAACTAGTACCGTCCCTTGAAAACCGTGGCTAGATATCTTCATACGTCTAACAGCCAAAACTGCTCTGAAGACGCAATGTACTCAATTCTTCTGTAAAACATTACATTGAAAATACTCTAGATCAATGACGTATATTAATATAATTTTGAAATTTACTTCATGCATCATTTTCGTTATATTAGCCGGCCGCAGCACCACTTTGTACGTTTTCCAGCTATCCGTTCAAAAACAATTTAAGAGATTCCAACCGAAATTGTTTATCCATCATAACAAAGGTTACCTACCCTTATTAACAGTTAATCACATTTTACGTTTAGTATATTGATTTCCATTTCAGCTTCCCCGTTTCAATATCTTACTGCAGTATCCTCGCCATTTATTATAACGTAAATTAAAACTACAGTGAGATTTTTATTAAAGGATTTTTTATTACATTACATGATCCTGCTTTAATATTTCTATGTTTTCAGATTATCCTCTACTATAACATATTATGATGGATTAGACAGGTATCCTATAGCCATTCGGTCGACGTATAGGTACTATTAGTATGAATAAAAACATAATTGAATTAGTAAAGACTGTATAATACGAAGATTCACAGTCGTTAGTTTCAGTTATTAATATTTTTAATTTTCTTAATACAACCAATTCTCGAGCCTTCGAAACCGGAATTCGAGGAACGTCATCGTGTATATTATTACTAACCGTTATTGAAAATAACAGTTGACATATGGGGTAGAATAGTTCATTTTATAGAAATTTAAATTAAAACTATTGCACTTATTAGCTGTTATTCTCAAAAAAAAGATTGTGAAAACCACTAAAAATTCTATTTTGGCGAAGAGTTACGGTGAACAAGATCTAATTCAGGTGTTGCGCGACTGTATAATCCATTCTACTATCCAAAATTAACCAACCAGTCGCCAAAACGGGGTGGTCAATGCGATTGATCTCATTCGAATAAAAAAATGCCTTTAAGCGTAAAAAAATATGTTGAAGCGTGTACTATAAAACTCGTAAATTGGTCAATAATGGCTCCAAATGCAGTATAAGCTTCGTAGTGGAAAAAAACTGTTGCCCCTCGAAAAATAGCTTGTTACCGATTTGGTTAAGTTACTAACGGTAATTATACTTATAATCCATTTATAAACCTGAACACAACAATTGAAAAACATAAAAACAGGAGAAAAATATATCTTAATTTTTAACGTTACACTATTCCTACTAAAGTAGTCTGAAGAAAAAACTTATTTTAGCCATCTTTCAAAAATAGAATGTATCGTTTCAATGGAAGAATGGCATTTGGAATAATAAGTAATGTCTATTAAATAAAATAACTTTTACGTAAATTTCATGTACAGTTCATTGAACGCCTTTCATATAGTAACATATAGAGCCCGAAAGATGCACGATTTTTAGTTTCAGATAACATCGGTAATCGAATATTTGAATTACATTTCCGGCCGTTAGATGATTAATTCGGTCTACAATTTGTCGACATTTTTTTGGAGCGATAGAAGGGATTTCTGCTTGACTACATAAAAATACGCACGTAACACTAAAGGTACAGGTGAAACAAGGACAAAGAGGCAATATCAGATGAGGAAGGAAACCGAGGAGGAGTGGAGTTTAGACAGATACCAACATTCAATAGAAGCAGCTACACAAAAGAGCAGGTCCAGCAAAATGAAACTCCAGCAATGCTTCGAGATGATCAACTATAACCTAAAGGGTTCGTTCTATACGAGACTTCCTAATTAACGCCTATCTAACGGGTGGTACAGACATAAGTATGGACACTGTCTGCGATATAGCGCAGAAATGTACAACCAAATATAACTGTAAAAGTGATGTCCTAGCATGACCTCCTCAGAAATTGCACTTAAAAAGTTAATCACCCTCCTCTACCGACATACTTTCCATTAATTAAAAAATATATACAAGAATTATTTTGGGGCAGTAATGATAAATCGGGACATATCTCTAAAAAATAATGTGCAAAATAAATAAGTACAATGCAATCAGGTGCAATTGTCCATCCAATTATCTGTATTATTTCATTAAGCAACTAGATCACATAATTATATTTAATAACTCTAGCAATAACATAATGCGGGAAGATTCAATTAAAACAATAACAAATTACTAACGTTTCAAATCACCAACAAAGTAATTTGAGGATTAATACTTGGGATTCACATGAATTACAAGACTTTATTATAATCCCTCCTAATATTTGTTTAGTGTTTTCCCCTACTAAAATCCTTCTTTTAACTTTCTGTGAACGTTTTCATGTAATTATTTCAACCGTACCTCTTGACCATTCCTAAACAGACAAGATCAATCATGAAAATCCGTAATTAAACACGAACAACCAAAAGCTTATTTTCTTTACAATAATAATAATAATAAGAAATAAGATGTATAATACCTCTTTTTTCACGTGACAAGATAAATAGTCAGGTATAGCTTTTCGTGAACAATCCATTAAATCATTCCACGAAACATAGATATATAAAACTACGATTTAGATATTCTCTAACACATTTTTTGGACGGAGCAACTGAACATGAGCAAAACGTTTACTACTAACATCGACCAGAAGAACGATAATAAAATCGGTTTTGGTCTGAAAGTTGCCAGGAAACTAATATAAAAGTGTTATAAAATCAATCGATACAATGTCACGCCATCAGAAAACTGAGCGGAAGCATTCGACTCCAACCAAGAGAAACCCAAGTTCTGAATTTAGTGTTTGTTTTGTTAGGTTAGCAAATATCGAACGGTGAAGATCAAATATTGTCCCGATATAGAATCATAATTTTTATTTGTACTATCTTTACGTAATCAGTAAAAAAAATGGATAGGTATAAATCGTATAAGTTATTTATGATCAGAATTCATTAGCAATGCTCTGACAAATAAAACTGGTTGTATTAAAATATGGAATATTACTCAAGCAATGAACAATGAAAAAGCAGTCCATGAGGAGAAAATCAAAAAATTATGATACCCCACGAAGTGGCATTTCGTTAGTCGGTCATCATTTACTTTCCACTGGAATAGGAACAAATTACGGAAAATTTCGTTTGAAAACCATACGTATTCTACACATAAAACTTGCACATAGAGGACAGAGGCAATCGCACGAAATATTTGGGAATTCACGATTGCATTCAACTAAAAACTATTCTTAAGTCACCTAATTTTAAAACTTATTCTACGTACGATTTTACCAATCAATTTTCTAAAAATAATACTATATATTATACTGTTACAACCGTTCAGACCTATAAATGTACAGTAGGCTCTCGATTATCCGTGATAATGGCAGAGTGAATTTGCACGGATCAAAAGCAGCGGATAAACCAAAGCACACATATACAAGTCAGATTTACTGGTATAAAATTACCGTTTTTTTAATTATAAACCCTACTTAACTTGCCCTTTTGTAATGACAAAGCTTCTGAAATGCGGTACATAGCCTATTTTTTTTAAGCTGTTCTGCTGTAAACTTATAGCTGAATTGCACTGCAACCACAATAATATTCTATTCCCATAATGTTGAGGGGCCAGTCATCATAAAAAAAAATTCATTCAGCATTTTTTATACAAAAAATTAAATATATTCCCACACCATTAAATTACCCTAATGCCTACTGTATTAATAACACCTGATTATATTTCATTAACAGACAATCGTAATCTTCTATCAACGGGACTCTCCTTTCCACTACTACAGATCGACAGGTGTCACAGTTTGATCTTGCAGCGTCTTTGTTGGTCACTTTATTTGTTTAAAAATATATTTTATCGATTGAGTAGTTCAGCGATTAAACTACGCGCGGATAATACAGTCTACTGTATAACTACCAAATGAATATAGTAAGCGAAATATTAAATTTTGGTAAGTCTGGGAAGTTATATAAGAATTCATTACGGATTTTCGTAAAATTCTTGGAAAAGTATAACTATGTCCTAATAACTATAACAATGTCACGTTAATCTAACTGCTTAGAAGGATTGAAACTAGATGTAGGAGAGATTTGAACAGCTTAGAAGGCTAGTCTGTGCAGCGGAAAAAAGAAGATTGACACTATTCCTTGCAATTTCGCATTTTAAAAAAAGTAATGTGAAAAGTAGTGAAATATTATTATTTAGTGTACAGAATGGCATTAAAAGTAAAACAAACCTTTTGTAAAGCAGGAAAAAAATCCAGTGATCGTCTGACTAATTTTAAATAACAACTCAACACTACATACAATAAACTCGTCACTTCTTGAATATCAAACAGTACTCCACCCACACTTTTGATCTATTCTTGCTTATCTATGAATTCCCGCATATTTCGAAATAAAGTATTAGCAGTCTCGAATATCATGCCGGCACCTTGTAAAATTAACGAAATGTCAATTAGATTCTGGAATAAGCTAAGAAATACTTGTAGGGTAACCATGTGTCTTGTTTTGAAAATGTAACTAACTCAGAGTCGACTATAAGGTTATTAAAATACCAGGATACTCTAAAGATGATTAACAGTAAGTGCATTAAGTTGGAGTTTTGACTCGAATTGGGTCTTGAATCCAACAAATTTGCCCATATTATTTGAGTGAAAGTATTTGTCAAACCATTCGATATATTGTGATAGGTGATCTTGGAAAACAGGTTTTATATTGCAACACAAAAGAACGACTTTGAAGATTACAGACCGATGGAATACCGGAAAACAAGCAATGATACCATCTTCAATAATTTTCTGTTTCCATGGTGGTGAAAATGATAACGCGTTGTTTGGCCCAACAACTAATCAGACAAGCGGCGGCAGAAGAAATAGCAACTGACTCGCATTTGCGTGTTCAGTACACCACTACTACATTACTAAGTTTATGTATATAAACTTGTTTATGTTATAAAAACACAAGATTAAATATAAATAAACATTACGACACAAGTTGTACGTGACTGTGAGGATTTACTTATCGCGGCGATTTCTTGTTTTGTTACTCCCCGAACCACACTCCTATCTTGGATCTAGAAATAAGAAACCACCTGCCTGTTTTCATTATACTTGTCCAAAAAGAGAAATTGATGGTATCTCAATGTCAAATAAGAGCCGTACTTTCTATATAACCACACTTTGCATTAACGTAAACAACAATTTACTCCAAGGGTATTGTTTACTATGCCTGGCGAAAAAAAGTACTCAATGGCATGGAACTCCAGCCATCTTCCCTTTACCAATAGGGCAATTATAATCTCTCTCCGCAGCAAGCAAGAGTCTCAGTGATCCAAAAATAACCTCACATTAATTGCAGAATTTACTTAACAAATAATTACTAAAAAATAAAATATAGAAAAATCTTTTATATAGTAGAATTTTAGGTTGTCTATTTGGAAAAATTTACTTTCTTAAGAAAGTTTATGGGTTTCCAACCGGATAATCTTCGTAAACAGTGCGGTTTCGATGGATAGCACTTCCAGCCTGTTTTTCCTTTTGATTATCTAGTAATGGTTTCCTGGTACCCACGTTTTTTCCTGAACAAGTTGTAATTATGCTGCATTTAAAAAATAATTCAATTTTTAATATAAAAAATGTATGTTACATAAAGGGAACCAGAGAATTTATTTGGGCCGTGGTAACACAAAAACTTTAAAACTTGCAGACTATGGTTTATGTACCAAAGTAGTCAACGAAAAGTTGCTGCATGGCGAAGATTTTTTGGATCGTGGGGTCTTCACTAATGATTCGAAATGGAAATGTGAACACACACAATGTGCACATCTTGTGCCATATCCGGCGGAAATTTTAAGGACGTTACTTTTTCGATGAAGCAACTGTAACTGGTGTTTCTTACCTTGTTGACCTAGAATTATGACTAACCAGAGAACTTTATTTGGCAGCTAGATGGTGCGCCTCCTCACTGGAATAACTTATTACAAGAGTGGTTAAACGATGTTGTACCCGACTGCTGGATTGGCTGCAAGGGTCCGGAAGAGAGTTTGTTTCGCATGGTTTCCACGTTCACCCGATCTGACGCCATGAGATTTTATCTTTGGGGATTCATAAAGCATCATGTGAATGTTCCTCCGCTACCAGCTGATCTAACAGACTTAATAAACGGGTTTTATACAGTTGTTGCAACAATTACTCCAAATACACTTAAGGAGATTTGGAAAGAACGCGCCTATCGACTCGACTGAACACTTGTAAGAAAAACGTTTTGAGTTTCTCTTTCATTTCAAGTATTATTTAAGTTGAACGCCTAATATTAATAAACGCCCATCATTAAGTACCAATGTTTATAAAAGACTAAAAAATAAATTTATTTGAAGACGGTTTTCAATACATATTATTAAATAAAATTCTGTAAATTTTAAAAAGTATCTTCTTAAACATAAATTTTATGGAGGGATGGATGGTGGTAGTTCACCAAATACTTTGCAAGTTTGGGGACCCCTGCTCTATAACGATCATTTGCTGAAGCTGGTGCTCTTGTGCCTTAATTGAGGTCTATACGAGATAAGTAAATATTCATTCACCCGAACAATCAATCTCGATGGTTGGAGTATGTCCACGTGGAGGGGCCCAGGTACGAACGGAGGAGCAGCGTGCGTAATTAGGCGCCGAGATTGGCCACACCCACGCCGCCAGGGGCGCTGCTGCTGCCGCCGCTGTCGTGCCCCCCTCCCCTCTATTCCCCCCTCCCCCCACATATTGATCGCCCGTACGCCCGGCTACGGTTGTGGTGGTCCTGGCTTCCTAAAACTGGCGCAGGATTCGGCAGAGCGGCCTCCACAATTACGCATCCAGTAATTAAAGCAGAACGCACCCTCCAAGGTGCAAAATCACCTAAACATAAACAAGTCCCCACCATATTCCTACTGAAAGAACACTAGCACGTTCTTCACTCATTAACACCCACAAGCGCACTTTATCTGAAACGTTCATAGAATGCACATGTGTATGTAGCGTTTAAAAGCCTTCCCTTCCCGGCATTTCACAGGATGGTGTTATTTATTCTAAACTTAATTTAATATCATCAATATATGGGCTGTTAACGCCTTTTTTGGAAGGTATCGCAGACGTGGTGCAATTTGCCAAACGATTTGCTAGTAATTCGTTATGCTTTACTTTCTTTTTTCACTTACCAGACCCAAGTTTTATATATTCTTTGCATATATTTTTCTATATATATATATATATATATATATCAGATATACATCAGATTTCAATACATAGGACAATCATCGCACGTAAATTACACGTCCTCGATATTTCGGGTGTCATCAGTTCACACGTAGAATCCCTACTATTACAAGTAACTTCAGGAACAAATTGTTTGGGCATATTTCACGAAGAAATCGTTTATATCCTGCTATAGTAACTTTTGCGTCTGACGAGAACTTGTGTGAAAATTGGTTTTCTAACCCACGCTCTTCTCTTTCTCCTAATAGCTTTAACAACGTTAAGACCGACAAATTCTTATGAATAATTATACGATATTTACGCAAAAACAATCATAAATATATTTCTTTCATTCCTAGTGCAAGAGTGCGATGATGTGAAAATTAATAGAGGAAGGAAGTGTCAGGCGACGCAATATTGTTTCTTTGTTAAATCTATGTTTTTATTAGGCGAGTTGAATATTTGGGAGGAATTGTTAAACTTCATGTTTAAATGGCGGAGATGGTTAAATAAGAAAAATATATACGGCGAATTAAAGATAACTAATTTAACAAGCCAAATCGTTCTACTGTATAACTTTAGGAGCGATGAAATCTTAAAATTGATGATCATGAGTAAAATCCATTCGAGTAGCAGTTCTGAAAACAAAGGCAGAACCACAAAACTTTGACAGACATCAATTACACATAAACGGTTCATTCTCGCCAATAAACTTAGAATACCTTTATGTTAGCCGTTTCCAATCAACATACATGCTACCTACGTCCTCATCGATCGTATGAAAACCACTAATATTCACTATCAATGTTTTTAACTTCATTCGAAACTGTTATGATTTAGAGTCCAATTTGGGTCCTACGCCAACCAAATACTTCTGAAATAACAAATCTTGCATTAGTCGACATTCCTTTGCTGCACATCTCCTTACATTATAGCTATTGTTACTTTAATCTTTTAGGGTACACGTTTATAATATACCAAGACAGAGCGACCAATTATATATGAAATATTGGAGAGTATGTTTTGGTGTAGTTTTAAATCGTACTTTTTAGCGATTAGTAGAACGTTGATTCCATTTTTCCATGGTAAATAAACAAGAAAGCACGAAATTTGAAAGAATTACCTCAGCAGAAAAACGTTTAAAACATCAGTTTTGGAAAGTAACCGAAAGTCGTTTTATGAGGTCATGTCCTGTCCAATTAAGATAACTACTTTTTCTTACCAGGTACCAATGAAAATAAATTCTTGGGGACTAATATATATATATATATATATATATATATATATATATATAAAATAGTCATACTGCTCTAGTACTTATGAAACCAGCCGTACTTCTAAAATTTTCCGTAATGCCCATACCAAACGCCACCATTCTTCTCTCTCTACACTATTTCCGATAATAGATGTTTCACGAGTCCAATTTCATAATAACGCCTCATCCGGTAAATTGAGCACAAAGGTTAGGCAATGCTTTAATTACCAAGGAACCAGCCAATCGGAAGTGCAATAAGAATACACGTTAAACGTGGAGCATATTTTTATACACAATCATGTGATTTAAAGAACACAGTAAATTTTTGGAGTTAGCAAGAACTTTCTTGACAAAGTCCGAATACGAATGTTTTTTGACGACAAAAGAGCCTGACATCAATAACTGCTTCGCGTACGTTCGCCCTAATTTCAATTCGTACTGGTTTTGGCCAGTACGATCTTTCAAGCACCTGTATTGTACACTTGTTTGACAGGTGGGGAAAAATGGGGGCCAAAAGCCTGACAAGAACTCCTAAAGCTGAACTGGGAAGGGGAAACGGTGAGAAAGGAGAACGGAGGAAGGAGGGGGAAGAGGCTAAAATTACGTTCAAGCACGTTATCATCTTACGCCATTACAGACTATCGACGACGGAATGGTGTTCATGGGAAAGTTTACTTGCAAGCCCCCGCTCCCGTTAAATTCTGGAATGTCCTTGAAAATAGATAACAATTATTTCTTAAACGAATTCTCTGTGCAATTGAGGGCTGCATATGCCACATCAAATAACTCGTTCTACACTACTGAGAATCAATATTATATCAATAGAAAAGAGGGAAACACAGTAGTACGGAAACGAAATCGTCAGTGGGCGAAGAATACCGTTAGAAGCTTTGGGTTTTTGACTTCTACAGCCCATATATTTTATAAATAAAAGCACGATGGGAAATCTTCCAAAAGACAATCTTGTATCGCGGTGTTAGAGATATTGTCAGCGAATACAACGTATCAGTGTAGGCACAATTAATTACCTACCACTGTAAGTTAAGATGTCCAAATTGTCATTCGCGATATTAAACGGCGGTGTCTGTGGTCAACTTGCCCTCCGTCATTGATTGACTTGTGATTGCTGATAGATTCCGATAGCACGTCACAGACTACTATTTCATCTCCTTACTAGCATTCCTTCTCCAGTCCCACAAATGTTAAGCACGGAGTATGTAAATACCAAACTCCCAATTTTTTTTATAATTAGCTACTCGGTCTCCGTTCGTGTCTATTTAAGGGCACATTGGTAAATAAAGTTCATGTAATCATCAAAAGCAAGTTTTAAGTCCCGTTTCTGCCTATATTTACTGGGAGTTTTCTACTTGAGAAGTCTGTGGCACGGAACAAGCGGCACAGAAGCGCGACTCGAAATTTAATAAGGGACCCTGAAAGACAAAACCAATTTCGACAGGCCATTTTTCAACCACTTGCTTACGAAGATACTCGAAAAATTTTCTTTTATTGTTACTGATCCTTAAATTCCTGCTGCATTTTCAATGAATTTCTCTTGAAATAAAGTAGACTTTAAACCGGAAGATTACATTCGAAAGAAAGTGCACGAGCAATGAAAACAACTTTGAAACTCATCACTTGATTTGATCGATACTCAAGCTTATTTTTTAGTTTATATATGAAATTATTATTATTATTATTATTATTCACCTTCAACACCAATGCGTGAATCGATTGTAGCCGGGCACAAGCAAATTTCTTATTAGCATTTTTAAGAAATTTGATAACTGCCCATAATTTTTCTCCTTCCACAAAGCTTACTATTTAATAAGTTAATCTACATTAATAAGCAAGGGTATATTATGTATTTTACAAGCCCGATTTATTTATGCATGTATCCTCCTGGATAAAGCAGGGCGCAGTAACATTAAATTCTTGGGATCTATTTACTCTGCCATTTTTTATGAACGTGTTCGTGCTTGTTGTACTGCCTAGATTTGAAGAGTAAAATTCTAAATCGGAACATAAAACATATTCTATCACATTTTAGACAACTTGTCAAAAAAACGCAGTCATTTGCAGATTATTTGCCATAAATTATTTTCATTTTTTGATAGGATCCACATATCTCCGCATTAATATTTATTCGTTTGAATGCCTTAACTTTCTTGGCTCAATCGTTACCCAAATTGTAAACTTTAATATATCATATTAGTTACTTCTCAGATGAAACCTACTGTACCTTAATAAAAATATAAAAGCCATGATTTACATAATGGTTTTAAATTATATTTTGACCTGGCTTTATGACAGTATAACTTGAATCATTATATCACGTCACGTAGCAAATGCACAGGATGATGGTTCGCAATTAGTCGAAAATTACCGAAATCCCGGGCATGTGAGTGAAACGCGGAAAAGCACTCCTGCTTTAAGGGCTATAAAAGCGTCAAGCGTCCAGTTTCAAGAAGCTTCCACCCCTGGAAATCAATCCTTGGCGATTCAGTTCTCTTCGCGAAGTACCAGAAAAAAGCACATAAGTTAAGTACATCTTCACTTTACAAAGTAAAATTCTAACGCATATTATAAACTCCATTCTACCCTACTAAAAATTGATGGGAAAATATAGCGATTGAACATCGATTTTAGAATTTTTGCAGCTGAACTTTTTGTGATATTCGAGAAAATTATCCAAAGATTACAAGACACTTTACTAAAGGAAGGCGTTAGAACGGATTTATAAATACTTGAAAAATTAGCTAAAAAGTATACTGAGAAATTTCTTATTTAAGTTAGAGCAAATTATACTAGTCAGAATGTCTTGCGCTAAACTTCCAATAATTAGCAGCAAAAAGCGTGGCATTCGGAAAAAACGTACATCAAATTCACTGGCGATTTTCAAAATAAGAGAGCTACACATCTTAAACGACTAAAATAAAAATTGTTTTAAGCAAGTGCATACTGAACCAATTGGATAAATCGTTAGACTTCATCGCCTATTGAAACACACTATATCCATTTTACCACTGAGCAGCTGTCATTGAACATTGTAGAATATAGTAAGTAGTCTAATGGCACACAAAAAATATTTTCAGAAAGAGAATGCTCTGTAATCATAGATATTTGAGAGGAATGTGGCTTTTGAAGGAGTAGGGAGAGAAGGAAGGGGGTCAGGCCAGGAAAACGTGGGCAAACAATGCGCGTTTTAGCAAAGCATAACACAATTGTGAAGGCCCCAGCAACCCCTGTCGCTCTATTCACCTGATTTGGCACCTGCAGATTCCCCCATCCCCAGGAATGCAAGAATAAAAGCCACCCTAAACTGGCGTCGTTTCTCCATTTCTGACTGCAGGGAAGAAATTCGCAATAGCATTTGACGGCCCATTTGATAACGAAGGACAAAAGTAGTAGCGAAATTTGTTAAGACGGAAGATCAATGAACAAACAAAAAGGGAACCTTAAACAATTTATGAATTGCTTGTTACGCCTGAATAAAGCATTATAGCATGCATATCGAATTTACACTCAAATGTATCACCAAAACGATGACAAAAATAGGTTCACCGATTTGTGAAATTCATGAAATGGAAAATGCATCGCAAATTCAATTGAATAGACACAAAGTGAGTTAATTTTTTTTACTCCGCCACTATTTTTCTCTAGCGCCACTTAGGGTGAACTGCAAGTAGTACCGTCTAATTGTCTCTGAAACTTCACGATTTGGATGATTCGTTGGTGTAGATCATGACGATTTTTACGGCCGCGAGGCGTACGCGTTAATTTTCGAGTAAATTCTGCACACGCGATGTGATGGTCACGCAAACACCGCCACCCAAACTAAAACGCTCTATTTTCAGCGGAAAAGAGCGTAGTCTGAAGCATATGAAGCGAGTAAATATTTTCAGGGCAGGCACGGAAAATGCCAACCACTCGTTTACACAATCCGTATTAAAGCATAAATTTAGTTGCAGCAAGACTCCTTAAATGAACTTAATATGCTTTACAATTTATATTAATGCTCTGTCCAGTGTGCTTATACCGGATTAGTCTGTTTCTGTAATTTAAAACTTCCTTGACTTTCACTTCACAGATAAATTGACAAATTACATTAAACTCACATTTTCTGAAACGGTTACGATGACTTTCTTTACCGTGCTTTGAATTTATCGTTATAGAACTCAGTGCAATTGGATTCAACAGTTTCTAGAGTAACGCATATTGAACACCATATTGACGAATCATACAATGAGTTCAACATTAAATCAGGAGTGCGTGGGAGACAAATGGAGAAGAATTGAAATTCCTTACAGGACCTGAGAACTTCAAGAAAAATACTCGATAAAACTCAAAGTATTAAAGTCTCACGGATCGCGGTTTAGGATAAAATACGAAACCGTGCAGAGGAACAAGTAAAGGTAACAAGAAATTAAAAATTGACCCAAATAGGTCCACATAACGACGCAAATATTTGCCTGGGTAGTATAAAAATTTCTTATTAGGATTAAAAAAATAATGAGGCTACGAAGAATATATTCATGCTACTGCAGTGAAGAGCTTAAACTATCAAACCGACACACTACAGTGCCATGTGCATAATTTTGATTCACAAGAAAGGATCTTCTAAATGGTCTGTGTGTAGTTTTATTGACATTTTCCATTAGTTTTAACCAATCCTGGATAGACAATGCCTGATGAAAAATTAACTTGGCAATTGAAATCATTTTCATTTGGTAGCTCTCCGATTGTGATTCAATTGGCTGTTAGATTTCCTGTCAAATTAAAAGTGTCAACAATTCTTTTTTGTTTTAAACTAATATAAAAACGGTTATTTTCCATTCTTATTCGTATCTTTAGACAAAAAGGGCTATTATACGGATGAAGAGTTGAGGCGAATTTTGGAAGGTTAACAGGTTCTCAGAGATAGTTCAGACTTGTAAAGTGGTAAGAACAATGTTATTATGTGTGTATTTGTATTATTATTGTAGTTGTGTTAATGTATTTAAGCATTCTTTTGCAATGACCAACTTGAATTTTTTTATATTACTTATGAGCTTTAATTGCAGTCAAAACTTTACAGTAAGAAAAGTTGTAACATATATAACACCCTATAAAAATTGCACAACTGTAAAATTAAGTATATCAAATTTGTACACATACAGTTACCACTAAGCCACGTAAATTTAATACATACGCCATTTTGTATTTTATAGTATATGAAAAATAAAATTTTAATGTTTAAAATATTAATTAAGAGATGATGCCAACTATTGATTGATAACAATGAATGACCAGGGAGTGAACTTCACAATTCTTTGGCTGGCAGTTGAAGTGTCAAGATATGAAATGAGTTAGACTGGTAAAATGTTCTTCCGTGAGATCCATTCACTTTAATTTCTGATTCACGCATCTTCCGTAGAGTTTGTCTTTCAGAACTCACTTTTTCACGGTACAAGTGGAGCTGGCTATTGCTTCAGATCGAATAGTAAATATATACAATCATTAAAAGTCTCCCTTCTATGGTTATATTGTAACAATATTGTTAAGCGGTGGTCTAGGTTTGGTGTTAAAGAGCACAAAAAAAGTTGCAACGGCATGAGAATTGCACCGTGGTGAAAAAGTTTGTTCCCCTCATATTTGAAATCCAAAATATATTACACTGGCTGAAAAAATTATAAGATAATGTTCGTGAAAAGTTGAAGGGGGTACAGAACGTATATCCTAGTACAAGAGGTTTAAACTGTAGTAGTACTGTATAAATGAAATAAATTTAAAAAGTAGCCGCATTTAAATTATGTTAATCACGATTAATTTTTTCTCGGAAAATATAAACGCGTGACCAGAGACCTGGGAGAACGTTTCAGGACTCCTGATGGACTAATATAAGTTGAACTATACCCGCTAAGGAACTTTTTTTTAAATTCTCATTATACCAAAAGTCCATTGTCAGGTGAACCAAATAGAGCTAACACTAAATTAAATATTCTTATTCGTATTTTAGTCGATCTCTAAAATAGACTACTGTTGGCAGTTAAATCAATACTTCGATGTATTATTTGCTAAAATTGACCATAAATTTCCTCTCCAATACAGAACTGCCTCCAAATGTTACTGCATGTTATTTATTGCTATCGTTAAAATATTTATGGGACAACGAAAATTCTTACATATTTTCTTTTACAGATCATAAAATTATCAGCACACTGGAAAAAGCTCCAATTTTTCTAGATAAGTCATAAAAGACTTTCTCAGGTATGCCATTAATAAAAAGATGTCGTGAAAAGTAATAATTGTACTTTTATAATAGGCTCATTCCATCCAAAGTGGTCGAATGTTCCACGCTGGCCATACCAATTTGGTTCAAATTCAGCACGAATGATGATGATTCATATTAGTATTGAACTTCTGCAAAATTTTAGATCGAAAGGTGCAATACAATTATAACTGTGGTATTTTGTTAGAGACAGCCAATCGATGTCTCAACGAAACGGCACGAAGGCCCATTTTTGAGTCTTCGTTATTACAAAAAAGAAGCAAATAGGAATCTCCCGATTATTATACTAGCACACCTTTTTGCACCAACGTACCAGATCACAATTTTGCTGCATAAAACTGGTTCAATAAAATTGCTCGAATAGGTCTGATAAAATCTGAAGTGGAAATTCTATGCTGTTTACACTTATAAATTTTTCCCAAATAACGAAAGGAATTAGTCACTTGTCACAGAATTGAATGACACCTAGCGCTGGGAACCTCTAAAATATTTTTACGCGATTTAGTTCAAAGATGGTACACGAGAAATTTCTAAAACGTCCAATCATGCCATTGGAAAGAGCAATATTCACCATTCTAACAAGGAAGTATTTAGTGGATCTACGGTCGGAGTTTGTCGACGTTGTCACGGAATCCCAATGGAGTGCAGTGATTCGATTTCACGTTTTACTTGTAAAACGGCTGCGAAGACATTCGAGAAAATGGCTTACGGTGATAATTGTTTTGTAAGTCATGCACGACTTTGAGTGGTTTAAACGTTTTTAAAGACAGGTTCCGCTCGAGGACAATGAGAGGTCAGGGTGTCCTGCCTCAAGTTCAATCGACGAACACATTCAGAAAATCTGTAATTTTCGCAAAGAGTTATTTCTTGTGCAGAACTATCGCCAAAAACCTGAACATCTCTAAAACAAGTATCCAAGTCATTCTACGGAATGTTTTAAGAGAAAAGTGTGTGCAAATTTGTCCCGCACATCTCGAGTCCTGGGGCAAAAATATTGCATGAACTTGACTGAAATGAAGAACGCAGACAATTCAGTTGTGGAAAAAGTTATCACGAGAGACGAGACTTGGTATTATCACCAATACCTAACACAAAACGATAAAATGCAGAATGGGTCGGTGATCGTTCGCCAAGACCAAAGAAAGAGCGAATGACAAAATTAAAAATGAAGAGTTGCATATAGACTTTCTTGCCGCTTACAGGGAATTTGTTGTCACCGGTATACTACTGTAAATTCCCAGCAGTATCTGGGTAGCGTGGAGATTCGAGGGTTCGCCAACAACTGTGGTAGTCGTACTTCACTTCATAGTGAAAAATAGTGTCAGTTCGAACCACCCTCCACATTCATCATATTTAGCAACTAGAGGCTTTATTTATTTCCCAAAACGAAAATACGCACAAGGGTCGTCGCTTTGATTACGTAAACATTCAAGCCAATGTGATGCTTGTTGAGAAAACCCCAAACAAGGACTTAGTTTCAATTGGTTGTATGAACGTTGTGCATTGTACTCAAGTGGGAGAAGGTTGTATAAAACACCTGAACCATTTAATACCTTCGTCGTAAGTTATCTTTTTTTATTAATCCAGTCTCAAACATTTAGCACACATGGTGTAATAGTGTTCAATAATAACAGATGCATGAAGTGAATGGAATGTATTATAAATTAGTAGTTGCGGTTAAAAAAGGCATTTTATATTGATTTATTAAAATTAGTTTTCTTTAGTTTAATCATGCGAGACTTGTCGATGCTAGGCGTCGATTACCCGCTTCCAAATTAAAGTTTCAGTGCAGAATTTGTTTCTCTTAAGTATTCACAAAGAGACGCTGACTTCCGGCGTTTTAACCCAATACGGAGGATTTTCTGGTTTCTCTAGTGCATCCTTACGAATTTTAACACGCAGAAAAGTAGTGGACATTAAAATATTGCCGTACAGTATATTGAACTTTGTAAACATCCAGCGCAGAGTTGTGATATTTTGAAAGCAACAAAGAAATAACAAGCGCGGAAGTCGGTAACAAGAAAATGAAAGCTTTCATCTAATTCATAACGCGGAATCAATTGTGAAATGCGATTACTAAGTCAATTTTTTTAGGACCGAACTAGCCTGCAGTTTAATATGAATGACAAAGACGAAGCATACATGTTATAGAACACACATACAGTAGATTACTGTCTATAAAATAAGGATAGACGTATAAGAAACATCACTAAAAATTGTTTGGTTGTAAAAACGCGCGAATGGTGAATTACTGTAGATACGTAAATAAAATATTGTATTATCAAATCTAGTTTAGAAATTAATAAATATTTCACGCTAATGTTAAACACAATTTGAATTAGTATGATAGTTTCTCAAAGTTTAGTAGAGGTGACAATAGAAATTAGACCAGGAGATCAAGGAGGCAAGAACGCGAATATATTACACTAAAGAAATTAATGGCTCTTCTAATACTTTCGGACCTTACAATAAATAGCTACCACAAACATTACTCGTGCAGAATTGCATTGACTACAAATTAAAATTCACTTCGTCTACGCTGCACGTCCGTTAAGCCGCCGTAGCGCAGTTACGTACCGAATTGCGTAGTAGCATTGTTTAGTACGTTCAGGACGTAATCGCAGGAGGTGTGTGATTATTCAGAGTTTCAGCGAAATAAGTAGTTTAGTGCTTTATCTATTTGAACCTCCGCCTGTCTCACGCACAAACACACGCCCCCTCCCCCCTTTCCGACTCGAGCGCCTTTTTCTCTCTTGCGCCATGAATGAAATGTAATGAATGAGGTTGTATACAAATTGCAAATACCGAGGAGTGCGTGTGGAGGAGGGTAATTGACGGGTAACACGACGCGTGTGGACTCGGTCTTTCCGAGTGTTTTCTCAGTCGTAGCGCCTTTCTCTCTCCTTGTCTCGTGGATGAGAGGGGGGACCAGGATATTGCCCCCAAATCCTTGAACTTACGGGGGCCCGATTGGGGTATAGCTGGGTCCATATGACGCATCGTCAGAACGAGGGAACTCCGCGAATGAATGACGCGGCCAAGAGAGGGCCTCCGACCCGAATAAAACAAACCTCGCTCCTGAGCGAGCGGAACATTGTACAGGCCACACTCACTCGCTCTAAGCAGACCCCCGCCCCAACCAACCATCCCGACCATACAGACCATCCAGACCATTCACAACAATTTCTATTAATCACAAGACTGAAACTTTAAAAAAAATAGCCCTAGTCCCAAATTGAACATGGTTTTAACTAGAAAAATCGAATCTTTTAAAAAATATTTTGTATTTAACTGTGAAGCACTTTTTGTAGGAGCAACTTGTCACGGAATCTGCATCCCTACATACATTGCTACATTGCTGTTGTGTCTTGTCTGTCAGCATCAACATCGCTTAGACTAATTACAATATTTTGACAACTTATGGTGACTTCTAGTTGAGAAGAATTGTCAGTCTTATGACCGTACGGACGATTATTTAATTTGTAGCCAACGTGTGGCCTATGCCTTCTGCTAATGGGCGATTTAGCCACGACACTATATAACCCAGCTCTCTTCGCAGTTAAAAGTGCTTAAAAAGACTGCACTATTGTCTCAGATTTCGAAAACGCTCATACTAAGGAAAATGCAGCTTGATCACAGAGGTGATTCTTTATGTACAGTAATTACTGCAATTACAAACACTATCGTTCTGTTATAGAAATAAATTATCTTAGTTGACTTAAGTGGACTTTATGACTATCAGATTACAAAAAAAGAATAGAACGTTGACTAGGAAAAATATCATTAAATACATATTAATAGATTTTAAAGGATAAGAATTAATCGGCATCTCGTACGTTTCGACAAGAGAAAATTAATGTGACATATTTACTTTGAATCATTCGTAGTACAACTAATATTTTCTGCAATCGGTAACACAATTCATGGAATTAAATTCAAACTATAAAATAATAATATCGTTGAATGGTGTCCATTTTATCCATATCTGTAAGACAGGTAGAAATAATTAATTCGTAAAAAAGGAAAAATTGAACTCTTACTTAAAATGCTATATACTTTGGTATGAGAACAGGAATTGCAGGTTTTGGCAATTTTTATGGTTGGAATATCCTATCCATATAATGTTATATAGGCAAAAATAATAAATATGTAAATAAAAAATACAACGAATAGCCAAAAACCAGAAATACAATAATTTTAATTTAAAATAGGGCCTTTTGTACTCAACTTTCGGGATCTGTTCAGTTCTTTAATTAAGCTCTAAATGAAATTTAGTGTTGTTAATGCAACATCCAGGGCCGAAAAATAATGGGTGAGCAACACTAAATTTCAATAAAATTTTAACTAACGAACTGAAGCGATCAAGAAAGTTGATGACGAAACATCTATTTAATTAAAATTCTTCTTTTTCTGACTAGCCAATTATTGTACTATTTTTTATTATTATTAGCATTTTATTTTTAATTAAAATACGTTTTACCCTAATATGAATAACTGAAGCTAGTATGAAGTAGTAAAAGTTCTAAAAACATCTTCCAATCGTATATTATAAGCAACAAAAATTACTAAATTCGGTGGGGTTTAAAGTAAAAATAAATAAAATGAGGAACAATCCCTAAATAAAATCTTTCGCTCCCTTTCACATCCCAGAAATTTAAGTACTTGTCGCTTTCTTAATAAAGATTGCATAGGTATTTCTTCGAAACTAGCAGAATTTAATTATATTCAAATACGCAAATTCCACTTACACGACACAATAGTATAAATTTTATTTAAATTCTTTAATTTGCATTTTTTTTTTCAAATAGTTAGGAAAGTGGGCAATAGGAAGAAATAATTGTTTAAAATAATAATCTGAAAATGATATGAGACTGAAGTAGAGAAGACGAAAAAATTAAATTCTCTCACACTAACAAGTTTTTAATAAATTATTTACAAATTTCGGATGCAGATACAAATTAATTATTATCTTTCAGTAACTTTCTTTTACAACAGTTTTTCTTGACCTATGTTGACCCATTATCGGAACAATTACATTATTTTGATGCAGTTTGGTATATTGGTAAGTTACTTCTTCCTGTTACCAATATTCAACATATAAGCTAGCTGCAAAACCGGAACAATTACATTATTTTGATGCAGTTTGGTATATTGGTAAGTTACTTCTTCCTGTTACCAATATTCAACATATAAGCTAGCTGCAAAACACACAATCTTCACATATATTAAAGCAGTACAAGATTTTTTTCTCGTCCTTCATTAATTCATTTTCCTCTACCCGTAAAATTTAGAAGCACGTGGGCACCTTACTGATTTAAAGCATTTTTTCATTACTAATAGAAAAGTATCGAAAATAAATAGTCTTAGAAAGTTTTTTAGGGGGGGGGGAGATTACAGGCTAAATGAGGGTGATCCTGAAACAGTCAACTCCCTTTTAACAGCATAGGAAAGTAATAAATAGGGGGAAGATCTTCAACAAGGAGGGAACATTTTTATGTCTGCTCTATACTACCTTTTCCAATTTCCTCAGTTTATCGGAAGCAACTTTAAACTAAAACTATAACAACTAGTATTCTTCAAGATACTATAATTTTATAATTAGATCAATTTACCCAAATATTCACCATCTTATGTAGCACAATTCACATTTTTCAAAACTTACCCACTTTATTTGTATTTAAATACTGACGCATGTTTTAGTTTTTAAAAAATGTTAACATTAATAATTGGTTTTAATCGCTTTTTTAACTTGGAACTCATAAATACCATTTAGAAGCCAAACCAAATTTCCACCTCCAAGTTTCTAAATATTACATTTATTTTCGTCAATACGTCTATTGTTTCCGGACCCATTTATAAGACTTTAGAACAGATTTTCGGTATCTAAGCGTTCGGTAATGAACTGTTGAAGGAAGGAAATATTGAAAAGTGTCTATTTGGGAAAGAAGGCTGCTTAATTCGTCAGGAAATTGCAAGGAAGTACACAAGAAATGGAAACCGTGATAACCTGATAATGACGTATACATAAGATAAGTTTATGCGACTTAACTGCCTTACTTCCGATAGTACCTTTTTTCTAAAAAAAACACAGAAATATTCCTCATATCGAGGTATTCAACGTAAAACATTTATCTTAAAATAATTTCTTTGCAAATTAAAACTGAAAATGGATAGTTGTATTATTTTATTCTTATAAAAATAAAATACCGTAGCTACACCAATAAAGTTAAAGCTAAGTACTTGAAATAATAAGGAGCAGCCGTTGAATGGATGTCACGATTGAAATGTAGGAAGTACTGGAAACTGATACAAGGGGGTAGGGGGGGGGGGTCATCTCTGTCGACTGCAAAAGTTCAGACCACGATACTTTATCTCCTAGCAGCGTGCTTAGTTAGTCACTTGAAAGTAATTTAACGAGTCACTCTCAATTAATAAAAAGATCAGTATTTTTCGTATTGTCAAGTAATTTATTTGCAAATATTTGATTGGTGTTTCGTTTCGGTAAACTCGTGTTAGAAAGTAAGATGCAAACATTGATAATGTCGCTTGAAATTGTTAGAAAACAGTTGCGATACTCGTCTCGTACAATGTCAAAAACGGTTCAACATAAAATTACTGAACAGTATTCAAAGCTCCGTTTGCTCTTGTTCCAAAATAGAATTGTTACATGTTAAAGATTAAATTTCCATTTGATGTTTATAATGTAAGACCAAGCTAAATTTCTGCAATCATGTGCGCATGGCAATCAGTTAACGCGTTCATAGAAGAATTTATGGAGATATTTCTATGAAACCGGAACTAGAAATATGGGGTATACCTGAAATAAGGAACAAATAAAAGCTTTAGAGATATGGAAAAGCAGAAACCACTTAAGACATTTATGAATACAAAACAAAATAAAACCAAAATACCTTCCTTGCAGTATAATGAATTTTTAAGATATAGTTTACAAAAGAAAACTGAGAAAAACTTTTTTAAACACGTATTCTTGAGATTGGCGTCGGCGACTTGCATACAATTTTTAAAAGAATTCACCTGAAACGTGAAACTGTTAAATTGAAAGGTCTTAAGTATTAATTCGGGCCAGAATATGCAACGAACTTACTGACAAAGAAGCGGCGTCGAAATGTTCCAATGGAAAAACAAGACACGTGAATGAAAAAACCGTTGTGCCATGCATAACTGTTTTCCAATGAAAAATTGTAATTAAATTGCACGTAAGGAATAAAACTAAGTTTATCTCGGTCAAATGACTAGTCGCGGAGGAAATTATTTTCGCTAGGCAGCAATCGACTGTTCAGCAATTATGCAATGAAATCGCAGTATTTTCTCCTTTTCAAAACTTCTCAGTCTGAAAATAACGTACATATTTTACATATCGTAAAAATAACATTTTACTCACCACCATATTCGGGCGGCTGATGTAAGTTTTGAATCGGTGACTAGTTAAAATTAAACAAAACGTAAGGTATTCGGAAAGTTACGACTTATAATTACCGCCGGTAACAAGGAATTCGTCAGTTTGTAATGTGAATAGGAGCCGAAGAGCAATGAAAAATCGACCACCGACCACAGATGCTGAAACCTGAGCAGGAAAAGTAACCTTGCAACACGAATAAAACCATTACACCAAAACATGTAACAATAAGTCGTTACATCTGACAACGAAAAAGGGTAAGTTTCTTTGACACCTTTATCCACACAACACGCTTTATCCGCTATTTTTTGTATAAATGCATATAGCCGTCCTTTATTTGTTACAAATAGAAAACGGGAAAGTATACTATCAAGTTCCATACTGGAAGTAACACGGGAACATCAGTGACCCAGGAAACTGGGAAAACTATAGCAGGTAGTTGAGGATTAGCGCATACTTGCACAGGAAGTCTTCCTGGCGACCTGGGGTCATAGTGTTCAAAGCAATAACCAGCTAGTTTGACGAGGTCACTTAACATCCTAATAATATTGTTTTCAGAATGAGTTATTAAACAAGATTACCTATAATGGAGGGTTATAATACCCATAAGTGAATAAAAATTATCCAGTATTTATAATATAAATGCAGCTTCTACTATTTTAAACAAAGTGGTCCATTGAATTGACTAATACCATAGATGAAACTTTAACACTCCACCATGAAATTCTGTGCGCTCAAGAAATTCACAGACCTACGGGAGGAAAGAATCTTACACTATGAACAATACTGAAATTTTCCGTGTTTTACTATTCTTTCCTTTCCCAATGCAACGAAGCTTTACGATCCCAATAACAGCGCCAACTCAAGAGTTCTCAACCAGACGGTAGATATTAACTTGTGAATCCATATTTTAATCTCTGCCAAGTACATCAACCGCTCCCTCAGGCCGACCTATCCCGTAATGAAAACAGAAACTTCTTTAAAATTGTTTTTAAACAATGTAACGATAGCCTTCCGAAATAATTTCGAAACACATCCGTCACCGACTCTTCAAGATTACAAGTAAAAGTTGCAGAAGTAACATCACATATGATAAACCCGAAATAAAACAACTAACTTTGGACGAATCTTAATCTGCTTTAAAATGTTAGTAACGAAATCAATAAAATATGCAGAAATTTCTAAATAGTATCACGTTAAATAACGTCACTGTAGAACAAAGCGCAGAAGTTGGGAGATTCGAGACACTACTAGTACCTCAGTCGTTTTAGTTGAATTTCAGAACATTTGGAACGTGGGTTACAGTGCTGTTGCTCACCAACTAAACATAGATCGGAAAAACTAGAAAAGAATACAAATATTTGGAAAGAAAAAAATAAGTACTTTCTCTTACATAGTTCCTATAAACGGTAAGAAGCAGGGGTTCTTCACACAATTTGCTTGATTTCCGGCACTCGCCGTGGATGCTATTCTTTCAAACTATTACATCAATTATTTCTTCAATTAACTTGCAAATGACACCCTTCGTTGATTTGATACTTACAGTGGTAAAACGACATGTGACCAGAAAGTACTATTCGCATCAAAAAATGTACAATACATTATATTATACAAAAAATATTTTCCTGGTGTAAAAAGTATGATGTAGACGTAGTCATCGAAAGGTCGCGTTTTCGACGAGCTGTAATCGGAAGAGAATTTTATCAAACACACGAGTTAATATAACATGTACTAAAAATCATTCTAAAATGATGAAGTTTTCGATTCGGTAACCCATTTTAACAAAGTTATGACGGAGGAATTACCAACACTCACTGCAACATTTAACATACTTCTGGGCGTAATATTAAAAATAAAGAAAAACTGAATGGAGTGGTAGGCCTTTCGAAAATGTGAAAAGGGAATATGCTAAGAGGACTACTTATTGTGCGAATAATTAAGTTATTAAGGAAGACTCTTTCAAAAAGGTCAATATCTTAAACCCGCTAGGCAGTCATTCAAGAATTATATAGGATTTTTTAATAAGAGCAGGTCGATATTTAAATGGAATAAAATACGCTGTGTGTGAGGTATTAACAAAATTATTTTACTTTAGAGAAAAAAAAATGAAGGAAATGTAAAACACAATCCGAGAAACAAAAGAAATCTTATTGGGAATGGCGAAGGTTGTTGGATTTATCAGGTAAAATAATCAAGTGGACACTTGTGACAAGGGAGGTTGAAGATGAATAAACCGGAAGACATGACTGATGGAGGACGGGCTAAGGAAGAAATACATTCCATTTCCCAGATGAATGCTGTCAAGGACTGTGAAAGATGCCGTGGCCCTGAGCGAAAAGGGTGTAATCGTTTACGAAACGAATATCCTACGCGATAACACTACAACCAACAGGGAACTTTAACAGTATACACAACAGATTCAAAAGGATTATTTCGTAAAGCAGAATTCATACCAGAAGGAAAACTGGGTAATAAAATTCGGAAACAACTGCTGAAAATGACGAGAACCTTTTCAAAAGTTGGTATGTCAGTGTTTATAATTAACCGTACTGTATAATTTTCACATTAGCGTCTAATAACAGAGTTATAATTTATTTTAAAGTAAATGTGAAATAATATGCACCTCAATCTGTGCTGAACTGGGGTAACCGTGAAGTAGTAAGTATTCGCGTCCATTATTGCAAAAAAAATGCTTTACATAGAATTAAAGCTTGTCAAAAACGAAGAGGGTTTTGGCCTACCAACACAGGACTGCGGACTGCCTTATTGTATTACACCTTCCGAATTTGGAGTGATCAACGGCTCGATTTCTCCTCGATCCCAACGTCCGTCTTCCTTGACTATGACGCACACACACATTCATGCACCTGCCAGGACTCGAACCTGGAACCTCTGTGATGCGGAGAATAATATCTGTTTTTTGTAAAGCCAGAAAATTGGTCATTACTAAAGAATACATAGAGGAAACTTCTATTCAGACAGTAAATTAGAAACACTTAGATTCGTTAGTAAGCATTTTTTAATAATGGTAAGTATTGTACATATTTTGTACATTACAGTTATGCTAAAGAATATAATGTATGCAACAAAGATTGAGTTAATAATGAAAACCAAAACGAATTAGCCTCAACAGAATATTGCAAGATTTGGCACTCTAGTCGACCTCTGATAAGTGTGAAACTAGTAAATGACTAGCGTTTACTGAAAAAACTTCATATATAACTAAATATAGTTAATATAATTAACTAATAAGCACACACTATGCTTGTCATTACTCCGTCAGGGTCATGGGTGCGAAACGTGGACGGAAGGAGTTGCAGAATGTAAAAGAATAGAAGCCTTGGAAATGTGGTGCTATAGGAGAATGCTGAAAATCAGATGGGCGGATAGAATCACTAACGAGGAAGTTCTGAGCAGTTGGAGAAAAACTAACAATATGGAGGAAAATTGGCATTAGAGAGAAGTGTGTGGGGTAAGAACAGAAGAGGGATACGCTAAGCAGATTAGAGAAGTGGTTATGCGGAAATGGAAAGGCTTGCGTAAGATAGGTTAGCATGGAGGGATGCATCAGACTAGTCTTAGGACTGAATACCACAACAACAGTATAAGTAGTTCCGCCACTAAGTAAATTGGCTTTTTTTTAACATTTATATACTAGTTTTCGCTTTCATCCAGTATACCACAACAACAAATAATAAGATTGGAGGTAAAGGTCGGTCTGAATTTAATGAAGAGACTTACGTAAAGATATCCTTTTACAGGAAAGGATAGCGAAGGACTCGTCAGAACTTTCTGCTATGTCCAACACACGTGATTGATCTTTTGAGCAGTCATCATTCTTTGTCGTGCTTATGTCAGAGAAACTGTGACCGCTGCAGCAGTTCACCGGAAGGTCACTGTATGTAGTCTCAAATTCTACATCTCGTGAGCGAACGTCCACTTTAACCAGAATGCTGACAGTGTGCTCGTCATTACTCCGTTAGTTAAGCCATCAGTCATTTTTCTCTTTATAGAAACTTCAGAATAGGTGCCCTTAGATGGCGCAACATACGGACTACGATCTGAATTGGGCATACTCTTTTCATCAAGAGAAACAGATGGTTCCCATAACATTTTCTAATAATAGGCAGCCATGCCTAGTCCGACTCTAGTACCTTAAAACTAGGCGAATCTGTGAATGCAAAAACATAACATTATCCAAGACTAGAGTGAAATAAGAAATCAAAGTGACAAGGCATTTCACAATAGATTACTTCGCAATTATCAATCTTCCGTCTCTCAAAATTCCAGAAAGCACGGAGGACGAAGTATTCGTAAAAAAAATGCCACAGGAATTAATTTTGGTGAATAGAATCTCCATATTTCTGAATAGATATATATATATATATATAAAAGATGCTGTCTGAGAAAGTTTAAAGCACACAAAACTGATGATTTCTATTTAATCCGGAATGTGTTCGATCGATAGGACTGGCAGATTCTTCCGAGGTCTTCTATAACCCCGGCTGAAAAAGGCCGAAATATTTCATTAGGAAAATACCTGTCGTTCATGGCCAAATGAACTTCAAAACAAATTTCTTAATTTATCTCCTTTCTTTTGAATTAATAATATGCTTGACAAATTAATCTGGTCTTTAAACAAGGAAACTTACTATTCAAATTAGAATTTTTGTAAGTATAATTTGTGTTGATTCCGTCAGGATTTGAAATTTTATTCATTAATTTTGCGATTAGATAAATGCACTATTTAAAACTGGAAAATTTCGCGCTTTTGAGAAATACAGCTAATAAAAACGACTTGCAATTTCACCAAGTCTTAACAAATAAAGACATTTCAGTATTTTAACCATTTACTAATACAACATTCCTATACGTTACGTTGATTAATTGATATCGACCGTTGCAAGTCAAATAAGCAGTTGCTTCCGTTAACTACGAATTGTGTGGTGGAAGATAAAAACAACAATATTAACTAACAATAATTAAACAATGAATTTCTCTTTATTACATGTTAACGGTTTGCTACAGAGTTTTATACGAAGTATTTTGCACCGTTGTGTGGGTTTCACATTTACGCAAGGATGTTTGAGAATCTGGTTCGTGATGGCAGCGAACGTGAGAAATGTTTGTTTCATTCTACAGAAAATATTGTTGCGTCAATATTCGATACACAGTATTGGAATTTATACTGTGACACATTCCCAAATAAACATTTGTGTTACTTATTCATGCACAATAGGGTCAAATTATTTGCAATATTTACAAAAGACACGTGCCACAATTTAAAATGACGTCATTGGTGTTTTGACAAAACAGAATAACAACACCGAAGACATTTGCGTCATTCCTTTTTTTATGAACCATCTGTCAATGTCGTGATGGAATTACGGCCGAAAATCCTGCAAGAAGCTGTAAACACTCGTAACTCAGATGTTGCAGCTTCTGTAATCGCCGTATAAGACGCTCATATTTTTGAGTTGTTTTCTAGAATACGTTTACTGCAGTTAGCCATTGTCGAACATTGACACATTCGCCGACGTTCAAGTGTTTATAAGGACTTTCATCAATGGAGCTGCATTCAAACACAACAAATGCAATATGAATTTCAAAATCGTAATAAATGCGCAAATACATGAAAACCTACAAATGGTTCTGTTCTAATTTTTTTACTATGGAGTTTCCCAATTGAAAGGATTCTTCCAATCCAAATTTCTTCGGTAATGAGGAAATTTTCGAAATGAAATTTCGTGAACCAGAAACGATATTTTGAATATAATTCGCTGCATTTTTTCCAACAGGACTTACTCGAAGACACATATAAAGAATTACATCACATTAGTTTACAGGAATAAGGCAAAGTGATTTACGGACTGTTTGTCAACACAATACATCTATTAATCTCTACCACAAATAGAGTTATGCAAACATGATTATGCAAATAACTCCCACGGAATTGTGCAAATTACTGTGAAAAACTTTAAACGCTCGTAACCATAAGACGTCATAGCAGAAATCGCTTCTCAAAAGGTTTTTAATTCATATGCATGTATTAATTTCTTACGTTGACATACGATACCACGTCAAATGTAAATTTATTATATATATTATGAGAAAATTGAGACATTCATTCCTCCGTTCGAGTGAGATATTAATCTGTCAATTGTAGGAATGTAAGGTTCCGAGTCGGCCGAACCAGCACTAAAAAAATCACAAATGAATGGGTATCGCCACACGACGCCCTACCTCAACACTAATATTTTGTTTATCCGCTAGAGTTCCCGAGGCCACGTGGTGTACTACGCTGGGCACGGAGGCAAAGAATCACAGGTTGTCATGTTTCCGTAATGACAGCTTCCGAGACGAAGAGCACGCGCGACCTGACGGAAGGGTCGTGACGTTCGATAAATGCTGCTCATTAATACATTTATATGATGGTGCTATGACGCAGCGCCGATGGCAAAGAGGAACACACACAAATCGGCCCGTTCATACTGGCCGGCAGCCATGTTGATCTCTCCACTCAGCCACCATCACAACACACACGCCAGGCACAAAACTCGTCAGAGGAATAAACACGGACGGTTACACTCGACCTACCTGCGATCCGCACGATCAGTAGCCCTACTGAAGACAGAATGCAGAGCAGAAATACTCTGGGCGCCATAAATTCACAGTCATCGGGAACAATTTCAGTGGGTAAAAACGCCGCCTAAATACGCCACACACCACAAAACTAAACTGCGCGCATTGATACACTGGAGGGAGAGGCGGCGCTGTGCGCTGCGTCGGTCTTCGTCCGCAGAACTGCCCCCCTCTTCCTCCTCCACTCCTCGCCCTCACTTTCCCCTACTCTCCTTCAACTGCGCGCATCGCCTCGTGAAAACACTGCATTGTGAGAACCACTCTTGCAGGGAAAACCAATAAATTTTATCGTCTATTCACAATGATTTGTTATGGAACCGTTGACTTTAACAGATATAGATCCCTCACCTGTAGTCAAATGTACGTAGGCTTTGACATTGAATTTGGAATTTACGTCAAGCATTAGCAAAATTATTACGATGAAAATTGAAAGTCAAAAGGAGAAATTAACCGTCCCCTCACCTATTATCGACTTGTTTTAATTTCAAATCAAAAGCATTCCACTAAAAAATAATTAAAAGCAGGAAATTAACGTCTGCGACAATTCTGTGATAAGAAATACGACCTACACGTAAAGAACCTTTATGTAAAGATACAATTATATTGAAAATTTAGCCCCAGACGTTTCGACACAGATTTGAGTCTTATTCTAACGGCTTGACTTAAAGTAGAACGTATTTCATATTAATCTTCAATACGATTAACTGAAAGGATTATTATTACACTGATTTGTATGGAGGAAATCCCCGCCATGTTTTATTGAAACTGTAGCCCGATTATAATGGTTCCAGCTATGATCCAATGACAATCTTACCTGGTCGGCCAGTGATTCCGAATTATACTCATAAAAAGAAATATATGTATTGAAAGCGACAACAATTAACTATATAATGGTCAAGGATTTATTATAAGACTTAATTAGATGCACTTGGGTGTATGTAATTGTACATTATTGTCAACGGATTGTAGAAGAAAAATATTTTTTAAAGTTTTTGTTAAAACACCTCTGAGAAAGTAAATTATGTTGTATAATTAATTCTTATCTGACTCCTTGGCCATCATAAATTATTAATTTTCAAGAAAACTACTGATTAAATCAAAATAGTAATAAATCCACATAAAGCACGAGGACATGATCTAATTACTGGAAAAATACTCGAGGAACTTCCAAGAAAATCAGTGGTACTAATAACAATAATATATAATAGTATGTTACGGCTGTCACACTATCCCACCAGCTGGAAACGTGCCCAAATCATCATCATACCCAAACCAGGAAAGCCAGTAAACGAAACATGCTCATATAAACCAACCAGTCTCCTTCCCATCTTGTCCAAATTCTTCGAAAGACTTCTAATAAAAAGAATCAAAACAGACATGGGACTATCATCAATTATACCGGACCACCAATTCGGTTTCCGTGAAAAACATTCGACAATACAGCAATCACATAGAATCATAAACAGCAACAATAAAAGCCTTGATGTCGCCCAGGCTTTTGATAAGGTCTGACACAAAGGGCTCCTATACAAGAACAAAAAAGCCTTCCCTAATTCCTTCTACCACCGGCTGAGATCGTACTTGACAGAACGACTCTTCCAAGTGAAATTAAACTCTAGATACTCTAATTACGACCCCGTACAATCAGCGGTGCCTCAGGGTAGTGTGTTGGGTCCTTTGCTCTACTTCGTCTATACTTCGGATCTACCAACTACGGACAATACTTCCATTGCAACATTTGCGGATGATACAGCCTTATTATCTGTAAATGCTGACCCTGTCGTTGCAACACAAAACCTGCAAAAACACCTGGACCTATTACTTAACTGAACCAAGAAATGGAAAATAAAGATAAACGAGAGCAAATCAACACAAGTTATATTCACCACAAGGCGTATAGCGTGCCTTACTTCAATAACATTCAAATTCCAATAAAGAACGAAGCTAAGTATTTGGGTTTACATCTAGACCAAAAAATGACCTGGAAAAAACGTGTCCAAAAAACGACAGCAAATAAATCTAAAATTAGGGGAAATGTCTTGGCTAATGGGAAGAAATTTAATATTATCTTTAGACAAAAAAAATTATTATACAAATGCGTCATTAAACCCATACGGACTTACGGCATAGAATTGTGGGGATGTACTACGCCATCAAATCAAAAAATAATTCAAAGGATAGTCAAAAATACTGCACACCATCACCAACGCACCATGGTTTGTTTCCAATTCCACATTACACAACGATCTCAAGATCCCATTCATCACTGAGGAAATCAAAAGACTAACGACACACTACCTTGAGCAAATGGAAGGACACCAAAATAGTCTAATAGCCGAAATTCAGAGAAGACAGATGTGATTCAGCTAGACAGAAACTAGTAAAAATAAATATACACAATTGGACGATTACCCTACTCAGCTTTGAAAGCATACTTTTATAAAGTTTACTTATTGCATTGTACTGCAGATTGTAAATTAACAATTTAAATAAATAAAAAAGGTTAGAAGAATTCTAACAATACAAAGTAATAATTAACATTTAACAATTAGGTGATATGTTGTTATTAAATTTGTAGTATCACTTCCCTTAACTGAACTTACAATCAAAATATACAAATGTAACGAATCATCAATACAATTTATAAAATCCATGAACTTTCGTTTCGATGTAGTATTTCCGTTCAACCGGGCCTCACGTTGGATGCTGCAATCGCCCATGAGTCAGTCTATTTGACAAGGGAATTAAATTACCTGCGCGCGCCTATGTATCGTAGGTTTGATTTGGGTGTATGATCCGCTCTCCGCATTTAACCAGGTTAATAATGAAATTATCATGCATGGAGTCTCGCGTATGACTTAAATGAGGCATAGATAATTTGATTCTACCTTCATCGTAGCAACGATTACTACATTGAATGATCTGTTTTATTATTCCCGCGATCTGGTCCCTGTAAATCTTTAACACCAGTCAATGCGATTTTTCTAATGTTTCCAACCCCATTATTGAGCGTGACCGAAACAGATTCTTTTAATATACTTTTTCTCATTCGTCACTACCCTTTCTTTAAAATCCTCATTACGCAATGCTGCTATTTTCACTCCTACCTACGACAGCAAATACAAAAAAAAACACAAAAAGAGAAGTATACAAGGCAAACTGGAAAATAAATTTTAATTATTTAAATGGTAGATGAAATATTAAGACAGTTTCAAAAAAATTTAACCGCTTCAGATAAACCCACTTTAGTCGCCTTTCTGCAAGGCTTGAAAGATTTTGAACATCCGCCATTTTGTCTCAATAAGGCGAACAGTAGTTTGATATTTCAGAAAACGTTCGGTCGGCTCTGTGTGACACCAAAGAAAAGTCTCAGCAAACGGTTTCGGGTGAAAAATGGTCAAAATTAATATGTCTAATCGTCCATCTTATTATACCACGGCGGCCGATGCCAGTTTGAAGCAGCCAGACAGAAAAGGGCCTATCAACACTTCCTTGGGCCACCAACGGAAAGAGAAATGAGAAATTGTAGCCCCATAATCTCAAATAATAATAATAATTTAGTAATACTCGCCGTTTCTGAAGTCCCAAGAAAATTGTTGGTAAATATGAAGGTGAAATCAAAAAGAAGTAAACAAAAACACAATAGTCGAATCCTTCCCGCTCACACACTTCCCCATTCACTTGACAAAGATGGAAGAGATCTTTACCATCGAAACGTCGTGGTAAAATACAAACTTGACCCGGGTGGAAGCACAAGAACTATTTACTCAGAAGATTCACCGGGAAAACCTACGACATTCCCCATTTTAAATTGTCATCATGATTTTCAATTATTTCATAATCGTGAATTAGGTTATCAAAGTTAACATTTTGTAAAATATCATGTTCAATTCTCATTAAACTTTGATCATTTAATCGTGATTGTGCCATGCTGTTACTTAATTCATTTGCATCAACTTCATTTTAGAAAATGAACTTTCACCGCAGGCGTTAGTAGCCATCATTGAGAGAAAAATTCTCATAGAGATTTATTTATTAGGAAAACCAGAAAATATATGTTCATTATCCAAATAACAGTAAATTTTGTTGATGCTAAGACAGTCTTCGTCTTCATTTGAGGTAAACATTCTATGAATAGTTTTGTAGATATAAAGTCTTCACTATAGAAGGTGGCTAGATCATCACAGTGAGATTTTATGTCGTTATCATTTAAAGTATGAAGATATTAAATCAAATAACGTCTGATATTGAAATATTTTAATGTAATAATTTTTCGACGAGTCTGAAAAATGGGCCTAAAATTATTTCCTTAAATGTATGGAGTTTCTAAGAAGCTAAATTTGGAAAATATTTCTTCGATCTATGATCGGTAAATATGTTACCACTCTAAATTTCCTACTTCCCTTCAATTGCACATCTGGGTCGTCTGCTTTTCCACCAATATCTACAAATGTTAGTGTGTTACTGCGTTTTGTTCTTTTATATGAATCCTGGTAGTTCTTCTCCCATGATTTTTCTTTCACTTGTGATTCATGCTCTTCAAAACAGTTGCAAATGCCTGTAAAGACTAGAGCAATTTCATAGCAGTAGATGAGTTCATGTTTTCCCTCTGGAGGACTTTGCTCTCACCATTGAATCTTTTCAGTCTGTAAATTGTTCCTAACGTGTCTAGATTCTGAGCCGTATGCCGCGATTCTACTGATTCCTGCTTGCCTCCTAAATAATCCAAAATCGATCTGATTGCTACATAGCCTTCGCAAAGAACACTTACTGCATCTGCATGTGCGAAGCACCGAGTTCTTGCTTAAACCATTGTTTCCCAGCGATAAGACGAAGATGAAAATAAAGTGTAAAGATTGTAAACAAAATCAAAGTAGATGGTGCCATTTAAGGTACTATTTTTTTTATTCATATAAAAAAAAATTATCTTTACGATTATCATTTATTTACGAAATTAAATGAGTGTATATAATTCACCTGTAAACGAGAAGGTAGGTTAGTCCAAGGTACTATTTAACTGCATGAGCATCTCCAAGGTTCAAGGAATGTCCTGCGCATAGTATAAACAATGCATATTTGTTTTGTTCGTTAATGTTTGCCTGTTATCCAGAATAATACCCCGACATATTTGCTGCATTATCTAGGACTGGCCTCTACAGTTCAGTAGTGAAAGTCATGACTATGTCAGCAATAATACCTGCTTTATGCCTGTGAATGGAAATAGATTCTAAAAATCTCTCTTTAGGAACAACTCCAGAAACGTATCTTATCATAAATGTCAGTTGGTCTACATGTGTGATATCAGGTGTTGAATCCACCGATATGGAATAATACTTAGCTTTATGCACTTCAGCAACAATAGGATCCAACATTTTAACTCTCATTATTTGTGTAAATTCTTCTCAAATCATAGCTTACGGGACATCTTTTCCTGCTTTACCATACTCCTTAATATGTTCACATAAAAATGATCAAATTGACTGATTAGATACAAAATGCCTAAATAATTTTCATTCCTAGCCGAGCCTGCCTCTTTGTGGCAGACCTCTAGACGCTAAAAATTTTATAACTGCAATTATTCTTTTCAGTACTACTAACCAGTACTGACGCTCGTTTTTGAACTGAATTACCAATTGTATGTTTATACGTTCATGTACTTTTAATCGACTGCAGTACGTCCACGTACATTTTGTGTGTTCCACCCTATTTTCATTATATGAATTGGTCTTTGGTCCATGTTTACAGTCACTGCATCCGCTCACTATGAATGGCGAATCAAAAGTTTAAAACAATTTACAAGCAAAACAAATATACCCGTCTGACAATTAAATATAAAAATACTGACAAAGAAGCTGATTGAATTATTTATTAAATATACCCTTCCTTTTATGGTAAATAAACCAGTCTCGAAGTTGTATTTCTCCATTTGACTTTGGATACGAAAAACATTGTCGCTGTTAAATATCTGCTTTCTTTATCTTGCACTGTTACTTCCCAAAATATATTCTCGGACCGACTGACTAAACTGCGCTGATTATTTTGGCAAATTGGCGTTCAGGTGAACCTTTTTGAACCAAGTGGTCTTGCAAGATATGATTTCCACTGGGTCATGGTCCGGAATCTGAACTCTTATCTTTATTGGTACTTGCGTTTGATGTAGCACTAGCACAAGGGGCGATTACTTCTTTCACTACATTAAGACAGCTCAAGGAAACAGAATTTGTTGGTGATTCCCTACTCCCTTCAGTTTCCCCAATTACTTCACTTTCACTGCTTTTTAAAAAAGTCGTTTATTTAAGAATTTTTGAAATAGCATTTGCTTGTTGGTTTATTTTGGCACGACCTCTATCTTTACGTTTCATATTCACTTTTTTTTGGGGAGGGGGGGCAGGCTGTTGAGTGTTCTAATAACTTTATCCATATGAATCGCCTGTCACTTGAAATTTTAATTATCTTCTTGTCTTGATTAAATTTTAAAGTATATGAAGTTTAAAAAATGTTTTAGAACACATACATAACTTGAAATAGACTCTTTAGCTATATATTTCCGAAACTAGTTAGGACGATTCCTGGATTTAATTTTTGGTGACAGCTAAACCAGTAGCTTAATACAAGTGACTGAAAATCTAACTGATTTAATCAGTGACTCTCATTAGAAACAAAACTGGAAAGATAGGTATTTAAGTAATTTCTGGGCGAGTTTTTCAGAAGGGTATCACAATATTTCAAAATAAATTATTATTCTTTTATTTCAGTTTTTTAAACAATCTATTTTATTATTATGCTACAATGACATCAAAGTGCAGAAGCAGGCTCCACGCCACACCAGATATTAGAATTCAATTTACAAATATTGTGCCTAATATAAACAAGATTTGCAATTCAAGGACCCAAAACATAAGTCATCAAGAGCTTCATTTATTTATATTTTTATATTTATATTATATAACAGTTCTATATTAAAAATTGCTAAATATAAATTCAAAGTTTTTAAAAATTTTACAAGTAGGAATTACCGAACCTAAAATATTATTATTATACAAACCAACTGTTCCCTAAAGTTTTGAGAAGTGTTCCATTTAGGAAAAAGTTTGGGAAATGGTATAGTACATTAATGTATTACGGTTAGTATTGAAATTCAACAATCAATCGCATGTAGTGTCAGACGACAAAGGAAAGTTTTCTTCATTGTCGAAGGATTGCACCAAGTCACGTTAATATTAATTGAGTAAATAAACAAGTATTTAACTTGTAATAAAACTAATGATACAGTACAGGCAAGAAAGGCTTTCGCGAAAAGAGGAATTTACGAACGGTACTAATAGTCGGAATATTGGGAAATCGTTGCTAAAAATGTTATATGGAGTGTGGCGTTATATGGGTGCGAACGTGGGCGGTAGAAGTTGCAGAAAGAAAAAGAATAGATGCCTTCGAAATGAGGTGCTATAGGATAATACTGAAAATCAGATGGGAGGATAGAATCACTAACGAGGAAGTTCTTAACAGAAGAGGGGAAGAGCGAACAATATGAAGGATGTTGACCAAGAGAAGGGATAGATTTATTGGCCGCGTTTTAAGACATGAGTGTCTTGTAAAATTAGCATCAGAAGGAAGTGTGGGGTAAGAACAGAAGAGGCAGGAAAATGATGGAATACTCCAACTCTACATCATCCATCTCCTCTTCTTCTATTACTGACTGATCTAAATTTCCACTAGATATTTCTTCCATCTTTCTGGCTTTTCTTCTTTACTCAGAATTGGCTTTCCTTCCGATCTTACGATGTTCTTGTTAATATTTTTCCTCTCTCCGATTGTTTATTTGATTTTTCTCTAAAGTGCGGTTATTTACCTTTTCCCCATGAAATCTTCAACCGCTTTGCATTTCTCTTGAAATCAAGCCTCTTTGGCTGCTCTTCACTTCCTATCTAGTTCATTCTTCAGGCGTCTGTACTGCTCTTTACCACTTTTATCTCTCGCGTTTCATCAATTATTTATATTATTTCTTGTGTTATCCATTCTTTTCTTTTGGTTTGAGCTATGCTTCATGTTTTGTCGTCGGCTGCTTAAGTCATTTCTTTCTTCAAGAGTGTCAATTTCTCTGGTCTACTCTTGATGTCATCTTTGAAACTCTGAAGAACCTCCTGTTGTTTCAGTTTTTCCAATTCCCAACTCTTTGTTTTAATTCCTTTCTTGAGTTTCTTCATTTTCAGCCCGCATTTCATATGTAATAATAACACAAAAATACAAGAAAGAAGATAATTAAGAAAAATGACAACTTACAAGACCAAAGGATGATAAAAGCAAATTCAACAAAGGAATTGAAGCAGTTTGATACACAAATAAAAGTATCTATCAGCAAATAAAATGAATGATTGTGCGCTATGGAAGGCAACCAGAAAACCTTAAAGGCATCAAGTGTCATTTCCATCTATCAAAATACGGTAAGTGGGCTAGAAGTAGCAGATATGAGGCCTCTGCATTGGTAGATTACCCAACAATTGTCTCGATTTACGCATAATGTTACGCAGTACCTAAATACACCGCATCTGATGGATGTCCCAACACAAAATATAAAACAATCCAAAATTAAAGATAAAATTTTACCAGGTACTAACTCGAAGAAAGTACCAGGGTTCGATTTTATCATAGGCAGAAATTGTGGAACAAAGGATTCGTAATGGCTGAACTTCTACAACTTAGAAATTTCCCTAATACGTAGAAAGTAGCCAGAAACGTTTTCTTACCGTCGAATAAATTTACTGCATATACCTTCAAAGGTATTCCTAAAGAGGATGCAACCATTTCTATGTAGGCACCAATGATACTTTTTCCCCACAATCAGTTTGGATTTAGATCCAACCACGGCACCATTGAACAGGTACATCGCATTGTTCATATTATCCACAAGTTTCGAAGAAAAAATGTACTGTTAGTTCCAAGACATTAGCCAAACATTTGACGACCAAGCATATAACAATTGCTACATATGTTACTCGCCGTACATGTTAGACCAACAGCTGCATCAGAATATCTCCAGTACATTAAAAACTTGGCTAAACAATTTGAAAATCAAAGCCAATGAAACCAAATCAGTACAGGTAAAGTTAAAATTAAAGCAACCCCCCTCCCTCTCAGTTGTGCTAAACGATCAGCAATTGTCCAAAGCAGAAGATACAACATATATGGGCATGTATATCGACGACCTCTTACGAGAAGAAAACTTTTAAAACAAATGTATTGAATGATTGGGAAAAAAACTCAGATAACACAAAACAAGTTATTATTGTATAAAGTAATTCTGAAACTAATTTGGACATAACGGGATACAGCTGTGAGGCACAGCAAGTAACTTGAATCTGGAACTAATATAGCCCTTCCAGAACACAGTGCTACTGATAATTGACAACGTCCCTTGGTATGTTCCGAACAATGTAGTCTTAAGAGATTTACATATTATGTCGTCCAAGGACGAAATTAAACGGTTTATAGAGCTAAAAATGAACTGTATCCGAACGTGGTGAAACGAAGAGGTGAAACTCTTAAAACGAACCAACTGTACTATAGACCGCAAAGCCTTGTTCGCAGTTCGTAAGTAATTTAGTCGAGTAACGTGTACTTTAGTAAATCGTTCGCAACTACAGTTGACTAAAATGTACAGTGGCTAGTGGCTAGTGTATTTGCTAGGTGAACAACAGGCAACGCAACAAAGTAAAATAGTTAATAAAACGTATTGCAATGGCAATTTTAGAACTGGAAGAAACAAAATCAGAGTGGGTCAAAAGTAAAAAGGCTATGGGTACGAAATTGGATTCCGTACCCCACACTTTTCAAAGAAATAGCATTAGAACATCGTAAAGAATAAAACACCAAGAGTGGCCAAAAGTCAGAAATGGAATAATTTAATTAAAATACGTTTCGTCCCCCGAATTTTGGGACTTCCAGAGATCTTAAATTAAAATATTACAAAAATTTAACGTCTGGGGTCGAAATGCTAAATCCTAAACAATATTTTAGAACTTTAAGCATGACTGAAAATTGCTTTAATTTTCTATTAATGACATTGCAGTCACAAATTCAGCGTAAGTATACCTATTTGAGAAATACGATTCCTTCATAAACAAAATTACATGCAGTTCTCTTGTTTCTTGCTACTGGGTTTAGTTGAAGAACAGTGACATATTTCTAATTGGAAAATTAAATATTTCAGAATTACAATAACTGTGCTCTGATGACTTGATTAGTTTATTTTTACAAAGTATTCTTGTTGCAAATAAGTAGCAACAAACTTAAAAGTTGTATCTTCATTTCAACGAAACGACATGTTGGCGGCACGACAGTTATGAACTAATGAACTGGACTAAAATCATCAGGTTCACTCTTGTTTAGTGGATAGTGGTGAGCGGTGGTGGTGCGGGGCTTTACTCGTCAGAAAAAAATATAGTAAAAGTATTTAGTTAAGTAGTATGGTCGCTGATTAAACAACTCGACTAAATTGTTGCTGTTCAGATACGTTTAGTTACTAAACTACATCATACAGACCCATCAGCCTACTGCCAACTCTTATCTAAGGTTCTAGAAAAAATGACCTTTTAAAGAATAACTTCAATCATTGAAAAAAAACTGCTTCATCAATTTAGATTTAAGAAAAATCATGGAACCACTAAACAAATTCAACGAATAGTAAATCATATCAATCACGATCTCTAGAAGAAAAAGTACTGCTCAGCTGTCTTTCTAGACATAAGCCAAGCTTTTGACAAAGTATGGTTTAATGACCTATTTTACAAAGTGAAACAAATTTTCCTGCATTCGATATCTTCTTTTATAAAATCATACGTAACCAATAGAACCTTTAGAGTTAAATATCAAGAAGCAATTTCAAAATTTCATCAGGCGTTCCACATGTAAGCATTCTCGGTCCAACTTGGTACTCAATTTATACTGCAGATTTACCAGAAACTACACAAACAGTTGTTGCTACCTTTGCCGATGATACAACAATATTATCATCCGACGAATATCCCCTAGTAGCTTCCAGAAATCTTCAAACACATCTAAGTCAGCTAGAAGAATTGCTACACCGTTGGAGAATTAAAGTAAATGAGGTAAAATCTGCTCAAATTACATTTGCATTGAAACGTGCAGGCTGCCCAGGAATAACTTTAAATGGAAATCACATACCACCTAAAGAAAGCGTTATTTAGGAGTTCTCCTGGATAGAAGATTAACTTGGCGCCCTCACATTATCAACAAAAGGGAACAACTTGGCCAAAAATTTACCCAAATGTACTGGCTGCTGGGTAGAAAATCTCCTTTATCCATCGAAAATAAGCTCCTGTTATACAAAACTATCACAAGACCTATCTGGACGTGTGGATTATCACTCTGGGGAACTGCAGGTTCATCTAACTTACATATAATACAAAGGTTCCAAAACAAAGTACTCAGGGCAATAGTAAACGCACCTTGGTATGTTCCCAACACAGTCATACATTCTGACCTAAACATACCCTCAGGTCGGCAAGAAATAACTAATCTTAGCAACAAGCACAAAGAGAAGGTTACAGGACATCAAAATCAACTGGCAAGAACTCTGTTCGAGGACGAGGAAGAGCCTAGAAGATTAAACAAGATTCAAGGCATCAGACCTTCCATACAGATTTAATTGAAAAGACATTTTTTCTTATATTTTAAGATCACAGAATGATATATATCATAATGTATTTTAGAGAATGTTCACTGGAGCATTGCTCTTCAAGTTTTTTAAAAAAATTATGTAAGCATTCAGTTACGTATCACAAAAAAATGTATTTATTGTACATAAATTGGAGTCAATAAAAAAAATTTACTCGCTACTCGACTAAGAAAAAGGTGTTGCAACATTAATATAATAATTAATTAATCGTACTTTAAATCATTAGTGTCTATTTTATTTTATATCTGCTTCTTTGTAATACATATTTAAAATATAATAATGATTTCTGAATGAAGATTTATTTAACAATAATATTACGTAATTAGAATGAACACCCCGTACTTAATTTTGTAATACTCAAATGATTGTTGTCCTAAAATACAACTATCTATTGTTCAGTTAATGGCAATTATTTGGCTAAGTGTGAGATTCCATATCTGTATGGTGTACAAATTTAATGGATTAAGAACCAAAAGGTTTACTATGGAGCTATAGGTAATATAACAATAAAAAACAACCGACACATTATGGTATTGTTGAGTATATTTTAATCAATTTTTGTATCTTGAACGAAGAAACGATACGCAAATTAATTGCTACTTAAAGCAATATTGTTACTTTATATTTTCTAAACTTTGTTCAATTTTATTGTAGTAATGTCCTGAAGAAATTTACAAATCTAAGGACAATACATTGTATTAATAAAATAAAAACTTGCTTTACGAATATTGGTCGTTAATTTAATTTTATAAAAATGGGCATAATTTGTATTTCAAAAATAAATAATAAAGTCACGCTTAAAAGCCAAAATAGGTTAATGAGGGTGAAATTGGTGATGTTGATTCCTAAACATCCAGTCGTAAATGGTAGATTTCTTAATTGAACGATAACTCATTCAATTTCAATGCGACGGGGAGTAATTGGGTATGTATTTCTCCTTTGAACTGGTGGTGTTTAGGTTATGTTGAAGGTAGAGAATCGACGCTGAGATTACGATCTGTGGCGAATGTGATTGGTGACTCGGTGCACGATAATGTCAGACTAACTAATCGCGTGTTCGAGATTCAGCAGCACGCTCATTACGAGCAGATTCCATTATACAGGCCGAACTGAAGTAACGTCGTCGAGCCGCGCGGAATTCTGCACAGAACACACTACGGACAGGAAGTAACCAGACACTACCAACGCGTACTGTTTTGTGAGGGATGAGTTAGCGTTTATTAAGTGCACTTCTAACGATTGTGGAACGAATATATGTCGAAAATGCTATCAATTGTTGAGAAGAAACCATTTTTTGTATTAAAAAAACCTTTTCTTATATGTATTGCAGAAAAGTCCCATGGTGAGAGTCATAAGTTATAAATCGTATAATTATAAATCTCATTTATTTGATAAACACTTATTTTGAAAATAATCAAAGTTTTCGTGCTATTATACTTGAAGATTTGCCTGAAACTATAACATATTAAGCGGACATGAATCGTAAAGTTGAAAATAGTTATTCATAAGATAAAATACACTAATTAATTTTAAAAACAAAATGTATAAATTATAAAACATCAATTAAACAGGCGAAATTATTTCATCAAACGAATATGATTAATGTTGGAAATGTCTGATTATTTGCACATTACTCGATCAGCTTTGAAGTCTCTCCATATGACTTATCAACATGTTTATCAGGAGAAATTTACATGAAATCTTACTTTTAATCTTTGAGTTCCTAATTAAAAATAAAGAGTTAAATACTTCTTCTTTAGCTTTTGGTCTCTACGAGGGTTGTTCGATAAGTCTGGCACATATTTATGAAAGAGCGGAAAATTTTTCACTTTCGCTTCATTGTTGGTAAACATGATCATTTCAAAGACATTCGTAAAAGTTTTAAACATATGCCAGGCGTATTTATTTTTGGCAGCCTGAAACAACATCATAATATAGAGTGGCAATAGAGCTCGGAGCGTGACTGCTATCCACATTCCTCACGAACCACTGGCTCGTCGCTCCATAAGCGGCAATGTAAAATAAAAGCGCTATTTGAATCCCGTAAAATCTATTTAAAGTAACAAAGAGAAATTAAAGCGGATAGTTTATTTCCACAATAACTAAGCATTTGCAAATATGTAATATACAAATAGAAATTATAAGGAAGAATAACAAAAGTGACTGTTTAAAAATCAATATCACCAGTTAGATATGAAGTTAATATAACTTTATATAACCAAATTTCTCAAACAGAAGTTAAAATAATTTTTTTTTCTAAAATGTTGGAGGATAATAAAGAATATTTTTCCTTGGATCTTAGTTCTGAAAATAAGATATTTTCTATATCCTTGGACCAAATGAAATATAAAAATGAAATACTATCTCATTAAATTATTTAAATGGTATTAACTTCAATTCATGATAAAGCGTTATTTAAACATGTTGGTAGAAAACTAATTATAAAAGCGCAAATTACCCTAAAATATTTTATTAGTTTTTGATTTAAAAATAACTATTTAATTTGTTTAATTTTATTGTATTTTTAGAATATTATTTACTTATATACAAAATCCTGTCTAACTATTTAAAAAAGTTTTGAGAATAGCAGAAACTTAAAAATGCCACTCTATATTATAATGCTTTTTGAAGCAGCTTTCTATAGTGTTAGATGTAAAGTCAGCGGAGACAAAGGAAAAAAACTAAATTCGCGCTGTAATTAAATACTTTCATTTGAAAGGTTGGACAGCTGCAAAAACCAAAACTACACTGGATGAAGTTCATGCGTACACTGCACCAGCATTGAAGACTATTTACTTCTGGATTAATGAGACTAAACGAGGTCGCTGAAACACAGAAGATGAAACTCGCCCGGCCACACAATTGAGGTCACCACCCAGGAAATCATCGAAAAAGTTTCCTATATTGTAATGGAAGACCACAAACTCAAAATGCGAGAGGTAGCTGATGCTGTAGGCTTCTCAACATCAACTAAAGGAGTGGATTTCATCCTCTATGAAAAATAATTGTGCGCAATGGGTGCCCCGAATGTTGATATTGGACCAAAAACGGATTCGGAACAACATGTCAACGCAGAATGTAGCATTGTTTTCGGTTATCCAAAAAGACTTTTCGCGTAGATTCGTAACCATCGATGAAGCTTGGATCCATTATTTAACTCCAGAGACCAATTAACAATCAAAACAATGGACAAAAGCTGGTGAAGACCGTTTTGTCAGCTGGAAAGATGATGGCCATTGTCGTTGGGACTGACACTGTATTGTAGCACAGTAAGACCTCTCCCCCAATTAAATTAATATTTTAGGACAAATTAAATTCAGTAAGAATATTCGGAAAAAAGTATGAAAACCCAGGAATAAGAAAACCGCCAGACTGACGCGGTGAAGCCGTGTCTGTTTGCTAGATACAGGGCATTAGATCTGTTTATTTACCAGGGAACGTTAACCCTGAAATTGCCGACCCCTTCTTCATAAGTGCGAAATGCAGTGATTTGCGAAAAATTAATAAGTATTGGGTAAGACATGTCATGTCAGGTGGCATTTTCCCATAGAAGAGGAAAGAAGAGATTGGCTGGGAGGTGAGAAGACAGGGAAATATTTCGTGTTACTCGGAAGCTGGAAGGAAGAGGAAGTAGGAGAGGAGAGAAGGGACAGTGTGTGTTGGAATTTTGAAAAGTGGTGGTCAAGGAGAGAAGAAGGATCATGAACATTTAAATAGTCAGTGAGGTTTTTCAGCTAAAAATAAGAGGAAGAAGACGCTTTCAATAGTTAGATGAAAGTCACACAACACATTATGATATCCAAGCCAAAACTCTGGTGAGACGTGAACGACCCTGTCGAAACGGAAAACTGGTTTGTCCTGGACGCCAAACGTGTGAAATCTCGATTTCTGCCACCGCATAACACCCTGTGGGACGATGGAATCGCCACGACGAGGAACTTCCTGGAAGGAAGAAATCGCATCGAGCCTGCACGAGAGAGCCAAAAAGAAATTAAAACAGGTTCATCCGGAATGAACAAAATCTCTGTTACTAGTTGTTGTCTCCCAGTAATTAACCCTGAGCTAGGCGTTGCTAATTAATTTATTTTGGCTCTACAGCCCATTAAGGGCCTGGGAGTACCGGGCCGACTGCCATCTTGCATGACACATTTGGAGTGACACGTGGTCAGCATATCGATCCTCCAACCATCTTAATACCGTCTTCGCGACCATAAGTAAATACTTAATCCCCCTTAAATCATACATTTGTTAATAATGATAGAAAATACAGGACCCAACAAGGAAATTGTGTTTGAATACCTAAATAAATTATTAATTTATAAACTTAAGTAAATTTTGTTAATAATTTTAATAATTAAGTCCCCCCATTTTCATTTACAGTATAATATTCATAGATTTCTTGGACAAGGACACAATCATAACTGGGTTGTATTATGCTGCTCTGTTGGATCGTTTGAAATGGTTTCTGATTAAGAAACGGCCAAGATAAATGCGCCAGGAAGAACTATTTCATGAGAACAATGCGCCGTCGCACACAGCAGCAGTCACAGTGGCGAAAGTGTACGCGGGTTAGGATTTGAATTAGTTTCTCATCCACCCTATTCCTCAGACCTAACACCAAGTGAATCCTTTTTGTTCCCTAACTTGAAATTTTTGCCTTGATCAGACTTATCAAATAACCCTCGTATGTACAGGATTTATTAACGACTGTCTTCTTGACCTCGATTTAGTATTGAGACTTGTAATGGAAAGGTAAATTTGAGACAGCTTAGAACTAATTTACATTTCCAGAGAGCCCGTTCAGCGGTTTCGTCTCCATTATGGCGGGCTTACACGATGGCCATTTGACAAACGAATTTACTGACTGTCTTGGCTACAATCTTCTCACTCGCATCGTGTAAACACCCTCAGACCGTCGGTTGAAGACAATCAACTTGGACGTCAACCAACTTTTCACCGTTAGTAGAAAAACAAGCTAGTGAAAACTTAAAAGTCGAGTCAACTTGAGACTTTAAAAGGAAATTTAAAAGGAAATTTTAAGCATAATCATTACAAAGACAAGGTTTTCAGAGATCAAATGATTTTGTGGTTTATTAGATAAAGCTGAAGACACCGAATTAAAATACAACAGATATCTTATATCATCTTCGAACTATATATTTGATGTTATACCTGTATCAAAAGTGCCTTCCTTTTTTATATTGTTAACAGTTCCTGAACTCGTGGTACAAAAACCCTTAAGATCCCGTTCACATGAGCCTCACGGCAGTCGTCAGTCTCTTTCATTTTCGAATGACTATATTTAAAGGCGTCACTGAAGCACCTAATGTATTTATTTTGCACATACAATCATCTTCCTCATTTTTTGTTGTTTTTGTGTTCAATTCAGTAATTAACAGTAATTCCTTCCTGTAATGTGCCTATCGGAGAACACAGTGAGACGTCAATACCGTGCGAGTCAACTCTCCTGCCTAGTCAACTGGCATCGTGTAAACCCACTCTCAGTGGGATAACAGTTTGCTTAAACCTTTCTTAGGGTCGAAATCGATGTAAAAAGAGAATTAGATCAGTGTTTTGTTTCAGTATGGTGGACAGAAGTTTGTTTCGGTAAGAACCTTTTCGCGACTCTATAAAACTAAGAAAAAATGTTTCATCCAAGTGGTTTCGATCGCTCTCTGGCGAAAATCGAACAAAGTCATCCCGAGAGACAAAGACTTTTATTTTTTCGATTACTGTTGCCTTAATGCATGAACCATTAATAAGCACTTAAACTAATCGATTCTAAGCAATCTTCAAACAATTTTTTATCCATATAGATTTAGTATCATGTGTATTTATGATCAGGAACCGTGATGTAAGCTGCTGATATGTTTTTATTTAAAAAAAGGTATCCAGAATGTCGTTGAAATAACGATAGCGTTACCAATCCTCAGCCCGACCCGTAATATTCCACCCATATAAAATGTAATACTGATTTAGCAGATAAATTGAAGCTGTAATATCAAAATTTGGACGAAGAAAGATGTTTTAAATATTATCATTTCTTCGTAGTAATTTATTTAAATTAAATATATTCCATGTAGTTCAGGTAATGTTTCTACTTATATTCATTTTTAAAAATAACGTAAAATACTGCGTTTCAGAAATAACATAAAAATATAATAAATTTATTGGCAGGCAATGTGTTCAGTTTTCAATTGACGCTTTTCGCACTGTGACGTTTAGAACTCGCTACCGTCTTAGCTCTGTTCAGTATTCAAAATTAATTGCCTCAAAAGAACGAATGCAAACGTACTGATGGATAGCTTGGTAATTCCTTCTACAGCAGATGAAATAAGTACTTGATCGATTTCAGTAATGCAGCAGGAATTTGCAACTTGAGTCAATGTGGTCGACAACGTCAAGATCCTCTGACCCATTAACCACGTCAACCACAGCTGACAATTAACGAACACATCAAAGACCTAACCCATAAATGCAAGCTGAGATTAAATATTTTTTAAATTCTAGCAAGTAAAAACTGGGGAGCAAATAGGGCAGTACTACTACTTACATATCACGCCACAATCATATTAAAATTGGACTATGCTTAAACTATATATGAACCTCGAACAACTGGACTCCACCATACAGCACTACTTATTGCAACTAGTAGTTTTCGGACATTTCCCATTGGAAGTCTGCTGAAGCTCAAGAAACAACTCTCCAATACACAACAGCCTCCCTGTTCTTAAAGAATGTCTTAAAATCTCACACCCCGCACAACCCCATCATTCGAAAAAGTATAACACTATGCCACGCACTATACAGAAAAGCCCATTCCAAGTACTTATCCTTCCACGAAAAACTCCAAAATCTAAACCTAAAATTAAACATCACTTATCCCAATATGGAAGCAAACCGATTCTTTACTATCCCTTCCTGGGAACTTCAGCCAATCCAAACCGATACAACCCTGACCTAGTTTTCTAAAAACTGATTGACAATTGAAGAATGGGGAGTAAAAGTCGGCCAGCTATACAAAAAGTACGGAGGATATAATACAATTTATACGGACTGTTCTTAGAGGGGAGTTGTCAGTTCGTGGATCACCCTCATGAAGCCTGTTACAAAATATTTAAAAAAGCTGTAATGGAAAACTGTTTACAGACTTGAAACTGAATACCGATACATTCCCAAAGAGGTTTTTAAACCACTTTGACGTTTTCATACCTTTTAGTCTGCACAGTAAAGAAATACTAAAACTTGTTGATTTTCGAGGGTGATTTATGTTGAATTCACTTGCTCCGTAAAAGGACGACAGTTTGATTGTATCATCCCTCTTTACCGATCCAAAATACGTGATAGATAGTAACTGTTCCTGGATTTACAGACAACTTCTCCTATTTTGGGGTTTGTCACATTTATTCCGCTGCCTTTGTAGTGTGATAATGTTGATGTGCTTGTTTGTACCTGTACAAGCTGATAATCCCCTACCTTTCATTATATTATCAGGAGCTGTAGTGAATATTTTATATGCTGCAGTTGTTATTGAAGCCGTGATAAAACAATAGCGGCAGTAGCTTCTTTAATTACGTAGCAGGTGGTACTTGTGTCGTGCTAATAATAGTAGTAGTACAAGAAATAAAAAGACGGCCAATAAGTCAGCATATAATTTTATTGCTATTTAATTAATATTTACAGCAATAAAATTAAATGCAGACTTACTGGCTGTCTTTTTATTTGTTGTAAACTTATAGTCAGAAAAATGTGTTTAAACAGTAGTAGTAGTATTTGTAATAGTAGGCGAACCATTGATTTAATACATTATCGTAGCATTGTCGAAAGGTTAATCTTTCGCATTAGCACATATTATAAACAGTATCAGTAGCACCGGCAACCTACATAACTAAAACCTAACTTGTCAATCAGTCAGCTAGCTGCCTCCTAAAACAGGTGGAGACAATGAAAAGGAAATGCTGTGACCCAACATCAAAACCGTCATTCGGAATGGTGTAAGTACCTACCTGATGAAAGTTTTCTAAGGTATTCGCTGCATCACACCTCTGCGGCAAATGACCCGACCCGTCATATTCTGTTTACATAAAATGTAATGGTGACTAATTTTCAAAAGCAGATAAATTTAAAACGAATTTGGTAAAATTTATAGCGAAAATATTTTTATTGCTAATATTTTAATAAAGAAAGTTTATTTTACGAACAAGGCACATATGATGTCAGGATAGTGTATCTTTCTCAGTGTTCTGAAAATTTTCAAAATGTGGCCCTTTAAAAGTTTTTACTTTCTAAAATAAGCTTTGATTTATTCAAATAAACCACAACAAGTCCACAAACAGTAATCATTTTATTAATTCGTCAAAAAAAAATTAAACGGTAGTCTGATGTAGTATAAGTATAAAATCATATTCCATAAATCCTATAGAGAAGCACAAGCTTCAAGGATGTGGAACGAGTCAGAGATTTTACACAGGTTGCTTTATTAATATTAAAATATATTGTAACTATTCATTAATTTTTAACTTATAATAAGATTTTCTTAAGTTCTATACAGAAGACATACAATTTGTACCTTATATATAAAATTGATAAATATTTTTACATCCTATACTAAAAAATTAGTGTTCTAATAATGTTCTTTCATAATTATAAATATCTACCCTATGATACATTCAGCTCCATAAATTCTTCAACAGAGTAGAAGGAGTGGCTTAGTAAGAAGTTAGAAGGAGTGGCTTAGTAGGCGCTTCTCTGTCATAGTACGGCACGGCCCATTTGTTACGTTCTGCATTATCCATATTACAGGAAAGGGGAATTGATGAAAAGATATTTAAAGCAGTTAGTTCAAGTGTTGAGCGGACGGAAACACCTGGTGGTCGCAGAGACGAGATGTTTAGCCAGCGGTAGCAGTCCTCCAATTCCCGAAGCGGCAACTTCAAAGGCTTCCGGCCAGATCTACCCACGAGTTCCGATGTCGGTAAATTACTAACCGAAACTATAAATCCCTCAATGCCGTCTACACAGTACAGTAGAAATTGCCACCATCAATTAGTGTTCAGAATATAAAGATCAGGTATTTGAGCGCATTATTTCCTTAGAGACAATCGATTGGTTTAAATTTATAATTTACAAAATTAAATTCTAGAATGTATATTTTTTTAACGAGCAAGAAAGATAAGTTTATTTTAATTGTTGTTGTTATTGTTAAATATACTATTAAATTTTAAATATTCGTATTATTTAATTATCCGGCTCTATTTATTTAAAGTAAAATCGAAATCACCCATAAAACATTACAATACAAAAATTGGTAATAACAATACCATAATATGTTGGTCGTTGTTTTCTTGGTATAATACCTATATTACACTAAATAAACAACAATTTGGTTCTATCCTATTAAATTTATGCATCATACTGATAAATCTCTCACTTGGCCAAAGAATTGCCCTTTACTGAAAAATAGAAATTTATATTCTTGGATAGTAATTGTTAAATTGTAAATGATTTAATCAGCCTCTTTGTCAGTATTTTATTAATTTAAATATTAAATATTACTACGTTTCATCCCTCATTTGAGACTTTAGGTAAAAATTTAGCTATACATGACTCCTTCGACCATGTACAACTAAATTTTTACCTGAAAAACATCATATGAAACGTCATTGAAGACCAAGAAGCCAAGAGCGCCACCATGTAGTAAACTACATGTTGTGGATATTAGATATTAAGTAGTTATTAATATAGATATGTACTAGTCATTAAGGTATTAATTATTATTGATAGATAGATTCTTGATTTTAGTATCCACCGTTTAGTATTCGGCTGACCGCATGAGTCACATATTGTTTGATCCATGTGAGGGGGGATGAGAAAATAACGTGGGAACATCTGTCTGAGGGATTTTTGGGGTAGGCCAGCATCAAAGAAGTGAGAACTTTTCCTTATATCTGAGCGTCCGTGCGGGCGCATACAATCTTTCTCCCCGGCGAGGATTGCCCGAATTCGCGGGCAACTGAGGGCGTGTTCTTCTATAAATTACAGGTGGTGATTGGTCGTCCAGAGGAAACGAGAACCAGAGTTGGTGTGGAGAAGGGAGAGAGGAGCACTGTTGATGTAGATAACGAGAGAGAGAGAAAGAACAGTTGGGGTAGAGATCGCGAGAGGAGAAGACAGTTGGGGTGAAGATGGAGAGATCAAAAGCTTAGTCGAGTCTGAGCCGAATAGTTGTTGTGGGAACTGAGAGAAGGACGATCGAGTCGAGTGAGAGCTGAGGGGGAAGTTTTTCAATATATGTAGTAATTATTTTAATATTGTAACTAGTTTTTGTATATCTGCAACAATACATAATGTTGAACTGGTCAGGATTAAAATATCATTAAAAAACCTAAATTTAAATGTGATTTAAAATTTAATGTTTAATTCAAAAAAACCTTAAGTTATTACCCACACCACAACCAATAACTGAGACAACAGATCAGCAAAGCAAATAAATGCCGTCCGGAATATCTGGAAATATACACAAGCCAAGCTTCAACAGCTCCGGGAAACCAAATGGAAAGGAATGAAATACAATAAATTTATATAATGTAAAAAGTCTAATGTACAGTCGCTAATAACCTGTTGCTGCTGATGCGACTTTAAACGCAATGCATTGTTTAGGTAGCGTGTTTGCCGTGTACTCGAATACTAAATCCTCTAGGTTCCTGTTCAGTACGGAAAATGTGATCTCGGGAAGATTCAGCCGAGTTTATTTAACTTTATGAAAACAGCTTAGAAGATTATCATGTTTGAGCGCAAAGCTCTTAGATAAAATGTAAGACCAAAACCTACCAAAGTCTGTGTGACGTGGGTTCCAAAACAATTCAATGAAGAGCACCAGCACCTACTGGACCGACATTTTAAGGAAGGCGAAACGTTTCTGAGCGAATCATCACTTGAGATTCGAAACATAAAGCTGCCGCTGCGAACCAGAGAACAAACGCCAGAGTACGGATCAAGAGTCAACCTTCTGCAGTATAAGTGATGCTTACAGTTCACATATGCCAATACTCGAAAAGGGCTCAAGAGTAAATAATAATCGTTAAGGTTATGCTGTTAAAGAAGTTGAAGCATGCATTAATCCCAGAGGCTTTTTTTTTGCATGACAATTGACGTGCACATAGCGCCGCCCACACGGCTCAAACTATTCAGACGGCAAGTGTCGAGGTGATGGAGCTTCCCGCATATCGCCTCGTTGGATTACCTTCTTATTTAGTAAAGTTACATGTGCTTTAAGATACTGTCAGTTCAGCTCAGATCAACAGGTTAAACAAGCTTGGCTTGATGCTCAACAAAAATACTTCTTTTCAGCAGGGAAAGGAAATCTTGTGACCACTTTGCATTGAAAATTACTGTGACTATGTTGAAATATCATAACAATAAAATACTGTATTCTTGTTGTAATGAATTATAAAAATTTATTGCAGATACATAGACATACCCTCGCAAGTGACAAAATACAACTAGAACACGTTTCTTCTTTAATTAAAGTCTTCTTCAGGAGGAGGAATATGTATTTGGGGTATTATACCTAATTTTTCTACTGAAATCTTATTTAGATGATATTAAGAGAAATTATTGACCGTGCACAAAATTTGTAACACTCAAAATTCATTGTACACATGAGGAGTTCTGAATCAAAGATTCGCTGTATTTTTGTCAGTTATATTAATTTTTTCTTACTTGTAGGCGATTTATCTATTTATTATAAAATTGAAATCTCAGATAATTATTAAAATCATCAAAGATACTCGAAACGTAATGTTCTGTGTTCTTAATTATTCTTAACAGTTTAATTTGTTTATTGGGTACTTTATTATTTGCAAGTTCTCTTTCTTCAGAAATATCATTCATACTTCTTGCAGTTATATGTCGTGTACCTGATCGTTAACGATGGGAAGAAAACTGATAGTATTTGAGGACGACGAAGGGAGGGTGCCTCTGGAAGTTTCCTTCTCTCAGGCATTCCCCCCCAGAGTGACTGCGGGGTCACCTATGTCGGGAATGCCTCGTAATCCCCCTGTTTTTTTTTTCAAAGTTCTCACATGCCGAACCACATTCGCCTATTTTGGGAGGTTTATGTACTGGGGTCGAAGACCTTGGGCATAAGGCAAGAATTGTCCTCTGATCCCATTGGATCAGTCGGCCAACTGCCTCCTAAACTGGTGGGGACATGGAGAAAGGAATATTGCGACCCTACAGCAAACTCGTCCTCTGTCATTCGGAAAGGCGTGAGAATAGTACCCAATTCTCAACCTACCTGATGCATGTTTTCTAGGGTTTTCACTGCATCCCTTTAGGTGAAACACCGGGTAGGATCCTTAAACTATAGCCCGAATGAATGATGTTCATTTTCTGTCAGTTCTTTCAACAGAGCCGTGTCCAACAAAGTTTTGCATTTCTGTGGTGAATGCCAGTTAGATGTTTTCGGTACAGGTCCTTGCCACCTGCATCCTGAACCCAGTGTATTTCTACTAGTCCTCATTGATGCACCACGTACAGGTCCTCGACGAAACATGTCCGAGTAACCATACAAAAGAATCGTTTACGCAATGTTACAACTCGGCCAGTTCGTTCTCATTCGACCTTTTCGTCATGCTCAATCGTAACTCGGCTTTATTGCCTGAAGATGAAGAAATCCAACTAATTTCGCTGATCGAGAGAACTTATTAAAGTTAGCAAGGATGATTTACAAGCGAATTTTTGTGGGATCCCATATAAACTCTGTTCTACACCTCTCAGTTCTCCGTGCGTGCCTTTATCGGGGAGAGTGATAACATTCGTGAGAAATGTAAATCATATAAAAATAAGTTAACTAGTTAAAAAAAGACAAATAAACTTACATCCAGAGCTTGAAACAAATATTTGGCATTATTTGTTATTAATTAGTAAAATATGGGGGATTCTATGCCTAATTCTTAATAAAAATAGCCACTTAATTGTTTAAATTTTTAATAAGTGCCCTTAAATTTATCAATAAACGCACGCTACTGCTACTCGTCCCCTATAGGGGACATAGAAATTTTCTCGTTCTCCTTAATTTAATTTTTTTTGCTTCAGAACCTCGCCCAAATTTTTAAATATAAAATTTTCATATTTTACAAATCTTCCAATACTCTCTCTTCTTGATAAATCACTGCAAGGAATCAATTGACACCTATAGCCAACAACTGGGTGGTTTACAAAATCTCTTATTTTGATTGTAATTCCTGCTTCATACGACAGACTAGAATATGATTAAAGAACTAATCAAAGAGAAAGTGTCCATATTAGCAAACAATTTGTGGTCTCCAAATATACCTTCGATTAACAAAATAATAATAGTTTATATGTTGACACCAGACACTATTCTATAATTATGTCCAAATGCTTGATATGAAATAAAACATTAATTTGTTGAAGTTCAACAACGACGATTTACTATTGTTAAAAACTTCGTTATTTGTCATTTTGATAATTATTTTGTCTTTGTAATTCATTTACTAAAGTTTTCTGCGGGTATAATGTATTGTAATGGTTATTTAGGAGCTACTTATAAATTAAGTGCATACTTGATAGGGAATGGTCAACATTTGAACACAATCATTTTAGCAAAACAATAAATTCATTCACTCAAAAGTAATGTCATTTCAAAAGTATATTAGAGTCTTGAAATATTCTTTGTCTGTAAGTTGCACAAAACACACCCTTTTCCGGGTTGGTAGCTCAGCGATGAGGTCTCTTTTTCTAAAGAGATTTAAAATGAGTAAAATATCGTCTTGACGTTTTAATTTCAGGTGTAACCACTTTACAAACGCGGTTACATTGCTTTGTCTTACGGTTTGCGTTATGTCTGCGGGGTCTCAAACTCCTAGTCCACTGAAGAAATTCTGGATTGATGAAGGCTGCGTTGTCCGTTTATTGATGAAGTGAAGTTCCAGGCAATGAATGTATCTTCCGAAGATTACGGCAGACCTCCACGTTGAGTTGATGATCGATGGATATACAATCCTCTCGGTGAACTTTTTCGATGATGGTGTAACCTCAGCAGGCCTCGGCGAAACTAGAAACTTAGAAATGTTGTCTAAGCCCATATTCTTAACTTCAATCCCATTAATTTTCTTAGTCCAAAAATTTGTGAAATTAACTTGCACGTCTATCTCCTTCGAAATCTTAAATTTTCTCCCTCCTTTTCTTAAACACACTGCCCTTGCTTGCAACCAATCACAGCCAATGAAGTAATTTGCGCAGTAAACAATCATTCAATCGGATTTCCAGCTTAACATATTATCCGCGACAATCAGTGGTACAGAATCAGACTTTCGCATATGATACAGACACCTAATAATGAGATATTCTTGTAGCTAGATTAAGAATTCAAGATGTGCAAATTAAAATGTAATTTAGTTTCAAACAGTCCAAAATTTTCAAATAAATTACTTCTATCAGAAAAACATGTAATTCATTCATTTATATTATTTTATAAAATCACATTCAAACAATATCTTTTGAGTACAAAACACGACATTGAATAATGAAATATTCCACACACAATTAAAATCACTTCATTATAATATTAAAGAACGAAGGCTTTCCCGGTGAAGAATATGTAGAAACGTTTCTCGGGTTTCCAACCGGGTAGTCTCAGTAAACAGCGACGTTTCGACAGATAGCAACTCCGTCATCTTCAGCCTGGAAGATGACGGAGTTGCTATCTGTCGAAACGTCGCTGTTTACTGAGACTACCCGGTTGGAAACCCGAGAAACGTTTCTTCATTATAATATGATTACTTATAATTTTTAGTTCTTTTGTCGGAAATGTACTTTACTTATAAAAGGCAGATGCTTTTGATTAAATAAATAAGACTGCATTTGATGCACAAACCGATACCATGGAACTCAATAATAGGCGAGACCTCTTCTCAATAAGGTAACTTTTTTGCTTTTAAATTAATATAGTTGTTTTTGTATGCGACGCCAGGATTTTGGCGCGAGTCGTTAACAGTAGTTTCAACTCCTGATGAAAACCACAAGGTTTGCAGAAACGTGTAGTTTTTGTTTTATCGCCTAATTTTGTATTTTTATTGGCAACTTCATTTTCTTTGTTAGTTTGAAAAGTATTTTCTTCAGTTACTCATGTAATCTAAGCATGAGATATTAAGTTTCATTTGTGATCGGATGTGTATCAAAATGGCAATCTATTTTTTTATTTGGTCAATGAATATATGTCAAATAGTTAAACTGTTGTCTATACATTATTTGTGCAATCGGACATCAACAAGGGGATGATTTAAGATCTTAATTTGGGATTTATCATATCCTATGAACATTTTCCTGATTGTATAGAATCGTCTTGAAGTTTCTGGATGATTTATAGACGGGCATTACGAGCGGTGCATGGATCGGATGACAAGTTGATAATCGCTCCCTCTTCTCTCACCGAAGTAATCAACTCGGCACAAGTTATAAATGCAATCACCAATCACAGCTGCGGCATTCGTCCTGATAATGTCATCAGCCAGGCTCAATTCAACAAATGACAAAAAAAAGTATCCAATCAAGCGCCCGAAAAATATATAAAATCTTTGAATAATTTTGCGAACGCGTTGACTAAATGGTGGCTGATTACGGAACATCGTTGTCTACGACCAGGAGTTTCAGCATAAAACCATGATTAGACGTGAACGTTCAGTATTGGATTATTTGCAGTTGAAGTCACACTACTGACAGGAAGTGTGAACGGGTATCGCAAGACCTTACCGAGAAACTGATGATGATAGGCCTTGCAAAGAGGAGCACTCTTTGTGTATTAACAAATGCTCCTAAACTCGTCGTTTATGAGCTATGCGCAGGTTAAGGCGTTCGCTTGTAAGGGTCGGAATTGAATACAAAGAGTTGTATACAAATAACATTTCGTGGAAAAAGATATGTTAAGGTAAGTCGTAATCCATGTTGTTTATAGTCTCATAATTACAAACCTAATTATGACAAACAACTAAACGTATAGTAGGTAGTGCAACGAAACAGTGAGGGCTGACGGCACAGATGAACAACGTACGGGTAGGTTGCGGTGCGTGACGCGCGCACATTGATAGATGCACATATAATATAGAGTACATTCCTTCACAAAAATGATCCTCTCTGCACTGACTTTCATCCCCATCAGTTGGTAATAAGTATATACATGTAAATATAAGACACTGGAGAATGAAACTAAACAAAGCGTAAATGCTGAAATACCACAATGAAAACATAGACCTCCTGAACGCAGGTTAGTTAAAAATATAATAATAAATGAAACACAAACAACTTATTTTTAAGGGGCATAATTAAAACAATTAAAGGTATGGATGAGCTTGTTGCTCATAAGACAGTTTATCAAAATGTACTTGTTAATTTTCGCACCATACTTACTTTTTAATGCAGAGACTGCCGAAAACACAGCTTCACACAGATAGGAAGTGGCAATGGAATTAATGTTCTTTGACCTTTACCTCTGAGCTGCAGATATTCATACTTAAATAATATCAAAAAATCTGTGAGTTACTGGTTCCCAATTTCTTTAATAAATTGACGTAAGACAATTTTCTTCTTAAAAGACGTATTTAGATGGAGGCATGGCTAGAAATTGGTCTTGAATACAAATTTGTTCATATTATTTGAGTGAAAATATTTTTAATAAAAAAGTCGTATACTATACAAAACATTGTTGTTTGTGTTGTCGTAATCAATCCTTAATTGCTCTGATGCAACCCTCCATACTAACCTATTCTGTGCAAGCCTTTTCATTTGACATAACTACCATCTCCTCCCTAATCTGCTTAGCTTATTCCATCCTTATCCTCCCTCTTCGGTACACACCCCACACACTTCCCTCTAATGATAATGTTACAAGACCCTCGTGTCTCAAAACGTGGCCTATTAATTTATCCCTTCTCTTGGTCAAAATCCTCCATATTGTTCTCTCTTCTCTTATTCTGCTTAGAACTTGGTAGTGCAGTAGGACCTATCCCCAATTTTCTCATTTATACTTCCAATGTTTCAAATTCAGAGACAGGCAGAGAAGACCACAAATACATGGTGTCCCATAAAAATCGTTGTTTTCGCGCCAGGGACATCAACCCCGAAAAATTTCCGAATGTACCCCTCCACATTGTAAGTGCGATTCCCGCGCTTGACGGAGGATGAATAAATATTGGTGAACGCATTTTCCCATAGTGAAGGGGAAAGTAGAGTTCAGCTGGGAGGTGAGAAAGCGGTTAATTAGGCAGTGAGCCTTGGAAGTTGAAGGGAAGAAGCAGCAAATGAGGCGAGAAGTGAATCTTGTTGACTTCCTTTTGTGTGTTAAAATCAGGAGAGAAGAAGGAGTAAAACTGATTTTCACCGAAACACGCGGCAGTACCAGATTTATTGCCTTTTCTGTCGATCGAGGACAGGTGCACAACTCGACCTGGAGGAAGGAAAATACTCTACGAGGAAGTTCCAGAATCAGCTAGTACTTACATCGCCAGACGAAAGATCAAACAGATTCGTCCCAAAAGAACATAAAATCTCTGCTACATTGTAAATCAAATAGGAGAGGGTGGTAATTACTAAAAAAATATTTGAACTTTAAAAAATATTATAATAATTTTATTTATATAAAAGTGCACCAAAGACTCAAGGGATTCAAGAGGCGAAAAAATCGAACAAGTATGTAACTTAGAATACGTCATGGAAAGAACTGATAGAACTCATAGTCGAGCGACAGAAGCGCGGTAACAGCGTCCACATGGGAATAGACTTGGTTCATTGTTGACGAGCTATTGTTGACAGTCGGAACAAGGCAGACTGCTGGATTTCCATTATTAATAAGATTTCACTTCGTTTCAAACATGGAACTAGAAGAAAATAAATGTCTTTGGTTTTCTTTCGTCGTTAAAAACTGCAGAAGTGACAAGCTATCTCGTATTTTAGCAACTCTACTTAAAATTGTGGTATTGAGACACGAATTTTTTAACTAAACATTTACAAATTATGTTGCGTATAGATCTTTTGCTGCTGAGTATTTGGCCTCAAAATGAAGTCAAAATTTGCCGCGACAAATTTTTGTGGTGACTTTGGCTTGAAAAGATATCAGAACGATCAGCTGCAATACTATATAGATCATACCACTAAATTCGGGGTTAGAAATTGTATCGATAAGGCAAATTATCGCCGCTAAAACAGATTTCACCTTTGCAGCGGTGCGTACGAGTCATCGAGGTGATAGCCTGACCATTCAAGATGATCTTCTAAATTCTGAACCAGTATACAATGATATTTAATATTTTTCACACTTTCAGTTCGGGTCTGGTTTACTTCCTTACAAAACCTGTCGCGCGACCGTGGTTACGGGGCCTCAGACTCGAGATTTCTGGTCTGTCAGTAGCGGGGATGCCTCTACCTCCCTGCTGTCGCGCGACTCCAGGTACATTGATTCTTATGGAGCTGTACACATGTGTCGCACGTTTTACCTCAGACGACAATGCTCTCGATTTGTTTATCGACGAAATACAAAACAGCCCAGCCGTATCATGTGTACTTTTCATTTATAATATCTATATTGCTACGAATTAATTTATAAAATAACATTTAAAATTAATAGCAAAATTATTCTAAAAAGTAATTAAATGAATAAGTATATTAAACAAAGGATAGTTATCACTATCGGCGGTCCTCAGAGTATTTTCACGTTATTATACTGACAATGATGTTGCTGACAAAATTGAATACATGCAAATCAATTCTTCTGATTAATAAACGTCGTCGTAATATGTGAATTGCACTATAAAAATTTAATGAATTCTGACAGCACTGTCTGCTTATATTTATCGAGGACACATAATTTCGTAAAAGAAAAAATAAGTGAACATTTGTAGAATCCCAATTATTTCTCAACTTTGAACTGAGTGGAAATTTCGATCACTACTCAAATGATATTAATCGATTCTCTGGATTAAAATCAATTCATACTCATTCTGAGTTTCGTCATAACCAGCCGTACATAATAGATAATTGGAAGCTCCTGTATGTTCTGATTTTATAATTAATTTTGACCATACAGTGGTGATTTTTTAAAAAAATTTTATCACATTCAACATGACGTGGCATTATTCGATTGCGCGTTTCTGTGTAGATCAATTTGTTAATCGATAAAATACAAAACGGGTCAGCTATATTAAACAAGCAAATTTTGGACTACTGGAACAGAGATGTATTCTTGGGAATAAATGATCGAAAGTTTTTAGAAAATTTCTACACAAACGAAAAGAAGTCTTCGTAAGTTATTAATTTTTAGTTTTAAAGTGTCATATTTTTTATTGGAAAGAATAATATTGATAAATGAACAAACTAATGGTAAAATTTATACAATTCTATTTTGTCACTGTACTTTATCCTCCAGCACGAAATAATAGTGAATTCCATTAGGAAAATGAGATGAAGCAAACTGGATCAAAAACAACTTATGGCTCGCACTCGATTCAATCTAAATCTCATAGGTTTGAATGGACATGTTCCCACACGCGGCGGATCTATTGCACAACTATTATGGACAATAACCTAGCTAGAACCACAGAACATAGAATACATACATACATATATATCATTGACACATCAACAATTTAACGCAAAAACAAACCAAATAACCAACAATGCAATAACCAATCAAGAAACTGATCATACACATGGCAAACAGCCAATAAAAGAAAATACTCAACATTAACACCCGTTATGGGAACCGGAAATGAATCGCCCCCCGTTGGTACTCAAAATAGATATGACGGATTACCAGATATTACCGATAACGAAGAGGAAATGAATATCAATGATGATGAAAATACAGCAACAAAACACAAAAATCTAACATCTAGATTCTAGACAAATAAAACCTCCGCCAATATTCGCCTATGACGTTAATAACCATAAATAAACGGTCGCTTATCTAAATAATACCTTGGAAATAGAACATTACACCAGTAAAACCCAATAATACAATTAAAATTAACGTCAACAATCCCGACCCTTACCGAAAGCTAATCAAATAGCTAAAGGAAGACGAAATTATCCACCACACCTACCAAATAAAGCAAGAGAGAGCGTATAGGATTGTAATTAGACATCTACATCACTCAATACCAGAGCAAGAGATGAAGGAGGAACTAGAAAAAAAGGTCAGAAAGTCTACCATTATTCTTTAACGATTTGGAACCTGGAGAAAACAATAAAATTATTTATGACATTAAGTGCTAGTTATGAGGAAATAATGGGCTTGCGCAAGAAAAGTTAGCATGAAGGGTTGCATCAGACCAGTCTTAGGACTGAATACCACAACAACAACATGCCCTGAGCAACATGAAAATCACATTTGAAGGTCCAAGAAAGAGAAACACCATAGTGCAATGCACTAGATGTCTATTGTATGGACACACAAAAACATACTGTACAGGGCCGTATGCTTGCGTTAAATGCGGAAACAACCACAATACGAAAGATTGCAAGAAATCAGAGAATACACCAGCTACATGCACAATCTGCCAGGGAAATCATCCCGCTAATTATATTTTCTATAAAAACATACAAAACAGAGAAGGACACAACTAGAAAATTGCTCAAAGATTCACCTTCTCCCAAACCACAAACTACTGCAACCAATTTTCCCGTCATATAAAAACTACCAACAAAATGAACCACAAACAAATGTTAGGCATAATTACCCTCAAGTAAATGAGGATACTACTAATGTAGCAAAACCACTATCATTATTCTTAACTGAATTCAGAGTAATGAATTCAGCTAATTAATCAAAATGGTATTATATTAAATATCCTTAACGCACTAATAACTAAAGTAACTCAATAATGGCAAACACATTACGAATAGTTACATGGAATGCCACATCTAGAGAAGAATATATTGAACTACTTAACTCTCTGAGACTATTATTCATCACAGGAGGGGATTGGAATGCCAATAATACAATATGGGGATCAAGATTGACAACCACCAAAGGTAGAAACCTACTACAGGAAACTAATGAAAGTAACTGCAATTACCATACCTGACCTCTTACACTTCTTCATCCACAAAGGCATTTCAACAAGCTATTTTCAAGTAGATTCCAACCACGACATATCATCAGATGATACACCTGTAATTACAATGATAAGTACATACAGACAAAATACCAATCCTGACAGATAATAAAATAGATCGGGCTAATTTAAAAAATCTCATCTAAAACCAGATAAAATTCCGTTTAAAAGAAACTGAACATATCGAAGAAGCTGTAAACTACTTTAACATCTACTTCAAAAATCCACAAGAAACACAGAAATATACCAACATTCCCATTCAAATCAGAGAAATTGTGATTGAAGAGGAGAGCAAGATAATGAAACAGTAACGATAAAGTACAATACAAGAGGCTAAAATGGAGGCTCCACAAAATGCTCTATGAACCTTGAATACTATTTGAACATATAATTGGTGTGGGGAGTTTTAATTTTAAATAAGGACAAAAAATTTGAAGTTAATATGAAAAATTAATTTATTAAGACAAATTTATGGTCCATTAAAATTAGCACAGCTAGCTCAAATTGCATTCAGTAAAACTCTATCTACCCTATCTAGGCTTTTCGTGCAGAAGTAAAATCATCACAAATTTTTTGATATTGGTATTAATACACCTGAGTCATTTGTGAGGCGGCTGCTTCCTCCATCAGCACAGGTAATTAGGCTCCTCCTGGAGTTCATGTCCATACCTGGGGACCTTTCCGATAGTTCTGATGCCGGTTGTTGCATCAACCGATGAGAGCATCTTGCTGCACCCTGCCTTCAGTCTTCTTCCCCTGATTCCAAGGAATTAGGTGGACTTCCACCTGTGGCTAACTTCTCTAATCATATGGCCAGACTCCACTTCTTAGCCATCATGGTCTTACCACCACACTCACTCCTTCCAAGCTGCTTCTTCCGACATTAATCCGTGGAGGGAGCTGCAGTCGAAACTCCCAGTTTGAATGACTTGGGCTCAGGTAGCATCTGAAAATCCCCAAAGCTGCAAATTACACAGCTTGGCTCGCCAATGTCCTGCATTGCTTGTTATTTCTGTCAGGCTTAGTTGTCATACCCACCTGGTTGTTACAAATGGGGAATTTTTATAATCGTATTGCCACAGATGGAAATAAAGTGGTAATTGCCACCTTAATTCATTACAAACAAACTCTCTAAAGACAATCATAAAAAATGGAAAACCACAAAAACTTAAAAGACCGAAGATCGCTGTTCCCTTTATCAGAAAACCAGATAGAAGCTGGGCCAAAAGTAACTTAGAAAGGCAGAAACATTTGCTGAACACCTCTTGGACCTTATAACAACAACAACGGTAAAGGAATTTCTAAGCAAACCTTGCCAATACATTTCTCTCTCTCCCTGGGAAACAACTGAAGAAATCAAATAAATAAATCCACATAAAGCACCAGGCCATGATCTAATTACTGGAAAAATACTCAAGGAACTTCCAAGAAGTCTAGTGATACTAATAACAATGTTGAGCCTGTCATAATATCAGACCACTGGAAACGTGCCCAAATCAGGAAAACCAATGAATGAAACAAGCTCATGTAGACCAATCAGTCTCCTCCTTATCTTGACTAAAATCTTCGAAAGGCTCCTAATAAAAAGAATCAATACAGACCTGCAATTATCAATTATAATGGACCACCAATTAAGCTTCCATGAAAAGCAGTCGATAATACAGCAATCAGACAGGATCATAAATAACATCAACAAAAACCTTGAAAGAATAAACTATGTAACGCAGTCTTCCTAGATGTTGCCCAGACTTTGATAAGGTCAACACAAAGGACTCCTATACAAGAGCAAAAAAGCCTTACCTAATTCATACTACCACCTGCTGATATTATACTTGACAGAATGATTCTTCCAAGTAAAATGCAGCTCTAGCTACTCTAATTCCCAACCCGTACAATTGGAGGTAACTCGGGTTTTCTACCTGGTCTATACTTTGATCTACCAACTACAAACAATAATTATATTGCAACATTTGTGGATGATACAGCCTTATTATCTGTAAATCCTGACTGTAGTTGGAACACAAAATATACAAAATCACCTGGACCTATCACTTTACTAGACCAAGAAATGGTACAAGAAAATCAATGTGTTACATTCACCACAAGACGTATATTAGTATCACGTATAGTGTGCACTCTGGTCTATTTAAATAACATTCAAATTACAATAAAGAACAGAGAAAAGTATTTGGGTTTACATTTAGACCAAAAAATGAACTGGCCTACAGATTTGATTCAAGAGAAGCAAAAAAAAAAAAAAAATTATTTACAAACTTCCTGGTTAGTTACTCTATCTTATCATCTGTTTTCAGAATTCTTCTTTAGTATCACATTTCAAAAGCTCTATTCTTTTCCTTTCAGCACTTCTCACCGTTCATGTTTCGCACTCCAAATGAACATTTAAAAAAATGATTTCCTAATTTTCATACTTATATTAGCAGTACATAAATTCATCTTATTTGTGAAAGCCTATATTGCATTTGCTATCCTACTCTTTACGTCTACTGTACTACCATCCCTAGTTATTATGCTATCAAAGTAGCAGAATTCTTTAACTTTCTTCAAATTATGCCTTCCCATTCTACTGCCTCAATCAAAACTAGGCAAAGGCAACAGAATTAATAGGTTAGACACCACCTCTAGGAAAGGATCCAATTATGGCTCAAACTGGATTTCAAATTCTCCAAGATTATATTAGTTCTATCTTAGATAAAAACAACTTCATCTGATTAAAGCACTTTCAGCCATTAAAAGGATTAACCTTACGACAGAATACTATTTGTAATAATCTCAATATTGTTTACACAGCTGTATGCAATATATTCACTTAACATCAGCTTGTAAAAATGCTATGGTGTAAGTTAATTATTTCTATGGTAGTAGGAAAGTAATAATTATTTAAATATCAATTGCTTCTAAATAGAGTATATATATTTCACAATATTAGACATGACAATAACGAAACAAATAAGATGATCACTTCTACAGTTTTTAAGCAAATGCTTAAATTTTTGAAATAAAAAATATTCACTTACTGGAATGTACAATTCAAAAATTTGGCCAAGTATAAAGAGCAAAAAAGTTTACTCATATCTCATTTCTTTTAACAATAACATTAAATGTTTTTAACTCTAACAATATCATTTAAATGCAGAAATTGATTACAACAGGTAAATACATTGAACTTGTGCTAATTATTACAATGACATTTCACACAATACTAAGAATTCATATATAATAACAACATCATTTCCACGAGAATGTAAATTGTATTAAATTTTATACTAAATAAAGAAGTAATTTACTGATATATTACAGTGTACAAACAACAAAAAATTATCGTGATCTTCCGCAAAAATAAAACCGTGAAAACATGACTAATAAAAAATGATAAGATATTGTACTAGAAAATTTGTAATGAATGTACAAACTGAAGAAACTTTAGGTTTATGATTTATGCATCAGATCTTTTTTTACAATTGGAAGCTACATCAATGTACAAAGCAAAAATATTTACACCATTTACATGCTATCCTACACAACTGTAAGTACATATTACACTAATAACCATTTGTTTTGAGTAACATAAATCTATCTACAAGTAGGTGTATTAATGAGAATGATTAAATTAAAAATCAACCTGGGACAACACACAACACCAATAAAATACCTTTCACTAAAAGATTACTCATTTTACTTTGAATGCTGGAAAATGAAGTTTTGCTTTTTTGCCAGAATAAAAAGAGTCAAACAGTCCAATGTAAATATTCTATAAACAAAATGTTTCAAAATTTTGAAAGAGTACTAAATAGTTATGAGTACTATTAATTTTATCTCATTTAACAAATACAGATATAATTAAAGTTTACTCCTCAGGAGCTTGTGCAGCTGTATCAAGGATGGTTTCAAAAGAGAAGGGCTGAAAGCTGTAACCAAGGCCAGAGTAAAACTTGCTTTGGAACTCCACCCTGTTTAAAACAGAAACCCTAGATAAGTTCAGTTTTTTAAAAACAATTATATAATGAATATTATATAAACTAAACTATTTTATAACAATTATTTAAACTTTAAAATTGATTTCAACAACTTTTGATAACAGCATTTATTCCAGACTATGAATTTCTTTTGGAAGATGTTATTCAAATCCCACTCCTCACAAAAAATTTACAAACATGAAACAATGGAATAATACAGAATTAGTAAACTAACCATTTCAAGACACCTAGAACATATTCTGTATGTACCACTTTTATGTCAGGACATTTTTATAAGCTATATTTGGTATATATGTGTACCATTTAGACTCCTAATGCATTACCAATGTTTAAACGATTGTTTGGTCTGTTTCTTGACAAGTCACAAACTGTAATCACTTTAGTGGAGAATAAGAATTGTGGCTGTGACACATCGTAATATTCAGTGTTTTTATCAAAAACAGCATGGTAATGTTACTATTTTGTGATAAATTTTAATAAGTGTTTCATCTTTGTAATTGCTACATAGTTTGATCATTATTCATTCTTTTGACATGTCCCCTACAAGTGTGTACTGCTAGTTCTGGAAAATGGTGTATATGTGTACCACTAGATCGTTTATAGATAAGGTCCCTTACAGCAAAAGAGCTAACGGAGATTGCGACAAATATGTCTTGGTATTCTTTTGACAGCAATGTTCCTGATGGATCATTAGATATTTTGCAAAGCCTTCTGATAAAGAGTCTTATTTTGAAAGTAATTGGGATATATAAAATAAAGAAATGATAGCAGACGGAAATAAACAGCACATATTGACAAGACCTTCTATAGGGTTTTTCAATAAGGGCAGGTTGATGTTGAAATTGAATAAAACAAGTTGTGCAGGATCCCAGGGTGAAGGAAGTTGATAGACAATTGCCGCCTACCAAACAGCGGAGATATTAGCGGGTCAGAGGAAATATTAATATAAAATATAACCTGGATTGTGTGCCACAACCCACCACAAAAAGCTGAATCCCCACATGTACCCTGTTTTATAGTGCTCTTAAATATTTTACTTTGTTTAAAATAAATCTATTTTATTATTGAAAATCAATTAAATTCATTTAAAGATCCCCATCAGAAAAATTAAACAGACTAATAAACTTAGAAAATTTGAATAAAAACTAAATGTCCATTACACCTCACACACAGCTTGTTTCATTCCATTCCAAGATATCAACATTGACCTGCCTTTATTGAAAAACCCTATACAAAACAATGGTGACTTCCAGTGGAACCAGAAGAAACTGTGAAAGGTTCATTGAAAACAACACTTCAAAAGGCACAAAGACAATTAGTCTGAAGTATGACATTCCACTGTGTTCTAAATGCAGTATTCCACAGTTAAAAGATGTTGAATTATTTACAATAAAATATTTCATATACATTGAAGAAAATTTTTGAATACAGCACACACAGATGTAGGGTTTGAAATTCTTGAATTTTCGAAGGCACTGCCCCCTTCATCAGAAGGTTGGGAAAACATTTCTAGTGACGGCCAGCCATTGACTGAGCAGGCAAAAATGCTTAACAGCTAGCTTTTCTTATAAACAATAGACCCCACAAGACCACAAAATCTCTCTCAATGAGGGCTGAGAAGAGGCAAAGAATTGATGGGGGCTGGGGAGATGCACACACACACATGTAAACATATCCACATATTAACATGTCCACTCTCAAAGATACATGTACATACTAAGCCATGTACATACTAAGACATGCACATACCTAGGTATACACACACATCAAGGTTTTAACATATACATACACGAGCGAAAACCCCACAGTACCTAAAAAAACTGATACGAAGCTATTTTCATGGCAGGACGCTCAAGTATGACACTGATGATGGACAGAGGGTATACCACATCACAGACGGAGTTCCACAGGGTTCGGTCTTAGGCCTGCTGCTGTGGAACTGTACAACAGCATACAGCTACCCTTACCGGCAGGAACCAAGACTGTTGGATTTGCAGATGATGTTGTGGTGGTTGGGAAACTGCTGGGCAAGGTGACATTATCGGTCAACAAAACTGTGGCCACAATTAGAGACTGGCTTTTGTCAGTTAGGACAGAACTGGCTGACCAAAACCAGCAGGAAAGTGAGGGAAACTGTTACCCTCACTGTTGGAGATTGCTTCATACAGTCCAAGCAATCACTATGGTACCTGGGTCTCCAAATTGACACGAGGGTCTGATTCAAGAAGCATATCGAATCTATAAGTAAGAAGGCAGCAAATGTGTCAAATGCCATTGCAAGAATTATGCTGAACATCGGTGGACCTCGCCACAACCGTCGAAGACTACTGTCAAGCATCGTCATGTCGAATACGCTCTATGCAGCCCCTACAGGGGTGCATGCAATGGCGACAAATGAAAATGACCGAAAAATGAGAGCAGTGTACCACAATAGTGCCTTGAGGGTCACGCAAGCCTTTAGTGTGATTTTAAATGAAACAGCTTGCGTGTTAACGGACATGCCCCATTGGACTCCTAGTGGAAGAGTGAACAAGAATTTATTGTAAAGATAAAGAAACTGGACGGCCCTGCTCCAAAGAAAAATGAAATTGTAAAGACGATGGATGGATGGATGAATGGCAATGATAATAGGCGAGCTCCACGAAAGGAAGATGAACTCACCTGCTCATTCCGAAAATAGCAGTATGGACGACAAGAAAATTCGGACAGGTTGACTATTTTCTTGCCCAGCTACTGACGGGACAATGTTGCTTCTGGGCATATCTACACCGCTTCAAACTAGACAATACAGGGACGTGGCTAACAAGTGATCCCTCTATCAAGGACGAGGAACATGTGTTCTTTAAGTGTCCATGTTTCATGAATGAAAGAGGAGATCTCCAAAATCAACTCTCAGGCAGTGTGTTGCCCGATAACATGGTCAGCAAGATGATGTCTTCAGAAAAAAAAAAATATATATATATATAGAAAACTGAATTTAAACTGTACATAAATGTAGTTCCTAAGAATCAATTGCTCATAGTAAATTAGAATAGAAACTTGTATATACATTAAGTATAATAAATAGGAGTGCCACACAGTGCTGATACCCCTTGAGAAGTAATGCCTGACAGCGGTTCTTCATGGTTTAGTGGGTAAAAATCCCACACTACCACGAAGCACGGGCTGCATGGTGTCTTTCAAAGATTCATTCCTACCTACCCTCATACAAATTAAAAATGTATATAATTTTTGTAAACATCATTCTACTGACTGAATGGTTCTGATCTGATAAACAAAAAATAATGGTTTTAACCATCTCTAATCCGCTGTGTTTGTCCTAGAATGTACACATCAGGTTTAAATTACTTCACAAGTTAAAAAGGTATTTTGATGACTAGAAAAATGAAAATGTTACATTGGAAAGGTTGAAATAATTGTAAGGATTAACATAAAACTGATTTTTTTTTCTTTCAATAACAGGGTTGCATTACACTTACCAATGAAGACGTAAGGTGTGTAAGAAGGCTGAAAGTCCTTCCATGAGAACAAGGATGCTGATAGTAAGAACAGCCCAAAATGCAAACACTGCCCAAAGAGCAAAACCACCAGCCCAGCCTTCGACTGTCAATCCAAAGCGTAATACCATACCCCACAACACTTCTGACAGTTCTGAAACAGAAAATTGTTTAGAAATTTTCAACATAAGCAGAAACAAATTGAATTGCTATTCAGAGTCGAGGAATACTGCTTTTGTTGTAAGAATAACACTATGCAACAAAGAAGGGATGTTAAACACTAAGTGTAAAATTTGTAAGTTTTATATTAAACAAAACTTGGATAAATTACAAATTTTTTTCCAAAAGAAAGAAAAAGTGGGAAACTGCTTTCAGTTGGGAGACATGATATAGCAGGATGATTTCATTTAAATTTACATTATTACAAGAAAACAAGATATTTATATATTATTAATAACCTGTGTGATTGGAAGTAAGAACCTGACAGTCTAATTAATTGGAAGAGTAATAAGTGTTCCATAATTATTTAAATAATTTTATTTTTAGTGTCAACATGCTTGAAATAATAAATATTGACCAAACCAGGAAGATTAGAATTTATTACATATGATAAATGGATGGTTTGGAAACAAAATGACGGAAAGAATGGAAAATATCAAGGAACAATCGAACTATGAATAGTAATGTCAAATACAGAAAAAGTTTAATAAAAATCATTTGAGATAAGCAATATTAGAGAAACAAATTAATTCTATATTAAGGTTATTGAATTGAGAAAAATGTAATGTCAATTGTACTTGTAGAGAAAAGTGATGCTAGAAACAGGAACTTAAGCATTTTTAATTTCCCACTCGGACTACTGACACCTAACGAGAGGACTTGTGGAGATAAAGTTAGATAGAAACTTAAGTTAGCTAATGCATTATAATTGTGATCAATTTGCATTTCTCAGCCCAAGGAAACAAGAAACTTGATTATGTAAAAATAGTTACTTTAAAATATATGTGGTGGTGATACTTACGAGCATGAGCCAGAGAAAGAGCCCATAATCTCAAGTATGAAGCAGTGTGAGAAACGGAACCCAACACATATTCAATTGTATGTATTCCTTGGTGGATAAATATTTCTCCCATGTCTTCATGGGATTCTCTCTGTGGTGGAGCTGCTGAAACGACACCCCCTTCAGCATCAGCCCCATTTTCTGCTGGATGTTGATGGCTGTTACTGTTCAGCTGGGAATTGTAAAGAATCAGTACAAAATATTCTAAGTTTAACAAAATATTAATAAAAACTACCCTAATTTCAATTGCATAATGAAATATGTAAAAATAAATATATTAAAGTATTTGGTGGTGTTCAACTTACAGGCACATGCATTTTACGCTGGTTTCTCATTATGATAATAGGTTTTGCCAGAAGCATCCATGGAACACACATTAAGGCAAGAACAACAAGAAGTACCTGCAGTCCATGCTGTAAAAGAATTCAATAGGTCACAGATAAATTTGGAATTCATTACCATAAATTACCTTAGTTTAAATTTTTTTATCCACCAGCCATTTCAACACAAAACTAGGCATACAGTAGAGTCTAACTTATCTGTACCATGCTAGTCAGGCTATCATGTTAATCCTGACGAATCTAAATGGCGAAACGACAGCAAGATTCATTAACACAAAAGAATATTAGACTTTTCAAGTGAATTGTATGTAAATAAATGTTTTTAACATTTGTTTTTACACATTTTATTTACACATGTACAAAACACCGACCTCCTGTGGTCTAGTGGCTAGCGCCACTGCCTCACAACACAGAGGTCCCAGGTTCAAATCCTGGCAAGGGAATGGATGTTTGTGTGATGCATTTTCACAATCTCCAAACCCATTTCAGAACTCATAGTGCCATGTCTGTTTGGTAGAGCATTGCAGGGGTTCATTAACAACTCGTGGAAGGCAACAGAAACCACTGCTGAGTAATTTTTCCATAGAGATCTTTCCTCACTTGGACCTGCTGTTACATATTGCTTTATATGTACAGTACTATATAAATAACTTTCTTAAGTACGTACATACTTTATAATGAATAAAGGATGATTTATCAATAAGATTTTTCTTTTGCCTATAAAACTTGTTCTTGATATATTTTTAATCCAGACTTTCGGTGATCTGGACAGACCCAGGCCTGACCAGTCTGGGTTAGTGAGACTCTACTGTAGTTCCCAAAACATTAAATTGGAGATATTGTTTCTGGCGACAATTTTGTATGAAACGGTCTCTACTTTATCAGTTAAATACTTGGAAGAATCAAAAATTATATTTAACAGAAAAAACACATGGAAAACATACGAGTTCCTCTTAATCATGCAAGATAAGTTCAATACAAAATATTCAATTTCCTTTTAAATATTAAAGATTAATGGGATCTACAAGAAATTCATTCAAGTGTTGACTGGAATGTAACCTTTGAACTATAGAAACAAAATAATTGTGACTATAAAGGTTTAATTGTCTTCTGTGCAATAAATTTATTATTCAACCAAAATTCATGAAAAAATTAGATATACCTAATATCTACCTGTAACTATAATAAAATAACCATCCTCTTAATAGAATAATAAATAGGGAAAAAATACATTAACACAAAAGAAACACATTACAGGGAAAACACCCCTCCCCCTACAAAAACTAGTTTTAGAAGAGTTAAAACATATAATGTATAACAAGTGATTTTCCTGAATACTATTAGTATGAAACTTCTTATTTCTGTTAATGCTATTACTTATGTATACAGTTCATACTTGTTTTTGTAAATATGATTTGCCTATATAATTCATTACATGATAAACTTAATTTTGCATTAAACAATATAATTCTTTATTTTACATACCTGACCAGCAAACATAAACTCATCACATTCTTTGGGTACTGGGCTACTCTTGAATAACACCATGTTAATAAAACTTATCAAAATAGATGGAGCACAAAATGGACCAGCCTTGACATCTGAAATTTCAATTGTTCCAAAATGAATATATTATTTTCTCTTATCCTGAATTGTTAAAAAAATATAATTAGTTTATAATCCTATAATCAGACAACAATACAACATTACTAATTAACTAAAGAAATTAAATTATGAAACTTACACGAGGTTAATAGATGGCAGGTACCATGTAAGGTTTGACGTTCTTTTAAATTTTTGGAGGCACCACACCCTTCATCAGAAAGTTTGAAAGAAATTTCCAGTGATCGATGTTGTTGGCTAGCCAATTGCTGGAAATGTCTTCTGAACTTTCTGATGAAGGGGACAGTGCCGTCGAAAACTTAAGAGAACATCAAACCTTACATGGTGCCTATCACCTGTGAACCTCAGGTAATATATATATACACACACACGCACACACACATATATATATACATACACACACTGCCGAGTTAGACAGAAGAGTCATCACGGCGGAAGAAGGTCGAGAAACCATCAGATCCTGGCAGGACCACTCTGATAAGGGAAGATGGACATACCGGCTGATTCCCAATGTAGGAATGTGAGTCAACAGGAAGAACGGAGAGCTGAACTACAACCTCACTCAGTTCCTGACGGGACACGGATGCTTCAAGCAATACCAGAAGAAATTCGCCATAATAGAAGATGAAATGTGTCCAACATGCACAGAAGAAGTGGAAGACATGGAACACATTTTCTTTGACTGCCTCGCTTCAACGAAGAAAGAGCAGCAGTACAGGAGCTTCTCAGATGGCGAGTGAGGCCTGAAGATATAACGCCATTTATGCTTCAGGACCAAGAAAGCTGCGGCACAGTGTCACACTTTGCTACAAAGGTACTGGAGAACTACAGAGCGAAGAAAGACAGTGTCTCGAAACCAACGACGTATAACAGCGAAGTGAATGTGCTTCTAAGTGCCTAGTCGTGAGTGCAAGTGTTTATGATGCGTAAGTGAGAGTTCGAGTGTACCTTAAACTGTCGGCGAGAGTGAGTGTCTGTACGCGATGTGCCATAGGATGAACGATCGAAGGAAGCAAATGCATTCGAGTGAATGCGTGTGTAATAGTTGTAATTTGAGCGTATGAGTGAATCTTGTGTAAGTGAGATAATGTATAGTTTGCCTCTAGGATGAGACATGAACAGAGGCTAATAATAGTTATACTATAGTTTTATTGTTATTTAATAATTATTATACCTATGTGCGCCCATTGTGAAGTAATGCCAAATGGCGGTTCCGATAGGAGGCATTTTGTAAAGGGAGGTGGTTTTTAGTGGGTAAAAATCCCACACACTGTGTAACTTGGGTTTCACGGCGTCTTAGGAAGATTTTCCCCAACCCCCGATAACCCCCCCCCCCCACACACACTTAAATTTCTAATAGCATTACTTCAAAACAAATATTTTATTTAAAATTCTGAAATTAATTTATTACATACCTTTTGTATTGGGAGAAAACATAATCCATTTGATAAACATAAGTATACACATGTAAAGGAAAAGGAAAGTCAAAAAGATAATCTGAGGTATGAATTCACAGAAGATATTGATGGCCCGACGGAAATATCTGTGAACAAAAACAAATTCAGTAATATAGATACAGCTTAGCTCTTAGGGGCGCTTGGATTTGCTCTACTTAAAACAGTCTGTCATCCTACTCCAGCTGTATTCTTAAAGCTTTCATTAATAGAAAATATCACATACACCCTCCTCCAGAAACATTAAGTTCTTCATTAATGTGCAATTTGAGAAAAATAAGCTGAAAACAGGATTTGAAAATCACACTTTCTGCCACCACTGCCTTAGAAGACATTGATCAGTGATTTAATGATGTTGCAAGGTGTGTAAACAATGACGCAGAGCTTTGTCATAAAATTGTGGCAGCAGTGCAAGAAATTCAAGGTAGGCCAGATATATTTGACGGAGTCAGGTAAGCAATTTTGGGTGTAGGTAATTAGAGGTCATTTTGATCAATTACTTTACACAATCCAAACGTGTATTTTTTATTTTAATTTCTTAAGTACATTCTTGTATTTATCTGATGGCAGTGATGAAGAGGGAGGCACACTTTTAAATTTCTATTTGTCAAACTACACAGTAATGAAGTGTGCGTGACAGAAATACCAATTCGAAAATTTATTTGTATTGACCCCTTTACATATGTGCACTGAATTCTGTTACACCCTGTATACCTATAAATGCAAGTAAGGACGTGACACACAACACAATTGATAATGATGGAACGAGAGTCGATACCTGCTATCAATTTAAGGCAAGTCAATGACTGTTCTCTATCTCTCTTTCGTATCCAATTCAATTTATTTTTTAAGAATGTTTTATTTTTCCTTGTTTCATAAATATATCACTTTAACAGTAACAGCTAACCTTAAATGATACATTTCTTTCTCAAATTGCTAAATAACTTTCCAATAGAAAAAAGAATTATAATTGGATCAATGTAAAACCAAATTTAACATATCCATGAGATGAGGCATTTAATGCTTTACAATTTACATAAATTGATTTTTTTTATGATCATAGGTATAAAATTTATGAAACAAATTGCTCCAAAGAAAAAAGTACATTAAAAAGTTGTTTAAGAAGATAAAATACTTACAGGTGGTTCCACAAGCTGAGTGATACTCCAAATAACATGTGTAAAACTCCTATGATAATTGAAATTTTCATTTTGTATGCATTCATGAAGATAATTTTATTTTCAGCAATCTTAAACAGAAAAACAATTAGATATATTCTATTATAATAATGAGAATTTTTGTAAAATGTTTAATTATAAGATAGTAATGTAGAGCTGATTATATTATAAATATTTTCTTATTCTTGTTTTAAAAAAATGATAAGTAGTTCTCTCTTCAAGAAATCAGAAAAATAACAAATTTTCATATGTTATCTCAAATATATTTCTTGAGTGAATTGCTCTTAAAGAGAAGCAATGAAATTAGGTACATATCTTACTTGCCAAACAGGATCCAGTCCTAAGGGGTAAGGATATTGGATGTAATCAGTTGAATTAGGATTTAATTGCAAGTCTTTGTTATGCTGTATAGTTGATGCATTATAGTTTATATTCCAGTTGGAGCCAAATATGTTGAGAGACTTTGAAAACACATCATTGTATATTAATCCAGTGTACATGGAAAATAGTCCCATAAGGAAAATGATATAACGTCCTCCAAAAAAGATATTCCATATCTGTAAAGACAAAATTTACAAGCAAATTAAGGTTGGGACAATCTCTTTACTTAACTTTCATATTAAAAAGGTCAGTCCAGAAACATACATATAATGGAACAACAGAAATTGGTTTTATATATGAAGAGAAACATTATCATGTAATGAGAAATTATTTAATAAGCTAAATTGTAATGTAACTGAGAATATAATTAAATGTAGTCAATTTTCTATTGATGTCTTCATGAAATGGTGATAGCCTTGAACAGTTCAGTTAAAGTAAATTACATAGACCTAAATGAACTGTGCTTTACACACTCCAGTACTGTATAATCAATATTTCCTCATTTATTTGATTGTAACCTGCTTTATACCAAAATGTATTAAGTTATCAAACAAGACACAAAAGCAAGCATTTCCCTCTAGCAGAGAGAAATAAGTTATTAAAAAAGCCATTTATATTTTCAATTGAAGGGGGAAAATACAATGAACACTTATTTTTCAAAGGGTTCTTTGTAACAGTAAAATGAATTTAGTTTACAGTGTATTTGTTAAAAATTCACATGAAAACTAAAAGTTTTCCAAATACTAGTTGAAATTTGTTTGTTTACTTTGGTTTCCAGCAAAACTTTTTCTTGAATTATAAACTCCTCTCTTAGTTAATGAAACATATGATGATCAAATATTAGAAAATTGTAAACATTAGAATGGTTTATGAAATATGGCTGACAAGGACAGTTAACAAAACACAATCATAATAATAATCATAATGATGTAGGCAAAAAAAAAATTACTTCACTGTCTGATTTCTTGGCAGCAAGGGGTTTTTCTTTCAAGACCATCCAAAAGCCAAATGCTGCCATGATAGCTCCATGGCCAGTATCACCAAACATTACACCAAACAGAAATGGAAAAGTAATGATTGTGTAGGGAGCTGAAAATTGAAAGCAATAATAAGGACATAATTTTTATTATTATTAATATTTCTCTGTAAGTAATTTTATGCAATTTCACAATACATTGTATATATTTAAAATTTTTCTATACTATAATATTAAATAATAAAATACAAAGATGAATACAAATAATTATTTTATGTATAATTTTAAATAATTTCAAGAGATTATTCAAACACCTTTTCTTGAATGGTTTACTGTATAATGGCAGCATACCACTGGCCACATAGGATGATGCCAGGAAGATTCTGTACACTGATGAAATACTGAGAAATTGAACTATCCTCATCTCAGGTCAATTCTAAATTGGAATTATTTTGCACGAACAAAGAAAAAATTGGACCACTTTCATATTGGTGATCAGACCTATCTTAAAAATAATTAATGGCCCCCATTTAATGGCAAAGAGTATTGTGATGATTTAATTTGTAAGTTATGGTTTTTTGTTTTCCAGAAAAAAATAAAAAGAATGAAAGCAATAAAAAACCACAGTTTTATTTAGCCACGTTAACTTCTGCGCACCTTCAATAGCAACTGGTTATTTACAAATCATCGACAATGTTTGCAATCAATTCGAAAATTAAGTACATTTATAATGGTATAATTGGGTAAGACACTTTGAAAAAAATTATTATTATTTTACAGATTGCATGATTTTGTCTTAACTTTGGAGCATTCACTATTTTTCACTTATCCTCTGTGCATATCTTTCATGCCTTTTCTGTTAGATTAAGTCCAAATTCTTGAGACGATGATTTGTTCTCTGTGATTGAGTTTCAGGTCTGTAGTTATTACATAAAAAATTGTTCAATACAATTTACAATACAATATTTAATTTTTTCCAGTTTTCATTCGGGTGTTTTCCCACAAGTCAGAAAATGGCATTGTCAGAATGATTAAAATAATTAATAAGATCAGGAAAGATATACATTTGGTGGCTTCCCTGAATGTAAAGTTGGGAGGCTCTATACTGAGCGCAGAGTTCTGAATATTTTGAGCCACTTCATTCATCAGAACTAGGAATAGCATATCAAGGACAGCCAGCCATCCATCGACTCTGCACTCAGCACGAGGTAAGCCACCAAAATTAAATTTATCTTTCCTTGTCTGTATGACTGGTTTCCATTAATCTGACGTCATTTTCTGACATATACATTTAATTGTGAATACATTATTTCTCCCACATTATATAGAATGTATTCCTCAATTCTTTTGAGGAAAGTCCATTTTTATTATTATACAGAACAATTCTCTATCATGAGTAGGCACAAACTATATTATGAAAGCATCACTCAAATGTGATATCAATAAACAAGTTTTCACTAAAAATGAATTTAGAGCACTTAACACATTGAATGCAATGAACTTTTTTTAGAGTTCTGGTCTAAAGGTCCAATTTGATTTTATCATGTTATATTATTAAAAACTTGTCTAAGAAAATAGAAATTATTAAAAACTTTAATAATCGTAAAAAGTAATAAAAAAGGTATTTTTTTGATCCTTTTAAAATTTCTCATAGTTGGCTTATGCAACTGATTGGAGAATCACTTTTGCAAGGGTTTCATTATTTACAGAGTATTCCAGCTACCAGAAAATAAACTGTACCTAACAATGCCATGTCAATTTTGTACCAAAGCCAACAAGTGGCACAAAACACATTACTTCTGTCCGATCTGCAAAGAGAAGCCAGCACTTTGCACGGAAGATTGTATTTTCTGTTTATTTAAGCCGAACATTATTTATTCTCTTTCCTGAGCCCTTCTATTAATATTTACTCTGTTTCTCTAAGAGTTTTCTCGTAGCTGTACAAATATGGCAAGTAATGAAGGGATGAGATAACTTGTAGTAGGTGTCCTGGGCAAGTAAATGACCTATGAGATATCTCATACTTGACAATCTATGTGAAAATGATTTAGAAATTAGTTAAATAAAATACAAACCAGGGTTAACTTCACGGTAACTGGCAACACCATATGCATCTACTAGATTTTGGAAAGCATTGGTGAATTTGTTTGTTCGATTGTAAGTAGGAGGATCTTCAAAGGTGTGCATTCTGTTGAGAATGGGAGGCACCGAGCTTCCACTACGTTCCTTAAAAAATGTAGATATAAAGTAAGATTAATATTTTTAAATAATTTGGATTAGAAGCTTAGTAGTATGCTAGTAACAAGTTAAATTTGTCAAGTATGAATGACAAATAATACAGTACTTTGTTACTTTATTAAATCATAAATTTATACATACAGTGCCACGTCTCAGAGCCAGCTGAATTGTTTCCAGATCAAGAAGTGGAACCCAGCATTCCGCAATAAGACATTTCTGAGTAACATCCAAATTAAACAAATTCAGAGTAAAATAAATGGCTTTAATTTTTCTAACTTTCACGAACCAGTTTTTAATATTTTTAGCTGCGGCTACAAGAACTCTATGTCGGTGATCTTGAGTCTGTCCTAATACCTGCATTCAAACATAATACAATATTGTATTATATAAACATCAAAGCACAGAATATTATGCACCTCATAAATTAAGATACAATATTCATATACAGTTTACAAATTTGTCGAAGGAGAAACTTACTGTGTTAAGATCTTCTATGCGTGTCATGACTCCCATACCCATTTCCCGACGGTCAGCTGGAGCTTCAGGGCATGGATATAATGTTGCACGAAAACCTTCACATATCTTCTTTACCCTCGTCTTTAGTTGATCTCCTTGGAAGAAGATGATAAACACTGATTTATACACCTGGTCACCCTGCAACAAAATGAGTCAGCATTAACAAAACTTCATTACAAACATATACACCATATACATATAAACCTTCAAAGTAGTTCTATGGAACAGATCATATGTGAAAAGTTTGTACACATCATAGCAAGGACAAAGTTTAATTAAATACTTAACCAAGGTTTGCAATTGGTTTTTAAGTAATTGAATTTTTATTAAATATATGTTCATATACATATATTCAATAAAATATTTCAAAATAAACATAGCTTCATCACTTTATTATAACTTCATACAACATTAAATAAGTCATGACGACATACAACATTTCTTGATATAAATGTATTTTTAAACCAGTTTGGAAATTTTATAAAAGCAAAGGTTTTTTTACTTACATTTGAAGGGTCTTCAAGTGGTGTTTCAATCTCTGCTTGCCTTAGGAACACATTTCCTCTACAAGCTCGCCAAAGCATACGTTCAAAAGCAGGTATCCGTTCACGGAGGATAACACCTGCCACAAACCTATAGAAAGACAGATGATTAATGTAAGAAGAGATTGTTACATCAATAGAATATTAGTAATGAATTTTATGCAGTCCTTAATGTCCCTTCAATCTAATTACATTAATTTGGCCAAAACACAGCTTCTTGTGGAGAACAGCAATTTAAAAAATATTAAATAATTTTTAGTTACAAAATAGAAGTAATTAGCTTTAACTTAAATATATATAAATTTGAGATATTGCTCAAGAAATAAATGTTTCAAAATTGTATAAAATATTCTAGATCTACAATTTCTAATTCTATTGTTCCACTTACTTTTAATAGTATAATTAAGTGATAAAAGTACTATGTTGATTACTGAATTACTATCTTATTCAGAACTACTGCATTAAATGTATGTAAGACTCATGACTATCTGCAGATACATTTGATTGGATTACATGCAACAGGTTGAAACTCTTGCAATAAAAATGTTAATACATTGTTCATTGTATTATGTGGTGGCAGAATTTGAAATTCATAGAAACAAAATGTTTTAAATTGGGCAAAAAGAAATTATATTGGCTCATACTACAATGGTATTTAATATAAACTGTAGAATATATGTATATTTTTTTAAAATAACAAGCCAGTAGAATAGTATTGGTGTAATAAATAATTTGATGATAAAAGGACCGTAAAATTAATTCCCTTTAAAATGTTAAAAGAATAGAGAGTTAAATTAATCTGAATCTATTCAGTTCTAAGTCTTCTTGTACATAATTAAATGAGCTGTATGGCAAGTGACAAAAATTCAATCATTCCTGCAGTAACAAAATCATTTTAATATGGTAATATTATTTTAATACACCAGAGAAAAGTTTGGAGTATGAAGAGGTGTAGAAAATATTAGAACAGTTCTTTGGAACTTTGAAATTCTAGAACACTGTTTTGTCATAGACTATAGTTTCAATATTTATAGTAATAATTAGGTTTTCACGGTGTATATATTAGATAAATTATTTTCAGGGTTCCAACCAGGGGGTAAACTCATTGATAGCATTTTCACAGAGTGGGATCGGGTCCTCCTGGTGCCTGCTCATCATGGGTTTGTGATCATGACACGTCACCTGTCCACAAGGTGAGGGATGGAACCACCAGTTATCTAAAGAAAGATGTTACTCCCAAGTCTCTACACCACAGACAGAAGTACCACCCAATAGAAGGGCAGATTACCCTACCACTGCTATATAATGCTATATAAAGGGGTCTGCATACACAACTCTATACTTTAATCACCAGGGCACCCAGAGCAGTTGAAGTTGTGCCTGTAAGGGCCGACATCTTCCCACAAGCCGAGATGACCTTGGTCTTTTTGAGGGTTCCATGTTTCAGGATCACAGACCTTGAACATATCGTAAGAGTTGTTCGCCAACTGCATTAGACTGGTCAGCCAGCTGCCCTTAAATCTAGTCAAGGTATGGAGCTGGAATGATCTGTCCCCACAAAAAACACCGTTTCCTGTTATCACAAGGACTTGGAAGAAGTACCAAATACCCAACATACCTGATACAGGTTTCTCTCGAGTTTATTCTGCATCACTTTTGGGTGAGTCACAGGGTAGGATCCTTAAACTACAGCCTGGGGGCCCTAGTCAACTTTTGGCTATCTTGCTCTACCTTCCACATCTACTCTTTTCTATCCCTATAGGAAAAAGCCATCAAAAACACAACAACAACTCTATTTCACCAGAAGATGATGTGGGGAATCATCAAAACATCGCATGTTATCCATGTGTTTATCTGGCTGGAATAGTGACAAGTCTATACAATATTTATTACTGAACAAAATATAAATGGTAAAATTATGGCTATCACTTTAATGTTGTAGCTATTGTAAAGTTCCCCGACATTTAAACACAGACATAAACTTGGGGAATCTTTGAAACCTAGTTTAAATAGGAAATTAAACCTTTTTGTTTACATTTAAAGAGTGTTCTTAACAAAGCTTGTATCGAAGAAAATAATTGATTTTAATAAAATATTTGAACATTTACTTGACCTACCATTAAAATGTATGTTTAGAATAAGCTTAAGCATTTTCAGTAAGAATTAAAAAAGATAAACCAATGAAAAATACTTTAAGAAAGATTATTTCAATTAAAATGCAAGTGCAGAACAGCAGCATATAGTGTTAATTATGAACATACTTCAAGTATATGATCCAAGTGAATTGATTGATGTTAAGTAGGAATGATCTAGTCTATTGAATTTACCAATACTTCAATTGCGGAAGTTATGCAATAACCAAGTAAATAATTTACGTGATCATAATGATTACTTTTTAAAAAGCTACAGTATTGAATACTAACTTAACTTTTTTAACACAGTACACCAAACAATCAGTTATCTGAGATAGATGTTATTCAATAATCTATAAAGGTAAAATACATACCATACATTCAAATGGCTCTTAACAATAATTTTTCCATTGAGTAAATGTGAAGATCTCAAAGACTAAACTCATGTGAAAATAAAACCATGACAAATATAGTGTCAGAAAAATTGCAATGAGGCATTCATCATAAAAATAAACTTATTGCAAAATGATTAGTATACAATTACTTAATAAGTTTTGTTTTGAGATCTCAGTGCACCAGCTTCTAAGAATATGTCTTGCTCCCTTTTCTACATACCCCAGTTGCACTGGCCCTGTTGGCGTCTGACGTGCGATTGAGTCATCGCTAATGAGCGCACGGGTCATAGACTCTGTTGCGTTCACGCCACCTTCGTGCTACACAAAAACAAACACCAACATAGGACAGGGACATCAACACATGCACAGCACCAATATCACACAAGCAGCAGCAAAACCAAACTGAACAAAATCTTAAACACAATGTGGTCGTTTATTATGCCTAATTTAAATCACATTATAATTAATTTTGAAACATAAATTTCATAATTAATATTGAAAATACAATTTTGGAAGTTAATTTTGACCTTTGAGGAAAAGATAACTGAAGCTGCTTATATGAAGATGCGAGTATTGAAAAAATTCATGTTCTGATAAATTTAACCCTGTTAAGTTTGGTTAAATATAAGTTGTTAATCAGAACAAGAATTTACGTAAATTACAAAGCTTGGACAAATTGCAAAACAGAATATCCATGCAAAGGGCTTTTCAGCATTAAAAAGCATTAGGGAAAAGACCATAACAGTTCAACTGACTATGAAAAATTTCTCATAAAAAACATTTTTTTTTCAAAAACACAATTACTTACCAACAGATTTGGTTTTGAGCTATAAACTTGCACCTTTTAAAATTAAAACTTATTCATACATCTCTCTCAAGTTATTATCTTGTGAGAATTCAAAAAGAAAATTTCAGTATTTGAAATAATCTGACAATTATAAGATTAACAAATAAACATTAAAACAGCCAATAATTAAACATGTTTTTTAATATTAAACACATTAGATATAACCTTTTTTGGACATCTGGAGGTAAAAAGATACAGGATCTAATTATTTTAAAGATAACACAAAAAATTCAGAATTATTGGCTGTTTTAATAATAGAAAAAGAGAGCTTATATACATTATAACAATAATTGAATTACACAGACAAAATAAAAATTCAGTATGACAGTAATTTATTATTACTACAATTCTCATAGCAGAAAATGAAATGGCGAGATTCAAAAAACAATTATTATGCTTACATAATTTCACTAATTATGTACTACAGAAACATTTTAATAGTACAATTCTTAATAAACTAAACAATAAATGTAGGAATCAAATTTTCTGCAGTTAACAATGTACCCACAATCAATCTATGGAGTGACAAGCAAAACTAGTTCCATTTTAATTATGGTTACTGTACCAATAGCGAAACTTCAATTTATGGATTGAAAAGCATTCTTTATTACACTTCATCATTTGTGTTTATTCTGTCACAATGAAACTGTAACACTATTGCTAACTTTAATGTATATATCAGTTTGTTGCAGGTAAATTTAAAGTTAAATCAAGTACACTTCCCCAAATTTCTGTAACAGTAACTACTGTAAAATAGTTTGATTTCATCGATTTTTAATTTTAGAATGTTAAGTTTATTAATGAAAAGTGTGGAAGATTTAACATAAGTAAAAACACTTTATATGGGGTCTACACTTCATTGATTGCTGTTTCGTTACCTCTAAACAAAGTTTCAAATATAACATGTTAATGGTCACATATCTTGAATAAATTTTGGAGAATAATTTAATATTCACCCTATAATTTGAATACAGTTTTCAGCTTCAACACTATGTATAAGAAACTGATAAACAATTAGAATTAAATTACACAGGTTATCCTTCGATTCTATACTATGAACCCAGAAAAAAGAATATTTTACACTCCTTTACTCTTCTGGAAAACTTGAACAAAAACTTAGTTATGAAAACAACATTTTGTTTTCAAAAATATTACTGTAGGGTTTTTCAATAATTGTGTGTGAGATATTAAAAAAATTCTGTTTTTATTTGAAAAGTCCATTTCAAATAACAAAAGAATTTCTTTAATATCTCTCACACAGCTTGTTTTATTCTATTTCAACAATGATCCACCCTTATTGAAAAACCCTTATAAATGGTTAAATAATTGATTGAGATAAAAAAATATAAGCCATAATAAACACAGCACCACTTTGTTAGTTCTCACTGTATTAACATGTATTAAAAGAAATTATACAATTGTCCATAGCTGATGATGACAGTAGTCTAAAGCTCCTGTTTACAATTTTTAAATAAAGTAACAACTAACAAAGTGGTGCTGTGTTTATTAATTTGAACCTATTAAAGTTGTTTGTTATAATAATATTGAATTATAAGCCTTTGCAAGCTATGTCCAATAATTGATTTAGTTAAGAAAGAGGAAGGCTACAGATTATTTGAAAGTAGCAAACAGCATGGTAACTCCATTTTCATGACTGTGCAACCACCATGATGTTCAGTCCATAGACCATAACCCAAACAGTTAATGGCACTCAATGGCTACAGTGGAGGTCCTGTAATCTGGGTTCGAGTTCCAGCAGTGCCGAATAATTTCCTTCTTCTATTCCTCTCTTGAGTATAATTCTATGAGAGCATATGACTAAGTAAATTTCGTTCCTTTTCCCCTCATTTCAATTCTTACTTACTATCCAAATATCCAATGTGTGTGACCACGTCATGTTTCAAACAATTTGTTATACCTTTCTGATGACTCAAAAAATTTAATGAGCTCCAAACCTTACTAGGTGCCTACCACCTATGAACCTCAGGTAAGTCTTATTAATTGTTTTAATTAACCTGACAATGTCATTTCCAGACACACACATATATACATAATAGCCCTAATAATTTAGAAAAGTAGAAGTAACACTAACTATTGTGAACTCTAGTGTACTCTCTGTACCGTTGTTTTGTTTAAAACATCATTTCGAGGTTATATTTCGTTGAACAAAATACAGGTATTGGAATCTTGACGAGTATTTAAAAATGAAAAATAAGAAGAGACTCGCATAGTTCAATAATAATGTTGTTACAAATATCACAGAGCTTTTATAGGTTAGATAATTCTTGAAATACCAAATTATGCTCTTATATATTCCTTTCATTTATTTCTACCTTCTCAGGAGCTTTTGACTGTCAAAACAGTTTTGGAAAACCTAAGTAATGTAGAGGCAAAATTGTGCACGTAACTGACTATTATCAATTCAATATGAATAGTGTTATCAACTGCCAAGTTTTAAAAATTGACATGACCAATGAATTATGCAGGTTTGTATGGAGCAGATAATAATATATAATAGATTGAATGGAACTGATGTATGATTGTTATAAAGATGAACATGGCAATTGGCCAAAAGCTCCTGAGAAGGTAAATTGAAATAAAGGAAAGGAATATATGAGTGTGATGTGGTGTTTCAAGAATTATCTAATAATGTTATATAATAATCATGTTAACAAGACTTTCTAAAATCATTCTTAGAGCGAGGGAAAGAGAGACATCACAACGTTAAATCACATTAAATTTGTGTCAAATTAAATACCGTATGGGACTAATACAAATAAGTACCCAGGCACCCAGCTAGTTTGAGAGAAATGTAGGAAACTCACTTTAAACCATATACTAGGCATAGTATTAATCTCAAAGAAAGACATGCTAAGCATATAAAGGGATAGAAAATGAAGGAAGACTGAAATTATTCAGCACAGCCAGGGCTCATTAATTTGTAATTTAGCCTTAATAGTTGCTCCAAACTCTTCTCTATCCACCCCACCAAATCTAATAATAATAAGAATGTTTGGTAAGTCATACTCTGTACGGTGGCGTCTCGTGGCTAAAGCAAGGGCTCTGTGACGATCCGGGTTCGAGTCCCGGTGATGCCTAATATTTTCAGTCTTTCTTTCTTCTTCTATTCCTCTCTACGCTGATCACACAGCTTTCTCTGAGCATATTTCTATGCTGAGCTTGTGACTTAAAAAGTGAATTTCCCAACTTTCTCTCACATGTTCTATCCTTACAACCTATGCAAATATACAATGTGTGTGACGACATCACGTTTCAATCATTAATTCACACACACACATTTATTCATTTTTGTATGAAAGTGTATGTAACAGGATTGCAGTATGTGCTATATGGGTACTGAACTTTTTTATGTCTTCATTTACCCCAAAAAATGTCTATATATTAAATGTTTGCTAGAATATGAACAGTGTATAAATAAAATAAATTTACAATGACAACACTGTAACAACAATTCATAGATGATCTTGTCCTGTAACAAAGATTTTTGTTAAATGATATATTAAGTAGCATGTAAACCAACAATGTGCAGACTTTGCAAGTATATCTGTTATTTGAAATATTTTTACATTTCAGGTGAGTTAAATATATGAAAAAATCACATCATAATAATGGTAATGAGTATTTTCTGTGTCAAACACAGCAGATTTCACGTAAAGACAATTATTAACACTGAAATTGTGCACTTCAAACTATGCTCTGAGAATTTTTCATACTTCCAACTAAAACAATAGTTTAAAAATAATGTAGCATGGTACATTTTTATTTGACAATTACAACTTCCATTTCAAATTTTTAATTTAAGAAATAGGCTATTAAAGATCAGTTTGCAGTTCAGCTTGTTAAAAAAACTATGCCTCATTTCAGGTAGCACCTACTTACAAGAGTCGATTAGATCAGTAAAATAATAAATTACATGAAAATAGAATTATATCTGTTAAATAGAAAATATCGACATCTCACTTATACAATAGCAGTTTTAGCAATAACTACTTACTTTTTAAAACCATGTAAAATAGTAAACATAAAGTAATACTGGGAAACATGTAACTAATACCCACCGTAGCATAAAGCAGTGCTAAAAGCAAAAGCTGTGTTATGTAAAAGAAATATAGCCTCATGCGATTAGTGAAGGGACATAAAGACTGTGCCTCTAGTAATGAACACAATTACCATAAACGGTATTAGAAACTGACAACAGTTAATCTATAATAAATACCCCATCTCTTACCATATAATTATAAAAACACACATTGAGAATGAATATAAATCATTAATTTATAGAATCTATATATGGAACAAGATTTTATGTACATTTTAAGACTATTTATGCTTCCATTGATTTGGAGGATTAACAAAATGTATGTATGTGTGTATATATATATATATGAGATAGGAAATGACATTGTCATGTTTAAAACAATTAATGGGGAAAGGACAGAGAGATAGAAAGAAGATGACTTACCTGAGGTTCATAGATGGTAGACACCTTGCGAGGTTTAGAGAACTTGAATTTTCGGAGGCACCGCCCCCTTCATCAGAAAGTTAGGAAGACATTTCCAGTGATCGGCTATCACTAGTCGTCAGCTAGCCGATCACTGGAAATGTCTTCCTAACTTTCTGATGAAGGGGGCGGTGCCTCCGAAAATTCAAGTTCTCTAAACCTCACAAGGTGTCTACCATCTATGAACCTCAGGTAAGTCATCTTCTTTCTATCTCTCTGTCCTTTCCCCATTAATTATATATATATATATATTTATTAAGGATAGGAAAGAGAGAGAAAGTTTGTGACTTAGCTGAGGCTAACAGATGACAGGCACCATGTAGGGTTTGATATTATGAATTTTTGGAGGCGCCGCCCCCTTCATCATTGTTGACAAGACATTTCTAGTGATTGGCTAGCTAATCATGGAGTATCAGCTAGCCGATCACTGGAAATGTCTTCCTAACTTTCGATCTCTCTTTCCTGTCCTTATTAATTGTTTAATAATTGTGTGTATATATATATATATATATATATACACACACACACACACACATAAGGACAGGCAAGAGATAGAAAATTGATGGCTTACTTGAAATGTGTAGATGACAGGCATAAAATTGAGTAAGGAGTTGAATTTTTGAAGGCACCACCCCATTCATCAGATTAGGACTGCCAGCCGTAAACACTGAATCTTTTACTTATCTTCTGATAAAGGTGTTGGTGCTCCACATTCAACATGTCGCTTGTCATCTGTACCCTTCAGGTATCTCTCTTTCCTGTCTTTGTTTTAATTAGCCTGACAATGTCATTTTCTGACTGCTATATTATTTTTGCAATATGTAAGAATATTAGAAGTATCGACTTAAAACATGTTAAGACTATCTTACAACAAAACTTAATTTGAATAAGTAATTTAACAAATATTAACACTTATTTCTGAGGGAAAATTGTGAAGAAATTCCATTTCAGCTAACAAACATTAGACAAATGCATTTATGTCAAATTACCCCAGTTTGAGGGCCTGCCCTCCAGCTCGAAGACCCTCCTCTCCCAGTAGAGTCACCTGCTCCTCCTCCCGGCTCGGGTCGGCCATCTGCGAGTATGATGTGTAGGTTGGTTGGTAGCTCTGATCAGCCTGGCAACACAACCCTTGTAGCGTCACCCTCTCGTTCCCCTGCCTGCGGCATTTTGGCAGCAGTGCGGGGGCACAGAGTGATAGTAATGGGAGAGTCCAAACAGTTTACAATTGGAAAGGGAATAGCAAGGAAAAGTGCATAAACAGGATCACAGCTACTCCACCAAAGAGAGAACGAACACTGCACTTTTTTTCAAACAATTGTATAGATACAAGTGCACAAAATACATAGGTGATGACTAGCAAACGGTCACAAATATAAGACTTCTTTTTGAACCCTTTGGTGCTCATGATATTTTAGAATAAAAATGTGTGTTCACTTCTCTTAATTTTTTTTTTGTTCAAACTGGCTAAAAATTATAACCTTTTAGTTCCTATCCTAAAGAGTTGCCTAATAGTTGTTATACATTATAGGTAAAACTATTTGAAAAAAAAGGCTGTACCTTGAAGTTTCACAATAATTTACTGGTCACATAAATTGATTAATAAATGAGTAGTTGTAGCTAGTAATCGCAAATTATTAGTCAATCTCTATAAAGTGAACAGGTTTTATTTAATTTAAATAATTTAAATTATAAACGACCATTATTTAATTAAATAAAACCTGTTCACTTTATAGGGATTGACTAATAATTTTAGCTACAACTACTCGTTTATTAATCAATATATATAAGGAAAGAGATAGAAAGTAGGAAGTCACCTTGTGAGGTTTGGAGTTCTTGAATTTTTGGAGGCACCGCCCACTTCATCAGAAAGTTAGGAAGACATTTCCTAACTTTCTGATGAAGGGGGCGGTGCATCCGAAAATTCAAGAACTCCAAACCTCACAAGGTGTCAACCATCTATGAACCTCAGGTAAGTCACCTACTTTCTATCTCTTTCCTTTCCTTATTAATTGTTTTAATTACCATGACTGTCATTTCCTGACTCATATATATATAAAACAGCAAATTTGGTTCATTAGTAAATTTATCAGTTTGTGCCATCTAGGTGCAAATAATTCAGTTCACGGGTTAAAAAAAAGTTATTTGGAGCTGTGATCATGTTGAGAAACAATTTTCCTTCATTTACTAAATAACATGCATCATTGTAAAACATAAAGTAACTTCAAATCTACTCTGTGATTATAGGTAGTCATGCACCTATTCATGCTTTTCAGCAAATACTTAAGTAAATAATTTATAGTGTTTGTGAAAGAAAATAAAGTGAAACTTTCAATTCAGTCAACAATATTGACTTTTGTATTTTCTAACAGCCTTTTAAGCAATTTGTGCTACTCTTGTATGTATGAAACTTAACAGTTTTTATTTTTTTAATATAAAAATTTGATGAAAATGGCAGTTATATACAGCTACTATAAAGTTTAATTTTTTTGTATTGACCGAATACAAAAGTAGTATTTGATAATAAATATTTTTAGTAAGTAATTGTAAGAACATTTTCGTAAAAAATGGTACAATTACTCTAGAAATAGTTGAGACAGGAAAGGAATTCCATCACTCAAATTCTGTTACAATTTACTTACTTTGTGGTCATTGGCAGTTTTAAAAGCATGTTGAACTACAAAGTGGAGCAGTATCAACCATATAACCTCAACAATTATTATTGAAGCTTGTTAATAGGAAGGGATTAGATTATAAATTAAAAGGAACATAATTCAAAGTAAAGCACGCTACCACCTTTCGTTCAGGCACAGATATCACACGAACATACATAAGAATAATCCACAACCCATGCATCTACCACAATATATGAACTATATGTCACAAAATTATATTTGGTGATTATGAACATGTGATCATTCTTATAAATAATTTGGAATAATTGTCAAATTTTAAATGTACCATTTAAGTGTTAAAATACCACTTGTCTAAAATTATACAACAAGAAAAAGAAAACATTTTTTAAATTGACAGTAATAATTATAGTGGTGGTGCACTTCATTATAATGCAATAATTTCTTCTTAAGAACCATTCTTAACATAAAAACCTGATGATTTGCAAAGAAATCACATCATTTATGGAAAGTCCAATATTTTTAAGATCTATTATAATCAAGACAATAAGGAATTATTCATACAGGTTGAAAAGAGGCCATCAATAAAAAGTATAAACAGTGGTTAAATTAATCTTTGATAGGCTAATATCACATTTCTATTACTCTTTCAGAAACCACTCAACTATTTGACTGCAATATTTATCAATCAGATTCAATATTAAGCTGATGTTAAACAAAGTGTGTGTTTGGTATATATTTTTCTTGAATTAATTTGAAGTTAAATGATGTGGTATTGCCAAAATAATTGATATTTATTTAAATTGAGGGTCAATGTTAGAACAGCAAGAAACATTTCAAATTTTAAGAAAATTTAACCTTATCCCCCATGAGAGAGGCATGCTGGCCAACTGTACAATCCACACTTCTGATGCAGTAGAAACTCCTGAAGACTGAGGCTTAATATTCTGAAAATTTGATAGGTTTCTTCCTGTATGACATGCCAAAATCAGCCCTCAGTTTCAGGCTGTCAATTTTTTTTATTTATATCAATTATTTATGCATTATGCACAATTCACTGGAAGGAGAAACTGTACCTCACTGTTGATTTGTATCAAATTAAGCTATTTGGCAATTGACAAGGCCGGGAAGAGGACATAAATGAAAAATGTTATTGGTATTCTAAGCCTTTAGAAAATAAATAATTGGACAGAATCCCTAGCCAGCCTGAAATTGAGGGCTGATTTTGGGATGACATACAGGAGAATACCTATCAAATTTTCAAAAGCACAAGCCCAGTCTTCAGGAGTTTGTACTGCATTTCATGCGAGTTGACCACACAGTCTGTGTGTAGATTGTGCAGTTGGCCAGCATGCATCTCTCATGAGGAATATGGTTAAAATTTTCTAACATTTGAAAGGTCTGTGTGTTCCATGTGAAAGAGTATAAATTTGTGAAGAGTTATGAAGCACAATTTAATAACTCTAAATTAAAATTTATAAAATCTATAATGAAGGCATTCATAAATTAAAGGTCAATACTGAGAGCACTCATAACAAGAAGTAATTAAAACCTTAAACAATACAAAGCTGAATGATACAATATTTTAAAATTTAATTTAAGAGCCTAAAAATTAGGCGTCATAAAATATTTTCAGCTTTAACAACTGCAAAAGCAGAAGAGGTGTTAAGCAAAATATAAAATAAAGTTGTATCAATATAAGTTTGAAACAATGAAGAACTTTAGTCTTGTTCTGCTTTTCAAAATGAAATGGGAACTATAAAATGTGATTGACTATTACAAAATTAACAGTTAAGTTTAAAGTTTTATAAATAATAGATTAAATTGAAAATTAAGTTAACATATATTTATTGTTTAAAATATTTATCAGTGTTAAAATCATTCACAAATAATATGTGGCAAATTGAAACAAAAAAAGCCTTATTTTTTAACTCGAATATAATATATAATTTTTGTTCCAAAATAGTGTGTTCAGAATATTTTCTAAAACAACTTACAAATTGTATATTACAAAGTAAAAATAAACTACTAAATACAACAATAAATTAACAACAATCTAACATTCTATTTGATATAATGTGAAGTCAAACTTAAACTGTGCTCATGTCTAAGAGAATCCAAAGCATCTGTATACAATTTAACTATATATAATCATAGATTAATGAAAATTTATGTTCTTGTGAAAGTGAAGATACCCAGAATTGACATTTTTACTTAATCTACTGTTTAAATTGCTCATTGAAGTATTCTATAACCATGGATAGAAAATAATTAAGGATTGAATTAAAATTAATAACAATGACTTAATGGGTGCAATACAGTAATAATCTTGATTAGTTGGCAGTAGTGTGAAGGAATGTAGTAGAAGCCATAGTTATCAAACTATTTTTTTTAAAAAAAACCTTATTATAATGCACAGTTAAAGAATAACTTTACATATTCAAAATTAGCTTTATAATTACATAATACATTCCACTACTGATATAAATAATTCCTATGTCTACAAGTTATACATCAACATTCAAATGGTCCTCCAGCACATCCACAAAGACAACTTTAAACTTAATAACAGGAAAATTAAGCAAGAAAATTCACATTGCTTGAATGCACATCCAACAATCAGAATATATTTGAACAGGGGACACTGTACTTCAAGTGCCTTCCATGTTTGGACTCTTAAGGTCATGTTAACAAAACACACACCATTGCAGTGCCAACAGGATTGACGGTGAACAAGTCAGGTCATTTAAATTGATCAGCTAATGTGGGTTATCTGCCAGGCTGATAATTATTATTAAACTAACAATAAAATTACCTGTAAACTTACAATATTAATAAGACAAATCATCTACCAATTGAAAATATGTTGCTTGACTGATCGGTATGTTTCCCGAAGGACTATTAATTTGTGGCAGTATTTGTCAATGAATTCACAGTTTTTATGGCAAATACAAATTAGTTATGTAAAAGTAAATGTAATGTAGCTACTTCCAGGTTTCATTATTACTCTACCTTTATATTTAAAACAATGGTATGACCCTGCATACAAGCAGCAGTCAGTTAATATAAGAATTTTGCTATAGAACAGTGAATTATCAACAGAATACAAAATAAAGGAAAAGCTGGCTTACCTTGCTGTAACATATGTAAGTAAAAACTTTAGCATCAAACATAGATGTACAATATACAGTGAAATTACTACTATACAAATAAAATATAGAGTGATGGTCAAATTAAATTAGTAATATGAAAATAGTTAAATATCATGTACAATAAGTATAAAACCAAATCACATTCTCAAATTTTCACAGATGAGCTGAATGTAAAAGTGAGTTTTGTTTCAAAACTGAAGTTATAATGACAATAATATTGCAATTATACAAAGCAAAGTAATCAAAGAATTATGATAAACACAACGAATGAAGGTATAAAGTTTACAGAAAAAGATACAAGGTAAAAATCAATTTAAAATAATTTTATATCAATAAACATGATAAAATTCAACATTCCTTCAGATAATTGTTAAATATGAAGGTGCATTAGCAGTAATTTACATGATCTTACATTAATAAAATAGCTCTAATAGACAATTAAGATGAAAATGGTATGCTAGACAAAGTTGTTCATAGATTACTTTAATTCTCCATTTATAAAACTAGAATTCAAGTTCAATTTTCAGCCCTATCCTTATTATATCTTCATATGAGTTCTGAGAATCTAATATATGTGCACATTAGCACAAAAGGAGTTATTCATGTCTTGAAGGTCTTTCTTATAGTGTTTAAATAATTGAAAACCACGAAGACAATTAACATGAAGGCCTAAAATAATATTCTTGAAAATATTAACATAGAACAAATTCTTCGTAAGCTGCTTTATGCCAAAAGTAACAACTCAGAAATCACAAACAACATTTCATGCTAAGCTGGACATATTGGTTGAAAAAGTGATACAAAAAAGGTAACATGCCATGCTTATGACATTGAAGCAGAAATGTCTTCAAACATAAATTGTATATTCCTGTTACATGGAATTGATGCACAATGGTTCAATAAAAATTTTAATGCAAAAAAAATTGACAGTAACACATTTCCTATTTCACTTTGAAACCAAGAAGTCATACTAAAGAGAGAGAAAAAAAAATTATTTCACAAATTACTTTGGATCTTTAAATATGAAGAATGAATTATGATCAATGTGAAACTGTAGAATTATATAATGAGAATTATTAATACAGAGAAAAGTAAAATCACAATACACCCCTACTTATCAGTGAAGTATTTTGGGTAATAAGACAAATAAATTGAATATTTAATATCAAATATTGCTAACAGATTAATGGAAAAACATTCGTGATGTATGGGTTAAACAAATATATTCTCTAGACAGCACTGATTGTCAACCATCTCAAAGTAACAAATGATTGTAATAATAAATGAAAACTGATGTGAATTATTTTGCCATATTCAAGATACTGATGTAGAGTTGTGAAATATCTGAAAGTGTCAACTGTAATACTAAACAAACTATTTAATGCTTGTATATGTTCTATCAGGCAGGTCTAATTGGATAATATAAAATGACATGAAAAATTGACTGTGAAACAGATGTCAACGAGACAGCAACACTAAATTTTTGATCAACAAATTAAAAATAGACAAGTTTTGTGGTCACAAATCAGCAGAAAATGAACTAATGTGTATTTAATACTGGAAACACTTTGAATTGCTATGAACAATGTACACTGGAATTTCCTGAGGCTTACCCAACTGGTTCTTTTTTACTTATTACTAAAAGTAAAAAAATCAGTGCACACTTAGTTTTTGTAATAAATATAATGAACAAGATATTAATCATGTTTTTAATAATGCAAAATTGATCAATATTTATGTAACGGAAATAATAATGAAAATATAATGTACTTTTATATTATGCTTTGACTAATAGCACATTTGCTCCCTTTGAAAGTTGCAGCAATAGTAACATTAGTAAAACATTCTGAAAGCCAGTTTGAAAGTTTCACTTTCATTTGTTCCTGGTATTTGACAAAATCAAAAATGGAAATCAAAGGAAAAAAAATAAAACAACCAATGCTGATAAGAAAATTTTTGCTTTGCACAGATATAGTTAAATATGTACCAACAAAAAAACTTTATAAACTTACCTCGTCAAAGAATACTTGAGTCTTTCGCAAAATGTGCTTCAATTCAGTAAGCTCTAGAAAATTACGTTTCAATGCCTCAGCATTTTGATTCACTTCTCTAAGTTCATTTTCTAGCTTTTCAAAAGTAGCCTGAAAAAAAAAGTTATAAACACAATTATATATATATATATATATTTTCACATTTCCCAAGTCAGAGGATTAAGAAAATGTAGCATAATATATTTGTTTTCATAAAATGTCTCATCAGTTGACAAAGGTAAAATTTTGGGATGCACAAGGTCATTCAATTAATATGAATGTGGTAAAAAGTATAAAAATTTCTCTCAATAGGAACTACAGAAGATAAATTCAATTCATATCCAAATCAAGGAATACATCAGACATGGGGTAACAAATAACTAATATACTTCTTTCATAAAAATGTAATGAAAAGTTAGTCTTCAAAATAAAAAATTAACTGGTTACAGTGCATTATATCTACAATAAAATTAATGAGTGGATATAGTATAATTATGATCATATGATAAAACCTTTTAAAATTTAAATTACAATGTGACCATCCTCCATTTTCAGGTAAACCATGTTTCTCCCCCAACCTCTTCTTATTCCTTTTATTTTGACAATACCACATTTTTCATAACCTGAATGATGGTTTAAGAAGAAAACTATGCTGATGTAAGGAGTATAAAATCTAAAATAACAATAAAGCAGTTGTAAAAAGAGAAATACATACTTCAAGGTCAATCATTTCACGAGGCTGTGGGGCTTCTGGACTATCGCCAGTATCAAGCATTGGTATGCCATCCTTTCTAATTTCTTTTTCCAAGTATCTCAATTTGCGTTCCATTTCATCACATCTACGAACTTCATTTACAAACTTACGTTGGAAAGCATTTACATCTGGATTTAACTATAAGAATAATAATAATAAAATTAGCTTATAAACTACAAGTCATTCAACACTAAATACACATTTGAAATGCTTAACAAATGAAATGAATTAAAATATACATTTTATTTTCAATTATGAGAAGAAAAATAACACCACAAAATATTTTCTGAAGTACAATAATTTTATTCCCCCAACATGCATCTTATTATGAAAGCAGAATTGCTTGATAGTCAGCATAATAGAATGATAATATAAAACTTTGACGAAATATAGTTTAGATTTTATTACCATAAAATAGATTAAAATATATAACTGGGAGATTATCATATGTAAATTGCTGCAATGAGGCTTGCCCAAAACCAAAACATGAATTATACTCTGCTTCATGAAACAAGAAGTAGAATTGAGTTTTGAAATGATAAATTGATTCTCACCAATTAAAGTAAAATAGTTCTCAAAACATAATATATATGTAGGTAATGAAAATGTTTCATACTCACATCGCGAAATTGTACTAGTCCCAGTTCGCCTAATTCAGACACACAAGCATAGGCAGCTTCACTTTGAAGAAATAATTGACATAAAGTCATTTCTTCGCTTCTGAATAAGGACCCCATGTTTTCGGTCCAAGTTTCAAGCAACCATGAAACAATTAGGGCAGATTTTCCCGAATACTCACGGGACTACTCCTAGCCCGTGTCTAATGAGTGTCAGCTGACAGTGTCTCACTATGTGACGTCATAGAAGTCGATAGAGGTCGATGGATGGTATCTTACCGGATTCACAAGGATTAAATAAAAGCTATTTTCTAACAGCTTACCACAAATCACTCGATTAACTCAATTTAGGAGCTTAAACCTTTATAATTCAAATGTTCCAAAAAGAAAAAATGAATGTTCTAGCTGGGTCGAGAATAATGTAAGAAGACATTTAGCATTAAAGTTCCGCTAATGCTGCTGCTGTTTCCTTTATACGTTTATAAAGGGTTCAGCTTTCTATTCTACGTCGTTATGTTATTCTATCAACAAATATAACCTATTATAAACCACACCGTTTATTCATCTTTGTCATGGATATGTTATAGGTCTTTGGTTAACGAAAAACAATAGTTACGTAGTATTTATTTTCACTATGATTTGTTTTGGTTTCTACTAAATTTTCGGTAAGTTTTAAGCATTTATAAAGATTTAGATAATAAAATTAAAGACGGATATCATTCAAATAATTTCAATTTACCTCTACAATACAACAAAACTGTATACATTTTGGCAACTATATTTCTATTTACCAATAAACGTCTAACCATTACATATGAATCACATCCACACAGTGGCATACTAAACACTTGAGATGCATGAGACCCAATTAAATTTTGAGTCCCCCTCTAAATATTTTCACCAATACATTGTGCATTTCAAGGGTATTTTTTAATCTGATAGTGCCTGTACTTGTGGTATATTTCATAATCTATACGCCAAAATCCTGAATGGAATACAATTTACTTGCAGAGAAAAGGGTGTTTCAGTATTTTCTTGTAGGTGACAATTTATTGCAGATAGGTGCAAACTTTTCCTATGTTTGAGAGTGATAATTCATGGTACGCTGCTCAGTTTTAAGCAAATCGATATAAGCAGACACGTTTATGACAGTGCTGTACTTGTGAAGAATTTTTTTTTTTTGGAAAATAGGCTATATGAGCGTGATCCTGAAACAGGCAACTCTCTTTTAATACCATAGGAAGGGAATTGAAAAGGGGGACGTGGAAGGTAGAGCAAGGTAGCGAAGGGTTGAATAGGGCCCCCGGTGGTTCATCTAAAAGAGATGCAGGGAAAACCCTAGAAACCCTGCATCAGGTGGATCGTGCTATTGGGTACTATTCTCACGTCCTTTCAAATAAACCGAGCTATTTCAGTATATATTTTTCCCAACCAACTAATACTTTCAAACGTCTTGTTGCAAAAGTAATTATGTAAAATAGCTCTGAACGAGTCCAAACACAAATATTGTATAATATCCAATGACAACGTTGCAGTATTTTGTTTAGTTTCCCACGGTACAGGCAAACCTTTGGATTCACATTAAGTAATGTAAACAATATTCACTTGACATTTCTTTCGGCTGAAGTTTAATCTCCGAAACCGATAACAAAGATAAATGTTTAAATGGGACCGCCTTAATGCATTTAATCGCAGCAATATTTTAGATGGGGTTTCAAGAATTAAGCTTAACTAGAGTTACTTATCCGACTTTTAAACGATAAAATCTCGCGGTCTTTAATAAATAAATGCTGAATATCTCTTTTTAATACAACTTTCAGCCGCTTTTTACACCTCTTAGATAATAGAAAGTAATGTTTCACTAATGCTGAAATAATTTTTTTTCTGAGACAAACTATAAACTTTTTATCACCGGTCAATTCTTCTCTATATTCCCAAAATATTCATAATTTTCATGTTGATACATATCTTTTTATTGCCTAATTCCTTCAACTACGCCACTTAAAAAGCACATTTTCAATTAATTTCAATAAAACAATTTATTTAATTACTATAACTATATGTTGGAATACATTTTAGTGAAAGCTAACCCCGTGTACTATATTATTAGGCCCACCTTAAAAATATTAACTTATCCTCTCAACATTTGCCAGTAACTGCTCTCGCATTTCACATAATTCTGGTATTATGTTTTGTACACACCAGATGAGTAGCGGTGTTTCGTTTGGTTTCCTCCAATTAAGGGCGTTATTTATATCAGCCGACTGAAAATTTTACCTTTCTTTCATTAGAAATCTGTTTCAGAAATGATTCATGTTCTATAATTTGATTTTGTTCGTGATACATTCGGTAAGGGTATAAAACACATTAAAATATACTGTAATATTGTTCAGTAATGTAAAAGCGCATCATTTGGAAGGAAATCCTTAGACTCAAGTCATTAAGACCAACTATAGCAGTGATGTGCAAACTTTTTAAAGAGGGGGCCAAAGGAAAGTAAAAAAAAATGGCGGGCCAATATAATTTAGAGTTGAATCATCGTAAAATGCTAGTTTCCTTGCAGATGAGACATAGTGGTGTAGCGTGCCTTTCTGTCTATTGAGACGTAGGAAATATTTAAGGTTTTATGATGACAAATATATATATTTATTGTAAAAACAATTATTTTACAAAAAAGTGATTGAAAAATTAAAATTATTTCCCGGCTAGCTGAAAATGCACGTGTCTAGCTGCTGCACATTCCTATCTTCCAATTATCTTAGTCTTACCACTATTCCATTCAACTATAAGTCGCTCTACAGTAGTTTATCCCTAAAAACTCTGAAAACAGAGCACTCGGAATCAACTTAGATAACATCTTGGGACAATTTTTTTCACAATAAGCAGAATAAACCTAGAAAACCAACAACGCTAAGACAGGTCTGAATCAAGAAACGTTTTTCGATATCTAGCCGCGGTAGAGGGGGTAGCTGCTGCGAAGAGGCTCCGTTGCCAATTTTACTATTCGCTACAAAATTTCCAGCAGTCGGTGCCTCTCATTCTCAACATAACATTCCAATATCTAGGATAAGTCAATAAATATGTATGTCGCGGGCCGGATAGAACATTTCAGGGGGCCGCTTCTGGCCCGCGGGCCGTAGTGTGCCCATCGAACTATTGTGTCCAGACACCTTCGGAAACAATTTCACTGGTTTCTGTCGGTAAAAGTTTATTTGTTGACTGTAGCGGCTCCAGATTATTTAATAAAGCAAATGAACATGAACATGGAAATTTTGAGGTAAGCAGCTATATAATACTTTTCTGTGAGCCCGTTCTAGTAGGCCCTAACAATGCGAAGCCGAATGTAAGAAGGTAGGAACTAGTTTTTGATGGAACGATGGATGTACGTGTATAGGAGTTGCCACAATAATTCTAATAAAAGGCACAAAATAAAATGAAATGCATTCACAATTTTTTTGTGAACCTTTGATCCTATGTCCCGTAAAATGTATTTGCTTATTATGATCAATTCCTGGTGGTATGTCGTGACATTGTGACCGTATATTTTCTATAACGATTTTTTCCGACGTGATTAATATAAAATAATGGTTCATATTTTCAAGATAACACAAATTAGTTTTCTGACAGCATTTAACATATTACTTGGATGTGATGAATGTGATTAGTAAATTGTAGATGAGTGAGAGTCAGGTGTACAGGATGGATGGATCTCGCAACGAGTCCTGGCACCGAGTCTGACAAGCTCAGCCTGGTAAGCGGGAGTCCCGGGTCCGCTCGAGATTAATACAATATTGGAAATGAAATGAAATAGCTTCCTATTATATCTTAATGTAAAACAACGGAAAGAAAATGTGTTGAATAAATCGTATCAAAATACTATGAAAGTGATCACATTTTTGTACGACTATGATAAGAGCAAATTTTTAACTAATAGGCATTAACTGCTGTGTATTTATTTTGAACTATAGAGAGGGGAATTATACATGTAAGTAATTTAATATGATACAGACCAATTGCGACAAACACTCTTAATGTTACAGGTTCAATTAATCTAAGGATTTCACGTACCAAGAACAGAAATGTTGACAAAAACCAATCGAACAAAATATGTTAAAATGATTATGGGTACGTAATTAATAATATGTATTAAAAAATTTAAATTTGCAAGTAAACTAAGATATAGTAGCTGCTTATTATTGTATTATTTTCTGTGATATCGAATACTTTTGACATGTCGACAATCGCTATTTCTGATAAATGAATAACTTACCATTTAGTAAATGAAGGAAATTATTTCACATAATATACACTTATCCAATATGAACAGATTATCTATTCAGCATGAAGTACGGCAGAATAGAAGGGCCACCAGAGACCATTTGTCATATTACCTCACTTGAAGTGCTTACTTTGTAGAGGGTAAACCCAGGGTTCCCGGGTTCGAATCGTGACATGGGTTTGGATGTTTGTGTCATCATGGTCGCGAAGACCACGTGCCACTCCAAATTCGGAATGTGTCATGCAAGATGACAGTCCGCAGTCAACCCGGTAAGCTCTCAATGAGCTGTAGAGCCGAAGAAGAAGAAACTCCTTAGTTAATCTCAGAAATTGGTACCTTCTGCAGTTGTAAAGACAAGTTCATCATCATTATTATTTGAATAATTTGATAGGATCTCAAAAAACTGCTACATGTTTTTTCCAGCCCTGCTTAATTGCAGAATCGTTTATATTCGTTTCCTAATGAGTAGATTTTTTTTCGGTACTTCTATAAAACTCGCCTTTTAATTTTTCTCTATGATTTTAACACTCAGAACACTTAATTTGCTCATCAAGAAATTGGGGATGATAAATTTTCTTTCAGGCCACAAGTGGTTCAAATGCAAGGTGAGGACGGTTTAAAACTGTACGTAAACTGAGATAAGTAAATGGACATAGGTCTTTTAGGGTGCCCCAAAATTGGACCACAAATTTCCAGGACGTCACATCCGCTCTGCACGAATTGTCCCTGTGGTGGATCCATACCAGGTGTGTGGGCTCGAATAATCAAGGGATACAGTCTTCTTCATGCTGTCTGTGTAGCTCTGTGCCTGCGACCGAATCGTTAGTGTGAGTGGTCGGAGTGTCAGTTTCGACACTTTTTAATTTTTTTTACAACGTTTGTATTTCTTTTCTTTATATTACTTGAAGGTTTCTTTTGTTTAAATTCCTGATTGCTCTCTTAATGTGAATTGTACATTTTGGCCATTAATTATATATTTAATTTTATAACTATTTATAAATAATAATGTGTAATTGTTACCGGTAATTCCTCGTTTAAATATCTTTCCAACTGTCGAGAAAATTTCAAACTAAAAAAAGCTCCCGTCTTTGTTAACTATTTCTTTTTTTTCAAGGAAAATAAAGAAGTATGTAAACAAAAGAAATACGAACGTAAAAAATGACGAATCTCGGACTTGAACCTTCGACCACAAACCCCAAACGGCCAGTTGCAGGCATAGAGCCACACAGACAGCATGAAGAAATATTTATTCCTTGACTATTCGTACTCATGCGAATGGTATGGACCCACCACAGGAACAAATGGTGCGGAGCGGATATGGAGTGGAAAATTGTGTTCCCACTTTAGGGCATTTCCGTTTGGACCCTAAGTGTCCTGTATCCAATTACTTGTCTCAGTGTCCCCCGTGTCACTACGTACAATTTTAAACAGTTACCGTCCTCACCCTGTACGATAACAATATTTCCAAAAGTTACCTTACTGATACTTCATGCATCAGTTTACCAAGACTCTACTGTTCACAAAGAAACACTATTTAATTCTAAATAACGCAGTTCCAAGCAGAATTTTAATAGTTTTCAGGATACCTTAGCTATGCTATCATACACGATGTATGGACCTTACGTGAGTGTGATTAATGGAGAATCATTTATATTCCGATATAGTTGACACGATCATATTTATACGTACATTTTTCGCTTACTGTATTGAGTTTCTAACATTAGACGAAATAAGCTTTCTGTAAACTTTATTTTCCACTGAATCATCTGTGCCGTCGTCAATTTATTTTGTAAAACATATAAATATGACTCTGTAACTACATTTTAAGTCTAATCAAATAAAAATCTTTAAAAAGAAAATAATGAACTTAAATAAATTTCGTTCGTTTGGAGGAGTCCTTACATATTTTTGACATAATTGAAAACGAAATTTTAACATAGTGAAATAAAGGTTATTACAAGATATCAAAAGATATTAAATAAATTCATATTACTTTGTGGTGTAGTATTTATTATGTGGTTTGAGTAATAGAAACCGTGTGAATAGATTTCCATGACCACTTCGTAAAATTTTTAGAACATTAGATGAAGACAAGTATAAAATGTCTGTACAGTGACGTCTATTATTGATTACATTAAAAACCAAGTACCCTACTTTTTAAGAATCTAAGTAAAACGAGATTATATTTATACAAAATGAGAAATAACTAAAATTCAGAGAAATTTGTGGTAACGGGAATACCACACCACGTTCCTGCTACCTTTGTACAACGTGATTAGAAATGAAAAATTAATATCTTAAATAGATACAGATTCCGGTTTTAAAGTATAAGAGGGGAAACGTATGACTTGCAAATATATTTTCTGATCTGTCATTCTCAGGAGCTGTTTTTGAAGATTCATTCGGTATTTTGTATGCTTAAAACGGAAATCGTCATTGTATTATGCTTTTATTTATTATATTTTGGACCAAATATCAAGGAAGCATTATGCTGATATCTTCCCCACTGGCTGATCGTCTTGGCTTCATGCCGTCCCTTTTTATTATGTTTGGAAAATAGTCATATGAGGAATCTATACCACTAATTTTTACATTTAGTTTCATCAATAATTTATTTTTGTTTAATTCTGATTCATTTTCCAATAAGAAAGGAATTTTTTGTTTATCTAGCATGAAGAATATTTATGGACAAATCACATAACGTACGCTCAGTAAAATAAAATAATCAAAAACTTTAGCAGATGCGACTCAGATCGCTTAAGAACTAGACCTGTAATTGAAACTACACGAGTAATTTACGGTATTGTGTCAAGAACTTTACATCTGTTATTCGTTTGCCTTGAAAATGTTATCTACTAGCGACACAAATCCCTTAATAGCCTTATCGCCAGAAATAAAGCAAGGGAGATAAATTGTTGACTTAGTAAAGAAGGGGTATTTCCACGAGATAACACGTAGTAAATATCTTCAGTATCATATTTATTGGGATTAGTCGAATAACGGCCTTGGATATTCAGTAATCCAAGTACCAGAAAATCATACTACTATGGAAATATATAGGCAACGAATTACAGCGCAGACGTAGTAAAATACAAAAGTTACCAAAGCGAAGATTTATTATTTCGCCCATTAAATACTAGAAAAAAATGTTATCAGAATAATTCAATTTCACCTAGATCGATTACATTGTGAATTACTTTCTGTATTTAATGTATACCAACCAAATCTGCGACATACCCAATTAAGACAAATGAAATAATCAGCACAGTGAACGTACTTTCAACAAACTATTTCCTTAAAAGAACTATCTTGACCATCACTAGTATCAATACTTTTCCCCAGATTTGGTCAACCATCCCAAGTGGCACAGAAAAGAGTAATTGGTTCCTTGACCATCTTAGAAAAATTATTTTATTGGTGCATTTCCTTTTGTTTTTGTAGTTCAAAACTCATTTCCTTAAAATTTTTATTGCGTCTAGTTAAAAAATGTGGCACTTTTATGTTGCATACCGCATGCTGTTTTTTAACTATGCAGGTATCTACGATTTTAATTGTTCAGTATTTACAAATAAACTGCATTGCGTTCAGTTCATTCTGACACAGAAATTAAACCTCTACCTACTTAACTAATATTATTTTTTCATGTACTCTGACTAAAACACAAAATTATCGATTGAAAATGAAGAAAAATCAATCTGGTATTCTAGATTCTACCAAAAGGAACAGTTTGTGAATCTCAATATTTTTGTCCTTTTCATATAAGATTGTAGATTTTTAAAATAAAATATTAATGATAAAAAGCTAACCCTTTAAAAGTTACATCCATTTAAAAATTGAGTTTTTGAAATTTTTTTTTCATATTTTGAGCTGGAGGAACAGAAAAACATTTAAAAATTGGGCAAAGATTCGCCAACTGTGAACAACAAAACCAAACCAAAAAACAACATTTACACGTAACATGCTCCTACAACTCATAAGTAGTCTAATTTGCCTTGCATACTCATTAATTGACAATTATAAGTTCGTCACTACTCTGCCCCAATCGGCCCATGAATTATGTCGAAAAAGCGCATTTCACCACAATCTCCCCATGAATTAATGTTGAAAGTTCTTGGTCTTAGGCTACAATTCATCGTTATAACTCGTAATCGTCACGATTTATCGTTGCGTGTAAACAGGACATTGTAGCGATATATTGGATTTGGTTTATTGGACTGGATGGTAGGTGCCGGCCAGCATCCATTTCTGCGAATTGTAATAACAGGTTGTAACATATAAACAGTTGCAGTCACCTGTCGCTACAATTTGACTCAGTTTGCGTAGGCTGTTCACAGGAAAGGTTTCCCGTCACATCAAAAGAAAACTTCCAATTGACCTCATCCTTCCCTGGATCATTCAGGCACATCCTAACCCATTCTACCATCATGCCCGCAGACCACATCCTCATTAATCCTCCAAAAATTAGTTCACTGCTTATCAATCCTCACACACCCACGTCGTTTGCCCCTCAGATACAATTAAACCCAACCTGTTCGGCTAAAGTAGGTTAATCAAACGGATTTACCTACCCTCATGTAACCATGTAAATTATATACAATATTTTATTTTCATGTTTTTTTTGTGTTTTCATATTGTATATACTATGTCGAAATTAGCACAACTGAAAATCTGTAAAGATAATAGTTTTTACACATTAATAAAAAAACAGGAAAGGTTGTTTGGGAGTGAGGGTGATTGAATGACGAGCTGCGACCACGTGGCTTTACTTTGCTTTATTGCGCGAGAGGGACGACCATCCGGTCCGTCTCAAGAGAGCCAAGCAAGAGAGAGAGAGAGAGAAGAGAGAAGAGAGAAGAGAGAAGAGAGAAGAGAGAAGAGAGAAGAGAGAAGAGAGAAGAGAGAAGAGAGAAGAGAGAAGAGAGAAGAGAGAAGAGAGAAGAGAGAAGAGAGAAGAGAGAGAAGAGAGAAGAGAGAAGAGAAAAGAGAGAAGAGAGAAAAGAGAAAAGAGAGAAGAGAGAAGAGAGAGAGAGGGGGGACAGGGTTGCTCTACACTCGGCCTGTAGTCGGAGTGGGGAGTGCGGCGTTGCCATGTCTTGATCAGCGATGCTGCTGCGTGTGGAGCAACATCTCTGCTCCCCACAGTTGTTTTGAAATAATATTTTTCTTCCTTGTGATCATGACAGTTTCCAAAGTCCTCGTGAGTTCTTGAGTGAATTCATTGAATACCAGAGATTTCCGCCCGGCATTGGGTTCATTTCGCAACTCTTTCAATAGCCTGATATGAGAAAACGCCCTTTTCTTCAGCATCACTTTCTTCTTAGTGTTCGCGACTTCTTCACTTTTCTCGCTAAAGGCACAACGGCATCAGCAGCTGACTAAGTCATACAGCGGTTGGACAAGACTCAGTATTCGCTCTTTCCATTTATTTATAACAGTGAAGTGTTACAATCACATAGTCATGATTTATCGTAGCGTGTAAACCCGCCTTTATGAAATCCCCTTCACCTATGGACTCGTCCGCTACTTAGTCTGTCCATGTCTTGACACTAGAACGGTGTTTGCCGGATTAAGAAAATCAGAATTAAGCTAAGATTTTTTTAGATTTACATTAGACTTGTTATTTCCATTAGTCCTCGGTTGAATAGGATACGTCATACATTACATCAGATAAATAGAACAAAGTAAAAGAACATATAATTATCTACAAAAAATACTTTAAATCCTTAACTAGAGTAAACAAGTAAAAAATAAGGGAATACACGACATGTACACTAAAATGCACAAACACACCCTCAGAAGCACAAACACATGATTAAACATGGAAATTTCACTTCTTGGAGCAACACATTTAATACGTTTGCAGGAACATTAATTTCAACTGTAACGGAAACTATCAAGAAACTCCTATGCGAAGTAAAATGCGTCATTTAAAATTTTTACGAAACTTTTGTATTTATGATTGTTCTTAACCTCTGGAGGAAGGCTGTTGTATAAAATTATCCCGGTATGGTGGGGCATGGTAATAATATAGGTGGCAAACACTGCTCTAGTGTCATAAGACATGGACAGACTAAGACCATCAAATCTATCGTTTTTGCTCACAAAACTTGATTTTTTTTGGCTGGAATGACAAGAAAGAATTATATCCATTATTTCGTGCTGGAATGTATTAAAACGCACCTTTATTCAGATTCCGTCTGGAATCTTGCTTTTACATACTTTCTGCCTATTTCTTATATAGTTACTGTAACTTCATTCAATGCTAAATTGACCAAATTCTTGTTAAGCTATGACATATCCTCCTAGCCTGAGGAAGATAAACTTATCTTTTCTCTGATAGCATAGTTCCGCGTGCAACTGATAAGAATGGCATTGCCCAATAAAAGACCCGTTTATTAGTATTTTTCTGTCATCAGTTACCTTCTTGAAAGCATTTGAGTTAAAAGCACAAACTACATTATTAGGGAAGAAAATATTTGCGGGGCAAAATCAATAAAGAATTTATAGTTCCAAACATATCCCCGATAAACGTATTACTGATATCCATTCTGGAAAATTGAGGAAAAGAATTCTCTAATACTCATAAAAAACATTACCAAGCACACCGAACTACCAATTATATGCGAAAACGAACTTCAAGTGGACAGAATATTAATTGTGCTGGGACAAACCAATTACCAACTTGGGTCTTTCTATTCTGCGCCAGAAAATAAACTTCAAGACGTTCACTTCTGGGGTGTTCTCCAATAAATGGGATATCACTTTTTACTAGGAGGTGATTTCAATCCCGTATGGGATTCTAATGTTGCCAATCCAAGAGGAATATTTTTGCACGATGTTGGCTTTAGATATAGCCTAGAGTTCAAAAGTCGTAACGAACCCACCTACTACCCACTTACTGGCAACACTCCTAACGTTCTGGACCTCTTTTCATCACTTTGCTGATGATGTGGCAGCTCTTTCCGCAAATACATGTTGCAGTCATGCCAGGGATAACCTGCAACAGTTTGTCTGAACATACTTCGGAAGGTGCTTCAAATGGAGAACTAAAATAAACCCTAAACAGTCTCAACTTGTGCTGTTTACCACCAACGACCGAGTAATCACTCCAATAAGCTCTTGAAAGAAATTAACCAGAATCCTCCGCCACGAAGAGCCGCAAGAAGAGTAAAAAGAAAACGACATTCAGATCTAATGAACAATTGACTTTTTCCACCTGAAATTGTTATATAATTTGGCACAAGATATGTAGTAACACCTATTTGTTTAATAATATTCTTCATGCATAAATGAACATTTTCTTGCGGCCTACCGATGGGTGGCTACCGCTACACATGTTTCAAGTTTCTTTTTTTTATATTATTTTTAATACTGCATACTTCATATTATTTCGTACTACTGTAATGTACCCAATATGTACAATAAAGTTACCAATATTAGAAAAAAGATGCCCGTCGTAAATTTATACGATATCTTTGAAAGTCAAACTCAAATATTTTTTACTTACTATTGCCCCCGTTTGAATTGATAGGATACATCTACATAATAATAATACACAGTGAGTGTGAGATTATATTTAAATAGCATAAAGGGGAAGAAATAAACTGCCCGTCAGTTAGGAAAAAACAACAAAAGACAAAGTAATTAACACAATAAAAATATATAAACGCGACGTTTCGTCCTTAATTTGAGACTTCATCATGTGTAAATTTATGACTATATATTACTTAACATGTATCGTAAATGAAGTAAGTAAATTTCAAGCCTATTGTCTAGCTTCCCTGCCTGTTTTAACAGAGATTTTTAGAATATATTAATGGAAGATTTTAGCATTGTATAGAAAATTATTCATAATACTTCACTATATTAATATTTTAAAAACTAATGCACAGCTAATGAGGTCCCACATTAGGGACGGAACCCCGTGATAATAAATTTTTATTGTTTGAATTGCTTTGTAAATTATTAATTTTTTCTGACATGGCCAGTTTATTTATATTAATATTAAAATGCGACAGATAATTATAATTCACAAGTATAAAAAGCAATTATTCGATAATTAGAAATATGTTCAGCGTTTGAAATATTTCTAATTATTATATTTTAGAAATAAATTAGCAGCAATAAATCAATGATCGAAATTTAAAACACTTCACTTCGCCTTCAACGTCAATATTTCGTTACACGTTGTGCGTCTGCGAATTATTTAAACGGAAAAGACTCAGCGACCAATTGAGCAATGAAGGTCCTTGAAATAATTGATACAGTGGTAGTGTAACATTTTAGAGAAGGAAAAAATATTAAAGTTCCCATAGACGTGATATCAAAAGACAATACAAGGAATGTATAATCTCAAGGACATACTTATCATTATCACTTCGCTGAAGTGGATTGACAACTTTTCTACTTTTCGAGACGGATAATCGAAAGGGTCAGTATTAAGTAATTATTTGAAATTGGACTCTGTTAATGAAGTTGAACCTATATTCTTCAGTTTAAATTAGCTGAAAGTTATTTTTATTCGAAAGTTTGAATAAAAGTAATTTAAATGAAGTTAAGTACATCAGTTTTGAGTGTCGCGTTCACCTGCTGTTATGCAACGGTCAGCGTCATCCATAGATGTTCCGGGTTCGAATCCCGGTACGGGCACGGATGTTTGTGCTCGTCTTTACCACGAACATTGCGCTTAAAATTGAAGGGGAATGTGTAATGGAAGATGCCATGGCAGCAGTACGTGTAAAACAAGCTCCTCAGTGGTCAATAGCGCCAAGGAGAAATAAATAAAAAAATTACTTGTTAATTGTTTCGATCCTGTCAACCATCTACTCCTCAATCTAGCAGTTTCTAAATTGTGTGCATAATAAATAGCATTGACGAAGCGAACTAAGGTAATCTCATCTCGAAAGTGGCGTCGTAACACTCATTGAACGTTCTTAAGACAAGAGCTTCCTTCAACTCTCCAAATGTATTCTGAGATGAAATTCGTGAGCTGCGGGATGCAGAAACGAAAGCTACTTCGTTTCGATTTGACAGAAGGGAGTAAAGTTTTGAACCTTTCTTGCACCTAATGAAATATAATCAAATATTGGATGAAGTTCGTTGGAAAACTAGGAGATAGACAGTAAAGTTGATATGCAAAAATTTAGTAACTATACAGTAGACAGTTTGGTTTAGATTTGTTATTCAATCCATTAGTCCTCGGCCGAGGAAATATGATACGTCAAATGCAACATTACAAAAAAAGAAACAGAATTTTACAATTAAAAGTTAAGGAAAAAAGAGGAAACATAACAATATTAATCTTTAATTTTCAGTCGATGGAGGAGGCAGCAGTAAATCTTGCGTAGGTTCCCGTCGAACATGAAAAAGAAAATAAGTCAGCAGTTAAATTATAGTAGATTATAATAGTAAAAAATAGGAGAATTTGATAGGAAACTAGCAAACTGTTTTAGTTCTTTCTATCTACGAACTCTTTCAGCAAATAATACGCTCTATTCATTAACCGAGATTTCAACTCTTTATAAATAAATTTGGAACCTTTATAAAGTTTTTATTTCCTCCGGAAGAGTATTGTATAGATGTATATCGGAATAGCGAATGCTTGTCTGAAAAAGGCTTAAACGATGTTTTTCAATACGGAGTTGAGAGCGATTTCTTATGTTTTTATAAGTGAAGTTTAGTGCATATACCTTGATGTTGCCCCATACAGATTTTAAAATTTCTAGATTACACGTACAAGGCGATGTTATAATTCCAAGTTTACGAAATTGATATTCCATTCCGCACCAGATACTATTCGTACGGCCGGCTTTTGTGCGCATGATGTGAATGATCCCAGTTTGCAATACCGTAACACACGACACAATGAAAATAGACGTGCTACATCATTTTTGATTTTGCTGAGTTTCTCCAAGAGTTTATTTATGTGGTGATTCCCTTTCAAATTATTGTCAATCAGCAGATCAAGCAAAGGCGCGGGCTCTGAAATGTTTTCCAAATTAGGAGATAAACTGTTTGTGTTAGCTGTGAAGTTATCGATTTTGGTTTCGTCTATATCAAGAGAAAATTTGTTTGCCGTGAACCAAAGATTCAGACGGTATATCGCAGTATCTACTTTCTCGTACAAAGTTTCCGAGTCAGTAGCTGTCCGTGATTACCAATTTCTGTCGTTAACGTAGAGGACTGATTTTAAGGGATTTAAATAATTCGGTAAATGTTAATGTATATGATGAAAAGTAAGGGTCCCAAAATTGAGGCGGTGTAAAAAGCTTGTCTCGGAGAAAGTGGAAGAAGCAGAAATATTTTGTTGGGAAGATGAAGTTAGTAAGTAGCGGAAAAAATAAAGAATAAGCAGATACTAAGGAGTTATAGTAAGATGAGAAGACGCAGAGGAATTTCGAATAGCGGTAGGCTAACGGACAGCTAGCCAGACCAAATATAGTTTCAAGAATTGCTGGAAAACAAATATGCCAACATTCTGTACTAGTCATTATTTGGTTTTGTGAGTATAATAAGTCATTCAGTGCGATGGAATTGTTGTAATTTAATTTAACAAATAATTATGAAATAATAAGTTATTTACAATTTAAATTAATTTTATACGACTTAGTGATCTCATTTTACATATGGTCTTAATTTAAATAATTGTTAGTTTATTGGGTCCAATAGACTGTGTTCGCATGTTTTCCTGTAATTTTTGTGTTTACAACTATATAATTACCTGGTTTACTAATGAAGCTTATTTCATATATAAACGCTATTACATGTTTACCAATGGACGTAGTAGTACTATCTACTGTTGGAGGGAGGGGGCTAATTAATTACAAGGTGATTAAAAATCTTAGGAAATTTATTTACGTAGAATATTTAAACAGGGAATACATTAATGAGGGAGATATATACAAGGAAATTCAGGGTTCGGTGAAGCAATCTGATCTCTTTAAAACAGGTTAAATACTGTGGGCGATTCCCCTTAAACACCTGTATTGGAAACTTGGCAGCATACCTCTTTACAGCTTCTGTCTTCTTCAGCATCTGCAAAGACTAGCACAAGTCATCAGTTCCGATCGTCTTCTCTTGATGTCTAGAACCGAATGGATCTTCACAGCCTCACCGCTGTGTCATCCACCTCGATAAATCGATCTTTTTCACTCGATTTATCTATCCACGAAACCCCATTGGCCGAGACCACCACGTGGTAAATTTAAAATATTGTTTGTTTCGTTGATGTTTGGTATTTCTGAGAATAGGGCAGGTCATTTATATACTTGAGCTGAGAGCATCCCATAGGATTACAGCCTCCTATTCCTGCCGACCTCGAGGCGCCGCTCAACCTTCCACTGCCGACCTTTAGGAGCCCCTCAACCTTCTAATCCTTTGCTAATTTTTTACATTACAACTTAATAAAATAAATATCGCGCTACATTACATTATATACTTTGCAAATTACTAGTATGTACTTTAATCGTATATATCCATGTTTTTGGCAAATATAAAGTACGTATAGTGTAACGAAATTTAATCTTCTGTAAGACGAGGAAGTTAATTTTTAACACATTAACTATGCTATCTTGGCTACGATCAACTGTTTGTTAAAATAATTTAAAATGGACTAACGTCTCATGACACTGTTATTTTGCAGCTATGTTCCAGTTTCTTTGATGATGAATCTAGGCTTTCAGACCTTACACTTGCCACAGGACGTGAAGATCGATTACCAACCCTTGAATGGTTCTGGTAAAGCTTTTATTGAATTTTCTCTTGGAATTGCAACTGACGCAGACGATTTTAGGACAAGGTACCACATATCGCTGTAGTCCATGCTTCTTTTCTGTAATAATTGAAATTGCTAAATGACACTATGTTTACTTGCAAATTCGATATTTAATATTTCGTTAAATCAAATGAGACCTTTATGGCACAATTTGCTAATTTTTTCTATTACCTAATAGTTGTTTAAACTAGTGATGGGCAAACTACGGCTCGCGGGCCAGATGCGGCCCCCTGAAATGTTCTAGCCGGCCCGCGAGACATTATCCTTAATCTTACGAATAAAAAAATAATACAGGCTGTAAGAAAACTAAATATTTTCCCCTTTTTTGGTATGGTATTTGTATGTTATGTTTAGAGTGAGAGTAACTGGCTGCTGGAAACTTTGTAGCCAAGAGTAAAATTAGCAACGGAGCCTCCTCGCAAGAGTTACCCCCGCCAAACCGTGGCTAGATATCGAAAAGCGACTCTTGATTCAGACCTGGCTTACCGTTGTTGGTTTCCTAGTTTTACTCTGCATAGAGTAAAAAACAATTTAGTCTTAAGATGTTATCTAAGAAACGTTAATTTGATTCTGAGTGCCGTGTTTTCAAAGATGGATGGAGTTGGAAGTACTTTTTCATAGTGTGACTTATGGTTACATGTAAGAATGGCAAGATTAATAAATTTGGGAGATATGAATGTGCAGCAGCTAGACACGTGCGCCTGGCTCATACGATTTCACGGTTTAAAAATAAACCATTGACAATGAAATACGCTATGTCTCAGATACGAAGGAATGCTCTCCTCCTCCTATGCTTCATGGTGCAATGTTCTTGGAAAACAGCCCCTGTTTACCCTACACTGACGTGACGTAGAAGGATAAAGCTTTGCTGATTGGTTCTCCCATAAAAACGCGGGGTGAGTAGGAACCAAACGGAACCTTTTGGCGATCTCTGATCCAGAGAGATGTTGGGTGATCAGAAATTCTGTGGTTGTTGATGAAGAAAGAGGACGTCTGGTGTTGAAGCAGCCACGTAGTAGCCACTGTTCTGTGACGATCAATTGAGCAGAATTCGTTGATAAAGCTGAGTGTAGAAAAATTTTGTATACTTAGCTTGCCAGGAAATATATATTTTTTAAGTTTTAGTCAATTAATTATTGTGTTTTTATAATAAATAGATATTTGTTAGCGTAAAACCTTAAATATTTTTTCAGTTCCAACATACAGAAAGGTACGCTAAACCACTACGCTTCATCTGCAACGAAACTGTAGCATTTGACAAAGAATATAACAATTTACGACGTTTCAACTCTAGGTTATATTGGCCCGCCTAAAGCTTTTTCCATTCATTTGCCCCCTACCCCCTCTTTAAAAAGTTTGCCCATCACTGGTTTAAACTATTGCGTTAACTTTCGGTTTATTTCGTAATAACACACGGTTCAATTGTGCCATAGGAAAAATGAAGCTCAACAACTTCACGCTTTCCGATCATATCGATTTCCATAAATGATAAAAAAAATACAGCAAGAATATAAAAGAAAAACTGTACCAAGCGAAATTCTTTGAGTTCAAAATTAAATATTTTCTGAAAATGCACAAGCAACAGTAACAGATAAATGCAGAACCCGGAAATTTTTTTCTTCTGCGTAGCCCAAAGGCCTTCACTAACAGAAAGCGAAATTATCCGCGCGACAGTCGCGGACTCTGTAAGCTTAGGATTGCATAATCCTAGTCAAATAAGAAGTGGCCTACCACTGCAGACTAGTTTAGTTCAGTTCGCGGCGGATGGTGAACAGGGTTTAGATTTTCACAGAGTTCGTTCACGGTCTGAGAAGGTATTAATAATTAAAAGTTGATTGAATTAGTGAGTATTTTATTTCACGTGAAGAAATGATATGCGAATGAACTCAATTCAAAACAGAGCAAATGAAATTAGCCGCTCTCCTCTCTTTTCCCATTTATCTCGTGTACCTGTAAGTTCATGTTTAAAATTCGTCATTGTATATAGCATCACATAATGGAACTGATTACATTTATATTTTGCTCGGTAAACAACTCTCTCGAACGTCGAATGTCTAGTCTCTATACATATTACCAACATTAATTGACTATGACCTACCCAAGTTCTTTTTAGCCATGTTGCTAACTCATGGCTAACAGAAGAAGCAATTCTTTTTGTCAGATAAACGGCGGGACATGATGATCACTACTGTAAAAAAAAAAAATCGCACCCTAGTTCGCGCGGACATTCCATTTACTGTTTGTCAAGGCCTTCAAGACAACCGTTTGTAAATTCATTACCGATATAAAGCAATTCACATGAAAATAAATACATCAGCTATTTGTATTACTCTCTTCAGTTGCCGCCTTTGAGAATCCGTTTCGTACAAACTTCTTAACAATGTTGCAACTGTATTGTCCAGTACGTATTCTTGTTCTATTACGCAATTCATGACGAATATCATAAAGTTAACGTAGAAAGGCCAATTTTCGGCAGCCGGGTAAAGAATGTGAAGGGATAAATAAGAAAGTGCAAGAGAAGGGGGCAATTTCCCGGAGAAAAGGGTGCGAAGAACGAGGGAATAAACCGGAGATACTTGTTTGAACAGTGGAATTCTATACATACTTGCCTCATTTACACATGAAGATTGTTTTATATACAGAAAGACCCTAAATCTTATTACCGGTTTATTCGTGGATATTTCATTTGAGGCATATAAGTTCTTGTTGAACATTATCTCCTTGTAAATTTGTTGATTTTTATGGAACTGTATTTGTTAGATGTTATTGTCAAATCTGAAATGTAGTGTCTTCTGTAAAGCGAGGAAGTTATTTTAAACACATTAAATATTTGACATTACTATTAATCAACGGTTTAAGAGCGGTATCCAGATTGCGATTGCCACGATAAAGAATTGAAGATGTGACAAGTTGACAGTCAAGTTTGTAATCGCGATAGACGAGTCCTGCTAGGAATCAAACTCTCCCTGAAAAGACGCTTATCTGGAAAGTACAACAAACTAGCTACTTTCTAACATTAAATAATTTGCATTCAAAGGCTATAATAGATATTGTAGCCACATATCTCTGGTAACAATCTTTTCTAACCCAATTTATAAAGCTTAATGCCCAAAAAGTTCCCTACGACAACGAGATATTCGCGTGATTTCCTGTTAATCGCACAATCGTAAATTATCCTTTATCGCACAATCGTAAATTATCCTTTATATGTGTTTTGAGACTATTCAAAATTTTCCCGCAAAATAATTGATTTGATGTCACGGTGTCAACATTGCATCTTGAGTGATCTTATGTCTCAATACCGGAATATTTTTCATGGGATTACATAAAGGATAGTTATGCTCGTCTACCACTAATCCTGTAAGACTTTGCGACACCACGTTGCAGGCACTGCTCTTGATATTCTGTGTTGGGTCTGTGTAGAATTGGGCTACCGAATAGATATGTGGCGTATGACGAAGGGTGGGTCCATAGTAAAATAAACTTTGAGAGTTTGGCTTGTTTCACATTATCTTTTTTTCTCCCGGATTGCCCAGTCCGATGAAAAAGCCGACGGCGGTCAGGTTCACGTAAACGTTCTTCCGGAGAAAACCCGTACGACGACAGCTCAGATACTCTCAATTGTTGGTTGAGTATTGTGCTGCTGTAAGTTATTAATGCAGAACCGCACTATGCTATCATTATTGCAAATACTTGCATCGTATTACATAAATTTTGTACTTGAGAGAGATGGAGATAGCGCTTTATATCAAAGGCTGTAAGAGTTATCGCAAGAGAGAACAATAAGAGGGAGGACTGACTAACTGCAAACACCGTGAGAAATTTATTATGAAATTATTTTGTTTCTGACGTTGGAAGTGAGACTAAATAAAATAAAGTATTACAAAGTATTTTCTGTACGTTGTTCTGTCTTTCAAGAAAATAATTGCAGTACGCGTGTATAAAGGACAGTGTTAGTAATAATTGTCTTCCCAAACGCATTTGTATCCTTTTCATCAATTAAAACAAATTTCGGGAGTAGTTCTTTGCATACTTTGTGTCAGGTATCTTCCTCAGCATTCCTATCTTTGTATTTGTCGAAACTGAAATCTCCTATACAGACTGCTGCAGCCAGGAGGATACTCCGACGAAGGGCGATGGCTTTGGTAGCTCTCAGTCTTAACGAAACTGATACTTCGAGCTCGTACTATAGCGGACGAAGAGCATGTACCAGATGAACTAGGAAGACTTTGTGGCCAATGGATATTCTAGAACTCATTTTAAAATAGCACTAGCTCCGAACAAGAAAAAGAACAACCATCAGCCGGAGGACAAGCTGGTCTTTCTCTCCTTTTAAAGGCCCTACAACTTCCAGGATAAGACGCATCTTGGTGAAGGATGGTATTAAAACCGTTTTCAGGCCCATCACTAAGATAAAGGAGAAACTCAGGCCAGCAAAAGACCGTAAAGACCTCAGGACACCGAGAGTATCCCTTGCGAATGTTGTCTGCGGTATGTGGTAAAACAATTAGAACGGAGAAGCATCGAAGGGTAGTCAGACTCTACCAACTTACGAAATCGGAGTTAACTGAATACACCCTTACAACAGGACAGAATATGATGTTCGAAAAAACCAGCATACTTAGATGTTCTGGGATAGCCTTATCCTAGTCAATGAATATCAAGGCCAGGGAAAAACTACTGAACAGCGTTACTGGTAGTGAAGCTTGGGCTCCGGCCATCTACCAGAGGAGGGGGGGGGGGGAGGGTGACATTATTTCTGCTGGTTGTTCTGAAGTGCGGGTGGCGAGGTATGTTGTGGAAGGGAACACTCTAACACGGTGAAGCAATAGCCACCAATGAAGACACTTTCGTTCTTTCCTGGGATCTAGGCTGCAGCAGTTTGCATTATATCCTGGAAAACGATGGCAGTGATAACCGTCGAAACGTCGCTGTTCTACGATATTACCCGGATGAAAACCCGTGAAGATTTTCTTCATTCAATTCACTGGGAAAGCCTTCTATCTTTCGTAACATTTTATTATTAATGAATAGGTCCTCACTATAGTTTTCCTTTTAAATTCAGATTGACTACCCTAAGTTGTTCATTAACTCCACACAACTGACTAAAACTTCTTCCACACTCAAATATTTTATTATATTCTGCAGCCACACCATACACTGTTTCCGTGATCCTCAAGTACCGAGTTTTATGATCTGTCTTATTGAAGACATAAAAATGTATTAAACAGATATTTCAGAGAATTAAATTAGAGTATTGTTCCTAAGGATCATACAAAGTCTATGAAGGGCCATTTTATTGATGGACAAATAAATATTAAGAATTTATAGGACCAGAATGATTGAGTACTCATCATTTCAATGATCTGAAAGAGAAAAATCAATTAAGTTGTAATTGTGACCAGAAACAGAAAATACAATTATAATAATCAATTTGATTGAACAAAATGGCTTGTTTCTGATTGAATGTGGACCTTAATCAGATTTAAAATAATCTAGTTTACATTATTGTAAACCAGAAACATGTCGTTTTGTTAAATGAAATTGATTATTCTAATTTTTTATTTTCCGTTTTTGGCTACAATTAAAACTTAATTTAAAATTGTCAGGAGTTTATGATTATTTTATGTTATAAACAAATACAATATTTAATTTGAAAAGAGATTTCTGAAATACCAGGAACTAGTGTAAGACAGAATACTTGATGATGTTAATGATTAGTACTTTAAATCTGCCAGTAACTTAGTACAAACACCATTTGTTACTATAGAGTTATGAATTATTTATTTTTGCATCTTAATGTCCAACTTTTACTATTAAGCCATTCTAATTTATTAAATTAATAATTAATGTCTGAGAGTATTTTGCAGCTAATGGTGGAGCTAGCTGCCAAAATATAGTATGTTTTTATAATAATTATTAAAACCTGACAATGCATTAACTGTCATTTCTTTTTTCAATACAATGATCCCAACTAAAATTGTGTTATTAAATCAATTTTTGTTTTAGTTGGAGAGAAACGGAAAATGCCATCGAGTTTAGTGGGGTATGTCCACTTTCTAACACAAACAATTCAACAAAGATGAGGTATTTATTAATTATTAAACTATATGACATTGCACAAATTACAAAAAGAAGTAATCAAAATATAGACAATAAATTTGTGATAAGATAAATATCAGTCAATATGTAGCTTTCGTCAGGTGTTGCATTATATTACATTCAATTAAAGTGATTTGTCCATAAACTTATGCTAGGAAAAAAGTTGTTACAACCTGATATTTTATTGTCTGCAATACTGCCTGATATGTATAGTTATACACATTTTTTGTAAGCTCTTGAATCCTAACATGTGAATTATATTTTTCAAGTCATGATGGTTGTAAGCTGAAAGCTAAATACTGTTCTAATGAAGCTGATTTTCAAACTTTTGAGAAAGTTTATGCTCTTCGTTATAAGCTCATGAATTTTGTGAACTCTATAGTGGAAACTGGACAATCTACAGTTGCACATGACGTAAGTCTTTCTGAATCATACTTTTTTTTTTCTGTATGGAATGGTTTTAATGCACTTTATTTCAGTCAAACAGACTGGGATATATTTAAGAGCATCCTGCAGTAATGAATGTTGTGCAATAGTATAGTTGTGTCAATAAGTATTCAGCTACCAACAGGATACATGCAATCTAGAAATCAATGAAAAGTTTATAATGTTCATATTGCAATTAAAATACATATAAATTAATCAAATTCTTCAAACCAAGTCTCTGAAGTTTTTAAGTATGCTACTGACATATTATAAACTGAGGATACCCTTGAACACTCTGAATCAACTCATGTCATGACTCCGAATCTGGGTTGCACAGATTCCTTGTTTTGACTCAGCTTCACAACTGAGAACCATGTTCATATCAAGATTCAAAGATTCATGCTCCAGTCCTTGCCAAACAATTGTGGAGGAACTAGCTATCTGGAATTTTTTTCTTATGATTCTTTTAGGAACACTTGACTTATTTTTATATTTACAAAAATAGCCTGAAACAAACAAATAAATGAAAAGTCGTTGAATAAAACTTGAATGAAAAATGAAAATTGAATTGTATTTTCACTGCTGTAAAGACAAATGTGTTTGCTTTTTGTGTTCATAATCAGAATCTGTGTTTATTATTATTGAGAATTTTCCTCAAGTAAAGGTTTGTTTCCAGCATTATAATATCAAAAAAAGTAGGAATTTAAAAATAAATAAATTTCTAAAATATATAAAATTAGATATCATTAACAGAGCTATACATGTTGTATGATTTTATGCCATTTTCCCCTCCCTATCTTGTACGTCTTCTTCCACTTTACCAAATCTTCCCATTGACGTTCTGTACCTGGTGGTAGGTTCACTTCTTCCTCTTCTCCTCTCAATTTCCCATTCTGTTATTGTTCTGGGTATTTGTCATTCTCATATTCTGTGTACATGGTTGTTCCACTGAAATTTTTTGTCCATAAAGTGTTGAGTTTCTGTGTTCCTTATTACAGTATATATTTTATGCATAATCTGGCTGATCGTCTCCAGAACTACATTTCAAGTGCTTTCAGCTTATTAACATGTTTTTTTTTCTTTTTAAGGTTTCTCCTCCTTAGAAAACTATGCTTTGTAGTTTTGAATATTTTCCTTCTTGTTCTATTAATGATATTCCTACTTTACAAAACTGAATTAACATTCCAATTACTTTCTTCCCACTGGTAATTTTTTGATTTATATATGTATTTGATGTACCCTTTATTTCCAGTATTGAGCCCAGGATTTTTTCATTATTTTTATCCATAAATTAATAGCTCATCCAAATAATTTGTAAGATATTCTGTTTTATTATAAACGCTGACCAAGAAAAGAGATAGATTAATAGGCCATGTTTTAAGACATGTAAAATTAGCATCTGAGGGAAATGTGTGGGGTAAAAACGGAAGAGGGAGACCAAGGATGTAATACTAAAAACGTTCGTATGGAGTGTGGCGTTATATGGATGCGAAATGTGAACGGTAGGAGTTGCAGGAAGGAAAAGAATAGAAGCCTTTGAAATGTGATGCTATAGGAGAATGCTGAAACTCAGATGGGTGGATAGAATCATGAGGAAGTTCTAAGCAGAATAGGGTAAGAGCGAACAATATGGAGGATGTCACATATTTTCATTTCTGAGACAAATTATTTTTGTTGAGAAGGTCCTGTGGCATTAGTCACGGCTCATAAGTTTTTAAAGTTATGAGTGACATTACCCTAAGCAAAAGGAGGAAATTTAACAAGGATAGTTATGGAAAATACTACTAATAATAATACTAGCAAAAGTTACTCACTGTAATGTCTGAAATGAAAGTCCAGTCTTCTTTCTTTCCAGCTGACGAACTTCTCAATTACCCTCATGTTAAATCCTTCCGTTTGTAGAATTAGCCTCTTTTCTATTGACAACATTGCTAGGGCTGCCAGGCGATCTTGAGTCATAGAATTCTTCAAAAAAGTATTTATTCTTTTCAGGGTTGAGAAGCACCTCTCCGGTTCACTTGTCGTCATAGGTGTCATTACCAGAATATTCAGAAGTTTGCTAATTTCAAAAATGGTATCTGCCTCTAAATTTTGGATTGTAATAAGTTGTAGCAGTCAACCACATCTGCGGTGTTTCAGAAGTCAGACCGAGAATACAAAAAACTCAAGTGGTCCAAAGACTGGAAACGATATTGAGCCTCTTGTAAGATACGATCACATACTTCCTTTGCATCGTTTACGATGGATGAATTTCTTCACCGTTTGGCAGGAGTATCTAAATTTATATTGTTGTCACTGCAATCAAGAGAGCACCTGATATTGCTGATTGCCTGAACCATTTTTATTACATTATTTTTGATAGACATTATATTAGCATTTATATATTGCAATTGGTTGTACAAAATAGCAATATGCGGTATAACTTTGTGGAAGAAACAAAGAAAATAGCAAAATTCAGGATATTCCAAATTAAGTCAAAGTCCACGAGCTCCTTGAATGGCATTATTTGTTCAAAGAGTTTTTTCCAGTTCCAGGAAGCAGTCAATGAAAGTGTCTTTGTTTTCATAAATCACTTTAACTGTTCTTGATTTAAAATTACATCTGGTTGATGAACCACTCAGAATCCGTTTGGCAACAATTGCCTCTAGTGCAGAGACTCTTTTCGGAGATTGAGGAAAATATGCTGGAAAAGCTGAAAATATATGTGCAGCTTGATTCTGAGATGCAGCATGTTCCATCACATGATTTAGTTGATGAGCATAGCAATGTACATAATGCGCATTTGGGTAGAGATGCTTTATTTTAGTCTGGATGACATCAGACTCACCACTCATAACAGCCACTCCATCCTCTCTCTCAGCAATCAATTTACTCTTATCTTTCAAAATGGTATCCAACTCATTCAATATACATTTTGAAAGGATGTCTGCAGTTTGTCCTCCAGGATTAAAAAATCCCCAGAATTGTTCTTGTGGAGTACCATTTACCGCATATCTGAACACTAAAACTGAGTGTGGTCCGAAACATCTGTTGCTTCATCTGACATAACTGCCAAATATTCAGATTTATTTATTTCAGCCATAATTTCTTCATGACATACCTCTAGCATACAGTCCAACAGTTCGTTCTTAATTGTTTTCCAAGTTTCTTTGAAAATATTATTAATTTTCATGTGTTCTTTTATAGCAGTATCAATGTTGCCAAAAATGTCTACAGGTGCTAAGAAAACGCTAGGATTAACCAAATATTCAGATAGTGGATGTCATCACAAGTTCAAAGGTGCCACCAAATTTTATGCAGTCAATTATTCTAGATAAAATGTGTATTTTTTCTACTTGTTAATCGTGCTTAATAATATTGTCTTGATAAGCTCTACTTAGTTTTGTTGCAACATTAACAACCTGCTGTCTGGACATCCTGCACAATCTGGAAGATATTTACTAAGCTACAATCCTGCTTACTAAATATCTGACCACAATTGGGTCCCTCAACTAAGAAGATACTAAATTGCATTAAGAATTTACTGTTATTATATTACACCTTTATTATTTCTCATGTGTACTCTTTCTCCAGAGCCATGTTCATGCCATTTATTATGTTTTCAAGTCTTCTTCTGACTCCCCTAATACTACAATATCATCGACAAACCGTATGGTTTTTTTCTTCTCCTTACAGTATGATTACTTTCCATATTCCTTTTTAACTTTCTTCATTGTCTGTTCTATATATAAGTTAAACAAGCATGGATGGCAGACTGCATCCTTGTCTTACTCCTTTCTTTTCTTGCCCGTCATTTGTAATTACTGCTGACTGCCATCTGTAGAGGTTATGGATAAATCTTTTTTGTTGATATTTTATTCATCTCCTCTTCAAAATCCTTTGTAGTGCCTTAAGTTTTCATTATCAAAGGCTTTTTCTAAATCTACATTGCCACGAAAGTAGGCCTATGTTTTGCTTATTCTGTCTTCTAAAATTAGACTCAGTCAATATTGCTTCTCTTGTTCTGACATTCTTCCTTAAACCAAACTGACATTCTCCAAACTTGCAATATATTTAATGTTCCATCCTTTTATACACATTTTTGTTAATATTTTTCACACATGGGATAGTAAACCAATTATGCTGTGCTGTTTGCATTTATTAACCCCAATCTTCTTTGGTATAGGTATAATTATGTTTTTACTAAAATATTCTGGTATTCTTCCTGTAATATATCATGTATAATAATGATTATTATGTTTTATGTCGATGAGAGGAAATAAATAGTAGAAGAACTTCTTCAAAATTACCTGAGTGTATTTTCATGATAGCATTTCTCTTACAGATATTCAATACTAATAAAAAAAACAAAAATAAAGGACAACTCTTCTAAGAACATATTTAACAGAAAGGTTTGTGGAAAAGTGGATAGCTACTAGTAATACTGTCACTAACCACATAGAATAATTTTCATTAATGATAAGATTTTATCTGATGAATAAATTTTAAATGAATTTTTTGTAAAATTGTTAAATCCTCATTTTTAATTATACTCAATTACTAAACACCTATGTCTCAAAACATACAGAACTTTAAGTATTATTAATTTATCATTAATATAAAATATTTGCATTTGACTAACCTATGAAATTAAAATAAAATAAAAACAAGTTTGCAAATTGAAAAGACATACACGAGAAGTCTGCAAAAAATTGAAATAAATGACAAAGAATGATAAAATTATTATTTTTTTAATGAAAAAACTTAGTAGGCTATGATTTCTGTGATACAAGAATCTAGGTAGCATAGATCATGTGCAGAGATTGGGATTAGAGTACTGACAATTAGCAGTTAATAATGTAAGAAAGTCACAAATGATTAATTATAAGTTCTCTCTATCTCTATTGTACACAAACATTTGCTTTACCAGTTGTGATCATTGCATTAGATTTTAAACATGGCCATCCAGAAAAAAAGTTAAGACATAAGTTTGTTGTTGTAGTACTCAGTTCTTAGACTGGTCTGATGCAACTCTCCACGCTAACCTATTCTGTGCTAGCCTTTTCATTTCTGTATAACTACCACATATCCCACATCCTCGTTTCAAGTACCTGTGTATTTGCTTGTGAATATGTTAGTTAATGTATATCATTGTCTTTATGTCAATATTTTTACTGTACCCTATTTTGAATTACAATATTACCACGACACTTTTAAGCTGTTCTTTTAATTCAAGTAACAACTTTTTCTATTGTGAACTAGCACTAGTGCTCCCAATAAGCGAGTCGATTTGAATCTGTACAATGGACTCCTTCAGAATCAAGTGAGCATCTCTATTATTAAGTAAACACATATTTGTTTTAGGCTGGAATGAAGAGGTCAAAGAATACCATTTCTGAGGCTTTTCATAACCAGTCATTAGGGGACATCAAAGATCCACACAAGGCAATAAACAACATACTTACAATAGTAGATGGGATGGAAAAAATATCATCTACTCTTCTGGAAAAGATGATTTTATTGGAATCTAAAATCAGATTGAAAACAGGTATGGTTTCTCATTTTTTGTATATATTTTAGTAAACAATGAAACATTTTGTGAAAACATAAATACTTTTGCAATTTGAAGTTGGTAGCACTTTTGTATCATAATTCGGGAGAGACGATGAAGCATATTGACGCTTTATCGCGCGCGCCTGTTGATAGTGCGGATAAGTTGAATGAAATTGGAGAAATTTTGAAAATCATAATACGTGAAGACGAGGTATTGTTGTTTCAGAGATCAGATGATGTAATTAATCGAAAGGTGACGTTACTGCAAAGGAGTGCGAAGGAACTGTTAAATTCTGAAAAATCGGAGATCGAAATTTTTGTATTACGTGATGGTTTGTTATACAAACAAGTTGAAGAAAAGGGAAAAGAACGCGAAGTTGTGGTTGCGTCTAAATCTATGAGAAAATCACTTGCTATCCGATTTCATGACTTGTCGAGTCATTTTGGTGTTGAAAAAACATTGTCAAGAATGCGTGAATTTTATTACTTTCCAAAGATGCGTTCCTACATTAAACGCCATGTTTCAAATTGTTTGGAATGTATTTTATCGAAACGAAAGACAGGCAAACTAGCGGGTGAACTACATCCGATTCCTGCTGGAAACCGACCGTTTCACACTGTTAATATCGACCACTTAGGTCCCTTTTTGACAACATCCAAAAAGAATAAGTATGTATTTGCAATTATTGACAATTTCACTAAATATGTGCAATTAGAAGCAGTTCCTAATGTCAAGGCAACTGTGACGGTTAAAAGACTTGAAAATTTTGTTAATAAATTTGGAGCACCTAATCGGATTATATCCGATCAAGGCACATGTTTTACGTCAGAGGTATTTGATAAGTTTTGCAAAAGGTATGGGATTAAACACACGAAAATTTCTAGTCGCCATCCACAGGCCAATGGCTTAGTCGAAAGACTTAATGAGACCCTGTTACCGGGAATGCGATGTAATTTAGCTTTGAATAGTGAAGAAAGTTGAGATACGAGCTTGAAACAATTAGAACGTGATATTAATGTATTGATTCAAAAAGCAATTGGTAGGAGTCCATTTGAGGTGTTATATGGATATGTACCACGATGCGAAGAAGGCGAGATGCGAGTGCTTACTGAAAACTGCGAAATCGATCAGAATCCTGTCAATTCTCATGAGGAAATTAGGGATAACATTTGTAAAGCGCAACAAAATTACAAAAGGAGCTACGACAAGAAAAGACTGAAAGGTATTAGTTTTAACGTTGATGATATTGTATTCAAGATAAGTAATCCAGTCTCTACCGGACAATCGACCAAGTTACAGTATAAATACAGTGGACCTATGGTAATTGTTGGTATTTTACCTAGTGATACATATCAAATCAAATGGCTTCGAGATAACAGGAAGCAAAGTTTGGTGTCAACTGCACATGTAAGCCAATTAAAGTTATGGCGAAATAGTGAAAGTGACTTGGATGATCGTAGTGAGGATGATTCGGATGAAAATTACACTTTTGTATCAGATCGTAAAGGAAACGAAAGAGAGCATATTGTTTGTAATACTGAGGTTGGAGGAAAGAAAGAAAAACATAACGGAAAAATCTGATGTAATTCTATCTAAAAGAATACGCAAGAAACCAAAATATTTGAAAGATTATAATTATTAAATTGTATTGAGTTAAGAAATGTGTATTTTTTTTAGAGATAAACATTGTAACTAATATTTGTAAAATTGTTTTTCATTGTAACTACTAGATAATTTGAGTTATAAACATTGTAATTTGAAAAAAAAATTGTTTTCCATTGTTACATTAAGTTAGTTTGAGGACAAACTAAGGTCAGATGACCGATTGTGAAAACATAAATACTTTTGTAATTTGAAGTTGGTAGCACTTTTGTAAAATGTTAGGTTGGGAGAAATGTCATTGTAGGAGCAGTAGAGATAAGAATGAGGGAGCGAGCGGGTCGCAGGAATTGTTGGATCTGAATGTTGTACTGTATTAAATAAAATCACTATAATGTTTCAACACAGTTTTTAATTTGTATTTGGCCCTCACAATTTTTTTCTTAAATAAGTGTTTAGTTTTTGATAAAAATCACAATTTTAAATTAGACAATTGGGATCGATCTAAATTTATGGTTGTAATTGAACTCATTTTGATAGGAAAGAGGGATAGAGAGACAGTAATGATAAAATTAAGGTGGTGGGGTCTCTATTTTGTAACAATAAATGTATTTATTATTGCCTTTTATGGGATGAATAATAAGTTTAACTTATACAATATAAGGTTATATGTATCCAAATAACAGACCTCACAAGAATCTGAATATTGACTACTGGCCGTCACTCTAAATGTTTCCCTAACCTTTCTAATGAAGGGGACGTTGCCTCCGAAAATCTAAAGAACTCCAAACCTTACAAAGTGCCTGCCGGAAAAACACAAAAAGTTTAACATAAGAGTTTAATATGAATCAGAGCATGAAGTGGGTAATCTAAAGCAGGCCGTTGTTACTCACTTAATCTTTCTTTCATATAGCTCGACTTTGACAACTCACATAATTCAAACTGTCGCTTTAAGACAGTGAAAAACCTTCCAAACCGGTCCGCAATGTTTTACTTATCTGCGTTTCTTAATATTTTTGATATTAATTAATTAGGAGACCTCAGCTAACTCTTGGACAGCGCTTCGAACAAGGGTGGGACAAAGCTTTTCTTGTAGTGGTTGAAAGTCATAAATATAAAGTATATTTATTGATGACGCAACGCTCCAACATTTTGAACGATTTTTTAAAAAGTGTAGGGAGAAAAGAAAGGTTGCTCAAGTATGGTCACCTGACATAATCTACCAATCACAAGTCTGTAAAATCCCGCGGAACGTCGGCCATTTTCAGCTCCCTAACGCGTGGGCACGACGTGCTCATCCCGCGTACGCTTACGTCAACGTCACCCAGACAATTGAATCTAGCCGCAACTCGCGAAGCAAGTCGTAGCTTGCTTGCTACATTACCTATTTGCATTAATTTTGGTTGTGGCTGTAACTTCACATGTTACAATACGAACCTGGATCATCACAGAATCTTCGCTATAGTCGTGAGTGCCTTTATATATATATATCCTCACAGCTATAGTGAAGATTCTGTTTAAGTCCCTGCGATTCAGATTCAGCCTCTGTTTCTTCTTCCTTTCCTCTACGCTTAATATATGGCTTTCTCTAAGCATAATTCTATAACGAGCATATGACATAAACTGAATTTCCCAACTTTATCCCTCATTCTGTCCTTAATTTCTATTCCATTATCCAATGTGTGTGACTTTATCAAGTGACAAACCTTTCGTTACTTTGTAGATGTATATATATATATTAGGAAATAACACTGTCAAAGTAATTAACACAATTGGTAATGATAGGAAAGAGAGAGAGAGAGAGAGAGTAAGGTGGTGGCTAACCTCAAGTGTAAAGCTGACAAACACCATGATAAGTCTGGGGTTATCTTGAATTTTTGGAGGTAACTGAAAGTAGAGCATTCTGATGGTCAGCTGTCGACTGAGGAGTCAAAGTTCTTGGATGACAAGGCCACCAACTTTCTCTCTCAATAAAAGTCAGCTGTAGAGGCAAAGTATTGACGAGTGTTGGGGAGATTCACATATTAATCCTTTCACGGACAATATGCAGACATGTCCCTATTTATCAACATAAAATTGACTGCATATGCAGTTCTGTCCACGAAAGGATTAACACATACAAATAGAACCATGTACTAAAACTGCTTCACATGTACTTTTGCACCTATGGGCCGTAATTTGGGGAGGGTAAAGGTTAAAATGAAGACGATGTTGAGTCCAGGGCTATGTCTTGACTGCAAGACATGTTGGAAGAAGAGTTCCCAAAGGCGAAGCTCAGCTTCTGAATAATCAGGGTAGTAGGGCTATGAAGAGGGTCAGTATGAAGCTGTGGAAAATTGAGTTTAGAAAAGTTTGTTGTGGTTGGAATTATGATTAAGTAGAGGTCTCTTTGTCAATATTTGTCCCCCTCCCCCACAATGGTTTTTGACATGAGCAACAGAAGGGAATTAAACTTTGGACAATGCTGTGGTGGTTAGCAGTGCATTCAGGAAGTTTTTCAGTTCGGCCAGTATAGATAACTGTACAGTATTTGCAATTGATCTAGCAGATGATGAGGGAGTACAAGCCAGTATTGTTTTATTTAGTTTTGTAAGCGTTAATCTTGGCAGGATGTTTAAGGATTGTGGTGGTGGATTGAAAGATAGGGCATACATGGCATCTGTTCCTATCAAACTGTTGGCAACCTGGCTAGATGCCAGGAGTGTTGTGAATGTTGGGAGAGTGCTTGAAGATGACTCTTGGACAGGTGGAAAGTATTATATACTTTAGAGTGCATTCCTACCTTTCTCCCATATTTATATCTTTACTCTCTATACATTTATTCAATGTGTGAATTTATCATGAAAATGAAATATCAATTGAAAAATTTCCTCTTTCTGGTTGTGAACCATGTATTTGTCCTAAGCTACAGATACACTCATTTCATCAATCGCTTTGCCTCATGAACTTTTTAGATACTGTAAATTCAAAAAATATTTCGCAATTTCTCAAAGAATTTCTGTCCCTACTTTAAAGATACTATTTTAGGATTCCTGATTTTTGATTTTATGTGATGCAACAATAGAAATAACTTTATTTATATTTCAGAACTTACATTATGCTAAATTGGATTTAATGTTCATTAATTATTAATTGAAATTAATATGAAATAAAATTGACAATTTATTTAAACTTGCATATTATATATTACAGCTGTTTTTAATCAGACAAATGAAGACAGTTCCTTTTCATTACAGGTATGTTTCATGCTGATAACGTTGTTATGTAAGTTAATAAACCATCACATTCTTTCAAAACATAGTATAAGTATAAAATCTTTTTTTCAATCATATTTCTAAGTAAATATTCTGTTGTCATACTCAATAAGTGCAAGAATTTGTTTTTGAGGTGTGATTTAAGAGAATTCCTTAAAATGACTCTTCTTCTGATGAGCTATGGTTTTCAAATATTCTGATGAATATAGAAAGTGAAATAGGATCCTGAAGAATCCTGATGCATTAGTATTAAATGGACATAATCTGTATCACTCAGTTACAAGAAATGGTTTACTTATGGTGACTAACAGCACTCCTCGTCAGATATTCCTTACATCCACTTGATCAGATCATATGTGCGGGAACTGTATGACTGTCAACTAAAGTGGTTTTAATGTCTTCTAATGACATTTGTATTAGAAATGTGTTTCCTTTCTCATTAATTAGCTAGACCAGATTTTCCCAAATTATTTTCTGCCTTCAAGAAGACCAACAACCTATTTTAAAGTTCAATATATTTTAATAGTGTTTTTATTCTGGATATGCCCATTTCATTGCACAAAATTTTAAATAATATGGATTGAAGTTGTTTTGATTTGATATAGTTTATCACTTTTATAGCTTGTGGCTCCTGTAGCTACCTTCTGAATACATGATACAATGCCTTTCATCTTTCCTTCCATTTCTTGAAGACCATCTGTACAAATATCAATACACTTCTCCCAACCTATCTCTTGATTTGTAATATTTGTATATAATCCATTTGTATATATTTTCCACTGTAGTTTGTCCACGTAAATAAGTGTGCATGAGTAAACCATTTTCAATCCTTTTATCATATGTATAATGAACAAATGCTAGTAGTACAGCTACTGAGACATTCGTAGATTCATCCACTTGCATATTCACTGAAAAGTCCAAGATGATGAATTTACTCTTTCTCTATGCAAGCAGAAAGATCTTTATGTGTTGTGAAACAGAATTATTTGAAATTTGTGTTGCATCTAATTTTTTAGGAACCTGCGTGTTAAGAACACATGACATAATGTCTTTGGCAACTGGTTTAATTAGTGCTTCTCCAATTGTATGAGCTTGCAATAACTCGCACAATAAGATGTCTCTGTTGCATTTTCAGTTTTATCCACATTTGAAGTTTGGACTTTTCTAGTAAGACACTTTTTCTCTTGAAAAATTGCATGTATTTCCCTTTATAATTAGGGTGTATCATTTCAAAGTGCCTGCAAAGTTTTGCTAGAGCCAAAGAACTGTTTGCAAGTATTTTATGGTATATAACACACATTCTATCAGGAGTGTCTGAATTGCCAATACACTTAAACCCCAAATTTAAATAACTTTCATCATACTTCTGTTTTCATCTGTTCATATATGACTCTTGTTCTTAAATATTAGATTTTGAAGAATCCACAGTTTTTGAATTGTTTTCTTCAATGATAGACAAATCTGTAGAAGTACTTGGTCTCCCATTTCTTGAAGTTCCCGCTTTCAACCAAAAATCCATGGATAGTTTTTGAATAATATTTAAATTCTGTAATAAGAACAAATTATTGTAGAAAAGGACCATTTTCAACATTAGAAACAATGAAATTAAATTAATATACAAGAAAATCGGTACATTTTTATGCAAATTTATTTCATTTATATTTTTGAAAAGTATACATCCATTCCAGTTTTAAAACAATACACTGGTCACAGGGCAAAACACACTTAATGAAGCCATGTAAAAATCACAAATGGTTCTGCGAATTCCCACAAAAAATCTTTTCCTTACATCATCATCTTTTGATTAATAGTCTTCGAACACACAAGAAATCACTTAAAGATGGTCAATAATAATATTTGACAAATCAGCATTATACTTACACACCCACCGCAAGGGATTTATAAATTATTCCAAACAATTTAAATATTGATTTAATTTAATCAATTCCTACATATCAATATTTCACTTATGCCTTTAACTTAATAAAATAAAATAAAAAATGTAAGTTATTCAGTTATAAAAAAATACTGAAGAGATACAAAAATGTGGTTGAAACATAAATTGTGGTTGAATTAAACCAAGCTTTAAATTTTAGTTGATCATTTATTTTTAAATTATTGATTTAGATATTAATAATAATATAATTTTTGTACCATCCACATAATCCTACTAATAAAATAATACAATAAATGTAATAACTCACTGCATGTCACATAACCAACTTACTGACCCATAGAAACTACAGTTTCAGAACTGTTCTACCAGCGTACAGAGCAAGTACAGGTTACTTTCAACTCTGCTATGGGGACAACAATAGAATTGTTGTAAACTAAAATTTTCCTGTGGACCTCCAGTTGAGAACTGCTGCATTAGATGATCTTGACAGACAACAATTGTGCTGTTTAATTACATTCCACAAACAAAGGTGTATAAGGTTGGCTTATTTGTTTGCCTCAGCTGCTCATTGTCAAGTTAAACAAAATATTATCAGTATAGTTCTGGACTATGGCAATCTCTATCTCACTCCTAAAGGAATCTGCTTGACTGAACACACCCACACTTGTTTCCTATTGCAGCGGAAAACAACAAACAGGGTGTCTTTGTTATGCAACATTATTGAATTGGTTCCAAAAAAAGCTGTAAACAAAACTGAACTGTTGAGAAACATCGAGAACATTGTTCATAAACACTACTCTGAAACATTTGTTTACAGTGTGGAATAGACAGGGAAAAATAATATACCCCCATCTCTTTCTTGCACACTGTGTAAAAAAAGGTCTGAGAAATGATTCAACTTTCTCTCATTCCATGCAAACAGAGTTTTTGTCTTACAAATCAATGGTGGCAAGTGAGTTTTTAAAGTTATGTGCTACATCACCCCAAAACATAATTTATACAATAGTATTTACATAAGATATTAATAATACTACAACAGCTACAATGTTGTTAATACTCCACAACCCGTAATGCCTTATTCAGTCTATATATCTTGTAAAAGGGATGAATTATTAAAATTGCAAAAATATGAAATCAAATTGGCACAAATTCCTAACTCAAAAGTATTTTTATTTCATACAAGTTTTGAATAAATAAAGTTAATTTTAAGAAGAAGCCACATTATGGGAATATTGTGCACAGGATCATGTAGTAATTTTCTCAGTTTTGAAAATCTTCAAAATGCCATCCCATAAATGTTAATTCTTTTAAATAACCTTTCATTAATTAAAATAAACCACAACAAGTCAATGTATATTACTCTTTTATTAATTCCTTGCTTGTCAGCAAGCACAGGCCAGTGCTCTGTTCTTTGTAGCTCATATAATTCTTAGTTTGTCAGTGGGCGGGGAGGTGACACACTATACTGCACATATGCATGTCTCATTTCAGACAGTAATGTTGATCTACAATGCAGGATAGCGAAAACTGTATGCTGCTTTCGCGGGAGGGAACATGCTGGCTGGCAGATAGTTTAAAGTTAATTGAACCAGAAATTCACACTTATAAAATAAATTAATTAATGTGCTGTAGCTCATGAGCTCATATGCACCAGCCACCACTATTATGAACTGATTAAGTGGTATTATTTACTTCCTCGTTGGTTCTGCAGCCTATTAAGGGCTTTGGCCTACCAGGATGACTGTGGACTGTCATCTTACATGATTGATATATTCTGAATTTGGAGTGATATGTGATCAGCATATCTAGTCTCCAGCAGTCTTACTGCTAGTCTTAGAGACCCCAACAACACAAACATCCAAGCCCATGCAAGGATTTGAACCCCAGACCTTTGGGTTGCAAGATAGTAATGCTAGCCACTAGACTACAGGAGGACAGAAAGTGGTATTATAGATAGAATCATTTAAAACTTTTGTGAAACACCTATTCAGGCCCCGCAGAACACCTTGAGCTAGATATCACATGAAGTGCTCGCCTAACTCATATGATTAGACGAGGATATGAACGTAAAGTTAAATGGATATATGCTTTACTCAAGATGCCTCTGAAAGTGTTGGGCTCAGATGTTTTAGAAGTGATTTACTAAATATGCATAACAAACACCACATTCATGTATTATAACTACTCAGTGAAGTATGACTACCAATATAAGGTTATTTTTCATTATTATTGCTATTATAATAGCTAAGTATTTATTTATATTCTTTCTTTAAATAATTATTTGGTTACACTGAGTTTCCTAATGTTATCCTAATTTTCTTGGGCAAAATTATCTGAGATATAAAAATTTAACAATTATTTTGCCATTTCCAGACCTTAAAAAATACAATAGAAGGCATTCGGAGCTATGCAGTATCGGCATTAGAAGAACTAACTGCTGATAGCCCTATGAAGTAAGAACTTCCATTCTAATTTCTATCAATCATAATTATTTTCTATATTTACTTATTTATTCAAAGACTAGTGCCTATCATAATAAATGAAAAAGTATAAAAGTAATGTCTTTACCACAAACAATGCAATGACTTGTATAGTTAGTTTTACATACTTTTTAAAGCTTATAGCTAGCATTAAAAAAATCTGTTTCTATATACAGCTAGCAGTTCTCATACCTCAACTGATAGGAGATGTATAGTAACTATAATTACAGCTATGATGGCCAACTTTGAAATTAACTAATCTTCACAGGCCACAATACTGTACAAAAATAATATATCATTAGTTTTTGTGCAGTCATATAGAGAAGCTAACTGTAAGAAATTACTTACAAACTATATTCTCCTATCGATATAGGAGTGCCTGTGGGAGAGTTCTCTTGAAGGCATTTATTCCCCAGATTGACTGCAGGGCTCACCTGACCCCATCAGGAATACCACATACTCTCTCTCTGTTTTGGTTTTTTAAAGTTCTCACATTCTGAGGTGCCTTTACCTATTTCGGGAGATGTATGTACTGTGGTGGAAGTCCTTGGGCATATGGTAAGAGTTGTTTTCTGATCCCATTGGATCAGTTGGCCAACCGCCTGAGGGGAGACAGAGAAGGGAATGCTGCGACCCCATGGCAAACTCGTCTCCCGTCATTCCTAAGGACATGAGAATAGTACACAATTCCTGACCTACCTGATGCAGGTTTTTTAGGGTTTTCCCTGCATCTCTTTAGGTGTAACACCGGGTAGGATCCTTAAACTGTAGCCCTGGTGCCGTAGTCAGCCCCTGGCTATGTTGTTCTACCTTCCGCATACCCCCTTTTCAATTCTCTTCCTATGCTATTTAGGGGAGTTGCCTGTTTCAGGATCATCCTCATTAGCCTGTTAACCAAATATAAATTCTTCAACAGTATGTGTGATTTTTAATTTAATGTCTATCAATCTGAGGAATTTATTTTGTTTTCTTTTGATGCAATTAATAGGTTTCTTACAATATGGATTCTAAACTACACAAGCATATTCTAAAACAGGATGGACAATGGCATAGTACAATGATTTTAGTGCATTTACATTTTTAATATCTATGCTATTTCTATAAATAAAGCCTAGTAATTAACTAGCTTTTGCTACTACTTACATGAATGTCAAAGTTTATATTACTATTATATGTTACTCCTAAACCACTATTATTATTACTATAGTAATGGCCTGGTTAAAAAGCGTGTACCAAGTATCACAGTAATGATCTTTTTTCTCAGTAAATCAAATATTGAACAATTTTAAACATTTAATTCCATGAAATTCTCATTGAACAACCATTGAAAACTAATTAGATCTTCTTGTCATATTGGTCATCATATGAATTTCTAATAACTGAATATATATTTTAAATGATCTGCAAATAACAAACATTTACAATGTTTAAGATTTTTAACAATATCATTTATAAATAGCATTAACAGGATGGGTGCAATACAGGATACCTGAGGCACAAATTCATATGATGTACAGTTTTGAGACAACAAGCTTCTGGTCTGTGAGCAACTTGCTCACAAGGACATGTTTTACTTTGTCAAAAACCTTTTCAAAATCTGTATATACTGTGTTGACCTCTGCACCATCCTCCAAAGGGTTCACTACATCTTGGGCGACAAGGTTTGTGAGAGTCGAACAACCTCAGAAGTGAACTGTTGTTCCTGGCTAAAACTTGAGAAAACAAAAGTAAGATATGGATGTTGAAATTTAAGTTATTTATCAAGGACATGAAATGATCAAACTGGAAGGTAGTTGTGGTATTCAGTACTGAGACTGGTCTGATGCAACCCTTGATGCTTCATTTTGCGCAAGCCTTTTCATTTCCCCATAACTATCACAACCCACATCCTCCCTAATATGCTTAGTGCATTCTATCCTTGGCCTCCCTCTTCTGTTCTTACCCCACACACTTACCTCTCATGCAAAATTTTACAAGACCCTCATGCCTTAAAAGTGGCCTATTAATCTATGCCTTCTCTTGGTCAACATCCTCCATATTGATCACTTTTCCCCTATTCTGTTTAGAACTTCCTCGTTATTTACTCTATCCACCCATCTGATTTTCAGCATTCGCCTATAGCACCACATTTTAAAGGCTTCCATTCTTTTCCTATCTGGAAATATTTTTATCATCGATTTCCTAATATTCACACTTATATTAGCCGTAAGTAAATTCCTCCTTTTTGTGAAAGCCTTCCTTGCCTCTGCTATCCTACTCTTTATGTGTAGTATACTTCTACAATCCCTAGTTATTAGACTTCCCAAGTAGCAGAATTCCTTAACTTCTTTCAAAATATCCCTTCTCAATCTAACAGCCTTTGTTATTCCACTGTTTCCCAAACTACATTCAATTACCTTGGTTTTCCCTCTATTAATCCTCATATTGAACTCTTTCTCCAGGACTCTGTTCATCCCATTTATTATGGTTACCAAGCCTTCTTCTGAATCCCCTAATACTACAATATCGTCGGCAAAGCATAAAGTTTTTATTTATTCTCCTTGCAGTATGATTCCTTTTCCATATTCCGTTTTAACATTTTCATCACCTGTTCTATATATAAGTTAAACAGTATGGGCGACAGACTGCATCATTGTCTTACTACTTTCTTTTCTTGATCTTCTACTCTAATTACTGCTGCCTGTCTTTCATGGGGGCTATGTATAAGCCTCCTTTCTCAGAGTTGTATATCTGCAGTATTCTCTTCTTCAGTGATCGAAGTAAGGAGAATTGAGGATAGATACCTGAATGGAATCAGAGACACTAGAATGGCTTTGAAGATTAAATTTAATAAATGAGAAATGATTGCTGATTTGAATAGAGCCCAGGAGCTTACCCATGTTTTCAGAAGGGCATCCGTCATAGACTGACTTCTATGAAAAGCTTCAGTGGCTACCCCCCTCCATTCTTTTAATGTAATAAAGTGGGAGAATAGCTAATCACAATCTGAGGGCCCCCACTTTAATAGTTAACTCTGATTTTATGCAAATGTATCTTTGTAACTGAACACGACCTTAATTCTGCAAATGTCATCTTGAAACAAGATGTTTTGTTGTTTATTATGGCAGTATTCTGAGACAGCCACATCCTGCTATCTGCCGAATGGAATTTTACAGAAGTTTGGATACATTAAGTTAAAGGGAAAATATTGGCCATAATATGACAGGCGAAGTCATGTTGTTCTGGCCCTAGGATGTTCTTCAGGGCAGGTGAGAGGCTTTTCAAAGACTATTACAGGTGGCAGACAAAATCTTGATAGGGCTGTAGTTCTAGATTTGAAGATGGACTTCATGTAACATTTTCAAGTAGTTGGAAATTTCCCTAACAAAAGAGATAAATTGACAATGACTAATTGAAATACAAGATTTTTGTAACACAATAGGAGGAATTTCGTCTTGTCCATTAGGCTTTTTAAGGTTCAGATGCAACAGCACGTTGTGTATGTCAAATTAAGAAAACTGTATATTTGAAAGGTCGACCTGCAGCTAACTGGGGGAACCTTTGGACCTAACCATATTTTTACATTATACTGTAACTGTTAAATCCTGCCTCACTGTGGTAGACAAGTGATGTGAATAGTTTTAGTTCTAATTTCGATTGTAAGTAAGATTAAGTGTTTGTGGAGGCCTAGAGGTGTCTGTGAAAGTGAGAGACTTGACAGCCGAGAATTTGTGGCCAAGCCCTTCAGAAGGAATTTGGACAGTTATGCTTCAGACAGGGTAGAAGAAGCAAGGAGTTAGCTGCTGTTGTGAAGAAAATATTTATGCCACCATCCAATCTTCCTGGCTGTCAACAACCAACTTCATGAGTGACAACTGGTAAGGTGTGAAATTAACAGCATTTGGATCCTCCCGACTCTTGTCATAACAAAGAGACTCATTGGCAATTTTATTACAAACATTGGAAAATTATTGTATTAAATTCATTCAATATGGCTGTAAAATAAGGAGCTCCCAAGTTGCAAATAGTTTTTGTTGTTTATAGAACATTTTTGTTTTCCAAGACTGGGTTATATTTATACTCATTGAAATTTTGTTTCATTTCAATAAGTTATACAATCCTGGATCAAGTGATGACACTCCCCTGAACCCAAGTATGTTCCTATTATAAAACTATCCTATGTAACACACAGGTGGCGCCCAAATATTATATTGATAAAGATTTAACATATCACACTGATAAAAATATCAAAATACAGATGAAAAAGCATCTGCTAAATAATTTGCCAATTCAAATTTATTGTTGCTTCTTTTTCATCATATTTAATCTACTTTGGTACACTTGGAATTGATCTTTTAGAAGCCATAATGCTCCAGAAAGAGAATAGGTTTTCCCCAAGGGCCTTTTCAATGTTCTGGATGAACTGGGAATGGGTGTATCTTATTTACAACTTGCACATGGTCTTCATCAGAGCACATGGATTTTTGTTGATTGTGTGTCACTTTCTTTTGGACAACCATACTTTTTCGTCTAGTATTCATTTGACATAAAGTCCATTATAAAGTGCTTATTTCTTTTTATGTCTGCTATCATCATTTTTGGCGAACGTCTTTCTGTATAGTGTAGGCATCTTCTGTGTTGTATCACTTAGTATAGGCATTTGAACTATATGGTGTTGGTTGTTGCTCCCTTTTTTCTGCTCATGGCTGACAGATGGTGCCACTATTTCCAATATGGAGGTGTACTCTTCCTGCTTATCAGCCATTTGATTTCCCTTGTTACTTACATACAATGAAGATTTAATTTCATCAAAACAGATTTTAATGACACTAACCACATAAAATTTAATGACTGCGGAAGTACAGAATGAAGCCTTTAACAAACCTTTTAATAGGTTTGAATTGAAATACATTTTTACAGTGGAGCTGTTTTTGAATCTACTAACACAACAGTCACATTTAAAAAATATAGAAATTTCCCAGACTATATTTTCAATTAAAGGCATAGTTATTCTCTTTTTCAGTTAATAATTATCATGTTGAGAGATTATCAATATAAAGTATCAAAACCTCAAATTAACATCTGAATTAATTATGTGTATCTAATCAATGCTTCAGGTTGTAGTCTTATCTTATTTTTGTTATATATTTAGTATTTCAATTCAGTTAGAATATATAGTTTAACAAGGAATATAAAAATATGTTCATCTATATGCTTGATTTAATTATTTAATAAATTCATCTCAAAATAAAACTACTAACTGACATATATGTGATGTGGATTTACAGGAATAATAAAAAAATTACAAATATAATGGATGCAAGAAAACATATTTATAAATGCCTGAATGAACTAATGGAAGTTAAAAGACTGCTAAGTCAAATCTCTATAGTAAGCATTGTTTTCAAAATGTTCGCTCATATATTACATGCTTGTGGTAGGCCAATAAATACATGAAGTAGCAATAAACCAACACTGACAATACACATTTTAAATTTACTTATTCAATTTTGTTTTAACTCATATTCTGTACCAAATATTTTAGTAACATCAAAGATATTTTCAAGTGTAGGTCAGATGTTTCATTATCTGGTTATTCTTAATTTTAGACAATTTATCATACCTTTACGTCACTGGGAAATAAGTACTACCATAAATTTAGTGTGTATTTAGTGTGGATTTTGTTAATAATTTTTTTAAAATTTAAACTTCAGTGTGTATGAATGAAATTTTTAACACAGAAGTTTTCCTATGACGTTTACTTGTAGAAATGATCATTTTACATTCATATCTATATTTTTCAAAATAATAATAAATTGTCAAAGCTTTTGCTTTCTTTTCTTTCTAGAAATGTAACTTAGCAGATGAAAGGAAATTAACTGTAACACCAGCAACAGTTTCCAATCAATTTGATGGTGAGAAAGAAATTCAGTGCTAATATATATTGAATATTTTAATAAACATGAATAGTTACTTTATTGAAACTAATTTGAGCACACATCATACTTCTCTAAAGACAGTGTCAGCCTAAGTGGTTATAAAACAGTTAGTATAGTCTTTCTGACAAACTGTTTTTGAATGAGCATGAATTTTTATAACCTAACTCTATAAAGTAGTAAATATATTTAAATTTTAAAACACCAATTTTCACATCCACTTAAAAATAAAAAACAACAACAAAGAACTTTATGAATTTTTACACTTAGAAGAAACTAATAGTTACAGTCAAAAGTCAAACCCATATATGATTTTATAATTGGTTAGCATAAGTCAGATATTAGTCTCCTCTTTGAACAAGACAACAGGATGCCTGACCAACGCTTACCATATATTAACTCCAGCATTGTCAACAAACAAGTTTCAAATGCAATACATATTATTTTCTGATTTAATTTCATCCAATAACAATAAATATGTTGGTAGTTGAACATTTACAAATAACCTTATAGTTATACATTTTCATCTCTTTTTTCTTACCATGTATAACTTACTCTTGTTACTAAAACGTTTCAATAAAAACAATTTGTTAAATGTAGAACATTGAAGATATAATATATAAGACATATTTCATTACTGATATATTTCTTCTCCAAGATTTGCTTATAATCTATAATAATTATGTATTTATATTTATTCCTGCATCCCTGCCAGTTGACACATACTATTGATACATATATATATATTCTTGGGATATGCCAAAAATTATTTAATGAATAAATTTTAAACGGTTTGAAAATTTTATATTTATCAACTTTACAATGCTTACATGAAACAAATTTTGTGTCTCTCGAGAAGTGAATACTCAGTTACGGAAAAATAGAAAAAAATCATTTAAATTTATACAATCAGCACAATGAGCAAGTTTCTCAGCTTTGATGAACTTACCCAAAATTACTGGGCCTACAAACATTCAACCTCACAAATGTTTCCACGTCTCTCTGTCTTTAGTGCGTTATGCAGGTGTTTTACATTGAGGAATGTAATGTGATCCAGGTCCAACTCCTTGTCTGCTCTCTCCCCCCCAACTGCCCTCTTCTCCTCTTTCTCTCCGACTGAATTGCTCAGCCTCCCAATGTATCCTTTTTAACTTCTCGCCCCGGGAGTTCCCCGCATCGTTTTTTTCCACAAAATTCCGGGGTTACCCTCAGGATTTTCACACACGCCAGCAGGACTTTCCCACCACCATTTTTTTTACACACGCCCCGCAGGAGATTCCCGTGGGATTTTACCCACTTTCAGCCAATTCTACATTGTTGTTGGCCTCTATTGTAGCGCACAAAACTTCCTTTTTTGTAGGCCCAACTGCATTTCACAATGACACTATAGAACCAAAATCAGCAGGCACCTGCATTTTTACATTACAATATATATAACATTGTCAGATTAATTATAACAATAAGGACAGGAATGAGAGATAGAAAATATGTGGCTTACCTGAAGTGTAAAGCTGGTAAACATCATGATAAATGCGGTGTTATCTTGATTTTTCAGGGGCAAATGTTCCCTCTGTCCAGCTGTCAACTTAGCAGTCATAATTGCTGCATGCTAGCCACAAACTTTCTCATAAAAGGTTAGGGTAAAGGCAAAGAATTGGATAGGTAAGGAGAGATGCACACATACATAAAAAATTTGGGTCATTATGTGGTCATGGGAATGCTCTTCCTTATCTTCTGCTGAAGGGGGTGTTTAGTTCAGTTACATTATAAGATTTCTCATATTCCATTACACACTTGCTTTCCATCACCACCACAATTTCACTTCAATCATTATATAACTAAATCAGATCAATACTTTACCTGCATCAGTTCTTAAAATATTTGGTTTATCCTCTCAAGGCTGTCTTATCATAACTTTGTTCTTAATTTCCTTAATCATTTTGCTTGCGCCTCTCCTTATTACCATTTTGTTCTTTAATAGCAAATGGTATAATGGCCAAATAGCCTTGACTATTAAAACACAAAACTATGATAAAAACATAAAACCCCATGATTTTTATTGTCTTTTTTTTGAGGAGCTGGTAAACTTTTGATGACTTATGAGGTATGTTCAAAAAGTATCGCGAATTTTGAATTTCCGCGGGCTACGTATATTTGATTTTCGATATTTTTATGGCGTTATGTTGGTACACGTGTCCCTCGCGTATGCTGACAAGGTAGGCCATTTTGAATGTTAAGTTAGTTATTGACAACAATTGAAGTTAGACGTGTTTTTGAATTTTCTTCGATTTTTGCCTATTCCACAAAATGGAACAAAGAATCTGTATCTGAAAAACAAAATTAAGTGCGCGGACGTATTCCTAATGCTGACTGTGGCGTATGGTGAAGCTACCCTCAACCAAAGCAACGTTTATCGGTGGTACAAAATGTGACTGACGAAGAGCGTGCCGGACACCCGAGCACGTTAACAACAGAGGAAAAATTGATGAAGTGAAGAAAATGGTATTGGTCAATCGTCGAATCACAGTTACAGAAGTTGCTGATGACCTAAACATATCGATTAGCTCGTGCCATTCGATTTGGGCACAAGACGCGTCGCCGCGAAATTCGTGCCAAAAACAGCGTTGCGTTAACATTGCTAAGGAGCTGTTGGACTCGGTCCGCGACTACCCAACTTTGCTCCAGAGGGTCATAACTGGGGACGAATCATGGGTTCATGGTTATGACGTGGAAACTAAAGCTCAATTATCACAATGGAAGCTGCCGCATGAGCCACGATCGAAAAAAGCGTGCCAAGTTCGGTCGAATGTGAAGGTTTTGCTCACAGTTTTTTTTCGATTACAGGGGCGTGGTGCATCACGAATTCTTGCCACTGGGTCGTGCTGTCAATAAAGTTATGCGCAATTTACGCGAAGCAATCCGTCAGAAACGCCCGCATTTGTGGAAGAAAAAAAATGGCTTCTGCACCATGATAACGCTCCTGTTCACACATCGTTGCTTGTGCGTAATTTTTTAACCAAAAACAACGCTAGTGATGCCGCAGCCACCGTATTCCCCAGACTTGGCCCCTGTGACTTTTTCTTGTTCCCCAAACTGAAGAGGCCCATGATGGACGACGCTAAGACACGATTGAGGCGATAAAGACTGCATCGAAGGAGGAGCTGAACAGGATTACAACAAATGATTTTTCTAAGTGCTTCGAGGATTGGAAGAAACGTTGGCATAAATGTATTATAGCAGAGGGTGGGGTGGGGGGATTACTTTGAAGGGGACAAAATAGATATTGATGAAAAGATAAATACTTTTTGAAAAAACACCAAATTCGCGATACTTTTTGAACGTACCTCGTATATTTTACTTTCTAAAGGCCTTACCCTTTCCTGGATACAGAATGACCCACAAACTTAATCTCCTGTTAATAAAAATTTGTTTTATCCAAATTTATTTTCAAATTTTTATCATTTAACTTGCTTAACTACTTTTGTAGTACTCACAAATGTTTCATTATGCTTTCATTTGCCAATAACACATCATCAATATACATATTGGCTACATTACATTACCCAATAACTCATCTGTTCATCAAAGATTTAAAAACTTGGCCCAAAAGGTAGATGCATATTTTAGGTACCTACAGTAAACACCATCAATTTCCTGGGTTCTTTGTCCAGCATTGTTTGATAGTGCCTCTTAATGAAATCCATGGTGGCTATTAGAGATGGGTCACTCCGGAGCGAGTCGTTCAAAATGAACGACTCACTCCGGTGAGCGGCTTGGGATCAAATGACTCTTTTCAACCGCCCTCGTTCAAAGGAGCGGAACAGGGTAGAGAGCGCCTCTTTCCAACGCTCTGCTCTGAGCGCCTCCACGTTTCGACTCGCTCGGGAGTAAACAACCCCTCGCCGCTCCGCTCCCCACTCTTTTCGGAGCGAGAGCTTGTTACTCTGTGACTCACTCTTTTGTGAGGGAAGCCGCCCTGCGCTCTCTCAGTAGCTGGAGTCATACAATTGTGTCGGACGGCCGTGTTATATACATCAATATAATTCATTAACTCTAAACAAATTCAACAAAGTTATACAAGTATATGTTGACCCTGAAAAAAAAAGCATGCTTAAACTGAAGTAAACTTACATGAAAAAATATATTGAATCCTTAATCCAACCAGTTCATGTCGCAGTCCAAGGAAATATTATGTCCTGGCTAATGTTTATCAAGAGTTATTTACAAATGTCTATTTACATATGCACAAAAATGAAAACTATTCACTCATATTTGAGTTCAGAAACAAAATTTGCGATAATAATTTAATTGAAGCCCTATAGTTCAAAGGTATTTATAAATTAATAACAATATCATCAAATAAAATATCTAACTTTAATATAATCAAAATATTTACAGTTGCAATGAGAACTCTTATATTGGGCCTCTTAATAGTGTGACTACTGGGATTAAGGTTGCTGGAGCATTGATACACTGACCACGTATCACTCCAAATTCAGAATGTGTCACGCCAGATGACAGTCTGCAGCGGCCTTGGTAGGTCCAGGCCCTCAATGGGCTGTAGAACCAGAAGAAGAAGAATATGTGTGACTTAAATATTACTATCAAAACACAAGTTAATAATCATTTATAATCAATGAGTAAATTATTTCAAATTTTAGAATTAATATTATAATTTCGACATCACATTAGTATTACCATAAAATATTATTGATTTTCCTTTAATGATTTAATTATATGAAGTGAAATTTTGATGTCTCAAGATTGTTGCTATGTTTACATAACCTTTATTTTTACATACTTCCCCTTTTCTATTAGGCAAACGACCCAACAATGTAAATTGTTTAGTCTTATGGACATCACAAACTTCCTCTTCAAAATCACTGGGTGTGCACCTTCCACTGCACTTGTGCCACCATACACCAAGTTATATGTCCCTTCACTCCTTTTGTATGATGCTAGCTAAAAATCCGGCTAGCGGGGGAAAGCCTTTCGATCTTTGGCCGCTGTCAATTATCCGATTTTGGTTTGGTTCCCTCGCTGTCGAGCATTACTTTAATTGTGTCACACATTACTTTAATTACATCAGTTTAAACAATTTTTGTTCCTGAGAAACACCAAAATGACTTTTCTCACACATTACTATTTATTTATAATAAAATGTATTGTGTATATTGAAGTGTTAACATGGGAGCCTAACTTCTCTTCTTCAGACACATGAGTGTCTGAACTGTGTGACAAGCAGCCACAGTGACGAATTCAAATTAATTAATGCGAGTTGTGCCGTCTAACACGGCAACAATCTACAGCTAACGAAGCCAGCTTTCTCTCTTGAAGGTAAAGGTCGCAATAACATTATAACACATTATAAAACACACACACACAAGTACTAGTGGAGGAAGGCAGAAAGAAGTGAGTGTACTCTTTATTCCAATCACAATGTTGGCAATATGACTTGGATGGGTGTGTGTGAGGTTATGGCCTGCAGGGATGGATGAAGATGTTAAGATTAGGAGGACTTCTGAAAGCAACCCATGTGCAGGTGGTGTGGTATTGTGGGAAGGATTTTTTTTACATCGAGGTTGTATAGCAGTCCAGTGAAGCCGAGTGTAGAAATGAGTTGAATATGGGTTATTCCTCGACCACCTCAGAATTTGTTCATACTTTATGCATACATATACATTCATGTGTTAAGCTACTGTGAAAAATTTAGGCTCAGTTGGTACTCTGGTTCCAAACCTTAATTGACCCAAGCCCTGTCGTGAGTTATACTTCAAATAGGGTGCTGTTGCCCTGATATTTGGTGCTGATTGCAGGTGAAGCATTCAAATTGCTCAGAGATTTTTATGCTATTCAGCCTGAAAGTGATTTGTAAAATTAGCTGCAAAAGATTTAGGTTATAATTTAACCATTATTTACTATAAAGCAGAAGCAGATGGAAACTTGATTTTTAGTCTGCTACTCACCAACCTGGTTTATATCAGATTACACCAGTATTATTGTTTATGAATTAATAGTTATGATGTTACTGACCCTCATTCCAGGTAAAAATTAAAAATAATTTTTATCACTTTTCAGAGCCATTTTCAATATTGCTATCACCTCTGGTTTACTTTTTATTGACTCCATTGGAAAGAGTACACTTTTTTCTATAAGAAACTTAAAAAAGCAGAAAGAAAAAATTCCATATAAGATGTTTAAGTAGCCGTGTGAGTCACAGCACAGCTTTTAAGTAAGAAATAACTAATATCCAGTTGTAAATTTAAAAATTCATAAAATCATTTTAATGGCTCTGGAGTTTTCTTCAGTGCTTTTAGGGCATGGTTCATTAAGATGGCCCTAGTATACCAATAGAACAAATATTTTGCACAATAGCCTAACACATGAGTGTGTACCTATAAACTAATTTTGAACAAAATCTGAGGCAATTGAGTGGGGAACCTTAGTACTCTCTTCCCATTGAATGACCAATATTTACAGGCCAGTAAAATAGGTTGTCATTAGGGGTGGATTATGTTGTTTGACATGCTCAAGTGAGGGTATTTGACAAATGGATAGGGCATTGGGACATTTGTTTCCTGAAGGTAGAAGGACAGACCATCCAATGTAGAACAAATGGGAGCTCTTCTAAGGTCTAGGCTGTATGAGACGGAGCATTTGGTATGTTCAGGATGACAAGTGATAAACTCACAAAACCCTAACTGTACTGTACTGTAATAAAAACTTGATATAGAAAATATCCTTCCCACAATACTTGCCAGCTGCCTGAAGGTCAACTTCCCACATCCTGCAACATCCTCCTTGTCCACCTCTGTAGGCCCCAACCTTACACTCCCAACCTAAATCATATTGCCAACCTTGTGTTAGGAATAGGTGTTATATATGCCATATCCTTCAACCTAAAACAATCCTCAAAACTCCTCCCAAAATTTACACCTACAAAATTAAAAAAAAAATCACCTTCCTGTCCTCCCACATCAATTACCAGATTAATTGCAAAGGCTGTCCAGTTTTCTATATAGCCTTACCCCCTGCTTCATCAAATGCTAAGCTCCATCTTTGGGAAATTTCTTTCTAATGTACCCTACATTTCAAGATTCACTAGCTTCTGCCTTTCCTTTTCACACTCACCTTTCATCTACTTCTATTATACTTGTGTTTGTGCTTTGTATTTTGTTTCCATACTCTTTCCATTTCTCATCTGTTACTCTTCCATTGTTCCAATGTATCCTTGATAAATAGAGAAAGTTACTGACTTTGTTGCAGTTTGTTTGCTGCTGTATAAAAACTGGCACTCCATAATTTGAAATCATCAATGAACGGCTGGCTACAATGCTGTCCAGACACACTTTGTTTGAAGAAGGGAGTTTAGTTTCTAAAAAATTCACACTTCTGTACTTCCTACCAGTTGATGCTTACTCTTGATTTAAGGTAAATCAATGATTGTTTACTATCTCTCTTTTCTATCCTATTCAATTTATATGTAATAAATTAATTTAGATAGGAAAATGAGGCAGAAAACTTTAATTGACTTAACTGAAATTAGGTGTTGAATGGCAGGGATGTACACAAATGTGTGTTTATATATATATATATATATGAGACAGGAAATGACATTTATATGACATATAATGACTATATATATATGGAAATAATTCTCATTTAATTTTGAACAGGCATTGATAGTGAAAAAATGCTGAAAACAATAATGTATGATTCAGAACAAAGGACAACAACAGAGGTAACAATTTCTTACATTATTTCATAATTGGTTGACCCAGAATAATTTTGAATGTTGCTTTTATTTCACAAAGCAAAAAGTATGTCAAATTGAATGAAAAACTTTTCTTTAGCTTTGACTTTTAATATTCATTAAACAACATTTTGAATTAGATATTCATAATTACTTAGTAAAATTGCCTGTATGTGTGTATTTCTGTATTTCTATACAAATATAAATGAGTGGAACAATTTCAACGAAATTTAGTATATGTGTTCTTTATAACCCAGAAATCAGCATTTTCAGGGTATGAAATGGCTACCACCCCCAATGGGTGGAGGTGGAGTGGGTAGAAAATTTTAAATAAGCAAATATTACCAATATTTTTATCATATAAATACATTCTTGATTGAGTTAATATATATATATATAATCCTATACTGCTAGGGTATAATTTCAATCCCATCTATAATCAAAAGGGATTATTCTTCAGGGTGGTTGATGAGGGGAAACACAAAAATAACCAGAAAACAATCGAGATTGGGCTCCAAACTGGTGTAATGTGAGACACTGAGTTTAATTTGACATAGAACTTCCAACCCGGAAGCAGGAAAAACAGACTTCCACATACTATCGTTGGCTAGCCGATCACTGGAAATGTCTTCCTAACTTTCTGATATTCTTTATATATATATATAAAGAATATTTTAGGCTGTAAAATTACTTTAAACAGTAGAAATACTTTAGAGATATTATGCAACCTATATGAGGGTGGTTAAAAAAGTAATGCCTCCTATACTTTCTTTTATTTGCCAATACAATTAATTGCAATTTACACAGCATAAACTCACAACATTAATGATTAAATTTTCACTTTTCATTATAGTCTCTGTCCTTTTCCGTGGTTTTTGTCCACCTTTTAATAAGGTCATGTATGTCACTGTAAGTAAAAAGCATGGTCTTGTTTTCTAAGTCATTGACACACAGACATTTTCATGGCCTCGTCATCTTAAAAGTTAACTCCATGATGAGATTCCTTTAGTGGCCCAATGGAAGTCTGATGGTGTTAGGTCAGGGCTGTATGATTGATGAGGCAGGACTTTCCATGCAACTTTCAGAGTCTCTTCGGTGATGTGTGGTATTGCATTGTCATTGCTTTAGTTGGATGAACTTGCTGTATATGTGCTACAAGTTTTTTGAGTGTGCTGATGTATTGGACAGAATTTATTGTGCATCCCTGCTCCAAAATGTCAACTAGAATCACACCCTCCACATCCCAGAATACTGTTGCATTATTTTCCCTGCCAATTGCACAGTTCTCAATTTTTTCTTGGTGAGGTTATGCGATTCGATTCTAGTGACTGCCCCTTTGATTCAAGTTTAAAGAAATGAACCTGAGGGGTCAAATACTGGAGCAATAAACAGCTGCCAAGAGGTTAGGTTAGGCTGCACATTATGTGAGGAAGGTCTGGAGCTTTCGACATAAATTCTTGGAGCGATTGTGATGGAATTGTCTTTTTCTACATTATTAATGGAGCAGTTGTGGTGGAGTGAACATTTCACACATAATTCATTGGGTGTGACTAACTTTAATTGCAAATTAATGAGTATGCAAGGCAAATTGGATTAGTTATGAGTTTAGGATCATGTTTCTGATATGTAAATGTTGTAACTTAATTTCATTCAGTTGTTTACTGCTGGTACTTCAAGTCTCATCTCCAGTCATAATTTCCCCCCCCCCCCCCCAAAACATATCTTCCTCCAAATTGGACCCCTTGCTATTGTTTTTCATGTTTCTTTATTTAGGTTGGTTAGCATTCTTGGTACCCACTCTGCACAAACTTTGGAGTATCCCTGTTGTTTGATAATCGTCATCACATTGCTTTTACTGATGGAGATTCATTAGTTGTTACCCAGTGGTCCTCTTGAATGAGCTCATCAACATCACTGAATGTTGTGTGGAGTCTCTGCAGCAATCAGCCTGCTACTTTGCCAATGGTGTTTGCCCTTAAGCATTGTTACAGCAATTTATCTATCGCGGAACATTGCTACCATCCACTGCAGCATCACCATATACATTCTTCAGTGCTGCTACCAGTTGACTTATGAAGTTGCGGTGGATTCGATAAGAATGTTTGATGGATTGGGCTAAATTCAAAACTTACTTACGGAGAAAATAATAGAAGGCATTACTTATTGAACCAACCACACACATTATCTACTACAAGCATCTATCATCAGATATCATTTCAGATTCCATCTGAAGTTAAGTCAAATGAAATACCATATTCAAAAACATATGTTTTGAGTGATGCATCCATAACTAAATTAAACTGTATACAGCCAAAAGCAATTATATATGAGGAGAAAAACCCTAATGCTGAAGTAACATGTAAAGGAGATGTTACATTGAAAGGAAAACCTGAATCTCTTCAAATTAATCATGTAAAAACTGATCCAAGTGTTACAGTTGTATTACATTCAAATACAGAGCAAAATGAACACAGTTTAAATGATGAACAACAATTACTCATTACAGAAAACAAAAATAAAAAATCTAAAACAATTTTTGATAATGAAAATGCGGTTAGTGTTTTCATAATTGGAGAAAAAACCACATCGAACACAAATTCAAATAATGATTTGCTCAATAAAATAGAATGCAACTGTTCTTTAGAAAACCATCATAATAAAAAAGTTGACACTGGTTGTGGCAGTGCTGATTTCAATGTTAATTCGGTTGCAATTGGATCATATCCTGCAGTGAGTAGTATATTAATTACTATGACTGATTTAATTTTCATAGATTAGTCTTTTACTCAACCTATTAACTATTATATGTGATTATCTTTCTTTACAAGAAATTTGATGAGCTAGAGTACACAGTCACAATGTAGTTACATCAATGTTGATAATTTTGGTAAGAATAAAAGGATAAATTTTCAGTCTGAATGAGTGGATCAACATCATGTCATTCAGACATTCTGTCTAGAGCGAGGGGCTTAGAGGCCTCAAAGATTAGGCATGTAACTGCTTTTTAGGCAAGCAAAACCTACTATTGATTTGAAGTAAGTCATCTGCTCTCTAATATGCTATGCTATCCAAATAAATTATATAGTAAAACAACCGTAAAAAATTAGCGTGATTTGGCGTTCTCATTCCACGATGTGGAGTCAAATTTACATGCAAACCGTTTGCGTGTGTATCCACGTGGGGCCACTATTGAGATGTTGGATTGCACAACTCACCTAGCCGGCTGAAGGATTTTAAGGATGGGATCGGAGCAGCAAACTATACCGGTACTTTCAAAGAGCGCGTGAAAGTCGAAAGTAGTGGCAAATGGACGACGTAAAATTTTTAAATTTGATAAAATATAATATAATATACTAATTATTTAAAATGTGAGGTACCCAGAAAACTACTCAATTTGTAAGTACAAAAATATGCTACTCAGAATTGCCACAGTTCGATCTGAGGGATCGAGAAAAATGAGCCATGAGGCTGTGATAGAAAAAGTTTACGAGAGCTTGCAACTGCAATTTGAAACAATTACCGCTCGTACACACACGATTATTAATAACATATGTACTCAATTTTAACACACAATTATTCATTAGATAGCCGAAGTTTAAACAACACGTGAACTGTCGTTTCATTCAAGGTTAAGATGATAACACTTTCAGCAATTAATTGATCAAAATGTCTTGCTTTTAAAGAAACACTATCGCAATACACTAATGCGATAAAACTAATTGTATGTAAATGTAAAGGGTTCTAAAATAACACAATGAAATAAGTGCACTAATGCACTCGAACAGGGATCCAATGATCCTAATTGTACCTTGCTAGTTATATATAGAATACAAAAAAAAAGAATTACTAAGTTACTATAATAAAATGGGTCATGCCAAATCACCAAGGGCTATTAAGGCATAGATCTTTTCCTGCCTAGTATTTGGCCTCCAAACACAGGTCTACATTTGCCGCGACAAAGTTTGGTGGTGGTTTTGGCATGGATAGATAACTGAACGGCCAACTGTACTACTTTATTGATGATGCCATTATATTATGGGCTAGAAGTTGTATCGATAAGCCAAGTTTCACACTTGTCTGGCCCCTTGAATTGATTTGATATGAGATCAAAGTTAACCCATTTTGGAGAGCGCGCGAGTACCGCAGCAAAATACGTTACATTCAGAATCCTATAGTTGTAATACTTCGGAACCCAACACGAATATACGTTTTTCTTGTATATAATAACCTGATATTTATAAGTCTTCCTACGGCGTAGTCATTACACCATAGTGTTCACTCTTTCGTACAATATAGCACTTCGCCGCTAACTCAATAAACTCGTCATAAAATAATTAAATCAAAACTAACTGTCAATCACTATATACGTGCCGGCGTCTCACCGCCCTACTTCTGTGGCTTGTTCGAAGCCCTCAACTAAACCTCGCGGTCGCGAAATGCTCGTAAAAACGCAAACACATCTACACACCACTATGTCTCGTCGGCCACACCATAAACTCAATATTTTGGTACTTCGCCATATTACGAAAGCCAGATCACCTGATCTCACGTACTCAAATTGTCCCGCCACTTACGAGAATATAAATTCTTAACTCTCGCAGTAGGTTCGCCCAACACAAGAAAATCACGTGAAATACTTTGAACGCGGAACTACAGCCCGCTTCCTGGCTGGCCCGCAACAATGCCGTCTGGCAAATCGAAAGTCAGAAGGAAGGGCCGTAAATTTCATGTTACATTATATTGAATATAAAAGCCGTTACCAATTCAGCTTTAATAATAATTTCTTCAATGTATTTTTAAGAGCATGCAAAGTAATTATTTTGGAAAATAAAACTTAGCAAAATCAATAAAATATCACTTAAATTTTTTAATTAGAACATATTTTTTTTGTATTTTTTTGGGCATAGTTAACAAGTTACAGTTTTATTAAAACTTATGCATATCAATTACTAAAAATGTTCGTATGGACTGTGACCTTATATGGGTTGCGAAACGCGGATGATAGGAGCTGAGGAATGGAAAAGAATAGAAGCCTTCGAAATGTGGTGCTATAGAATGCTGAAAATCAGATGGGCGGATAGAATCACTTATGAATAAGTTCTAAACAGAATAGGGGTAGTGTGAACAATATGGAGGATGTTGGCCAAAAGCAGGGATAGATTAATAGGCCATGTTTTTTTTAAAGACATGAGGGTATTGTAAAATTAGCATTTGAGGGAAGTGTGTGGGGTAAGATCATCAGGATGTGATAGTTTTGTAGAAATGTAAATGTCAGTCAAACTTATCTGTTACAAACACTTCTTTTCTGTTTGTTACCCTAAATGTGTTTCTTTCACTGTCTGCATATACTTGAAAGAGTAGCAAGTCTTGATTACAATCTCTAAAATGGAAAATTTGTATCACTTTACTTCTGTAAATTCAGATTGATTCATGAAATTTTAAAAATCATAATAATTCTGCCAAAGTAATATTTCAACAGGAATTTAAGAATCAAAATAATTTTGTTGAAAAACGATATAAATATGTATTTTATTATTGTACTGTGATGTAAAAAAATGAAGAACATTGCTTGTAAACCTGAGAATAATCGATAAAGCTTTGAAAAGAAATTTTTACAAGATTCATCTTATTATCTTGATGTATCATTTACACATTATGTCTCAATATTATCATTAGCATTGTCTGTGAGTTCTTATAAGAGATACAAATGAAACAAAGCTATCAACAAAGAAATGGTAACAATTGTTTTACTATTTTTGAAAAATTAACCTGTAATGGTAGACTGTTATTGTATTTTTTTTGTCTGAGTCTAAATATGTTTCTGGATGGGGTGGTCTGTCTGAAAGTACTTATTCTATTTGATAGAATTGTTTTATTTGTGTTTTAGAATTATGATTTATCATACCTTGGAAATTAACAACTCATTAGTAAATTACTTAATCTAAAACTACCTTAATATGATTTTATTTTAATTCTTTTTCAGTTTGAAGAAATTACTTCGAAGGTAATGAATGATACGACAGAGACACAGTCTCGTAATGGTGAGTTATGACACACAAAGGCTAGAAACCATGTAACAGATCTTTATTAAATCATTGTTTTCCTTCATATTTATTATATTCCTTAAAACTTCATAGTAATTGGACATTTTATAGTCCTTTTACTACTTAGAAATATTTAAGCAATATATTTTAATGTATAACTTGAAAACCCATTAGTGCAGTTTATAAAACAAAACATTCATTCTAGTGATGCATGAAAAATTGCCTTAACTCTAAGGTAGAGCACAAATTTAAAAAATTCGTGTAGAAGACAAGACAACGAATAACTATTCTTAATATATATAAATGACTTACCTAGATCCATAAATTCTTCTTCTAAAACTATACTTTTTGCTGATGATACTAGTATTTTGGTTACAAATAAACAAAATAGTCTGGAAAATGCTGCCAGTGTTATATTAAGCCAGATGCTTCACTGGTTTTCAGCCAATGGCTTGTCAGTCAATTGTGATAAATCTCACTTCATGCAGTTTCAGACAAAGAATGCCAATTTGAACTCAATAAAACTAGCAACAAATAATTGTGAAATAACTGAAGTTGAATGTACAAAATTTTTAGGTATATCCATGGACAATAAATTAAACTGGAAAGATCATATTAATATTCTCCTGCGAAAACTAGGCTCGCCAACCTTTGCTCTTAGAATTATGTCAAGTTGTAGTGATCCTAACATAAGAAAATTAGTTTATTAGCATATTTCCACTCTATAATGACATATGGTATAATATTCTGGGGCAATGCATCAGGGAAAGATAAAATATTTACACTTCAAAAAAAGGCTGTTAGAATATTATGTCAGGTCTCACCAAAAACATCTTGTAGGGGACTTTTCAAGAAAACTGGAATACTGACACTCACTTGCCAGCATATTCAATCACTCATGTTATTTGTTATTAATAACAGTAACCTCTTCACACTAAACTCAGATATACATGACTTTGATACCAGAAGTAAAAACAATTTACACAAGGAAGGGAAGTCTCTAACCGTAATACAAAAGGGTGTACATTACAATGCTATTAGCATATTTAATAAACTTCCCACCTCCATTAAACAATTAAAAATAAATCCAAACAAGTTCAAATATGAACTAACTAAGTTCTTACTAAGCCACTCCTTCTACTCTGTTGAAGAATTTATGGAGCTGAATGTATCATAGGGTAGATATTTATAATTATGAAAGAACATTATTAGAACACTAATTTTTTAGTATAGGATGTAAAAATATTTATCAATTTTATATATAAGGTACAAATTGTATGTTTTCTGTATAGAACTTAAGAAAATCTTATTATAAGTTAAAAATTAATGAATAGTTACAGTATATTTTAATATTAATAAAGCAACCTATGTAAAATCTCTGACTTGTTCCACATCCTTGAAGCTTGTGCTTCTCTATAGGATTTATGGAATATGATTTTATACTTATACTTATGCTGATTAATATATAGTTGTTTGCATATTCCTTGATCTCTAATTCCAGATTTTTGTGTTCTCTGGATAATTTGTAGACACAATGCTTCTCTTCTTGTGGTCATTTTATCCAGTTAACTCTCCATTTGCAACTGACATACACATTAATCAATACCTTATTGTTCTCATTGACTTCTTTTGTACTCACCTGTTATAACATTCTCTCTATTACAAGGGAGCCCTTTTCTGGAACATGACATATGTCCAGTAGTGGCATTACAGACATACAATGACAAGCACTGTAATATATATACAGTGTGGAAAATTTGAAAGGAAATACTAAATTAGAATATTGCTGAACCAAAAATACATTTACCTGCATCAGAACAGGGTTCACACATTATTTTAAGGTGTGCTTCCTAATTCGTGCAATGTCTTCCTCAATTTTGTATTATCTGGACATAACACATCATAGTTTCCCTGGCTTTTTAGTTGATATAAACTTTTCATTTAGAAATGATGAATAGAGCACTCATAAATGTTAAAAAACAATATTTTAACTTTCTTAATGGGTTTCCTGTCATCACTCATAATATATAACAATATTAATCTTCATTTCAGATGGGGCATTCATCTATTGGCCTGTATTTTGTTGCATGTAAAATATTTGGAATAAGAATTATTTATATTTCCAACATTTTTAATATATTTAATACAATTTTCAGTTTAATTTGAATTCATTTGGCAAAAAAATACATACTTCTTGGTGTACTGATATAATAATTAACTCTCATGCTTATATTTAGATAATGTTATTGTTGAGAGGGCAGGTACAGTACTAGAAGTGGAACATTACCAGTTATCACAAGCTGGATGAAGTTCTAACAATAATAAAAAAGGATGAGATTTGCACAACAGGCAGAATATGTTGTTGTGGTATTCAGACCAAAGACTGGTCTGATGCAACCCTCCATGCTAACCTATCTTGCGCAATCCTTTACATTTCCTCATAACTATCACATCCCACATCCTCCCTAATCTCCTTAGCATTTCCATCCTTGGCACACTTCCCTCGAATGCTAATTTTACAAGACCATCATGTCTTAAAACTTGGTCAATGTCCTTCATATTGTTTGCTCTTCCCCTATTCTGTTTATAACTTCCTCGTTAGTGATTCTATCCACCCATCTGATTTTCAGTATTCTCCTATAGCACCACATTTCAAAGCCTTCTATAATTTTCCTTTCTGCAACTTCTATTGTTCACATTTTGCACCCATATAACACCACCCTCCATGTGAGCATTTTTAGCTACAATTTCCTAATAATACGATCCCTCGTTATTATGCTTTCCAAGTAGCAGAATTCCTTAACTTCCTTCAAAATGTCCCTTCCCAATCTAACACTCTTTGTCATTCCACTGTTTACTATATACAATCCATTACCTTGGATTTCCCTCTATTAATCCTCTTTATCCAGGACCATGCTCCTGTCTTTTATTATGGTTTCCAAGTATTATACTGATTCTTATATCTCCAACAATAAATTATGTGAGATTTTTTTGTGTAATATATATGAGTGTATTTTCCTCAATGTTTGTATAATCTTGGGGGCGGGGTTTAATCTTACATTGAAATAATCTGAAATATTTTATGCATATTTTCTTTTACAGAAAATGCAAATTTTCCAATTGCACCAGAAAAGAATCATAAATACACGATTTTTTTAACAGGTAACTTTTTCTCAGATGTGAATTTTGGTTCAATTCAATTAGCTGCATGAATTGTTTTGCATGTTTCGATAAGTTACATCAGTACTTACTGATTAATATTTTTTAAAACAAAGAAAATTTTAACATTTTTTTCTGAAATAAGAACGCAATGCCTGAATGAAAACTCCAATTACATAATTAGAATTTTTAATCCTTTTAGTTGAACATAAATTCTTAATAAAATGTTTTTAATTTTTCAATCTCAGTAACATTATTATTTACAAACATACTTTTCTGTATATAAGTTTTAGAATAAATAAAAACACTGCCAATAGGTCAGCATATAATTTTATTGTTATTTAATTAATATAACTGCAACGTTTTTATCTCCCTTTCCAGGCTTCATCAAGCATTGGGTCTTCTACAAACATAATATTATAAAAGATTAAATATTGGTTCTATATTACATTTTTTTATATAAAAACATGCCCTTCACTCCCTCATCCGAAAAGATTATTAAATGTATTGAAGTATTTACAAGAGAGGAATTTGGTTCCGCCGAATACATACCGCGACAATAAAATTATACGCTGACTTATTGGCCGTCCTTTTATTTATTATTAGTTACACTCAGTATATTTCAATATAATCATTACTAAGGAAATATTTAACATAATTATTATTACCACTGGGCTGTATTTTTGTGAAATGAAATACACTTTCAGTTCCACTTACAATTAAAGAATTCGGCCATTAGCTGGAATTACTGATGGATACCTGGCGTTGCATGGAACCTCATTTTACACTAATTTTAGGAATTGTAAGAATAAGATTTTTTGCCTGTGCAATGTGAAGAAAATGGGGAACACTGAAACCAATGCCCACAATATTAATTCTGTATTACATATTTCATTAATTGCAAATGTTTTCCCAACTGTACATTATTTAATTTTGTAGTACAGAAAACATATATTTTTGGACCACACTTCATATATGTAAATCAAATAATACCTGATGAGAAAAATAATTAAAAAGTAGGCAGTAATATGGAATTAGTATTAAATATATCATATGACAACCACATCAGCAACTAAACACTGTTAAAATGTGTAAAGCATTATACAATGATTTTTTAAAATTTTAAAATATTGACACATGCGGTGTGTATAACATCTAATAGGGGAAAGATTCTGGGATGTATCAAACAGATGTGGATCAAATTTTTTAAAATTCTGTGACAAAGCAGAATTGTAAATCTCTTTTAAAATTTTAATATTACAGATGATTATAGAGTAATTGTTCAGAATTTATGGGAAAATATCCATTATGTGAAGAAATCTCTTTGTATCTGTTTGTAATGAACAGTTGAATTTGCTTCTTGAGATGTGGCATTTCAGGTTCAGAGCTGGAAACATGCAAAATAAACCATTTCCAAATGTATAACTTTACATATTTTCAGATAACTAGAGTTTGTCACCAGTATTAATTAAATTAACTTTCTCTTGCCCTGTTCCTACTTCTACAGAATCAGAGGTTCATCCGAGTATGGCAGATTTAAGGAATAGTGAGGCCAGCCAAGTCAGAGGTAAATATATTTTTAGAAAATATTTAAGAAATTAGTGTCAGCACATTAACCACCACCCAATGTATCTTTTGGCTTTATTCGCCAGTTCAAGTCTTCCCGGAGAGGAAGTCCTATGTAATTCATACAGAAAATGGAACCAAACGTGAGAAAGGTGATCTTATTTCTTAAGTGAATGGAAGTGAGGTAAGATGGTTAGCATTTATTGTATTAAAGATCAGCTTCTATTTTTCAGAAGTCAGGATCGACGAAAGTCATGCAGATCCTGTTAAAGGTGAGTTTTTACATAAATTTTTATTTGAATATTACAATTCTTTTGCCCAGTATAATTTAAATATTGCATAAATCTCGCTTATACTCCTTAGGTTATTCCGTAATGGGAGGGTCCAGACGGTATTCAAACTGGAAGGTCAACGAATATGATTCGTGTTCATCGAGTGAAGTTCAACCAATGAAAGCATGTTCAAAATGTTTAAGATCGCTTAATAGCACTCATTCCATCGGAGTTGGCTCATTCTCATATCTGGGTACACAAAATTTCTCGAAGCCTACGCCTACTGTAAAACTGAAAATTGATTTCAATTTTTTTTTCGCTTTCAGACCCAACTGTATTTATTGGAGCTAGTTCTTCACCTAAACGCCAATCCGCCATTTCAGCAAATAACGAACATGATAAGAGAACAGAAAACTTGTTCCAACTAGATAAAAATGGAGCATTAATTAATTATTTCGGAGTTCAGGGAAATGAAAACCAGGTAGCTGTTGAAAAATATGAAGGAGTTTCCGAAGATTCTAAGGTCTCGGAACCAAGCATTCAGACAAATACAAAACACAGTAAAAGGAATTCCAGCTGCAAACCAGAAATGTATAGGCCATCCATAGATTCTAAGAGCTCGGGACCACGCACTCAGAAAACTACACCATTTTGTGAAAGAAATTTTAACTGCAAACCAGACTTACAGAAGAAGATCGACGAATATCCCACTCCTGCAATATTTCAGTTCAGGAAGGACAGAACTTCATCCGAAATAATGAAAGAAATTATCAATATTAATATCAGTCAATCCCCTACGGTACTGCCTTTCGATTCCTTCCGGGATAAGGCGATTAATGTAAATACGGGACTTGTAGATCAAAAGACGCTTTCCACGCAATACCTCAGTGAGGACGTGGGGCGAGAAAATGAACGCGACGCGTCCTTCCAATCGTTGGCAGCCACTGGTCCCTATAATACCAAACAAGGTAACATTATTGCATTAATGGTTGTCATTCCTTATCTCTTATAATTTATTTATGTCGGTTAAAAATATTGACATACAAATATTTTGAAGGTAAGGCGTTTATGCAACGGTACAGAAAAGAACTTGTTAAATATTTGATTGTTTGCGTTACGTTTTGTAATTTCAAAGTAACACTAAATCGAATTCTTCGTAGCTGAAGTTCACCATTGCTTAGAATATTTCAGCAGTCAATAGGTTGTGAAGTACAGTAGCATAAGCTTCTGTTAGTCGTATTATTCAGCATGTCATAATAGCAACGAGGTTGGATAATGAATGAAACAAAATAATAATATCCGAGCACGTAACAACATAATATATATCCTCAGCCACTCAACTGTTCTGCGGTTTTTCAGGGTTCATAACTAAATATATAAACGAAACTGTTTATTCACTTAATTCGGTGGAGTAACAATAAGACGTATGCCACTCATATATAAAAGGTTGATCCGTTCACTACTAAATATTGTAAGTTGAATAACGAAGGGGAATTATTAAAAGGTGTATCGAATGAAATTTAACAAACCAACTGCCTCCTAAAACTGATGGAGATAGGGAGAAGGGAATGCTGCGACCCCACAGCAAACTCGTCTCCCGTCATTCGGAAAGGTGTGAGAATAGTACCCAATGCTCGACCTACCTGATGTAGGTTTTCTAGGGTTTTCTCTGCATCCCTTTAGGTGAAACACTCAAAAATTTCAGGAATCTCCATTATATGCATATATGGTTCCTTAATTTTAATTCATGTGTATTAACTTTACCCAGTGCATTTAGATGATACTAAAAAAATATTAAATTACAACAAAGGTAACTTATGACGTCGTGTAGCATGAATTTTCTCATACACATCACAGTGCATAGGTACACAACCCCGTTTTTTTTCTTTCTGCGTCCGGGATCATTCTCTGGGCTGCAGGTAGACGATGACGACGGCTGTGTGTTGAGTTTCCGGAAACAATTCTTAGAATGCTGGCGTTGGCAGGTGTCTCTCGGCACGTAATCTTGGCGTTTAAAGTCTGGGGGTGAACTCCAGTTCATCTAGTTGTGAATTTTCACACATTGTCCTGGAGCAAATTCTCTCCTTCCAAATAACTCTGCTGATTTTGCAAGCTTTTTCAATTCTCTCCAAATGTTTTACGTCGAAATGCTGGCTGCTCTCTCCGTCATTACATCTTCAGCTCAAGATACTACCATCAACTTCTTTCTACAAGATGCTGAGACAAACTCGTCTCCAAGAAGATAATTTCGATTTCTCTCACCAAGATCTAACTTTAAACTGTTTCTCCAATATTCGACTTATTACTGTTTCTCCAAGATCAAATTTCAACTCAGTCTGGGCGATTTTCTTCCCCTCCCCAGGGGTACATATCAAGTCACATGTTCGTTATTTGCTAATTACTTCTGATTTTACATTTTCGCAGGGACTAATACCTCGTTGTTGTCTCATCGCACTGTTGCGTCGCGTCCCGTCGCGTCTCTGCAGACATTGGGCGCCTCGGTTTATAGTTGGACAGTCCAAAGTCATACCTTCTTTCCTCTAACTTTACTAGTAAAATTATCAATTTGGTGGCATACTTTATCCACTACAGATTATATTGAATTTGGCTCACTTATGGATGAAGAGGTCTCAACAGGTATCAACGCTTGTTTGTCTCAACGTTTCAATGACTGGAACCGCCATCTTCTTCAGCTGAAGATACGTTCTTGCAAACAAACGCTGATATCCTATTAGAATTCCTAGAACTCTTCATCAACCTAATTTCCTTAGTTCACTTATATTTTTATCGATTACTGACGATTAATAGATAATTTGGTTCTGTGAACAGTTATAAATTAAGAAAATTTAAGTTTCATCTGAGTAAGTTTACTGCATTGGGAAATAATTTTTTGTACTTGATCCCAAGCGAAGGATCATTTACTTACTAATCATACTGGACCACAGTAAATGTGAAAATATAATAGTAATTCTTAAATAAAAATAAATGAGTTCAAGGTATGATGCTTTTCTCTTTTGTATTCAGGACAAGGTTTGTTGGAAATTACCGAGGATAATGCCTATCCTTTCAGGCCCAGCTTAAGGTCTTTGCCGTTAGATGAAGAAGACGTGAGGGTAAGTCGATTTCAGTATAGTAATTAGTAAGGAGCGTAGTTGGTACCAATCCACATATAACCGCAAATATGCATCAAACCGTAAGAATCGATTATCAAGTCTCACTAAAAAGGTTTTCTAGCGAAATGAAATTAATCCCGTTTATCTGATGGTGCTTCGTTTCGACAAAAGATTCTGTTGAATCGTTGTTAAAAGAATTTTGTATAACTTCTGCCGTGAAGGAGTGTGTCGACGGGTCACATGACTCGGAAAATGAGGGATTATGAGGTAAATCGCGTAATTTTAGCTCAACGTTATATTTGTTTAGATTGCATTAAACTGCATTCACACAATAAATAAACCAAAGAAAAGTGTAATAATTAAAAGAATTAATTGTTGTAATCAAATTGAATTCCTGAACGCATTAGGCAAGTGTTACTGAGACAGAAACCTGATAGCATACGAGTAAAATGTAAAACGGTTGTGTTAAAAGAAGTATCCCAATTACAGACAAAAGTAGGACTAAATGATAAAATAAATACCACACAACGTTTCCGCAATACTTTTTGCTTTCGTGAATTCGTCACCTGGTTTGAGCGGTGTGTCGATCAATTACCTGTAGAAACGTCGCGTGGTATTTATTTTATCACTTACTTTTGTCTGTAATTGTCTACTTTTTTGTGTAATTTGAAACCAGATAAAGTCAAGAAATACTCACTCAATTTGATTGCTTTGAGATAAGGTTAATGATATTGTGGTATGCAATCCAAATTTTGGGAAGTCGAGAATTCGTTTAAAATCAATTATAATAAAGGGCTTTTATCATGCGACAATGGTAGATGAAACGTAGTGTGGTATTTAATTTATAATTTATTTGTTTATATGCTGTTTCATTATCTTGTTAATCATTTTACTATAAGCTGTATTCATAAAGTCTTTAATAAGTGAAATATATTTAAAGCTGTATCAGTGACAGCTCGAATATTATTTACATTATGTGCTGCATCACCCATAAGAATTATTTTAAAGATAATTATTAGGTAAGATATTAACAATACGAAACGGTGATAGTGGCTACAATAAATAATCTGCGGCAAATGACCCGACCAGTAGTATGTAATAATATCTGATTTTTAAAAGCGGAAAAAATTAAAGTATTTTTCCTTCGTACATAAAATTATTCTTAGGAATCAGCCACGGATATGGGAATATTGTATGAAGGTTCCTTTGATAATTTCGCAATATGATTAAAGTCTACTTAAATGTTTTTCTTTAAAATAACATTCGGCTGTGATTTATTTTAAATACTACGCAAAATGTACGAATACTATTTTTGTTTTGAAAATATAATTTTAAAATAAGATTTATAATTACGAAATGGTTCATATTTATTTCGCTGCGTATGTCGTCCCTTTGCGGCACGGCATGGTCTCTACATGTTACTTTATAACAGCACCAGAGAGATTGTTGTTGAGCTTTACTGGTGGTGCAAAGGGGGAGGGTGAAACTGTATCCTACGCATACGTATTTGTCATTCCACACAGGAATCGTGTGTTTTAAAGATAGCACAAGGCATTGCCAATTATGCTGTTTAGTAGGAGGGGACGCGCTGGAAGTACTCTAAATCTAATCCGAAAATCAAGTCTTAAATTAGTATTATTATAAAGGTTCCTAAACTTACGAAACAAATGATTCCTCCGAAATTAAGTAATTGCTGTGGCACATGAACACATGTATGGAGGTTCCTTGGGTTTGTTTCGCCACTACGCTTTATGATTATATCATACTATTTGCTGAAAATTATTTTTTACTTTCCGTTTCAACTAACTTACCACGCTAGTCTTCCCTGCGTCCTATTATTATCCAGTTAGAAAAATAAACATATATTGAATAAACTAAATATTTTGTGCCAGCTTTATAAATTTTCTTTGAAATTTCATTAACTTCATTATTGATCTTTTCAGACAATAATAAAATCGACGAATGAAGCCGCTTCTGAAATTGATTCCAGGTAAAGGAGTATATTTTTAATATAATAACAGTAATTACATTAAAATTAACAGTCACTGCAATTTTGGAGCATGGAATCGAAATTGTGCACAACATTTGTTCATATTGTAACGCTCCCCTCTCTCTGGTATCCTTTTACATCACAATGTCGGCCCGGGCGCCACTGCATGTGCAGAATTAATATATATCGTTAAAGAAAACGACAATCGCGAACCGTGTGATCCCAAGGGAAATGGCCAGCGTCCAGCCAAGATACAGGAGTTATTGAGACCGAGCATGAGACTCCAGGAGTCTTGGCCTTCATTAATTATTTAATGGGGGAATGTTTATTTAATAATTAAACCAGGGGTTAAAATTTTTAAACAATTTATTTTGTCAGATAAATCCCGGACAAAGCTCACTCCTACGGCTCCACAATAATTAAATGTTGATCACATTCATACGCACTAAAACCTATACTACTCTAAGCTAAACCAAAATATTTACAACAATCCTGAATTATATGAGGCATTTGGGACGTCCGCTCATTGTACTCACAACCACACGAAGTAGAAAGGGAATATGCGGGCTCACTATTTGGAGGTCTGGGTGCGTTGTCCGTAGATTGTGCCCAGGTACATGCAGGGACAGGGACGTGCTGTATCACCTCTGCAATGACTCATCTCTTCGCTATATAAATGCGCGTTCCACCTTTCGATCGCTCTTCAAAACTCAATTATGTCTTAAACCATCCGCTCTCACACTCCCGAATCTCGACCAGTAATTGTATACTGTACCCCTTTGAAAACATCACTTCACTCCTCCGCTCTCACCGAGCTGTCTCGTCTCCACGACCACTTACTTCATTCCTCCTCCGTTTCTCCCAAAACCGCACCATACTTTCTGTTTCCAACGGCATTCTCCTCCTCCCGCCACTAACAATCCATCTCCTTCACTCTCCAAGACTGTACTGTCCTAAAAATATTTTCCGTATCGCAAATTTCCCCCACTTCCTGAGGGGTTTCAAACAAAATCTTATTGTCCGCTCTGACCGCTGCTTTTGCGGCCGTGGACTGCTCCCAGGTCAATGATCCTTCAACATATGAAAACATTTTACCTGCCAACAGACAATAAGTCCTTACCCGTATAGATTGCTACAATGACCGATCCCAGTGAGGAAATCACTTATTACAATATAATAACATTTTTTGGCAGATATTAATGTAAGAATTGGACAATGTATACTATAGTATAACAACGATTATCGGAACTAATTCGGACTAGATAGTCCGGATTTCGGATATTCGATTACTCGGATAACAGATTCCATAAAATTTAAAAATTCTTGAAAGGTTATACAAAAATGCGTTAAAATACAGTTTACTACATAATTCGGAATATTTTTAAGATTTATTGAAGACAAAGGTATCACGTAAATTTCCATAGGCCCATATCGTTAACTGTGAAAGTCAGAATTCAGGAAAATACCGTAGTTTTTAACGTAAACTTGAAATACTGTTTTTATACTTTGGAAGTTAAGATCCTTTTAGTAACCCAGATTGGCAATTTTTTGTACAGAACAGTGCATTAAAAAAGCAATACTCTTAAAATTAAAGTAGACAAAATATAAATATGATATTTGACTCCTCAGATAGTTGGTTTTCGTACAAACAACGTTCGACTGTAATTATTTATAACTGTTGATGTTGTGGTATTCAGACCTAAGACAGGTCTGATGCAACCCTCCATGCTAACCGATCTTGGGTAAGCCTTTTCATCCTACCTAATGTGCTTAGCGTATTCCATCCTTGGCATTCCTCTTCTGTTCTTACCCCACACACTTCCCCCTAATGCTAATTTTATAAGACCCTCGTGTCTTAAAACGTGGCCTATTAATCTATCCCTTCTCTTAGTCAACGTCCTCCATATTGTTCTCTTTTCCCCTATTTATAACTGCAAGTCCTTAATTATCATTGAAATCTACCCCTGATGAACCCTACACTAAGGAACAAAGTGATAAAATTATTTTTTTTATTAATTTTTCGTGATTCGTGGCCATGTGTAGTTATTGTAAATTAAAAATGTTATATAATTACAAACGTGAATTATTTATTTTTACAAATGTTTTACAAATGTTATATGTTAAGATTTGACTTATATTCTAAAAATAACTATACAAGTAATATTTTATTCGGAATGGGCCCATATCGTTAACTGTGAGTGTAAAGTTCATATTATTTCACAATCTAGGAATAATTTTATTTTCCAGTCTATTCGACAAGATCGTCTGGGCCCTAGCGAAAATAAATATTTCGGAGAACGGAAGAAAGGAAATAGAATTGGTACAACCGCAAATGATTCCTCCCGGTGTATACATCCTTGACGGAAAGGAAATTAATATAAAGTAAGCTGCTTGTGGTGGTGAAGTGTCATGTAAGTGTCGCTGTAAGGTGTGATGTCGTCTTTAATCAATATCCGAATGTTGTCGCCTAGTTTAGAAAATTGTAGTACTGGTAAGAAAGAATAAAAGTGACAATATTTTATAAGGCGACAGCAGGGGTTAAATTTGAAAATTATGTTTACTATTTTAAACATCATCAAACTTGTACATTTGCTCGGCCGGTTTATAACATGCTTGTCCGTAATAAATTTACAAATATAGTATATTCTGAGGTAATCTTTTGTATTCAAAAGAGAGCTAATATAGTAATGTAAGAGATTATTTCGCCAAGATTATGTTGCTTAACTGTACTAAGAATGAAAATTGTACCAACTTTTATAACATAAGATCATTGATGACTGTTTAAATTCTCAAGCTTTTCTTATTTTTCAAGTTAATTTATTTGTGATAGTCAGTTATTTTATTAATAACTTCAATTCAATGAGAACAGGGTAATGACATACGTTAATTGTCGATGTTATTCTGTACATGTGAAGTGTAACACCATTTGAAACCATTTATGTATATAATGATTAATTAACAAGACATTCTTGGGATTTTAACCGGGTGAAGAAATTGTAGACAAACTTGAAGATGATTGCAATGACCGCCATAGGCACGTCTTGCATCTATAATGTTTTACCCGGATGGAACCCCGAAAACGTCTTGATAATTACATACGCCGGGAAACCCTTCCTTTGATGATAATGATTTATTTTCTTTTATACCCCATATACTTTCTCCTTAATTTTCTCAGTTTTTTTCTTCTTTTTCCACGTCTACCTTCTCTACCAATTATTCCTCCTTTCCTTTCTGGTACCTTCTGGCTCTATTTCAGTTCAATCCCTCTCATCTCTCTTTGTTTCACTTTAGATTTTTTATATTTTACTATTACTATTACTATTACTATTACTATTGATCCTCTCTCTCCTCTTTCTGGCTTCAATATATGCATTTTGAAAAATTATCATTAAGAATAATTGAACATGCGGATCCTTCTGACCTACTATTATCATAACATAGGTTAGTTGAGCGTGAATTTACAAAACATTCAGATTGTTGTGGGGATGCAACATATCCGACTCCATTCCTTGATCAAATTTGGGAGGTAGCTGGCCGACTGGTCGAATGGGATCAGGAAACAACTCTTTCGCTTGTTTCATGTTATCTGTTTTTCTATCGTTTACTACCGTTCGGGGAAAAAACGGACGGCGACATTCTTTCAGATGCCTGAAGAAGTTTAGTGTCTAGACTGATCCAATGGGATCAACGAACTTCTCTTACCGTATGCCCGACGTCTGATACACCAAAGCATGTACCCCTCAAAACTACCCAAGGTCGCCGTGGTTTGAGAGAGACTTAATTTAAAATCCTTGGCCATGAGACAAAGGGGGGAGGAAACTCCAGTAGGAGGATGTCAGCCATTAGGAAATTTTCATAATTCTGGGTTTCCTGCGCCTCAGCACGACAGCGCGCCGCAATCCTCAGATCCTAGTACTCCCGGCATATGACTTGTACTTTTATTATGTATATTTATTAAGTAGTTTTAATTAAATGAAACTTGATTAAATTAACAAATTATTTCACTGTAAACAGACCGAAGGGATTGATTAACTGTCTATTCCTATAAATGAAATTCACTGTTTAAGTGTAGAAAAGAAGAAATTTCATATGTACAGTGTATGTTTCGCATATAGATCTAAAGGCTCGGAGCAATATAAGCCAAATTTTGTACACGTGTTCCTTGATACTGGAAATCTTCCACTACCACTCCCAGGGGCAGTGGTAGAGTCAGCGGTAATTTTAAAACACGCAGAAACAGTCGGTATTTCCGTCGAAGAAAGATTTATTGTAGTCAGTCACATTGTATATAATTTCATCATCATTCAAAGTGGGATGGGAGGGGCGTAATAAAATAGCAAGAAAAACATTACAGAGCTCTAAAAACACTCTAAGTGTTAGGAACCCGTTATGGAAGTCACTGAGATTACTTCTGTAATTTCTTGGCAACCGGAAAGAAACGCGGAGTAAAAGACGTGATTTCACCACTCAGTGGTAGAGGTGGAGAGTACTCACATTTTAAAACAAATGATGTTTAAACCATGAAAAAACGGGCGATATTTACGTCGAATAACGATTTTTATGGGTCAATAAAATTGATAATGTTTCTTTAGATTTCTTTTGTGTACATTTACAAACACTGTTGTGCGGGAGGAAAGAACACATAGTGATAAGCTTACGTTAAAAAATTGAGATTTGTGTCTATTTCGAGGATAAAGAAGTCACTGAGTTGAATTCTGACATTCAACATGCAACTTAAGTTTCCACTTTCGTAGAACTTCTTCTCCTGCCTCTTTCCTCCCTACCTGCTTTTCTACACACCAATGCTTATTGTCATCACAGTATATTTCCTCTATCTACCACACTTTCTCCCTCTTCCTCCCATTCTATCTCATTGTCTTATCACTGCCAGAAACTACCTCACTTTCTATTTTCTCTCGTACTTTTCTCTCCGCTCTCTCCTCCATCTATTCACGCACTCATTTACTTCCTGTCTTTGTGCTTCTCTTCATATCTCTGTTTTGGTTGCCATCACAGAAATATATGCACATATTATTTGCAATATATGAAAACGTATGTAGTATGAATTTGTGAATGTTCCTATATTAAAATCTTACGTTTTAAAACTATTACAGTAGTTAAATTAAATTTAATTGTTGTCCTTGTCTGCAACTGTGATTTGGGTGAATTTGAAAAGTTCGTTAGATTGAGATAGTGAGTTCCTTGTAACGATTTACATTCTACCTTAGTCATTGCAATTCACATAACTCCTAACCGAATTTCTTTATTTTACTTGAAAGACAAGTTATGCAAAAAGACTACTATTGCGTAACTGAGGCAGTGTGTAACTGACGTCTACTGATAATAAGGCTTGGCGCACGACAATAATTAGCCTTTTAAAAATTCCGGATCGTTACAAGCATTTGAAAATCAATGGGATAATCAAAGAATTAAAAGTTACGAGAGTGATACAGATATATTGTAACGTATAATAAGTAACTTGATAATGGAAGCCATTTGTTACGTATATAATAATAGTTTGATAATCTTCATCTGGTGCAGTCTCTTCTTGTACAGGCGTAATGAAATGTTGATGAACGAAATGTAATGGTGGAATAAATTATTAAGTTTCGTTTGAATAACATACAAATGAACAGGTTTTATTTGTGAATTTATATAAACAAATTTAGAGCATAGAGAAAATTGTACATATTCAAATTTAAATAGGAACACATAAAGTACGTAATTATAGCTCTGCGCGAAGATAACAGATTTCTACCAAAACACATAAAAACAAAATGGTAATTCAGATATGGTAGAAAAAAAAGAGTTCATGGGGCGGCTGAAAATAGAAGTAACAATGTAATGTAAGTTATCCTAATCTCCAAATATGCGTAGGATAGATCAGCACTAAATTGAGGTCAGTAATTAAGCGAAGTTAAAAAAAGTGGTTTAGGATACCTGACCCGAATATAAATTCAGTTTTTGAATCCAATTTAACTTTGCGATGTTGAAATTTATTTAGGCTACAACTTTTTGGTCTAGCATCCGAGAGCAATGTCTGTTTGGTCACGAGCACTGCATGGAATATTGTGAAGAAAATACCGTGGTCGTATGCCAGCGAGTGGTGCCTTCACTGTATTCTGGAATGTTATCCGGAGACAGTATAATCCACGTTGTGGCAACTCCGCTCTAATTATATAGGACGGGATTTTGAAAGGGGGGATGTGGAAATGGGAGCAAGGAAACCAAGGGTTGTTAAGTGCCTTGGGCTATAGGTTAAGTATCCTATCAGGAATTCACCTGAAAGTGATGCATCAGGTAGTTTTGGCTTACGCCCTTCCGATGATGGGAGGGGGTTTGCTGAGGAGTTGCAGCATTCCCTTCTTCATGTCTTGACAAGTTTAGGAGGCAGCTGGTCGACTGTTCTAATAGAATTAAGGTACAGCTTTACCGTTTTCACAGAGCATACAGACCTCGATTATGGTAAACTGAAGTAAAAACCAGAGGGTGATTGGCTACATAAGATTGATCCAATGTGTTAATAAATTCACTCGGTTTAGGTACCGTCACTCATCATTAATTTTAAGTTAGGCTCCAAACTGAATAAGTTTGTGTGTGCCCATCAAGGTGTTGATGGTAAAATAGTGTCTACACTATTAAATCACGTGTTGGCGAAGAGATTAATGTTGATATAATTCTTTTTCAGGACTAATATACGAGAAACATTCCAAAAGTAATGTACACTATTTTATTGACAATCCCTATCCATCTTAACTGCATTACACCGTATACCAGCATGATGAGATCTTGCCGGGAAGTTTGAACCACTGTTTGGCAGCCTTCACTAGGGAGTCGTCATCTTCTAACCTTGTTCCACCAAGAGATTCCTTCAGTTTACCAAAGAGATGGTATCGCAGTCAGGAATGTAAGGCGAGTGTTTCAATGTTGTCCATCTAAGTTTTCTAACATCCTCCTTGAAATCTACCTGGAACAAACTACTTCTTTATTCTGCAAAGACATACTTCTACTATTCCAACGTGGAGTGACATTTCTTTCACTGTAATGAGTTTGTTAAACGAGAGTCATGTCGTTGACTCTGTCGCGAGTTAGTGCAGTTTGAGATCTGCAATTGGCGTCAGCATGTCGGGGTCTAGTGTCGTCTCTAATCCCCTGGGATGGCGTTTGGTCACGTAGGAATATGATCTGGGAATTCCGTAAACCTGGTCTCATCAGAATCGAGACCCAATATTTAAATACCACGTTCTTGTCTTAACCAATGGGGTTTTGTGGTCTAAAGAAAATCAATTATCAAACATCGATTTCGATGATTCTTCACACAGCAGTACTGTGTGAATTATCATTATGCTCTTGAAACTTTACGAGAACGGATGGGAACCGACGCTTGGCCCCGGACGTATTTGAAGGAGATCAACAGTCGACACTGAAGAAGATGTCCCTACAGAGAAGCTGGCGGAGAGGCGACGCCACCTTACAAAGGAGGTACGCTGTCAGGTTTCCAATCCTTGACGTCTAGAAATGGTATCGCCCACGGTTTTTATTGAGATTAGTAAGAGATCAGATTGCTTCTCTGAACCTCAGAAATTTGTGCATATTATCTTCATTACTATTTTTCCTTTGTAAATAAATTTCCCATTAATCTTTAATTAACCTTTTAATGTATTACACACCCCTGTCCTTCACCAATATCACGTTCTCACAGCACAGGAATTCTATAACATCATTTTCGTTTGACGAATGTCAAGTGCAGCATCCATCTTGAAGACATGTTATGACAGCGCCACTCAAGGGGGTTGAAATAAACTTGAATACAAGCGGGAATGATGTATGTATGACCTTAATAAATTACAAAGATATATAATAATAAATTTTAATAAACAATTTTATTTGAAGTGAGTCTTGTAAATTTACACTATATTCATAGTACTACTCCGGAGGGATCACTTTTAGCTAGAGGGGCATGTAAACACTCGTTTTATATGTTTTCCAATAACTGTCGCTCGGGTACGCGACGTTTTGACGACCACGCGGTAGTCAAAACGTCGCGTCTTAATTGCAGCTGTACTAGAGCAGAAACCCGCAGCAACTACATCGGGAAAGTCTTTGTTCGCTAACGATTATGGAATTAATAAGTACATTTTAAATCAATTTGTATATTTTCAGTGAAAAAACGATATGCTATATATAGATATAAATTAATTGAAATATGTACTTAATACTCCCATTTTCTGTTATGACTTATAATGAAAAAAAAATTCATAACGAAAGTAGTTAGTTTTCTTTTAATAATACGAAGTGTCCCACAAAATACATTAATTTTTGAAAAATTACATACCTTTCCATGTTGGGGGGATTTGGGGGTGGGGATATCCCTGTTTTTCTCCTCTGGATCAGCGACTGGTATAACTGCAAATTAACCAGTAGGAAATTACATGAAAATATAAATCACCCCCATCATCCTCAACAGTCTTTGAAGTTAGTAACTTAATTGTCAATAATCATATTGCAATGTGTTATTTATCGAAATGTGACGGAAGAAACTCCGTTTACTAAATATTTTCGTGCCTCTCCGTTCACATGCCATAACTTTATAAATGTTGTGGACATGAAGTTGCAACCATTGATTACGATGAGTGGTACACGACCTCTTAGTGATACGGAGCTGTAACAGGATGTTCTCACTCCGATAACGAGCTGCAGAGTAATTGTCCCGGAGTGATGACTTGTGAACCGTGAGGCTTTAATCTGTGGACTTTGGTTGGGAAGGAGTCAAAGGTCGCATCAGAGGCGTCACGGAGGCCTTGGCCACTCCCCCCACAAATAACAACAATAGATCGGATGAAATCTTCACGGTTCATTAACAACAATAGAATTCGCGTTAAGTTTACTTCTCCAATTAAAACATGATTCTCTCTTACCTGCACAAAATACGAACGATGATTTGGGGATCTAGTCTTCACTCACTTTAAATACTTAATATATAATATCAACAATGGGCCATTCTCAAATAAATAAACTTAACTGAATCGTTTTGTGAAATAGATATAATTTTAAAGCAACATTTCTTGAATTGTATTTATGAGTTTGCCTGGATTGTCATATGTAGAACTAAACTTTACTGTGTTGCGTGTTTTTTTATCGTCATTCAAGATTATGTGACAATTGCTATTTTATTTGATCAGTGGTGATACACTGATTGAGAAATTCCCCACTGGAGACACTCAGCCGGCATCAACACGCTAGCAGGCTCCAAGCTGGCGGTGAGGAGAGACCCAAAGCGTGTTAAATCCACAGTTTTGCGGATTAAGGACATTTACCTGGTCCAGGTCATTCACACCTGGAATTTTGAAGGACGCATCTCCCTCCACAAAGTTTGTAGAAAAACCGCGGGCCAAATTGGATTTTTTGATTGGGGCTGGGAGGTTATGTGATCCGCCATTCACACCTATGGTGGGAGGCATGAGAGAGATAATTTAGAGAGGTGCAGATGTATATTAGTCGGGATTCGAACAAGGAATGAGTATGGTGGTTGGACCACGGCGGCTTAGAAAAGGAGTCTTGCCATAGGATTAGAGAAGTCAATCGCAGGTGTTAGTCTATTCACCTAATTCCCTGGAATCGAGAAAAGAAGACGGACGAAGGGTGCCGCAAGGTAGATCCCACCCGTCCACGTAACGACCGGCATCAAGATTCTCGGAAAGGACCTAAGGTACGGAAGCGAACTCCGGGAGCAGCCTGATTACTGTGCTGATGGATGAAGGACGAACCAGGTGTGTTAGTGCCAATATCAAAAAATCCGTAATGACGATTTTAGTGCTGCACGAAAAGCCCACATAGATGACCCTTTTTTAATCGAGTCTCATGCTAAGCTGTGTCATAACATATTTATTGATCTCAAATTAGTACTTACATAAATTTGTTTTAATAAATTAACTTGTTGGGCTAAAACGCCATCGAAGAAGAAGATATTAATTTATTATAGTAACTTTTAAAAATTGTGTTCATTTAAAAAAACAAAATTATCCTGTTACCAAGTTTTCAATATATTTTTGTTATAATAAATTGCTCTTGTCCCAGATACCAATGTGTAAAATTATTTTCTGATTTATGTGGTTTATAAATAAATAGTTTCCTTCGACAAGTAATTTCCATAACTATCAGAAAAAATACTAATTTGTGTTAAGAGTTTTACTTTCTTTTACCTTTTACAATAAAATCGGATAATATTTAATTATATATCAATTTAAAAAGATCCGTTTATTGTTGTTTAAGACTGGCCTGATTGAACCCTCCGTGCTAGCCTATCCTCTATATGCCTTTTCATTTCTACATTGCCTGCCACTCACACATCCTCCCTAATCTGCTTAACGGATTCCATCCTCTCCTCACACTAATTACACATACTAATTTTACAAGACCCTCGCGGAATGAAACAATCTGTGTGAGGTATTAACGGAATCCTGTTTTAATTGAATGGGCATACATATACATGGGCCTTTCAAACAAAAACAGAAGTTCGTTAATACATCACACTCGGCTTGTTTTGTTTGATTACAATATTTCAACTGCGACCCACCCGTATTGAAAAACCCAACAGATTAAGTGGGTAAATAATTCCAATGACGACAACGTTTCAACAATAGATTTTGGGTGGGAGGAGTAAGTGAATTTTACGACCCGTAAAGCGTGGAATTCCTTACATTTTTTAATGAGAAACTTGAAAAAGGGATGTTCAAAATGAAAGGAGGTGACATTTAACTGTAGTTAGACAATTTTGTAATTCGGGGCTGCTTCTTGGAATAGCTAAGGGAAAATGAAATAGAATTATTGGAAAGCGTTCAGCTCAAGTCCGGCCATGTCATTATGATACAATTGCCATTTTATTTGATCAGTGGTGAAACACTGGTTGAGAAATTCCCCACTGGAGACACTCAGCCGGCATCAACACGCTGGCAGGCTCCAAGCTGGCGGTGAGGAGACCCAAAGCGTGTTAAATCCACAGTTTTGTGGATTAAGGGACATTTACCTGGCCCAGGCCATTCCCACCTGGAATTTCGAAGGACGCATCTCCCTCCACAAAGTATGTAGAAAAACCGCGGGGCCAAATTGCAGTTTTTGATTGGGGCTGGGGGGGGGGTGCCAAGTGATCCACCAATCACAGAACGAAAAGGTAGAACAACTAGGTTGGAAATTATTATTGTCACAGAGGAGGGAGAAAGCAAGGCGGCATTTGCTATTCAAAGCTTACATGGGGTAGAAAACCATGGATTGGAATTAGCTCAAAATTGTTAAAGCCCTGTTATAACGGTAGATGGGATCATTAATTCAAATTAAAATGTAGAAAACAAAAACAGTTGTTGGCAAATTTTCATTTCTAAAGGAATATCAACGACTTTTTTATCGAGGGTAGGGAAAAATCTTCCAAAGACGCCCTGAAACCCGAGTTACACGGTGTGTGGGATTTTTACCCACTAAAAACCACCTCCCTTTACAAAGTACCTCCTTGCGGAACCACCGTTAGGCATTACTTCACGAGGGGTGAATTGCCAATGGATGCACATAGGTATAATAATTATTAAATAACAATAAAACTATAGTATAGCTATTCCTAACTATTACTAGCCTCCGTTCACACGTCTCATCCTAGAGGCTACCTATACATTATCTCACACAAGATTCACTCATACGCTCAAATTACAATTATTACAGACGCATTCACTCGGATGTATTTATTTCCGTCGATCGTTCATCTGATGGCGCATCGCGTACAGACACTCGCTCTCACTGACACTATAGGGTTCACTCACACTCACACATACACTTTCATACACACTCGCACTCTCACGCTTCATAAACGCTCGCACTCACGACTAGGCACTTATAAGCAAGCACATTCACTCGTTGGCTTTAGACGCTGTCTTTCTTCGCTCCGTAGGTTCTCCAGTACCTTAGTAGCGAAGTGTGACACCGCGTCCCAGCTTTCTTGGTCCTGAAGCATAAACGGCGTTATATCTTCAGGCCTCACCACTCGACGTGTGAGAAGCTCCGTGGGAGTGTTTGAAATCCTTATCAGTAAAATACTGTAATAACCAGTCACATTTGAGAACTCCACCGCCCTCATTTTCTAATTTATTTTTATAATTTCGTCGTTAATTATTTGAAAACTGAAAAGTGATTATTTATGATATCCTTGGCGAAATAGAACTATGGTGGAGGAAACGATTCGTTCACGCAGACGAATATAAAATACGCGCATTAGCACAAATCAACCCGTGCGGCAGAAAACTAGCCGAACAAACCAACCGACGTGGTAAAAAGCAGCACCAACTGTTAGGTATCGTCGAAATCAAGGTCGCAAATCGAATCACACGTTGAGCCGTCTCAACAAAGTCGGCGGGCGCTAGTCACCGACTCCATTTCGATGCGAGGTCAGCTCCGGATCATCCCTAGTGCCAAGTATTGCGTTATGGTCGCAAACAGAAGACAATGTGACAATTCCTGCCAATTTATGTGAAAAAATAAATTTGAATTGAAGACATTATCTAGTGATATTCCCGAAAAGAAATTATAACAGGAAAGAACTTTATTCAAATATAAAAATGGAGAACTCTTAATTTGTATAATTCGCGTAACCTTCAATAAAATACTTAATTAGCCTGTGTCATGATTATTAGAGATTATTTCAGTGTCAAAAGATTATAAATAAATAACTAAAAAGAGAATTACATTGTGGTGTATTTATGTGAGGAAAATAGATATTATTCATTGACTGTATTTTTCAAACTTATGGCGGTGACCCAATGAGGGACTACTATGCTCGTGCATACAGCTCAAGTACAAATGCATACATGTTAATGTACCGCCAAATAGATAAATAGAAAAGTTGTAATGCAATGACAATTTACAATACATTTAGGTTAAATCTAAGAAAACGTGTGGAGTGGCTTTACTCAACTATATAAATGGACTGACCAATTTAAATGTTTAACTTGTGAAGTGTTAACTTAATATACTTATTGTAGTGGTTTCTTTTCTTTCAGGGGTATAAATATTTTAAACGACAATGGCTAATTTAGATTAGGAGAAATATGTATATTGGAAAATTTATCTCTCACCCGATTGTAAATGATAAAAAAAACAATTTTTACACTTTAGTAAGAGTTTTAGATAATACACGTGTGCCAATGTCTTGTGTCCTACCTGTCATTTCAATTTCATTTTACTTTTATCTGGCAAGTACTGCTAGTATTGTTTTTGCTCATGAAACTTGTAAGTAAATGTAAATGAGTCGCTGTCTTGTGAGGGATTGACAGCGCCGTTCGCACGATATCTAAAATGCATTCGAGTAGAAGCGGCACCGGTGAGTGAAGCGAGTGAAGCTGGCAGCTTTCTCGTATTAATCAAGGTTGTGTGAAAGTGTGACTGTAGCTACCTGTGCCCGCTGAACCATGGAAGTCCGCTGCGGAACTTCATTCACGATGCTGAAATTTCTTTCTTGTACAACTCCGGATTATTCTTCTCCCACGAAGCCGACTCAACTTATGGCTCTGATTTCCTTCACATTGGCCAGTGGAGCCACCGTCTGGAATCAGGTTGATCCCTCTCTATTATGATTAGGGCTCAAGACTAATACCGTTTTCCTACTGTTCGAAAAGTCTTTCAATTTATAATACATGGTCCATTGCTCACTATCTCGGTATACTACATTTTCCCTCAGCTCACTCAAGAACTTTTAGAGTAAAATATCACTCTCTACCCCTTTTATAATTTAAATAATTCGTCTCAAAATCAATGAATGACTTTTCCTCCTAAAAATCGCACAACTTTCAGTTACGAAGTACTTCAGATCTATTACGTCACACAAAATTGGTAATTCTGATAATTATTCTAACAAGAAACAAGGAACCACTAACCGGAGTAGCTCATTTGTTTACAGGTTTTCTGTCGACGGCCTATCACTTAATTTTAGTCAAATCAATTTTATATTATTTCTAATACTAATAATAACAATACGTATAGTACAAACATAATTATACCCATACCGAAGAAAACTGGGGCTGATAGATGCGAAAGCACAGGACAATTAGTTCAGTATACAATGCATGCTAAATATTAACTACAATAGTATATAGGATAATGGAACGTCAAATAGAATGCGACTTACCGTTTTAGGAAAAATGTAGGGACAAAGGAAGCAATATTGACATTACGAATAATTTTAGAAGATAGGATAAGAAAAAAACAGCCTACGTTTATGGCATTTGTAGATTTAGAAAAATCGTTTGACAATGTGAACTGGAACACACTATTAATGATTTTGAAGAGCACTGGAATAAAATATCGAGAAAGGACGCTAATACAGAAGACAGGCAACAATAATTAGAATAGAAGATAAAGAACTAAGCCGTAATCAAGAAAGGAGTAAGACAAGGATGCAGTCGGTCACCCATACTGTTTAACTATATATATAACTGGCGATGAAGAATGTTAAAACGGAATATGGAAAAGGAATCATACTGCAGAGAGTAGAAATGAAAACCTTACGCTTTGCCGACGATATTGTAGTATTAGGGGAATCAGAAGAAGACTTGGAAACCATAATAAATGGTAATCGCATGTAGTTCGGTAACATTGGCATAACAAAGGGTGTTAGATTGGGAAGGGATATCTTGACGGAAGTTAAGGAATTCTGCTACTTGGGAAGCGTAATAACTGGGGATGGTAGAAGTATAGTAGACAAAAAGAGTAGGCTTTCGAGAAAAAGAGGAATCTACTGACTGGTAATATAAGTGTGAATATTAGGAAATTAATAGGCCACGTTTTAAGGCACGAGGATCTTGTAAAATTAGCATAGGAGGGAAGTATGTGGAGTAAGAACAGAAGAGGGAGGCAAAGGATGGAATACGCTAAGAAGATTAAGGAAAATGTAGGTTGTGGTAGTTATGCGGAAATGAAAAGTCTTACGCAAGTTAGGTTAACATGGTGGTTTGCATCAGACCAGTCTTAGAACTGAATACCACAACAACAACAATAACAATACTAATGTTATCTTCCGGTGATGACGTATAAAAAGCTAAGCTTTAAGGATGTCGGTCTGTACATTTTCCCAATAACAACAACGTGTTACAACTATTAACAGGGTCATTCCATGTCAAGTGTCCTGATTTGAGGAACGATTCCCGCGCGACTATTTCCGATTTTGATAAAATTTAGACAGTTTGTACTCTGAAGCCTTACATGAACATATGCAAAATTCCAGTTCGTAATATGCATTTCTGACTGAGATGCGGGATTTTCCGTCGAATTCCAAGATAAATTGTATGCGTAGATTACGAAAAGAATAACAACTCATTAAAAAAATTACATCCACGACAGTTATGAGTCCACAAAGTTGCGAAAAAAATAGTGCCAATTTTTTTCTTTGAATTTTCAAATGATCCTGGAGGGATAAATAAAATACGTACGGTATTCATATTTTGAAGTTATGTCTACATAAGTGTCTACAAGTCAGATGATTTACAGCTTTGTGGACAATATACGTTGGCAAATTTGGAGCAGCAAACCTGGCGCAAAAGTGAAAAACGACAAAAATGAGCTTTTTCAGTGGGATAAATAGTTCAGGAGGACACAAGATATCGTTTTCTAGTTGCCACCATTAGAAAGACTAGGATTTATCTAATATAAAACATGTATTTCATTTTGGTGGCTCGATGGATAAGTTCTAAAATTTTGGGTCAAAGTCCACTGTAGTGCGGAGGCTCTCCACAAATATCGTCTCATCGTGTTTTATTGTGTAATAATTGCTCGAATAACGTGCTATTAAGTACTATTTCACTTTCTTAGGTGTATGGCTTACATATAAAATAAAAGTAAACTTGTTTTGATCAATCGCCTGTTTATTATTAACTCCATGAAGTCTCCAAAAGTCGAAATATACCTTTCTAGAGTCGTGAGTTTCTTTTCCAGTACAGTAATTTATCTAACGACGAGTAAGAATCAATACAACATACTCAAAATTCCATGTGGGATCCATGGTAGCTTTGCATTACCAATCAAAGGTTCGTATCACAAGGTCCCGAGTCAGGCGACACCAGCCATGGGAGGGAGTCTTTAAGTGCATGTTCTCAAGACTGATACGTTTACATAAATGTATATTTTATAATTCAGTTTTTTGACGAAGGATTCCAACGTGGTAGTTCATGATGGTTCGCGAAACCGTAATGAAGCAAGTTCCGATACATCTCCTCGAATATGTTGTGAATGTCTCAAATCATATAATATGGTTCCTTATGATCATAATTAATGCGGTTTTTAGTCATCAATATATTGCCATACATCAGATAAATTACCTGAAGAACGTAAAGGGATTATCTGATGATTAATATTTTTTTAACCAAGAATTATTCTTTTATTCTTCATCATCGAAAAATCTACTAAAATTTTAACATCTCCTCGATCTTGACTCAAGAGCTCAACTCTGCTCTCGCGAGCGGCTTGCAATTTAATCATCCCTCTCTGCACAATACTTTATTTCATTTCGCCTCGTATGGCTTCGAATTCTCCTCAAATAAAGATAACATCACCTTCCTAGACAACTATTTTGTAGAGATAGACGCATCCTAGAGCTATTAGGACGGATTAAAGGGAAGGAAGGGGGAGGGGGTGCGCAGACTTACAAGGAGCTATGAGGAATAATAATTTGTAGATAAATGTCACGTATCTTTGACGTCAGAAACTTTTCAAACCACCCAAGAGGGTTTAAGTAATATATACAGGGTGTTAAAAAAGTGTTGAATCTTTTCTTGAGCTGCTGTCAATCGGCGCACACTGGTTCCAGGTCTTACTTCCAGTAAATGTATCACATACTCCTCCATCTGAGTTGTGTGGATTGACCGAGGTCTTCACTATTCACCTTGTGGTGTACTAGAGAACTTGTTTCCTTAATATGTAATCAAAATCAAACGTCTTCAGCCGCTATGGACAAGTGTACAGATCTCAGAAAGTATACATGTGTTTTCTGACCCATGTTTATTGGAATTAATTTTATTGTTTTGATGGTTACTATTATCTCTCAAAATATTCCACGCCCTTTTTTACACCCTGTTTAAAGAATGCGATAGGAATGATGAAAACTTATATGCAGATATCCTGAATGTGATAAAATAGGTTATGTATTTTTGGTTTAGTTTTGTAGTTGAAATTTTTTGTTACGTCAAATTGATTGATGATATTAATGGATCAAGGAACTTATTACTTGTATATTCTATTTATGTATTTATTGGTCGAGACCTTGCCAAGAAGGTTTCCTTCGGCTTTATTGGGTTACCTATTGTGTTAAGGGTCTAGGAACATTTTGAAGTAGATTTTTGATTTAGATTTTAGATTTATTGTTGTTTCCATTAATCCTCGATTGAGGAAATAGGATACGTCATACATTAAAAATTAAAAATGAACAAAATAAAGTACATAATTAAAGACAAATAAACTTAAAATAAATTAATAAAAGAAAATGTATATAGACAAAAGTCAATATAAACACAACACGGACACACACTGGGAAACACAAACAAGCACACACTGAGGAACACGGAATGGAGTTTTAACTACTTGGAGCTCTGCGACCAGGAAACTGTCCTTCCGTCGTAGCTCCAGGCAATACATGAAACAAACAAACAAACAAAAGAGCAGAAAAAACTGAATAGAAATTTTAAGATATGTGCTATTTTATAAGGCAGCTCATTCAACACTTGCAGCAGGAACCTTGATTTAAATACTAGAAGGACGATTAAGAAAATCCTGTACCGAGTAAAACGCGCCATTTAAAAGAATAGTTTTACTCTGCTTCACGAAGCTTTTGTAGCTACTATTTTTAACCTCTGGCGGAAGGCTGTTGTATAAAATTATCCCGGTATTGTGAATACTTTTCTGGTGTAGAGCAAGGCGATGCTTGTCCGACCTTAGAGCTAAACGATTTCTGGTCGCGTATTCATGAAACTCGCCATTTGTTTGAAACAAATTAGTGTTTCGTTTTACAAACTTTAATATTTCATAAATATATACGCTTGGTAAAGTAAGTATTTGCAAACTTTTGAAGAAAGGTTTGCAACTCGATCTAGAATTCGTGCTAGAAAGTATTCTAATTGCACGCTTTTGCAACTTAAATATTTCATTACTCCTGGAGCAGTTTCCCCAATTAGAGATGCCATAGCTCATAATTGAATGAAAATACGCGAAATAAACCATTTTGACGTACTTTTTGTCAACGTGTTGCATTAGTGTTCTCAGAGAATAACAAGCTGAACTTAGTTTTCCGGCAAGCAGATCTATATGGTCATTCCACTTTAATTTATCGTCAATCCGAAGGCCGAGGAAAGGTGCATTAGCTGAGAACTTGTCTACTGGTCTATTACTAGCATCAGCACTAAACTGAACTAACTTAGTCTTATCTAGGTTGAGGGATAATTTATTCACGTTAAACCAAATGTTTAGACCATTCAGAGCGTTGTTACCTTTCTTAATCAGATTATTTAAGTTTTTATCTGCAATAATTATATTTGTATCATCCGCGTAGAGAATCGATTTTATAGGATTTACGTATCCCGGGAGATCGTTTATGTACAGAATAAAAAGTAAAGGCCCAAGAATTGATCCTTGAGGAACTCCACATGTAATAAATTCCCAATCGGATAAGTGAAGTTGGCCGTCTTTGGTTTCAATTACTACTTGTTGTTTGCGATTTGCAAGATACGATCTTAGTAAAAGTGACGTGTTTCCCCGAATTCCATAATATTCCATCTTTTTTATTAATATTTGGTGATCTACGGTGTCGAAAGCCTTAGAGAGGTCAGCAAAAATGCCAGCTACCTTCAGTCCTTCATCCAATGAATTCTGGTACTTCGAGGGTAAAAATAATGAAGTCAAATTGAGAATATAAATTATCATGTTTCTGTAGGATCGTGAGATATAATAACACACACGTAGAGGCTATAGACGTTTATTGAACAAAGAAGTGCTGTACAAAGGCTCGTACTGCGCAAGACTGACTTCGATTCGGAATCCAGTACAATTGATACATTCATGGAATATTCGAGAAACAGAAAATTCTGGAAACAGAATATACTGGAAATGAAAGGTAAACAAAGTAAATAAAGAAAACAAATAAAAGTTGGCTGAAAACCTTATATATCTTACTGAAAGTCCTACTTTACCTAATTGATATATGATTATGGCTAATAGTATAACATGAATTAGTAACTGTGGCCTAATTTTGCCCTTTTATTATTATTAATGACTTACTCACTTTTAAAACCGTTGAATTCCTTTCAATTGCGCTCCGGGATGAAGTTATATTGCCTCGTCTTTGCTGCCGTCATATGAGATATTCGTTTGTCTTGCATTCGGGAAGTTTGTTCTTTAACGCAACTCTCTTACAGAGTTCAACGCTTGTCATGACCAAGGTAAAATCTGGGTTAAGACGGAGTAATCGACACACCGGGCACGTGCCACTCCACTTTCTGAATGTGTCTCATGAAATATGACTCTCTGGCAGTCGTCTGGGGCTGTCAGAGAGTCGTAGAAGCACGGAATGACAGTAGTTCAATGATGGTTACTAATATCTACTATAAATCGACATCAAACATCTCATAAGATGACCGTGATCCAACATCGGCCAAACCCAGCAATTAGTAGATCGTATTTCGGTAATTGACAAACATTTTGTGGTTCATTCGATTGATCTTTTATTATTTTTACTTCTAATTACAATATTTGTTATTTTCCATTAAATCAACTCACTCTTGACAGCTAAACTAATTGTCTTTAGAGTGATTATGACGTTGGTATTACTTTTCGATTTATCAAATAATTAAATCAATTGCAGATCTGAATCCACAGCGTTTGCATAATGGGATTTAAAAGAAACAAATAGCCCACTGAAATGAGGTTAAATCCAGTTATTTAACCGTAATCCTATAAAATTCAATACAAGCTTCCGGTCTCCTAGGAGTCATGTTCAATCTGTGCTAAATACAGAAGTCACATCATATGAAACATTAAGTTTGGAGTTGTACGTATTATAGACAATTTTATCACTGTGGTTTCTATCCCATCATCAAACAATTTAAATTTTGTCAAAGATATTAACGACCTAATTGAAATTTGTTGTAAACATCACGTACTATTAAAGTTAATTATTTGGAATGTTGGACAGATGCAACATCTTCCAAAGTCATGTAAAAGTATTTTTTTTTAAAAAGTACTAGTCAATATTTTTTGTTGTATCGAAAAAAATTGTACCACACCAATCATAATTGCGATTCGCACTATTTATCAGGATTTATTAGCGAAATGTTGTGCTTTGGTAAAAATAATTCTTTCTAAAACCTCTAGACGTCTTCTTACTTGGGTCTACAGCCCATTGAGGGCCTGGGCCTACCGCGTCGACTGCGGACTGTCATCTTGCGTGATACATAAAACTTCTAGACTGAAGAGCTTTTTTGTAGTGAAGTATTCTTGAGTAAATTTTATTCGTCAATATTCAATTTCTACTTCAATAACGACATCAATCCCCTTAAAACAATGCTATAGTGAGAATTTGATTAATAGTTTGGATATTTTTTTTGTTTTCTTTAAAACTTTTTTCATTATTAAAGTTTCTAAGAGTGAGATTACGAATTATGTATGACGAAGTCTATTTATTTATGCATTACAAATAACACATAGTTAATTACTGGACAGTGAATCATGGGGTCGAGAATTTAATTGCATATCGTAACAGTTATGTAAATAAGATTTCCTATGAATGTCGGTGCCACTTAAGGAAGAAAGAGGAAAATCCTCCAAATTTATGCGATCATAATTTCTGGGTAACCCAATCCGCTCTGAACCAGAAACAGTAGCCTCCCACTGCTTCTCTTATCTTTCGTTGTATTTAGAAAAGTCTTCTCTTATACGACATGAAAGTTAAGTCAATTAATCCACTGCCATTATCCTTAAATTACTGTTTATGTATTCGTCTCTGAGAATAAATTTTGCACTAACATATTTCCCTGCAGTTTGTGCAACTACGTTTCTCCTCCTGTAAAATGAAACTAAATGTTACAACTGGACATCGGATGTGAAGACACTCAAATTTTATGTTTTAGGCACACTAAAAATTTATAATTGAAATAAAAAAAGAACTTATTTATTCCTTTGCATTTGTATTTAAAGCTTGCGTAGCATTCGCATTTTAAATAATATAACATGGAAACAATAATGGACTGCGTAATATATCGGAAAATAAAAACCCTGATCGATGAAGAACTTCTACAAAAAGATTTAGACACAATAATAGATTGGGCACTTGTTAATAAAATGAAAATAAATTGTAACAAGAGCAAGGCAATAAGCTTTTGTAGGCGTCGCGTAGAAATAGTACTTAATTATAAGCTCAGCGGTAATGAAATAGTACAAGAAAGTAACTGTAAGTATTTGGGAATATACTTGAGCAGTAATACGGGTTGGGAATATCAAATAGACCATGTGACTAGGAAAGCGTGGAAGGCACTGCATTTCGTCATGCGGATTTAAAAAAATGCAAACTGTGAAACACGGGAACTTGCATATAAATCTCTCCCTTGTGCGTCCAGTACTAGAATACGGCTGTATTTGTTGAAAATATCAGGTCGAGGCATTGGAAAGGGTACAGAGGGGGGGGGGGGGCGGTGTCCTGGTCACGGAAACGAGAAGGGTCGTCAATTAGGGTGGGATATGTTAGAGAAACGACGACAAAATTTACGTCGCGGGGATCTTTTTAAAGAGTACGCAGGTCAATAATCCTGGGAAGATATTGCATCAAAGTGTTTACAAGTAAATTATTTCAGTAGAGGGGATCACCATTGTAAAATTGAGCAGTGTAGCTTTAAAACTGACGTTGGGAAATTTTCATTTTTAAATCGGACTGTAAGGATTGGAATAATTTACCTGCGGAAGTCTTCGAAACATTCCCTGCCAATAGCAACGTGTTTCAGGGAAGAATTAGGAAGTGTAGTGAAGTGCAAGTGTAGTGTAGTGCGACGAAACAATATATGAATAATGGGTACTTTTTTATCTTTTTTTGTTAGGATTTAATTTAATTTATATTATATTAGTGTAATTATTATTTGTTACATATTTTATTTTTTAGTTTATTTTTTGTAACTGCCACCGAGTGCTACTCAATTGCAGTATTAATAAATTCATTCATTCATAATATGTCATTGGCAAAGACTGCTCTGAAGTAACATGCCACATGAATGAATCTCACTTTTTCGTCTGTTTGTGAATATTTATGTCACCGGAAGTGAACTGATAGTGAACATTAAAACTTTCTTTTGTTTATTTAATTTAATAAATTCATAATTGAACTAAAAACTTAAGTTGGAAAATTATATATAGAAAAATTAACAAATTTATAAATCTGAAATAATGGACGATGCCTGACAGGAAGTTTTTAACTCGACCCTGGAAAAAAATTACAAAAACCTATCAACTATCACGCAAGGAATAGAAAACGTTGAGGGTTCTCTAGAACCTCCAATAAAACAGATTCCAGGCCGTGAAGATGTTGCAACGAGGGCGAAGGAGACTGGTGGACACCGAACAACAATCAACGAGAGTGGATATTATGACAATTGATAAAGATGTAAATGAAGATCACGGAGAAGATAATGATGGGGAATGTAATGATTAAGATTATGTACCAAAAAGTGTCCCACGCAGAAGCAGTACCGTATTAGTCTACACAAAGCAACGGTCAGAGGCAGAAGAATCTGATATCGTCTCCATTCCGCGTCGTGGGCGAGATATTGCCACCATAACAATATGCCAATATGCAAAACAAAGTGTGATAACAAATCTCTTCAAACATTAAACATGTATGTACAATTAAATGTCATGAAAAATAAATTCTTATTCAATAATTTTTTTAAATATTAAATTACTGATGAATAACCCTTGGGTTTAATCAGTCACTCAGAAAAATAAACCAAAACTATATATTAATTTTGATTAGAATTTTATTAAATTTTGAAGGAGCTTTCGACATATTCCATAGTTCTCTAAAAGTTTAAACACAAATTAATTGAAGCATTACAAAATTATACGGAATTTTTACAATATAAAAACAAATTTAGTTATAACATGTCCTAAATCTACTGTACATACTCTCAGTTTTTAATCTTGTATAAATGTATAATTTTTAATTTTTTTTTGAATGAACATGATTCCAGACTGTGCTGGCCTGCACAGGGCATTTGTCGAACTTCTGAGTTCCTGTGTTAACCAAACACTGTCGGCAACATACATCATCAAGTAGTCTTTTAGTTTAGTTAAATATTTTCTTATCTTATTTTCTGGTTTTAATACAAATTTTATTTCATTAATTTTTAAACCTTTTACTATTTTAAGTGTTAAGTTTTCGATGTGTGTTAAAGGGCACTCCCTTACATTATTATCTGTGTTGTTACTTGTTCCTTGTCCAACTGCTATTTCAGTATCATCAGTATTATTTATTTCAGGTATTTTACTATCCGACATACTTCCAGACCAGATTTTGTCGGATAAGTTGGACTCTTCTGTATTCCTCCATATTACGAATATGCTAATAGGATACGTTACCAATATTTATTTGGTTATTCTAATTTCAGATGAGGTAGTTCTGTTTTTCTGTGGCAGTTGTGAAAGCAGCTCTGGAATATGGAGGCTCGTCTTGCAACTCTAGATTCCATATGTTATGGAATATTCCTCGATCTTTGCGCCTAATGCTGAGTACAGGATTCTTTTCCATTCATGTCGCCTTTCGGACTTCGCCCATAAACATACAAAGCCTCAAGGACGCTTTGGTTCGCAAAGAAAATGTTCGAGGTTATTCCCGACTGTGCGTTTCAGTTCCTGCTGTTTCAGTTTACCATTTAATTGCTTCTTAAAACAAAATTATCCTTACATCCCCGCATATATATAAAAGATCCACTTCCACATTCTTCTTTCATTCTTTCTGCCCAATGACATGATTGACATAGACTTCCCAAGAGTGAATTTTCATTTTATATTTGAAAGGAAGGTCTCCTCCAAGAATTTCGACTATGATTACCAGAGATCTCAAGACTCGTGTGATGTAGCCTTTCACCACTTCAATTACTTTTGGGACTACCAATAATAATTTTATTTAATGCTGTTATTTATCCTGCTTTCAAATGTGAATTCGGAATTTCATCGTCACCCAAAATCTTTTCTTAATTTCATTTTTTTTAATGAACGATTCTACATTGCACTCAGGAATAGAAACGAAACTTTTTTGTCTCAAATAGAATTTTGACAGTACTTTTTCTCCTGAATTAAGATATGATAACTTACCTGTTATTCCCCGTCACGCAACGTTTCCGAGGTACAGGCATTTATAATTTCAAACACTAATATTTTATATATTTTTAGATACTCAATAACCAAACTCTCGGACTGGTTTAGAAAAGTAAGGAATGACGATTTTCTGCAACATTTCATTCGTGGGGGATCCCATTTAATGGTTCAACAATAAACAAATTTACTTTTTGAAAATTATTTTTATACAGACTTTTTTGAACTTGAATTATCTATTATAATATATTCATTTTAACTAAAATCAATATAAGTACACGGACTCACTAATGAAAAATAAAAGAATTCTCTGTAGCGTCTAAATGGCTATTCTCAAGCGAACGAGAGCTGCAATGCATGATCGTTAATCGGAGATATTCTTGTTCGTGATGTCAGGAACTCTCACAGGAGCTATTTCGTCTGGTGTCTGACTTCCACAGATATTTGGCATGACGGCAACATTTTGCGCTGCTGGGACGAAACTCGTCCTACAAATCGTCTTGTCTGAAGTAGACTGGTTCTAGCCACTCCCTTGGTTATCGACGATATGTATTATATTTAAGCTCCTTTGTAGTAAAACGTAACTTTTTTTCTAAGATAACATTTATGTGAGAGACTTCTTTCCATCCAAGACAGGCACAAGGTACATCCATAAAGTAAGAACAGAAGGGCTGTGTGAGACATTGGGATTTTTTTCCCAGAGTTGGCACCCGTGACGTGTAGAGGGGATCGTAATCGCTCTACGAAGCCATCGAGCACCTCAGTCATTTATGAAATGTCATCACAGCACCAGTGCGCCCTCCGGTTGCTCTACCTACAGCAGGTGTGAGATTCATTCAATCATTCGGAAAAAATCCATCGTCACATGGTGGAAACCTACGGATCCGACGGAATGAATCGTCAGAATGTTACTGCACGAAGAAGTGTGGGTCCGTGTGTTACTTTACTGTAGCTCTTGACTCCTTTGAAGAAAGTTTTCCACGTGTTTCCCGAAGTCTCCAGGGTGGAATAGTGTCATAAGAACTCGGGTTTAAGAAGTAGTGAGCACGGTGGTTGCCAAAAATGTTGGCACCGGAACATCGCGAAAATCGGATGTCGTCTGTTGTTTCAGGATAAAAATATTTCTACTGTACCGGATGCTCAGATGGTAAGAGCATCGATTCACAGTTTGATACAGATTTGATACATCCTGATACTTTAATTGAATTTCATTACCTTTAATGAGAAGCTTCTATTGAAAGCTTTCCTTCGGCTCTGCAAAAAACATATCGTATTATGATAAGAAAACAGTTTAAGATCCGATTTCTAGGCGCTGATATTATACCTGGCGGCGTCACCATTTAAAAACAATACGAATACTTTTAGCAACGATTTCCTAATATTCACACTTATATTACATGTAAGTAAATTCCTCTTTTTCGCGAAAGCCATCATTCCCTGTGCTATCCTACTCTTTATGTCTACTATACGTCTACCATCCCTAGTTATTACGCTTCCCTAGTAGCAGAATTCCTTAACTTCCATCAAAATATCCCTTCCCAATCTAACAGCCTTTGTTATTCCACTGTTTACCATACTACACTCCATTACCTTGGTTTTCCCTCTATTTATCCTCATATTGAACTCTTTCTCCAGGACTACGTTCATGCCATTTATTATGGTTTCCAAGTCTTCTGACTCTCCTAATACTACAATATCGTTGGCAAAGCATAAGGTTTTTATTTATTCTCCTTGCAGTATGATTCCTTTTCCATATTCCGTTTTAACTTCCTTCATCGCCTGTTCTATATATAATGGTGGGCTGTAGTTAGTTTTAGGGTCCTACCTGGCATTCTTCTGAATGGGATGCAGTGAAAACCTGCATCAGTCCCTTCCTGCGATTGAAGTGGGGTTTCGAACGTAATTTTGAGGCAGCTGATCGACTCTTTCAATTGAAAGAGTGGGCAACTTTTGCCGATGCAAAAAATCTACGACTCCGTAGCATCAACCTCTCAAATCTGATCGAGGTTCTCGAGCATCGCTGAAGGTACTCCGGCTTCCGTTTCTCCAGAACATGACTTTTCAGTCTAGTCTTGTAGGACATCGATAAAAATCGGTAAGATGAAATCAGTGAATCAGGCTGCACAGATTTTTTGCGTGAATTGCGTGACACGCTTACATTCAACGAACCAAAGAAATGGATGGATGAAAAAAATAGTTCTTGGTTTTCCACCTGGGTCATAGAAAACCCGTTTCGATGACGTACTATATTTATCGTCTTTCTCCCTTCCCTGATATATAACATGATTGCATATACACATGGAAAACTTTCGATCTTAGATAAATGGATGGGTGTTCAATCTTCAATTGTGGTTGTTGTTGTTTTGGATACCGGGTTCCTTAGTGAAGCAATTGAGGCCTATGACCTCTAGAGTAAGGGTCATTTTGTAATCCCACTGTTGTTATCTGTGTGGACGTTCATTGGCCACACGGAGTCCATCCCATGTTACCTCTTCCAGAGATCCGTCTGACGTTCCGTCGGGTTATCAATTTAGTGTCAGAAGAACTTGTAACGTCACGCTCATTGATTGAACGAGACGAAGGTGTCATTCATGGAAGGTCTAAGAAGATGTGGCTTTCTGAAAGGCGTGTTTGTGCGTCACACTTTCATACACGGAGTCGGTCCACTAAAAAACTGTGGCCAGGCAAAGATAGAGAGGCGCTGCGGGAATTTCTCGTAGACGCTTCAGCTCAGAGTGACTGCGGGGCTTACCTGATCATGTCGGGGATGCCTCGCACTCTCTCTGGGTATTTTTTATCAAAGTTCTCATATGCCGAGACACCTTAACCTATTTTAGGAGGTATATGTACTGGGGTCAAAGACCTTGGGCATATGGCAAGAGTTGTCCGCTGATCCCATTGGATCAGTCGGCCAATTGCCTCCTGAAATTGGTGGAGACACGGAGAAGGGAATGCTGCGTCCCCACAGCAAACTCGTCTCCCGTCATTCGGAAGGGCGTGAGAATAGTACCCAATGACCGACCTACCTGATGCAGGTTTTCTAGGGTTTTCCCTGCATCTCTTTAGATGAAACACCGGGTAGGATCCTTAAACCATAGCCCGGGGGCCCTAGTTAACCCTTGGCTACCTTGCTCTACCTTCCGCATCCCCCCCCCTTTTCAATTCCCTTCCTATGCTATTAAAGGGGAGTTGCCTGTTTCAGGATCACCCTCATGTAGCCTGTTACCCCCCCCCCCCCCAAAAAAAAAAACCGTGGCCAGGCAACCTGATTAGAGCGACAAAACTATTTTTCTGACGTTCTTGCCTTCTTGGTCTTCCAATGGCGTTTCCAGCGATGTTTTTGTGCAACGGAATCCATTGTTTCATGTAATTTCTCCTGTATGTTCGTTAAAGTTTCGGTTTGAATTAGTTTCTGTGTAGAGAGGAGTGAATCTGTAAGGACTAAATGCTTGGTATATGTGGTAGAGCTGATATGTTTGAGGACCAAGAGGATAGCGTGCAGTTCTGCGCTTAAGATCGATGTTGTAGGGTTTAGTGACACGGAAGTGGACCTGTTACGTGAATATATGGCAATCCTGTAACTTTGTGATTTCTAGGCCGTCCGGTTAAATTATAACTCAGAAAGCACAACATACACAAGCCAAGCTTCAACAACACTGGGAAACCAAATGGAAGGAAATGAAATCCAATAACTACAACTCACAATCAGCCATCTTCAGCTCCATAAAAATCAATCCCTCTTTAAGTAGCAGGGACCAAATAAATATCACAAGGGTCCGTACCGGTCACTCCAAAATCACCCACCTTCATCTAAATCACAAAGGATCCGCCCTCATTCTGTTCTCAATGCAACAGCATCATTGAATGCAGGAAATTACATCAAGAAAGAGACAACATATCAAGAGGATATTGTCAACTTCTTTAAACCGATAAGTATAGTAAAATCTAATGTAAAAAGCTTTCATGTTCAGTCGATAATAACCAGCTGTTGTTGAGCGACTTTAAATAAACTCATTAAAAAAACTATTTTACAAAGCAAATCATGCCAATTCTAATTGAAACTTATTATAAATAATTCAACAAACTTAACTTTCATGTAAACAATAATATTTAAAAAGAAATGCATTGTGATATTAAAACTATAAGAAAGGCATAAGAATAATACAAAAGAAAATTTTACCTTTCACGGTAATTTCAAGTACATAAATTAACTTAATCTTAATTATGTAAGTAATTGAACAATGAAACGCACCTAAAACTAGGAACATAAATTGTGAGAGGCAAGAGGACTCACATGAAACAAGCATCCCAAGGAAAAAAACTACTACGTCCACGTCATTGTTCCCGGGTAACATCAAACGTAACGCAGCATCTTTAGTAAATTTGGAATATTTCTCAGAAAGACTGTGATGTATGCTCTAATTTTTTAATAACTTCTTTACAAACTTTACCGCTGTTTACCATCCACGTCCACGTATAGAAATACTTCCAGCAAAAGCCAAATCTTCGAATGTAAAACTTTTCCATTCTTTTCCTCTCTTTCGTGCGTTAAAATAGAGTGTAGGAGGGTGGAATGTCAAATAGAATGCGAATAGGAGAATATCAGTTTGGTTTTTGGAAGAATGTAGCGACAAGCGAAGCGATATTGACTCTGATCTAATTTTAGAAGACAATAAGAATAAACAGGCCTACGTTCATGGCTTTTGTAGTTTAGAAAAAGAAAAAACTAGAACACACTACTAAGGATTTTGAAGAGGACGGGAATAAAATATAGAGAAGGAAGAGTTATCCATAACCTCTGCAGAATTAGAATTTAAGGGCAAGAAACGAAAGCAGAAAACAAGGAAGGAATAAGATGCAGTCTGTCGCCCATGCTCTTTAACTTATATATAGAACAGAGACGTGGTCCTGGAGAAAGAGTTCAATATGAGGATAAATAGAGGGAAAACCAAGGTAATTGAGTGTAGTACGGGAAACAGCGGAATAACAAAGGGGTTAGACTGGGAATGGACATTATAAAGGAAGTTAAGGAATTATGCAAGTTGGGTAGCGTATGGATGGTAGAAGTGAATAGGATAGCACAGGCAAGAAAGGTTTTCGCAAAAAAGAGGAATTTACTTAGAGCTAATATAAGTACTAAAAATGATGGTATGGAGTGGGGCATTATATGGGAGCGAAACGTGGGCAGTAGGAGTTGCAAAAAGGTGTGGTGCTATATAACAATGCAGACAGAATTTAAATTCAAATCCATAAAAGACGGCCAATAGGTCAAAAATTAATTTTATTACTATTTAATTAATCGAAATACGTTTCGTCGCCCTTTTGAGACTTCATCAGGCATAAAATTTAGAAATACACGATCTTCACTTCATGACTCCCTCGGCCGAAATGATTATTAAATATATGACTATCCCCGTCGAGGAGATTGTCCGCTACACAAATTCCACTCATGTAAATCATACATCTCTTGGCCATTATTTACTGTGAATAATTCAGTTTCTTTGTTGAGTTAGTCCTTTAATTTGACATTTTAATGTAGCTTAATATCTTTGAACTGTCAACGGCCCATTGTCTTTGCTTTCACAAGCATAATGATACTGATAATATTACTGATTTATGTATTCCATATCAAATAATGCAATTTTTGGTAGGCCTATAAAATAAAAGAACAATTACGGTTCAAGAAGTCGACAATTCTGATTTTTGCGCTTCTTTGACCTATTTTTTAATTAAAGAGGAATAAATTAAATATATATTTTCATTTTCCAAATCCATACGTCTGTGACCATATACAGTTGAAATGTAGGCCTACTCCTGTGCAATTCTCATTAAATTCATTGACGATATATTAGTTTTTGGTAATTTTCCACATGACGTCACATTCTTTTGCCCTTTCATAACGCCGTACATTGTATCGTTATTGTACAGTTAGTTATAGTTGCTTCTTAGAATTATTGAAAACATTTAAACGCTATCATTAGATGAAAATTAACAAGTAGAGAATGAAGTTTCCAATAAAGAGCGAAAATTAAGTGAAAAAGAAATATTATGCTATCCTGTTGCTTTTACCAGATAATGAAGAAGTCGTGTCCGCCTTTAAGTTTTTGAGAGCAGCAATATTTGTAGAAAGTTTGAGTGTTATACATTTTATCACTTAGTTTCGTCTGTTAATTGGATACTTAATCATTTATTTGCTAATTTTCTTATAATAATTACTCCGTCTAAATATCAGGGTTGTGTATTAATAAATCGAGGATTTAACTCAACCCGGTTTATTTAATTACCAGAACCATATTCCAAAATGCAGTGCATTCCGTTTATATTATTTTACGAAGTAACCAACTTTTGTTTGTAATTGTAAGACGCCATTACATAAACTACAATAAATAATACTTAGTTACAACGTTTTTACGAATTATTACGACAAAATATATCTGTTTACCGCGTGCAATTGCACTATAAGATTTGTTTCTTATTTCGAGTAGGAGAAAAAAATATTGTCAGAAGTGGGATTCGAACCCACGCCCACAGAAGTGGACTGCGACCTGAACGCAGCGCCTTAGACCACTCGGCCATCCTGACGGATGTCGTTGAATGGAGTTACAAACTAAGTCCTTTCACCTTGAGGAATAAAATGCCATTTTTAATTATGTCCACATTTAGAATTAACATGCAGCAATTTTGATGATATGAAATGGGCATACTTGTTTATATTGCAAGCAGTTCTTTAAACGGACTACTTAGCCCACAAAAACTTGTGCTCACATTTACCCCATTCCGGAAAATTAATGTTGATCAAATTGACCGTTCTGACTCTGGACAGTGATTTTTAATTAAAGAGTAGGTTACACAGTATTTTCAAGACACGTGAAATGCGGAGAATTCCACTCGGTTATAAAATATTAAAGAATGATTGTTGAAAAATGGTCGGTGTAAATAGGAAAAATGTTTTTCATCATTAAAGCGAACAAATAGGCTAAAATCTATTCGATCACGGAGTTCAAGATCCTTCAACACTATACGAACCTTATCTAACTGTCCAAAGTAAATGGTTGGAATAATTAGCATCCGTTTACTAAAAAGCATTCATACTGAAAATAAGTTAAACATTCCATTAATATAGTATTCACTATCGGTTTGGAAGAACCAAGAACTATCACAAATATATATAACCTATCATACTGCAGAAAGCATCCCCCAAAATATTTAATTGGTAAATACTTATCAAAAATAGTTTATGTAAATTCACTGAATAATTTAAAATAAAATTATTGGTGTATCAGCTGTATCAACCAAAGATAATTTTCAGAATATTAACGATCGTTTTTGTTTTATCATTAAATTAAAATTTTGACGAGTTTTTGATCCTAAATATGGCTCTTATTTATCACTAGACACAAAAGCCTGCAGCGATTTCTAAACATTTAGGGTAGCGCAAAAACATAAAATTGCTTAGATTACGAAAGATGCATTTCAAAATAAGAGATACACTTACTTCAGATCTAAATTTTCAATAATTCTTGTATTGACAAGTGAAATTTAATGACTACACAATAAAGACGGTTGTTATTGTTATTTTTGGTGGAAACCTTTCATGCACTAAAATTAACACTCAATTTCTTATCTCTGAACTAAAGTACGTTTTACAGAAAGTAATCTCAGTTTTTCGCGCCTGTTGTGAATTCCGTAGATTTACCATGTCGTTTGGACGTCTTCATTTTCAAAACCTAATAAATAATGCTTATCTATTACTTTGTTTCCTTTAATAGCATTTCATATGTACACTAGGCCATCAAAAAATTCGAGTACGCCAAATGCGTGTAAATAATAACTGAAAAATATCTTTGCTGTCCGTTGGACTCGTCACCAGTACCCAAAACAAATGTAGCGTAAGTTAACTATTTGCAAAATAATAGTCAATTATAAGGGTGCCTTAGGAAATCGTTCTACATTTCGGAAACCCCGGTTTATGTTCTTCAACTATAATGAGGATGATATATATGGCAATATAATGGACAGAAATACGATTTAATGATGGCGGTTTTTAACAAAGATCATAATTATCATGATCTTTGGGTTTCAATATATATTCTTTTTTAATATAATGGCTAATTATGTACCCGAGGAAACGATACTTTTTTAATTTTGTCTTAGATCTCGACCAATATTGAGTTCCTTTCACGTTAAAAGTGTATGTGAACATAGGCAATATTTACAGGCCTTATAGGAGTAAAACTGTAAAACAGATATATATATATATATATATAATAGATATTTAAATGGTAACATAAATGAACATATAACACGGATAATTGAAGATGGGTGGCTACGGCAAAAGGTAGAGACAAAATTCTAAATAAAATAAATATTAATTATTATTAGAAGCTATTATCTTAAAGCTTGCCAACCATTTTTGGTCGTGTTATAGGTGAAAATAATCGTTATATACGGAATCGTCAAATATATTCCATCTGACTTAATAATTACAAATTCTATAATTTTGTAGAAAAATAGCAAAAACTTTTTCTTTCTTCAAATTGGCGAATGAAATTAAATTAGGTCACCAAATGTTGCGAGGCGTGATCGAGAACGACTCAAATAGGAAGAAATAGCAGCGAGGGAAGACGCTGGAAGTTCCATTATGCTGACTCGGCAAATACCTCTGCAACCTTTTTGCTGATTTCATATACTGTCAGGTCCGAGTAGATATTCTGTGATACATTTCCACTCTATGAGAAGGTTCATAGCATACGACCCTGAGTATAGAGATCTATAATTTTTAGTTGTAAGAAAATCAATTATTTGTACCACTTTAGTAAATATATATATCGTGTTTTGTTATAACTAATTACCGGCTGATAATGTGAAAAGGAGAAAATTGTAAAATTTTTGTATAGTTATTAAGTATAACGAAATTATTTTTTGTTATTGTAAAAGGAATTTCATTCTTAATATATTAATATCTCATCATTAAAATAAATCATATCCCCCTTTTTCCAATATAACATAACATAATACATATATAACATAACATAATACATATATAACATAACATAATACATATTTTTCATATTAGAAATATCAATAAAAGTACCTCTAAATGATCGAAAGAACTTTAATATGACGAAAGTTTAAATTAAACTGGAAAAATATGAGCGTTTATTTTGTAACTGCGTGTGGTTGTACATATTGGGAAGTGATTGAAACCATTTAAATATGGATTTTTATCTTTAGATAATAATAATAATTATTGTTTTATTTTCCATTTATATGGGAAAATTAAAATTTATTCCCAACGGAAACTACTATGCAGGCTAAATATAATTTGCTTACATAAAAGATTGTATACCCAAGGGACATATAGTTCATTTAATTAAAAGAATATCTTATGTAAAAGTGGGTAACGTTCAGGATTAAGTTTGTTTACATGTCAATAGGTAGAATAAGGATATAATAATTTGGAGAAACTGTTGACTAGATAAGTTCTTAGTGCTACCTCGGACCTCACTTTGGTAGAAAGAAATTATAGTTTTCAATAATTGGATTTTAACAATAATTTGATTATAAACCTGAAGAAGGTGCGAATATTCACCGAAACGTCGTTTAAATAAAAAATAAAAACTGTCTGTAAAAATTGGTCGGAAATTATTTAATTTGTAATTGGAGATTAGTTATGCTAAAATAAAAATGTTACAATTAATGATTCGTACAATATTTACTAACCTACTACTAATAAAATATTATCGTATCATATACTAATTTATATTAAGTACAAAAGGGACCGATTTATTAATTTCAGAAGTCACCCATACAGTAAAGCAATTTCTTTGGGAAATATTTTCGTAGTTCCGCCTCAAACAGCTTACCATTGAGTGTACATAATTAATTCTATCGTTAATCCAGAGTAGTCTTTTGATGATTTATTTATGAAAACTCGAAACTTTCTGATTCGCGTTGTTAATTAATCAGATGAGCTGTATGTGTGATTGAGAATGAGAGTATTTTGACAGAGCCTGGGACAACCGAAGGTGATGTGACCTGGTGCGAGGTCGTGACACAATTCAAAACGCTTCAGAAGGTCGGCTACGAGTATAAACTGCTAAAAGAGGCCTTGTCTATTTCTGGGCGAGGGAAATATATCCTTGCCAAAGAATGACGTAGAAACGCAACGTTTACGATCCAGCTGTGAAATTAAAACAGCGCGCCGCAACTTCCGTCCGTCACGGGGACAAGACTGGTGAAGGAGTTATTCAACAGAAGGATTTCCATCTTTTAATCCGGTTTCAGTAATTGTCACAAAGTATTGGATTATTCAAGAGCAAAAAAATAGAAATGTTATTTTTTAAGGTAAAAAATTTTCACTACTCATTTGCAGGGGATTTCTACCCTTGGGATTAACTCACATGGACCATACCATCTGGTGACATAAAATGTGCTACTAAATCTAAAATATGACAATTGTAGTATGAAAGTTCTTTTTAAGAATATTGTTTGAAATCCAGATATCTAAGTTTCAGCCATATCAATCACTTGGTCTCTTTAATCTTTGTAGAAAGATAATGGAAGAAATATCTTTCTAACAGAATTTACTATTGTTTCAAATACATAAATAAATCAAAACCGAATCGCGTGAAGTTCATGTAAGCCCCCAGCGTTTAAAACTGTTGTAATTGGGTGAACAAGTTTCAACGACATCGGCCATCCATATGGTTCAGGTCGTCCACTGTAAGTGTCTAAAGCAGAAATGGCCGATTAAACCTACGAAATGGCAATAAGGCAAGCAGACATGACTTTATGCCACCAACTTTCGTCCTATTCGAGTAAGTTGTGGCTCAATTTCCCAACCCAAAAATATACATGCCCACGACCGCGTCTAACCTTTCAACCTTGTTTCCCAATTAAAACTTTTTGGCCTGCATCTATAATTAATGTGGAACGAACGAATGTTTAATTCGGCTCTGCGGTTGGTAGGACGTATTGAAGACGATCCAGCTGATGGCTTATGGAGGCGACACCAGAGCCGAGCCGAAACCCAGCAAGCGAACTTCCGGGAAGCGCTCGGTTCCCTCGTTTAGATGCTCCTGGCATAATATCATCCACTCAGGAAGAGAGAGAAAAACTCTGTAAATTACACAGCCACTGGGGCCTGGGATCCGTCGTTACGTTGTGATGTAACAGCCATTATGAAACGGAAACATTAATCTATTGTTGTTGTGATATTCAGTCCTAAGACTGGTATGATGCAACCCTCCATGCTAACTTATCTTACACAAGCCTTTTCATATCCGCAAAACCAGCACATCTTAAATCCTCCCTGATCTGCTTAGTGGATTCCACCCTTGACCTCTCTCGTCTGTTCTTACCCCACACACGTCCCTCTAATGATAATTTTACAAGACCCTAATGTCTTAAAGCGTAGCCTATTAATCTATCCCTTCTCTTGCTCAACGTCCACCGTATTGTTCGCTCTTTCCCTATTCTGTTTATAACTTCCTCATGATTCTATCCACCCATCTGAGTTTCAGCATTCTCCTATAGCATCACATTTCAAAGGCATCTATTCTTTTCCTTTACTCAACTCCTATCTTCCACTCTTCACACCCACCCACCACCATGCTCCTTGAGAACATTTTTAGCAACGATTTCCTAATATTCAGACTCATATTACCCATAAGGAAAATGCCTTGCCTGTGGTATCCTACTCTTTATGTCTACTATACTTTTTCCCATATAGCAGAATTCCTTTACTTCTTGAAAAATATCCCTTCTCAATCTAACAGCCTTTGTTATTCCACTGTTTCCCCAACTTCACTCCATTACCTTGGTTTTCCCTCTATTAATCCTTATATTAAACTCTTTCTCCATGACCCCGTTCATACCATTTATTATGGTTTGCAAGTATTCTTCTGGCTCCCCTAATACTACAATATCATCGGCAAACCGAAGGGCTTTTATTTATTCTCCTTGCAGTATGATTCCGTATCCATATTCCGTTTCAACTTTCTACATCGCCAGTTCTATATATAACGGTATGGGCGACAGACTGCATCCTTGGCTTACTCCTTTCTTGATTACGGCTTTCTTTTCTTGATCTTCAATTCTAATTACTGCTGCCTCTCTTCTGTAGAGGATAAGTATAAGCTTCCTCTCTTGATATTTTATTCCAGTGCACTTCAAATCCTTACTACTGTGTTCCAGTTCACATTATACAACACTTTTTCTAAATCTATAAATGCCTAATGGTGGTCTGTTTTATTTTCTTATCATGCATTCTAAAATTAGACGCAATATCAATATTTATCAATATCCAGCTCACAAACAGACATGCCTTTATGCCACCACCTTTTATCCTATTCGAGTAAGTTGTGCCTGTAAGTTGAAAATATTAACCTATATAATAAAAAAATGAATTATGTTCGTTTGTAATTTTTTTTAGATTTGCTGGAAATCAGATGGGCGAATAGAGTAACTAACCAAGAACTTTTAAGAAGAAGAGAGAAAATATGGAGGACATTGACCAAGAGAAGGAATAGATAAACAGGCCTAGTTTTGAGACATGAGGGTCTCGTAAAATTTGCGTTAGAGGGAGAATGTGGGGTGTGGTAGTTATCTTGAAATGAAAAGGGTTTTGTAGAATAGGTTAGGATGGAGGGTTGCATAAAACCAATCTAAGGTCTGACTACAACAACGACAACAGTTTTATCACCTCAGATTAAACTGTGGTTTTATATGAAAAAAAATAAAGATGAAACTACAAAGTTTTTAAAATGAATTTTTGAGGTTAGAGACTATTCTTCAATTTAAATAATTCAATTATTTGAGTGTGCCTTGCGGTATAACACATGGGGTATAGTGAGTGACGATATTCACTATATTTACAGATAATTCCGTAATTACGAGTAGGTAAATAGAATCATCCATGAGTATCTATAAATGGACAAATATATTAATTTTGGGTTGAATGCGCGACTTGACGTCACAGTTTCACTAAGTTCACTTGCATATAATAAGAGTAGGCATTGAAAAAGACGTTCTAAAAGCGTCCTTAGGTTCAAGGAATACGCAAGCGTGACTATGCCAGCTAAATTTGATTTAGTCCCAAATTAAACACTGTACCGGGATAAGATAGCCACCAAGCTAGTATCTAATAAAGTTGACACAATCCAGAAACAAAATTATCTGAAAAATTTTCTTCGAAACTTCCATAGAGCTCCTTATGCGTGTAAAATGAACATAAACAATTCTCAAATCGTCAATTCAACAAGTCATCTGGGTGTATAGGACGAGAAATATAATCGCATCAAAAATTATAAACATAAAACAGTAATATGTTGTTTAGTGAACCAGTATCATATTAAATATTAATAGTATTACTATTTAATTATATGTGTACAGTCTCATACGGTCATTTAGTTCAATTATTGGATCCCATATAGATACGTTTAGTATTGCTCCAATAAAATATATGGTTATTGGTCAAACTCTGCTTGGCTAGAACTGAGTATTTATCAATACCAAACATATATTTGTAACAAACTTCATAAACTACAAAATGAATTTCGCACTGTTTTGAGCGATATTTACAGTTTTCAATACATGTTAAGGTATAGATATATATTTTGACGTTGAAATGTTTCGAAAGCTTGTAAATTCCTGCACAGAGGCGTTACAATAGGAACATTAGGTTTGTCTAGTATTAGAAAACTTTAATTTGTTTTATCTTTTAAAGACATCTCTTAATTCATTCGTGTTTTTTAATGAAGAATTTGTGACTTTTGTATTAAATATTTTATTCTGACTAATTTGACGAATAATATTTTTTTGCTGCCATGTCACTACAATATCAGGGCGCGATATTAAAATTTGACAAGCTCATTACTATTTCACTGATGTCCAGCTTCTAATCGATTGTCCCGTTCCTTTTTTTCTGTCTCGTCGGTATTCCTCTTTGATGAGCTATGACAGAGCATTTGCGTCAGATACTCAGTCCTTGGCCTGTTCTAAGTCTTATCTGGTCTTTTTACATCATCGGCAAATTCGGTGCAGGCGTTGGGAAACCGTATGAAACGAATGACCTCAGGGCGTATTTATGCTCCAGTTGTTGCAAGAGCTCCAGCAAGTCTCTTCGTACTTGCACAAGGCTCGGTTATAATATTATGAGCCATTAAGTAAAAACGTATCCTACGACAGATACAATTACTTTCTTAGTACTCAATAATTTGTTTTATGAATCATTTACATCTTGATGTCGTCAATATCTTCCACAAACCCATTTCGATTCAATAGTAACAGTTGCGGCATGGCGTAATTGATTTCGTAAGTTCTGAATACAACAGAACATGAAAATGGAAACATACAGAATTTTAATGAACGTAGACTTTCCCGGTGAATAATTCGGACGAATTCTTCACGGTTAACCAACCGGGTCAGGTTTTTAAAAGAACACAACGTTTCTCTGCGGCCATTTTCTGCCGCCGTCTTCAGGCGTCATGCCGTATTTATTCCCTCGGAGTCACCTGATCCATGTGGCGATCCGATTGGTCGTCGTGCGTCACCTGTGGAAGGTCTGTCTATCAACTGCGCTTGTACATCATGTATTTTAATAAATGGTGTGATAGCGTGATATTGGAAGTCATCGAAATTAAGACACAATAATCTCATAAACAGAGACTCAGGTACCATATCAGTAATTCATGGGATCCCATTATCACGAAAATACGTGATATACAAGCGCAGTTGACAGGCAGACCTTCCACTGGTGACGCACAAGGACCAATCGGATCGCCACATGGATCTGGTGACTCCGAGGGTATAAATTCATTCAGCGCATGACGACATACAGCCTGAAGACGGCGGCAGAAACTTGTGTTCTTTTAAAAATCTGACCCGGTTGGTTAACCGTGAAGATTTCATCCGAATACAGATTTTTTTTTTCAGACATATGGTTCACAGGTTTGTTTTTAAGTTTATCTTCTTACGTCGCGCTAGGGTGAATTGAGAAATACGAAGATAACGTAACGGCGTGTCACACCCAACCACGTCAACGGACAGGAAGCAATCAGAAGTCGCTAAGTCAACGCAAGTGGATTAAAAAGTACGTCAGTAGAGCTATCAATCAGCGAATGTAAAGTCAAATCTCGAACTTATCTTATTTTTTTTTCATTTTTATATTTAGTTGAATCGATAATGTAATGGACGTCTTGTTTTTATTAGATTTTACACAGTTAATAGTCTATTTATTCATTTTTTGATGGGAGCTTTAAATGAATTGAATTGATTTATCACAAACAAAAAATTAATTTAAACAAATTAAAACACACAAGAACTCTTTACGAAACAGGATACCCGTGAGGGTTTGGCTTTTTGTGGTGGACTTTGTGGCACACGATCCAGATAATATTTTATATTCATATTTCCTTCGACCTGCTAATATTTCCGTTGTCTGATATGCGGCAATTGTCCGTCGACTTCCTTCACCCTGGGCAAGAAGGACCTTCTCTGCTCCCGGAGGACACTCATACATGCTCCACTACTCATCCATGAACGTATTTTGCGTGTTTAAACTTCTCTGTCTCCTTCACGACCGACCTTTGAATTTTGTAACTGACCCCTCCCCCCGACTTTGTCAGGGCACACATTAACGTTAACCGATGGAGACATGTGTGCTCTGGGTATTTCCCTCGCTCTTACCAGACACACGATGCAATGAAAATAAAATATTTTTGCCCCCGAAATTATATTAACTCATTACAAATGTTACTAATGAATAGGAAAATAATAATGAATATTAGACTCATTCTTTTCCTTTCTGCAACTCCTACAGTCCACGTTTCACATCCTTACTCCATAGGAACATTTTTAGTAACGATTTCCTAATATTGATAGAAGAATTTTGAAAATCATATGAGTGACTGGAGTATGTAATATAATTATAGTGGGATGGGGTTTATTTAATAATTATATAATATATTAAGCTATAATTCAGTATTGGTAAATTATAATTTTAAGCAAAAATGTATAATATTTATAAATGAACTTAAAATAATGTCGACATTTATTTTATTAATTTTACAAATTTAATAATGTTAAATTCAGAAGAAAGCAAAATGAATTTATAAGAAAAGGTAGAGCAATGATAAAATTATACATTCTGATAAAACGGGAGAGCAAAATAATAAATTTATGATTTACATGAAACTCATTAAAATCAGGTCACTTTTAGGATAGAGCAAAAGAAGAAACGTTTTCTGTGAAAAAGAGATCTGGCAAAGAGAAATCTTTAAAATAAAATTTAACGATACCGTCAAAGATTGCAGCTGCATTCTCTGACTGCATCGATGATGATCTAGCTGTATGGATGACGCATTGGGCCAAAATAGTGGAGACTTCTTCTACGAAATATGTATCTCATAAGAGCTCAAGAGCTCTTCCCAGCACTCAACAACGTCTCACAATTTAATGAAATCTTGCCCGGGGCCCGAAATTTTTGATGACTTTGGCTCAAAATATCCAACCTCTACAGGTTTCCAGATTTCTCTTCCTCATTTCCAGTAGCCAACCGTCTATAACGTCAAATAGCACCCATTGACAGGTATCTGGACAATTTAACTGAATGAAAAAAATTCTGGTCGTTGAAAATAAGTGCCGTCGTACATGTGTTTAGTATCAGTTCTATATCCAATAGCCGTTTCTAATTAGCTACGCGTAGCTCCTGGCAAGTGGAAGAAAATATTTCTCAAATTAGGGATGGATGACTCGTATTGTGCGAAAGGAAGGGTGTAAGCGCTGCCAGCCTTTAAACCATTTATGGCGCAATTTTACTACATTACAAGTAACTAACCAGCATAAGAGAAGAGATAACAATATGGAGGACTTTGACCAAGAGAAGTTTTGAGACACGAGGGTGTTATAAAATTAGGGAAGAGGGAGGCCAAGGACGGAATTCGCTTAGCAGATTAGATAAGATGTGTTGGTTGGGTATTAATGAAAAAGCGTTCGCAGAATAGGCTAGCGTGGAAGGTTGCATCAGATCGGTCAAAGGACTGAATAGTACAGCAGCGGCAACAAACAATAACATTAAAGGATATTTATTGTTATATTGTATTTTCAGTTTTATTGGTCAATTTATTTGTATGATATCAATTTTTGGCAGATTGAAAAACTTCGAAATGTAAACAAGTTTTATTATACATCAGCACCGATGTAACCCAATAAAGTTTTAAATTAAGAACGAAGCGTTGTTTAATTATATTTTTATTATATGCATTATTCAATTTATGACTTATGACAAAATTATTTATTGTATAGTATTTTATCAACGGTGCAGCAACAATATGCCTTGAAGGTTTAATTTTTACATATGATTGTTAATTTTAGTTTGACCTAAAACCTATGCTTCTCACATATAAGACCGGATACTCTGTTGAGAAATCTCTTTTGTCAAGCTTTTTAAATTTTATTCTAACCAAAAGCCATGAATTCTTTCGCCGTGAATCGAAGCGGTTTTCTGGGATTCCTACACGCAAATATCGTTGAACGTATAGGCAGTACTCAAAATATTATACATTAATACCTAGTGTCTAAAAAAAGTGGCATTATCTTGGTCCTTCTCTTGGTCAAAATATTATATATTTATAGTAATTAGACTATATTTAACCTGCTGCTATGTTAACATAACGTTGTTTTGTGTAAATGAAATATTATAAAGTGAATTACAACTTCAATCTATATATTATTTAAACATTAGCACCTGTAAAGTGGCTACCAAATGTGGATGAAATAATTATTACAAATATGTAAATATTAATTAGAAAATTACTTCGTGATTTCCGTGTCACTTTCCATCCACTTGAAGCATGCAAGGAAAAGCCAGGCCCCCTGGTGTGCACAGGTTAACTCACTGGCCTCCAGACCTCGAGGTCGCTCCTTCGACTCCGTCCAAGTGTGTCCGAGATTTTGACTGCTGCATATAAATGCAACGTCCTTCTGGTATCTGGTGAAACTGAAGGCTTGCGGTCTATCGAACCGTGTCTTCAAAAGGTCTTAGATCCTTCAAGCCAGGTGAGATTCTCAGTGAAATAAATCACCCAGGTTAATTTATTTTATTTTATTCGAATAAAAATCCACGAATTCTTTCGCCATGAATCGAAGCGGTTTTCTGGGTTTCCTATACAGAAATGGCGTTGAACTTGTAGGTAGTTCTCATTATTGATCGTTCAACCTTGTCGTAAGAACTCACGACGTAACATGCCCTAGTTTCGGCATCATATCCGTATATCTACGTTTAATTACCTGTTATTGACTTGTTGACTTCATTTGGTGACTCCTGAAAAATTTTAATTCACCGCTGGTTTTGTTAGAAATTTTGGGAAAAATTCTTCTGTATACGATTCACACCCAAACAAAAGTTTCATGACAAGAGCCAATTGTTATGCGAACATCATCAGCGACTTCTGATTGTGTTTAGACGATCGTCCATATCATTTATCTCACTTCATGCACGTTTTTATCGACTGTTTATGTTCTACGGAGTCCAGGGTGCTCATCATCTTCAACGTCTTCACGGTCTTATTGGAAACGCTTATGCTAATAGAAATCCTTTGTTTCACTCCTAGCAGACTCACCAAAAACAACACTTAACATTTATAAAACATTGTTACACTTAAACCAATTTCATGGCAGAATATAATGCAAATTCTTTGATCCATTTTTAACTTAATCAGAAATAGTACCGCAACAGATGTAATCCTTTTAACAACTGACAACAGACTAAACATCGAAGTGGCTCAGAATGTACAGATACCTTCAGACATATTTGCCAACACATCAACGAACAGATCATCTGGATCGGACTAATGCAACCCTTGCAATTATCAAATTCCGGTTACTATTTTAACATTATCCAAAAGTTTACAGCCAATTGCAAACTCCATTCTCTTACTTTCCAAATTATTACTATTTAAAGTCCACTGCTTAATGCCAACTGTTTCCTGCCCACTGCATAATAATGAATTATTAATGTGCACTATTTTTGTGTACTGCTTAATCCTTTCTTATGCACACTCCTTCATCCCTAATCATCAAAATCAATTATTACTCGGTTTTTAACAGCTTGTACCCACTCTTTTATTTCATTTACTTCGGTGGCGAGGGTCCAATCCTTTCCAATAAAAACTTTATCTTTCGCCTTTGGGAGGAGCCATTCACTCCACTCCACTGACGTCTTGGAACACCATGTCTCGCGAGATTCCAGGTTTCCCGGAATCTCAATGAGTTCAGAAAACCCAGGCCGGCACCAAATTGTCTAGGTTTTATTATTCGGTCTGTAACCCTCTTCAATTTCTCTCAAGCCACTTGGTTTTGGTTTTGAACCGCCAAATTCCTTGTGTAGTGGTATTTTTCCATTACAATTCGAAAGTAAACAAGATCTAGGATTTCGGTGGTTGACTGAATTACATTTCATAGTGGAAGGTAAAATTCTAAATGGTTTCATAACTAAAGAGCAATAGCTAGTCCTCTCAAAATGCAATGTGAAGTCTCCCAATGGTCTGAAGTCGTAAGTAATCTGTAATTATGATTCACGCCTATGAATAACCCTACATTTAACTTATACCAAACATACGTAACTGGAGTCGTAAATTATAGATTACTTGGTATAATTTTTTTGTAATAGTATGTACAATTTTTATATATTAGTCTTTTAAAAATCCTGTGAAATAAAATAAATGGGAGTTTGTCCATTTCGCATGTAATTAAACGCGAAGAGGGCCTGTCCTAATCCGCTTGGCCTGACATGCGCTTCATACCTGGAGGTCAAACATCTTAACCGCATTCGTTGGTTGGTAGTACTACAGTAATGCATCACATTCCAGATAAGAAAATGTCTTGCAGAATTCTAAGTGTTTTAATGAATGTCTAGTTTGGAGGTTAGCCATGCACAAAATTTGGATTCTATCTAATTTTATGTAGCAACAGGTTAATGCAAGGTAATTTGTGAGAAAAATGAATTTTGGCGGCCAAGAAATTTGAGAGGATGAAAATTCAAAAGCGTAAGAAGGGGAAGTGTACTGAATTAATAAAAATGCACCTGCTGAGAAGAGAGACTCGGTTAAATGTCCTTAAACTAATTTTAAAAAATTCCATGAATTATAAACGAAAAGTTGTCAGAAAGTAGGAAATTTTTTCTGTTCCAACGAGCAAGATAAAAGATCCGATTATGGCTTCAGATTCATTTATCGATCGTCATACTGCCTATTACCTTGAGTTTGTTAAGTGTGCACATACAGCTTAAAACATTCAAAAAATCAAATTTTTTATTTAGTTTTTATTTAATTAATTAATTATTTTAGATTATTTTTCTGTAAATTTTCGAGTTACGACTTAAATTGTAGAATGCTGCAATATAATTTAAAAGTCAAGAGCGGCGGAAAAGGGCACCTGAGAGTTCACTAAATACACTTACACAATACTATGTAAATGATATTAAAGAAAATTATAATTCAGTAATTGAGATGAGAATGGTTATATGGGTCAGTTGGTATCATAAATGGTCTAACGACGCAAACAAAATGCATTATTTATGCCCTAAAAATGCCCATTTTTGGTGCCCATATAAGAGATATAAACATAAAAATACTTTGCCAGAATTTGTAATTAATACAATAAAAGTAGTCTTAAAAATTAGTTGCCACAGAGAGTGGCAAAGGAGTGAAGCAACATACACACAACATGTTAAGAAGTCGTTGAACTCAAAAATTTGGATAACATGACCCAAAACTGGATTTTGTGGAAATACAATAGTCAAAATTACAACCAATGATTTCTGTAATTACTTTCAATAAAGGTACACAAGGTAGATTGAAAGTGATTTCAGAATTAGGAATGGAGCCTGGGAAGTATTGTGAACGTGCAATAAACTTGGAGAATGAGACACGTATAAGGACCACAGGAAAAAGGAAAATACAAAAGAGGCCAGGATATGCAGGAAGAAGCTTAGATTGCAGGAGAATTCAGCATCACTAGGCGAAACGCATGCAACAGGGGAGTTTTGACTTCCATATGGTTCTTAAAGTATGCAATATACATGAATAAATGTTTAACACTTCTTTTCCACAAATTGCATTTTGAAGAACCGTTTACTTGATAACTCTAAAACTTTTTGTGTGTGTTTATTCACGGTTTACCTCCAATATGAAGCAAAATAATTTGTGCCGCTTTAATAGTTTTTCATATAAAAAAATAATATATACTCAAAAATGATCAAAAATCAATGTTTTCCATTTAGCAAGTAGTTTGTAAATAAATATTTTTTCTCAGATTAAGAAATTGTTTAATGTATAAAAATTCAGTTTTTATAACGTACTAACTTTCATTGTCATAGGAATAAAATTTAATAAGAGAGCAAAATGTTTTAATTAATCAAAATTTTAGTACTATAAGCTGTATGTGCCCCATTTAAATAATTTCGCGATGACAAATAATGATGAATGATTCGTTCCTAGAAGACCCTTACAATTACTATGGCGTTCATAAAAGTTGGCATACTGACCGGCTTACATGCTAGGGAAGTAATGAAACATTTTGTAATTTTAATAGTCGTGTGTGACGATGAAAACGATTTCCTGGCCATTCATAAGGCACCACGTGTCTCACCAAAACAGTTCTCAGTTATATCGTTGTATATTTGCGCAACAAATTCGTATTGAATGATTATAAATCATCCAAACTGTATTCTGCTACTTCGAAGAAAGCCAGTTATCGTGTTAAATAATGGCCATGACGTAGTGAAAGCGTCAGATACTAAATCTAGCAAAGATTGCTCAGCAGAATCTAGTCGTATTCATTATAAGCGACTGCGAAGCTGACACGTATCGTCTTCCAAAAGATAAAGTAAATAACACTTATTTTATAATATTTTCGTCCAATAGTCTTCATTTGAGCTAATTGGATACTTAAGCATAAAAATGAAATTATTCATATAAATATACAATGCAGTGTACATCTTAAATTAGAATATTGTCCATGGATTATGACTTGCAGAACTAAATTAGCTGGGGACAGTTAACAGAGTAATCAGGAATCTTAATAAATAATTGTCTCGGAGGTAAATATTATAACAAGATAATTTTGACAACAATTATAACGGACATTATAATTCAAAATAATTAAATAATAATTCTAAATAAAAACAGACGTTAAGTAAAATAATATTTAAATAACGAAATAAACTTCGTTTCGGTTACAACCAGCACAAAAAGCTTGGCCATTACTTTTTAAATTAAAATAATTTAATACTAACTGGCTGCCCGGCGATGCCCGCAAATTCATTTACATTTGCCTGCGACAGTATTTCATTCGGCAATAATATCTTGATGAATGGTTCATAAACTGCCTCCTGGAACTGGTGTAGACACGGAGAAGGGAATGCTGCAACCCCACAGCAAACTCGTCTCCCGTCATTTGGAATGGCGTGACCTACCTGATGAAGGTTTTCTATGGTTTTCCCTGCATCTATTTAGGTGAAACACCGGGTAAGATCCTTAAACCATAGCTCGGGGGTCCTAGTTTACCCTTGGCTACCTTGCTCTACCTTCCGCATCCTCCCCCCTTTCAAGTCCCTTCCTATGCTATTAAAGGGGAGTTGCCTGTTAACCCCCCTCTCCCCAAAAATGCCTTAACCATGCGTCCACATCTTTCTACCTGATTTTCCATTAAATACGCTTGATTATTCCTAATCCTATTCAGGGATTTTATAGTTCTGAATCTAGCCAGTCCCTCAATAACCCTGTATCTTCTTCTGTCTGTCGGATCCTTCATTTAAAATAGATTTAGAAGCTAAAGAATTCAAACTGCAATGTTTAATGGAATCAAATGGTTGACATTTATTTCGATGTCCCACTTTATGTAGTTGCCATGCGTCTTCTTCGATATTTTACGGTTATAGAAGTATTAAGTAAGACTATGTAATGAATTAAGGTGGCGATTGCCATTGCATTAATAAGTGTTTTTTTCTGGTTGAGAAATTCCATATTGGCGTCTATCACGCGAAATAACTACCAAGTCCGACGGAAATAACATGCAGCAGGCGCCGATTTGGCGGTGAGGAGACACCCTAAGCGCATGAAATCCTGAGTTAAATAGATTTAGGGGCGTTTTCCTGGCCCAGAACATCCAGACTTCGAAGGCAGCTTCTCCCTCAATGAAATATGAAGAAAACCGCGGGCCAAGCTGGCCATCTGATTGGGGCTGGGGGTCATGTGATCCACCCTCATGGTTGGGGTATGGGGATATTTGGCCTGAGAGGAGACGCGATAGGAAATTAGACAATTTTGAAACCATGTTCGAAGGATCAGGTAGGCAGTGAAAATAGAAATTTGGAAGAAGTAGGAATTGAGAGAGGTAATCTCAGTCGGGAATGGAAGTTTAAAGTAGGAATGTGGAGAAGAGACGAATTATTGAGAATTAGTGCCTAGAGTGACATTTTGAATAAGGCGGGAGTCAGAGGAGGTGAGGCCCGACAAGTGAGTCTTGCCGTAGTGACAGAGCCACGGCAACTAGTTAGTTTCATTTTTATTTACATAGCAGCAATTACTAAATTTAAAATTTTTCTGACGCGAGAAATAAAACCGATTTATCAATTTATGTATACATCGTATTGCCGACCCAAAGAAGTTCATTTTTATCAGACTGCTTCAACAATATATAGTAAGTTGGATGAATGATATAGGAACGCATAATAGGACTTCTAACTTGCAGTTGGCAATTCCCAGAAATCTTCCCGTACAATTAATATTTTTATTTATATTCATATTATATTAATAGTTTCTGCAATATATCGAAATTAAATACGCACGAATATTTAAATTAAATCTCTTTTTTTTATACCCTCAAATTTTCAATGAAATCCATTGAGCCGTTTCGGAGTATTCGAGACAAAAATACGGACAGACAGATTGATAGACACTTCAATTTTATTTATTGGTATAGATTTACGTTCAACTATGCATATTTAATTATATATTTTTAGTAGAATGAACTGAAGAGGTTCCTAAAGTTGGGGGACGAAACGTTTTCTAATTAAATTATTCTATTTCTGATTCTTTGTCAGTCTTTGTGCTTTAATTGTAATATTGAGTCAGATTAATTTACTTACTTTATTTATAACTCTATATTTTCTCGAACTAGAGAAAGAGCGTAAAAATAGTTGTACTCTTGTAAATAGAATATTATGCCTATACATAATGTTGAAAATACCGATGCCTGGCACTCCGTCCCACTACTGTGATGAACGAGTGGGAGTGTACATATTTAGAGCCCGTAACTGTATCTCATTAGCATCCTTAAATCTAAGCACGGAGTTTCAGGTGACGTAAGTCTAAGCGGCGTGTTTACTTCTACTTCATTCCAAGGCCATACCTTCACCGCAACGTAAACACTCTCACGATCACAACGCAGTTTCTGTCGGATCTTGCTTTTTTGCTCTGTTTTTGTAACGAAATCTGTCCCAATACGTTTCGCAACGTACAAGGTGTCTGAGCCTCTTAAATTTGACAGTAAGGAAGTAATCTATTCGACTAAATAGTCCAGGATATGGCCCCTAAATCTTTTTACGATTCTAGACGTAACTTCAGAAAACTAAAGTGTTCCTTATGGTCCTTTATGTATACTCAACTATTGAAGTGGAGTGAAGGGAAATAAATGTACTCACTCGAGTACTAACTCGCTCCAAACTCCTTTACCGTCAATGACGTACAGTGTTCATCTGTACATAATTTCGCCGATTTTTTTGTTCATTGAGAAATTTACTAGCTGTTTATTTTGAACATGAAGCAAATGCAATGAGGGGAGAAGTGGTCCAGTGACGACACTCCGAATAAAACAAAATTATATATAAATGCAATAAAATTAAACTTCAGACGTCTGATGGCGGCTCCCTCACCAATCTGCGACGTGATGTTAGTTCATTTTCTACATGTCTGACCTCTTCGTTATGGTGTCCGGGGAATTTTGACGATAATTAGTCTTGAGTCTATGTATTTCATCTTCTATAGTAGGTATGTCTAGATCTTCATGTAGTTTTGTTGCTCAAAAATCACGGTGCGTTTAAGATGGTACGAAAGATTTTTAACTGAAGAAATTGAATAATTTTTTAATTCTAAAGCTTGGTGGACCCCCTTAGTTGGATCCCTTATGCCCATATAATGCATTTATATGTCAGTATTTTGCTTTCTGTTTTTCAATTTGGAATTTCTGCAAAGTATCCATTTCATTTGGCGAACTATATTTTTGATATGATCCATTTCGGATGTTAAATGTGGTTTACATGTACGTTTAGAGTCCAATAGTAGACTGTGACGCGTATAAAATTTCGTCATATATTTTGTTTAATTCAAATAAATTAATTTTACAATATTAAGAACTTTTGTACAAAATCCCGTAGAGAACACTCTGAAGTATTCGCAAGGCACCCTTCCGGGGAAAACCCCGGAAAGACAAACAAAGCCATATGACTTTAAGCTTTACAGAGGCAGTCTTCGTCTGAAAGGTATTTGAGGCTCGCCCCCCCCCCAGGTTAGCAAGGTGGTTGACCCAAAGAATTGTTAGGGTGGCCTCTCCCAAATTTTGAATTTTGGAGAGGAAGGGTAGCGACGCCAACCCCATTGGAGGACCTGTGAAATGTAGAAAATTTGAGGAGACCAATCACGTTTGAGGAGAAGTGAGTTAGAGGTGGAGAGGACCTAGGAAAAGATCATTCGTAAAGGAGAGTTGGAGGTTAGAGTTGAGTACGGTGAAGCGGAAAGTCGGCTTCGAGTTTGAGAGGAGAGGCGATCTGGCTGGGAGCATCTCAAGGAAACGACACCACCTGCCGCTTCTATGCTGACCCAAAAGCTGTCTTTGTGTTAAAACTAGGACTGCCGATCTACAAGGAAACCAGGGGACGATGAACACAAAGTAAGGAACCAAAAGACAATAATCTCTCGCTCTGCTATGCGTATGCACAAGTAATAAAGCCCTGAGTAAAAGTATATTGTATTTACTAAAGTCTCATGCAATATTATTTCTTTGGTTAGGGCGCAGCTAGGAAAATCAAATTCATTAATTTTAAATATTGTTATATTGTTAAATATTTTCTTTTGTTAACAATAAAACTGTTTACATTTCAAAGTTTAGATTTATTGGCGCCCACCCATTTAAATATAACTAATTTTTTAAATATATTTATAAATTATTCAATCCACGTCACAATATCAAGGTATTTGACTTCATTGGTGATACGTAATCGAGACATTTGGACAGTTTGTTTTCCTGGTGGTACAATTTACTTGTACTGATTTATTAGTATTTACAGTTATACGCCAAACGTTTAGCCATTCTTCAAAGCTATTTAAATAATTTTGTAGGACAGCAGCAGCTGTAAGAGGGTCATTATCTGCAGATAAAATTGCGGTGTCATCAGCGTCAGTTGTAAGAATTGTGTTATCTGTTTCAGGTATGTCCACTGTAAATATAAGTTATAAAAGCGGTCCCAGGACACCACCCTGCGGTACTCCAGAGGCAATTGGATGAATTGTGGAAATATCGTTGTTACAAATAGCAATTATTTAGATAGGATTTTAAGATGAGATAATAATCAGTAGGAATGCTAAGTTTAAGTTCGTATAGTAAACCGACGGCCAAACCCGGTGAAATGCTAGTGTTATATCTAAGAAAGCTGCAACACAAACTTTATTATTTGATTCACAATTCTGTGGCACTGATGTATTATAGAGTGGCGTGAGCGGAATCCAAATGGATGTGTCGGTAGTATCTCACCCAGGATGATATCAGTCTTTAGTCTTTTTTTGCTGATATAATGATAAAAATCAGACGTCAAGGGTGCGAAATATATGTCACAAAGGTTTAAACATCATTATATTTTGTAAATTATTTAAAAAAATGGAGGTTTATTCTTCATAAAACTTCATAAAATAAGCTATTATATCCTTCTTTATTAATTAGTCAGAGGTCACAAGAGCTTTCTGCTTACATATTCATATTCTTCTGTAAGAACAATACAAAAAAGTATAAACAACAATATATGCATTTTTCATACAATTTAACGGAGCCAAAATAGTAATCTGTTGTGTCATACTTAAATTGAAGCGTAGTACTGCATTGCCCTTTTAGTCAAGACTTGTGTGTCCGGTCCAAGTACGCCTACACACTACGTGATTCGTATACCTTTCCGTCCCAGAGGACCGGTCTTGCTTACAACATCTGTCATAAACTTTAATACAGACCATATTTTTATTTCCTTTAACATTTGTCCATGCATGAGGATGAGTATATTTACCGACATCATTTTTGTTTTTATGAAAAATTAAACAATAGAAACCATTACGAAAGAAGTTTTTATAAGAATAAAAAAAACATTGAAGTGTTACGTAAATCTGAACAATTGCCCTAAGAAGCAAAGCAAACAGCTTGGTATTTTAGGTAAGTAGGAGCGGAACGGGATAGCGGGGTAGAACGGGATAGTGATGGAGGCTAGTAAATAGGGCAACATTGTAATATAAAAATAGGGTAAAACATTGTAACGGGTCAAGGCAGAAGTCCTGGCAACCGACTTGACTCCATCTTGTGAATGAATGAATTATCGTTTTGGCGTTTCATGTCTTTGACTTAATAATATTTGCTTCATTTCGACAGCAGGTAATTCACAAAACTCCTCGCTTTTAGCTCTTAAATGGTTTATTACGTGTCTTTAGCTGCATAAAAGTTACGTACTTGTAATAAGTCTCGGAGAAAAAACTGAGGCTAGCGTGCGGGGCGCGACGAGATACTACTGTATTATAAGCCAATGTAATGCGTTCCTCAAGAAAATGGGAAAACAGGCAGACTCAACTTATGAGAATAAGTTACAGGATGCTGTATCCAAAAATAAAGAAATGAAAGGAAAAAAGCAAAAAATGTTAGCAAAGACCGTTGAGCTGCAGAAATAATAGTTTTCCGAAAGGAAAAATTGATAATGTGATCAACCGTACGCGAAAAAGTATAAGAAATAAAACACAAAATGTGTTAAGACTTTAATTAAATTAAATTTTATCGCACTTATTTTATATACAAAACATCCCCGGGAGGTGGAGCAGAACGGGAAATTTATAAGTTCCTTTTTAAAAATTCATCATAAATTTAAATTCGTTGTTTGAAGTTATATTGGTATCAGATTAAGTAAAAAATAGAATAAACTAATGTTTTATACTTTTATAATACCATTCTGTTTTCGTAATTTTACAAAAATTGTTAAACAAAAGGTTTCCCGTTTCGCCCCGAGTTTTCCTGCCTGATAATTAGGCAGATATGTAATTTTCAGGATTGTATGGAGTATACATCCTGAGAAACCAGTACCCAGAGCTGCCATCTGAGGCAACAATAACAACACACATCCGCCTCGGCGTGAAATAAATCAGGGGTGAGACGGCAATGTACCGGTACAGTCCATGGAGCTTCAACTCAATTCAACACATTCCCCCGTTGACTTTTTTGGCGCGTGTCGTCAGTAACCATTGACATGAGTTTATCAGTTAGTGACAGATCAGGCGAAAGTGCTGGCCAGGGCTACAGTCGAACATATTCTGTAGCAAGGAAGGTCGCGACAGTACTGGCAACATGCGGTCGTGCCCTACTGAAAAGTAGCTTTGAGGAGGCCTCGAAGATATGCCTTAGCACATCAGAAATGTAACCGTTTCCGTTAATAGTAATGTCAATACGAACAAGAAGTGATCTAGCCGTCCATCACTCACTGCAGGTGATGCGACAGCATGACGTTGTCGAATGCAGGATGGGAACGTGAGTTCTCCACGATGCCCACGAACAAGGGTGCGCCCATCATGATGCTGTATTCAGAGCCGGGATTCGCCTGAAAAGACGACAAGACGCCATTCCAGTTTGTCGTTGCTGACTATGGTGCTGACGGTCTATGCTGCTGCAAACGTCGTCTGTTTGTGCTGACGTTATCGTCTTTCTAACGAGCCTATTTCTTGCCTTGTGGTTCGTAATGTGACTGTAAGATCTCCTAAGATCTTCCGTCTTCTCAGTTTTTACTGAAGGGAGGCCGTTGAGATTCTGAACGGAGTTCCGTATTACTGCTCTGAAACCATCGATGCCATATTCTGCTGACCAATTGGAACACAATAATGCGGTACGATAAACGGCAATCCTGCTTCAATTAAAGTCCGACAAGTGGTGGTAGACAATTCTTCTCAGTTGAAAAATAACAACGACGTTCCTTATAGGAAAACAACGCTCAAATGCAACTCCTATGTGTGAAAACTGCTGAAAAGGTTTTCTTCCTTTGCATGTGACGACGTTGAAAAGTTAATTATTTATTTATCCCGGAATGTTATATCTGTCAAGCTAATTTAACTCGATTACATTCAGTCTTCCTGGTGCAACTATTTTAATAGCCATTAGTGTAATTACAAAAATGTGAAATTTAATTGATTATAACAACTGTATAAATATTTCTATTTAATCCCTGAGAACATAGAGTTCTTCGTCTTCCTGTGTCTAATTACAAACGAAGTGTTATGAAAGCAATCATTTTCTTATTGATCAGCATTAGACTTGTAATTTATGTATAGAATTCAAAAAGGCGAACCTCTTCCACTGAAAACTACTTTTTCTATTTCACTCCTTGATTTTATATTTTATTTATTTTTAAACAGTAAACTGACTCTTCCTAGAATGTGTGATTTTATGGAAATAGATTTTATGCGGTAATTTAAAATTTTCAAATTCGTATAAATTAACTAGGTGAACTATAATTTTAAAATAATAACCCATTAAGTGAGCATCTTCTGAGTATTTACGGCACGCTCGTAATATTTTCTATCTTTTTTAGGAGGCGTTTTGAGCAAAAGTAAGTACACACCACTGTAATGGACGCGCTTTCAAGAAGAATCGAGTAAACTGATTTTATAGGGTATCATAAATCCTCCAGTTACGTTATAATATTACTGCTCGTTACGTCTTACGATAACTAGAGCAGAATGATGGAGTAATCTTTAGAAATATGACGAAGAAATTAAAAAAATATTTACATGAAATTATATAAATCTGAAATATATCCCTATGGAACCATTACATACACTCGAAGACATTCGTTAGCAGAAAAATTACTTTACTCACCTTACATAAGTGAAGGAAGAAATAACTCTCTTTATGTATCTAAATTCGTTTTAATGTCCCATAGAAATTGAGTATGTACATTATAATTATTGAGTGTAATGGTGTCACACCGATAAGCTTAAATGGATTGTAATAAAAAGTTTAATTTATTTTTATTATTTAATAAATTATTAAATTAAGTTATTGCCTTACGTTAGAGGAAGCCAGTTGTAATGAATAAAAATATCGGTTTAATTTACTTATTATGATTAATTAAATATTTAATTAAGTTCCACAGCTGGGCAACAATTGTAATAATTATAGTTTAAGTTATTGGTCAAAATATAAAAATTTACGCGTTGTTTGAAAGAAAAAAGAAAAGGATTTAATTTATGATTTTGAATTTAATAACAATGAAACTTAGAATAAAATGATTTACAATTTAAGACGGTAGAACGTTAATAAATTTTACATGTCACATGTGGCTGAAACAAAAGAAGCAAAGTCTTTTTGGAAAATAGGACTGAAAATGTGAAATTTAGAAATTTTTGTCAACGATACCGACAGAACTGCAGCTGATTTCTCTGGTGGCGGCGATGACGGTCTTCTTCGGGTTGAAGATCCTCGCAGGCGCTTCTAGTTGACACTACGTTGGGATGACTTGGCTTCATGGATGACACCTTGGACCAAAATAGTAGAAATTTCTACCCAAATTTTACATCTCTCAGGACTCAAGACCTCAACTCTGCTCTCTCCGGAGGACTACAATTTAATGAATCAATCTTCAAGAAACTTCGCCTCATATGACCCCGAGTTCTCCTCCTCTCTTTCCCAGTAATCAGTCAGCTTCAATTTCAAATAGCATCCATTTGTTGGAAAATTTTTGTCTCCGGATGTGAACAAGTGTCTTCGCACATGCGTTTCGTTACGCATTGTCATATTCATCTACGCGTATCTTCAGACTTGAGAGAAGAAAATTTTTCTTCGATTAGGGACGGATCTACCATTCATTTAAAAGACTGACACCCATTGCCAGTTAAGGCCTCTTGCGTATAACGAGAAGAAAAGTTTCTTCATTATCTGAAAAAGCACGTAGTGCTGACCGTCACAAAGGATATAACACACAGAGAAAAATACTTTTCAGACCTTCAGACTTCAAACTCACGCAATTTTAATACATTACAGGATTATGAATCAGAATATTATAATATATATATATATATATATATATGTGATTTTAAAGTATACCTGGCTAATAGTAAGCCGAAAGATCACATTTTATGTGAATTTTTTTTTAAAAAAACGTGAAAAGTTTATTTTGATCACACATTGAATTTGTAATGTATAGTTGAATTGATAATTTTAAGTTAATATCCAATTGGAATAGGTATGTTTTGACAAAAGTATGTAATTTAAGCAAATGTATTCTATACTGCCCCTCATACATGTGACTAAAGATATTGGAGGTTTATTTAATTACAAAATTATTATTCATCGATAGTACTTTACCAAAAAGTAAAAATATTGCGCCGATATGTTCATCTATAGTAACCAGTTTTCATTGTAGGCACGTGTTATGACCAATAATAATTATCCGCATTTCCATTGTTCATGTTAACAGAGGACTAGGTATTACGCTACTTGCGTTTAGTATAAGGCCGACTTGTTCGTGATGTTAACATTATTATTTATCACGCAGGGCCTCGTTCCCCGATTATCATTTTTAAAATTAATTTATCATAATTGCAGTACATAAAACACAAATATGAGATAGTTGCTAACGCTGATAACTGTTAAAACCCGCCTTAACTCTAAATACGGCATTTACCTGACAAGAGAAGGCAACATGATCGAAAAAAGAAGCCCATACAAATATAATATCCCCTAAGTTACTCATGAAAGGAATTTCCACTAAATCAGTTTCTTGAGATTGTTCAGTTCTTGTGACAGGAAAAGAAACTCGACTTAAGTTCTATCATCTGCTACTGTTCACTTTCCAGTTGGGTATCAAAAAATATATATTTTTTGCGGCTTAAACGGGGAAACGATGGTCAAGTCAATCCACAAATCGAATACCGACGTTTTCAAATGATTAGTAAACTAACAGTAAGTCGTAACCTAGTCTTATCGGCAAAGAACTGAAACTCAGAGTCATCTCATCATTCTTGTTTTAGATCGATGTTCCGAAATAACTATTCGATACATAAGCATTTTAAATTGTACAACAAATTACGGAACACAGAACATATAAAAGAAAACAATATTGATCAAGAGAAAGAGGGATATGTTGAAGATCGTTCCCACGCCGCGACGCTCCTTCACAGTTCTACTTATTTAGCTTTCATTTCAGAGATAACAAACGCTTCGTTTCAACACGAGAAGTCCGGGTGAGATCATCGAACCTCACAATGCGGGTTGATTGCAATGTTTTCCGCTAGCAAAGCCATGATGCAAGTTTTCTACGTGTTCAATGTATTTTGATGTCCAGTCGTTCACCGTGCAAAACATGTTTTGGGTTAACAGGCTACATGGGGTGATCCTGTAAGAGGCAACTTCCCTTTTATAGCATAGGAAGAGAATTGAAAAGGGGGGATGTGGAAGGTAGAGTAAGGTAGCCAAGGGTTGACTAGGGTCCCCGGGCTATAGTTTAAGAATCCTACCCGGTGTTTCACCTACTATTCTCACGCCCTTCCGAATCACAGGTAACGAGTCTGCTGTGGGATCGCAGCATTCCCTTCTCCATTTCTCCACAAGTTTGAGTAGGCAGTTGGCCGACTGATCCATTGGGATCAGCGAACAAATCTTACCGTATGAGCAGGCCCCAGTACATACACCTCCTAAAATAGGTGAAGGTGCCGGTATGTGAGGACTTTGAGAAAAAAAAAGATAGATTACAAGGCATTCCCGACGGAAGCAGGTCAGCTCCGCAGTCAATCTGGGGAAGAAATGACTGCAAGAGAAAACTCCCATAGGCACTGCCAGTAATAATCTGGTGATGACCTGCCGTTTCGCCTGCGAAAATATTCGGCAAAAGGATGCGTTATTTATCGTTTGTAAATTACTTCCCAATTGGAGAACCCCAACAGTTCAGTTATAATTACATATTTAACAAGGATTTTGAAGAGGACAGGAATAAAATATCGAAAAGGAAGGCTTATCTATATAAGAAAGTCAGCGGTAATTAGAATTGAATGGCAAGAAAATACAGCATTTAATGTATTAGGAGAATTCTTGACTTTGTTAAGGTACCGTCAATCATAATTTCTGTTAATTTGAAGTTAACATCCAGGGGGAATAGATTGCCGTGTGCCCATTAATGCGTTAACGGTAAAAATCACGTCTCGATGCCAGTTTAATCTCTTGTTGACTAAGAGATTATTATTAGTATGCTTTCTTTTCCGCGTTAATTGATATGTATACGCGGGTATACCTTGCGCTGTTAATATTAATTATGTCTCTGAGTGTAAAATAACTATAAATTAAATAACGGTAAAAGACAAGTTACGGATTTTAAATCAGAAATTTTTGGGATACTGAATTACTCATGGAAAAATTAATCACGCGCGAAGGATTTGATGCTATCCTGCAGATTATTCTACACACTTCCTAATCATATAGTCTAATTGAATTTTCAAATAAACGATCATTCAAAATCAGATGTGTAATATTAAGTGTCCCTTTAGAGTACGGTACAGAGCGCGTATTCGGATTCAGTAGTAATTATTGATGGGACATCATTGTTTTTATAAGTAACAAATAAGATAAAATAAACTTACTTCTTGTTATTTTTACGCGGTTTAATGTTTCTTCAGAAAATTAAGTATAGGGAATGTGCAAATATTTGGATCTGTTCACACGATAAGTAAGGTGTGAAAAGCTTTGCTTTCCAACAACAGGGCACTGAACTCCAAGAAGGTGACGTTTAACATGGGAACTTATGGCACGTAAGAAACGAAAATTCTCTACTACTACAAGTGAAAATTCCTTAAGATGACGTTAATGATTAAAATAGAGTGTCGATTTATATTTACAAAAGAAATTTCACTTCCTCCTTGTTAATTTGCTTTAACATTCTTCCTCCTAATTGTCAATGTTCATTGATCGACCAATGATTGTTAGAGCGTAATAGAGGAATGATGACAATTAATCTGATGACGAGATTGACGTGTTTGCCCCTTCCTCTAAAGTGCTGCCTGTGTGCATGCCTTGCACGCCCTCTCACAGCGACCCTGCGAATTCTTTCTTGTACACAGAACGATGTATTAAGATCACCATGGAGACAAAGCCATACAGGCCTTGGATAGGCTACAACGTGGAAAAATAGGGCCAACACGAACAGAGTGGCGAATAAATTTATTGGGAGAAAGAAATAAAAATTATTAATGAAATGGGAAAAATGGCATTATACACGGTGGAAAGAAAAATTTTAATGATAAGGAGCCAAATATTTAAAAGGAAACGGAATGAGAAGCATACAATTCATAATTTAATGAAAACAGGAAGCGTGTTAGAAATGAAGCCTTGTACTCAATGCAGCATAGTTCAGTATCATGTTTTCACTTAGGAAGATGGATAGGGGAAAATTGTTACTTACATACGAAATTATTGTGTCAGCTAAATATAATTATAACAATAATGAAGGTGGATCCAACATATTTTAAATTTTCATTCTTACATATATATATATATATATATATATATACATGTATACCTGACATGTCGGCTGTTCAAGTACAGATTTGCGGAAGATCTACAGTCACTTTATTGGCTACATTTAACGGTAGTCTTATCAATTAGTCAACTCGTCATCAGTAAGAAATACATTTCTCTACCCCCAGTTTAGCTTGTACGAATACGATTCAAGATCAGGGTTTGATATGCTATCGTCGCAAATTTAATGGAAAGAGTAAGAGGGACTCAGGTAAGAAACAGAATGAACCGAACGTTGCCCAAGGACTAACAGGGACATGACGCACAACTTTGAACGAGTCATAGTTGTATATCTAAAATGAAATGTAAATCGTTCACGTAAGCTGCGGGTAAAAGCGTGTATATGAACCGGATCGGATTGTTGCTACTGGTGCCCTCATCACATCAGAAAGGGATAATTACACGTGTGTCACAGGAATTATCCAACCCCAGTAGATGCAAAACAAGACACAAAAATAATTTCAATCACAATTCTGACACTACTAGTTGATTTTTGAATAAAACAATCTTAATTTTACTCATACTAGAGAGCTTTGTAAACCAGAAAAAAACAGGGTTAAATTAAACGGTTAAAGTTAACATGTATATTTATTGAAAATTTATTATGAAGTCAAAGAATTGCTATATTTACAAAGAAAATTAAATTTTATTAAAATTCTTAAAATTGAACATGTATATATTTTAAGGAAGGTTTCACGATTTTAGTAGAGACATTAGACGTTATTCCCAGGAACTCACTTAATTAGGACATTATCATAAATCAGTCTTTAGAATGAAATGAAAATACTAAGAATTGGCAGTGCGTGAAGTAATATAAATACGTTCAGATTGTATTGTTTTACTACACCGTTTTTATTTTAAGTCCGCGTCGGATGGTGATCGCCGCATTCGGCTTTGATCCCTCCAGTCCAGTTACAGACCCTTAAAAAACTCTCCTCCAGTTTCCGTATTGAAGGACTCGGAGAACCAGAGTCTCGATTCTCCTTGTTTGAACGCCAAAGCCATAACCAACGTAAAATTTACTTTAAAGTGATCTCACAGGCCCACTACTAAAACGTCATACTCCAGAATTCCGGCCTCTTGATGGTCTTTATCAAAAAAGACGCCATTCTAAATTTCGTACCCGCTGCTGTCCACTCATTTCCATAGGTGGCAGCGCAGATTCCTTCCCAATCCCCACTGTCCACGTACTGGATTTTGGCGAGGCATTCATCCCCACTTTTTAAAAAAATCATCGAAATGACCGTCGTCTGCTGTCAAGTTATTGACAAATTCCAGCACCTCGTGCACTCCGTATCGGCACCGAAATGTCTGCTCAAGGTGGTACTTCTCTCATGCACAGCCAAATGCAATCCAAGCCTGCGTTTTATTACCACAAGTTATATAGAGAGATTTTCGTTAAGGTAATGATGTAGAAAGAGGAGTCAGACAAGGGGACCCTATTTCCCCAAAGTTATTTACCTGTATGCTGGAAGACATATTCAGAAAATTAAAATGGAATAAGAAACATGAAATAGGCCTTAATGACAAACTTGAGGTTTGCAGACGACATAGTTCTATTCGCCAAAAACTCCAAGAAAGTTACAATCAATGCTTCAAGAGTTAAACTCACACAGCAAGTTGGCAGGACTATCAATGAATAAATCTAAAACACAAGCAATGACAAACGGAGTACAAACTCCAATATATCTTGAAGGAACAGAGCTACTGTATACAACACAATATATATATGACAAATAATTTCCTTTAGCAACAAAATAGAAGAAGAAATAAAGAGAAGAGTTTCATCAGCTTGGAAAGCTTTCTGGTCCCTAAAGTTTATATTGTTGGACAGAACCCTAAATAGGAGGCTCAAAATGGAGACACTAGAAAACTGCGTTTTTCCTGTATTGTTGTATGGGTGTCAAACATGGGCTCTCAGAGTAAAAGAGAGAAACACTCTACAAGTATGCCAGAGGAAAATGCAGAGGAAGATCCTTGGCATTTCTCTGAAAGATAGAGTATCAAACAAATTCATACATAGGATGTCAGCAACAATAGATGTTGCTCAACAGGCTAGAAAGACCAAATGGAAAAGTGGAGGACACGTTGTGAGGCTACAAGACGAAAGATGGACGTTACAAGCTACCACATGCGACCCCTACATAGGCAAGAGACCAAGACGCAAGTGGACGAACCTATTCAAGAAACAAGCAGGAGGACAATGGATCAGAATAGCCAGAGACAGAAATAAGTGGAAAGAACTACAACTACAACTAAGTGACAGTGTAGTGTAGTGAACTAATAAGACATCTTACGCGGATTAGCTAACTGCGTGAGTCTACTAAAAGCTACCCCTACTTGTAGGAGGCCTTTGCCCTGAATGGGACAACATAGGCTATTTTCATTCATTCATTCAATGACGATTTCCATCCTCCGCAAAAAGAAATATTAACACGAAAGGTTAATTTTGTAAACTTTAATAACTGTTTATTTCTTATTAAGTTGATAAACTTTTTAATTAGGTTTTACGTAACCAATTAAAAACAACATTAGTTTTTATAGCCACTCAAACATCGAAATATATGTTTCAAGCTCTTTAAACTCTGGTATAACATTATTTGAAACTCTGTAAGAAAAACAACTGAAAACAATTAAATTTCTTAAATTTTCTTAATCAACTTGGTCGTCATCAAAATCACAATTATGCCCGTATGTATCCTCACACAGTATTTTAAATTTGATAAAACAAATTTTTCCAAGCAATTCTATTGTGTACTTTTATTTAGATGATATTTATTAGCGCTTTAAACTAAGTATTCTTGGGTAAATACTTAGTGCTGTACACTGGAGAACGGTTTGTTAACATGAGGCCAGGTTTAGAAAATAGCGGAGTACAAGACTATACTTTAAAGAATTTTTATTATACACGTGTATCGTGTATTAATGTTGGAGTACGGATGAATACGGTCAACTAATGCCAACAGCTCTCATTTAAAAAATTATTTTATATATCAGGAACCGTATTGATGTTATTTGCTTCAACATTAATTTTTAATTTAAATTAAATTGTTCCCTTCAAGTCTTGGAATTTTTATTAGGTTATCGGATCCCGAATTTATTATTATTATTTATCGAGCTTAATGAAATCGTATTATGCATAATAACTAAATTGTTTAAGAAATAAAAGAACTCGATATCTATAAGTTTTATGTTATGGAGGAAAAATTTGTAATATATTCTGTTACCGTATAAATAGACAATTTCATTGCAAGCCTGTTGATAGTACGGAAACAATGTTAATTATTAAAATAATTTTTGAGTAATAATAAAGTATGTTATAATGGTTCCTAAATAAATTTTACTTACAATAGAAAAGGTATTGAGACAATGATTGAAGTGGGAACAGAAATAACTTTCCTATTGTGTGTGTCTGAGGAAGATATGAAGTGTTGTTATTCGGAAAATCTTGGAACTATACGGCCCTAACACAAGTCAGAACAAATTCTCGAGAGCGCTGTATGCAGACCTGTTCTTGACACTTTTGTCTCAATCTGTTGTTGCCACACATGCCAATCTTTTGTGTCCTCACAGTTCGTCTGTCGATCCTACGCGTGTCAGATTGGTCTGAAGGTCTGGTTTGCGCTGTCGTAGTCTGTAGACATTTGAGCTACGTTTGTAACAATCCTCAGAATTATTGTTTTCGAAACGGTGGATGAACACACAGAAAGAGAATGTTCTGAATAGGAGTTGTAAACTACGAAAAATATGGGCAATCTGTCTTGGAAGAAATATCAATTAAAAAGGTATATATAGTGGCCCATAGAATTAGCGAACGGAGTGACTGAAGGTCCATATTTCGAGAGAAGACACGGACTGTAATATATAAAGAAAACAGTAGTAAATTCTAAATGACTACGATGTATACTCAAAAATCGAAATTTCAACAACCGAGTCATGACTGTGGTTTTAAAAATCATTTCACTGCCATAGTTGACTGTAGTTTAAAATAATAAGTGAAAGAATTAATTTTCAAGCAGTAACGTGAAGAAAAAACTCCTTTCCGCGAACGTTGATAAAACAATAGTCTGGGAAAACTTTCACGTGAACACAACATGCCGGTAACCGCTGACACACTTCATGCTTGATACTGGTATCAGTCACTGGTTCCCGGAATCTCTCTATTCTGAATTTTGAATCAACCCACGACCAACACGAATAAGCTGCAGAAAAAATCGAGACCGTAATAAAATGATCGAGAGTTAGAAAGCATATTTTAAAACTTCCCTTGCTTTTAGAAATAGAAAATTATAAAATATAATCGTAACGATAGTGTGTGAAGGAAATAAAAGTAATAGCGACAATGAAATTCAAACGATTATAAAATTGAGTGCTCAAAATATTTTGAGCTATATGAGGATATGTTTGAGAGATTGTCTGAACTATTACTTTCCGTTAATGAAAAACGCTAACTATTGGACAATATGCTGACAATCTTCAAATCTTTTTCCCGTGCGCAGTAAAAATCTTTAAGAATACACGGTGAAAGGCTGTACGTCCCTGTGTCGCGATTTTCATCCACAGAGATGAACCATTATTTTTTATTTGTTAATTCTTGTCTATTTACTTCTGAGCTAAATAAGTCCAATTACATCCTTTAGTTTTCATTGTTGTTCTATGACTTATTTTGGCTCCAACACACTGCGCCTTGTTTTAATCTTTTATCACTTATACTAGTTCAAATGTTTTGGTTCGCTTCAGGAAATGAAGAACTTCCGTGTTTTCGTGGCGGTGTAGTTTTTCTACGACTTACCCGCAAATCTCTTAATTTCCTCTACAGTTGGAATGCCAAGGTCTTTATGGAAGTCTGCGTTACAAACGTACCATGGGGTATTCACCGTAGCACATAAAACTTTTGGAATGTCTGCATTTTGCTCATCACCAAAGTTGTATAATATTGTAGAATAGGTATTACTTTGTCCTTGTTGGAGGAGGAGAAACGAGAGATTCATTCACCTCACCAGATGTTGCCCTTGAAGAAGTCAGCCGAGACAAAATGTATTCCCTTATGATAATTACGTTAAAAATGGCATGTCACTTTCCTTGCTTCGTCGCAAATTCAACTTTCCCCGTAGTGGTGCGATGTCCACAGGAAACACCACCTGACGTTGAATGTATTCTCTCCGCACAGAAGGTTCAATGATGCAAAAGAAATCACCTGGCACCCCAAATCGGACAGTACACATGAAAACGTAGAGAGGGTGATGGGACTTCTACACCATGGCCAATGCAGGCCATGACCAAGGTGTAGATGGGGGTTGGCTTGTATTGTCCGATATCGATGAAAGTTGGAAATTGAGTTGGCCGAGGTTGGCTTTGGGAGCGGTTTTCTCCTTACATCAAAGGAGGCCAAAATGCGCAAGCAAAGTGCTAGAGGCAAACGGGACGTGTGCATGGTGGCCCATGCAAGGATTGGTACTACTGTGCCTTCCTTTTATGGGGATTAATACCTCGCACACAAAAGCACTGTAGAATGAATTTCACGAGGAAGTAAACGGGACTGACAGATAATTGTGTTAACGGAAATTTCCGAGTACGGCTCTTATTTTATGTCAACAAAAAAAATCAGCAAGAAAATAATTTAATTTGTCGTCTTTGAGTTAAAATGTTGGACATGTTATAAAGAATGTGTTTTTGTATTAAAATAATTTTTAAACATAATTGACAGGTTTTTGCTATTTAGAAAAATGTCCGTTTATTTTGCCTCACCGTAAATAAATACAGGTTTGAATATGTTCCAATAAACCATCTATAACGATAACGTCGATATTTTTTTAAGTTCTTCGTTTTCCTTTTCTACAGAACTTGGCATGGTTCCATGGTTCCATTTATTTGCAGAGATCGATAATCCTTTTATTCGTAAAGTTAACATGGATAGATTTAAACCCATTCAAATTTATTTCAAATATTCTAATCCAGTCCTATATTGTACTTGTAGCGGTTTGTAGTAGTTTTGTGGATACTGAACTGTCCCAAGAACACTTCCTTTCCGGTGCCCCTGATTGAATTTCTTTTATATTCTTCTTTTTGTTTTGTTTCGAAAGAGTCTATTAGATACACAGAAGGTTATAATTTATGTATATTGTATTGCCAGTTGTTTTATTCAATTGATATATTAATCCTTGATGACATACTTTATCGAATGCTTGATCATCGTCAAGGAATATCACTAAACAGATTAATTTATCTTCTAATGATTCTTCTGTTACATTCTGCACGTAATTCTGTGACCTTACTCAATTGTTGAATATTTTTCTCAGAAGCTAAATTAATAATTTTGAAATTAATTTACTTTCTTTTTCGAACTCTTTAATCTTTTGACACAACGTTTTTGGATTAATTTGAAATTAGTGGCAATTGTGATATCGGCCTTTATAATTTGACATTATGTAGTGACTTAGCAGGTTTTGGCAACACTATTATTTCAGTTATTTTCCAACTCGTTGGTACGGACCATTCCTCGGTAGCTGTTTTAATAGTTGTCTTCGAATTTAAGTTTTATTTCTTCAGAGACTTCCTTCAGAGTTAGAGGCCCTCTTCAGTTTCAGTGATTTTGACTTCTTCAAGAACGTTGTTAGTTATCAATATTATTCGGTGTAAATGTTTCAGCGAGATGCTCAGAAAACATATTTGCCTTCTGTTTATTTTCTCTCACCCGATCTTCCAGTCGTTTCCTGATGTTTTTGATCTTTCAAAAACTTTTGTGATTTTATGTGTTTTTTTATGTTGCCAGGATTGTTAAAAACCGTCTGATTGATTTATCTTTGAATTTATTATTTCGCGTATAAACTTATTGTTAATGTTATTCTTAGAACAAAACTGAAACACATTTACTTCTACTTTACGCCAGTAATATTATTCTTAAATTTAACATTTGTTTCATAAGACATTATGATGAATACCTAAAAAATAATTCGTCTTCGGCCACAAGAATATAAATAATTTTAACGGCTAATAAAAGTTAATATCCGGTCGCGTGTAATTTTAAGCGAACAAGAGTTTCCTTCACTACTTCTGTCTCCGAACAATAAAATTTCTTTAAAAATCGTTTACATGTTAAATAGTTCACACTTAATTGCTCACAGTAATCATGTTCCGTTTTATTTTCTATTGAAATCGAAGCCATACCAACGCATATAAATATAGCAAATAGTATTGTAAAATTTATTAATAAATGCAAAAATATTCTATTGTTTGGGGACGTACTACTTACTCACTTTGTGATTGGCTGTAAACGACTGATTTAGGTTATTATTTCCCACAAAAGCGCTGGAATAATAAAAATTGTAATAGTTACTAAATTATTACACTTAATAATTATTTATATTTTTTAAATGTCACTTGACGAGAGTGAGGTTTCCTGTCGCCCAAAGTAACAGTGTCGGTGAAATCAGCGAATTTGTGGTTCTGCTTCTGTGAACACAGAATAGTAAAATATTAATTAAAGCTCGATTTTAATCATTCTTGTTTTAAATATTAAATATTTTATTTTATATTTTCGTTAATATGTGTTTGTTACATGTTTATAGGTGTAGTTTTATTTGTGTATGTTTTACTTTCCCATCTGTGTATTTTCATTTTTGTACTTTAATTTTATTTTGTTGTCCCTGTTTGTAGACCTCAGAGGAGGACTAATGGAATCAATAAATCAATGTAAATCATGTGTACAGGATAATGTTAGGCAAACAGATCAGGACCCCAGTCTTAGAAGATAAGATTCATCAAGTAATAATTTTTATCTTATCTTTTGCACTCGTCTCGTAGTACTTTTCCGTCTTTCGTATCTGAGGATGTCGAAACGGCTCCCAAGCTATTTTTCGCAATACGTGGTCTACAAACTCAAATTTTTAAAACGTACTTTCTTTTTTCTTATTACCTTTCTTGTGTTTTTTCTTTGCTACTATTATCAGTTACGGCAAAACGGCAAAACGAAATGTTCAAAACACACATAACCTGCTGGAATTCAAATATATAACGACAGATTCCTGCTCTTCTCTAAACATGTTTCGAATGTGAGCGTTGCATGGAAATAAACAAAACGCCTTATGACAATAGCTACTCAAACTCCAAAGTGTTAAAAGAAAGTCTCCTTTCTCCATATCCTTGATTACGTTTTAAAATATCGCCATTATTGTGGTTAATAAGTTTTGGTGAAAGAGGGTACACTATTAATTCATTACATATTTATCATCATAGGTATGAATACTGTTTGATATCACACGGATCTCAGGTTCTGATATTAAATTAAATCCTGTAAATGATCGGCAGGATTTAATTAGAATTCAAATTTGAGAATTGACATTTAAACGTGCCATGGTTCAAGGTTGAAAGTTTGTTAATTACTTAAAAACAACCTTTTATTAACCAGTAATCGTTTTCTTTTGAGTGTTAAAGGATACATGTGAACAATTCACGTAGATGCAGGTTCCATTTAATAGCAATCATGCCCAAGGTTTTCATTCCCGGAGCATGGATCTCTCTAAAGAGACCGAGGAGACTCAATTTGTGGAAGCCGATAGAGAAGGTTTCCCCCACCTGTTAATCAATATTATAATCCAAATTGTCATTTTACAACTAGGAGTCGCGATGAATATGACGGAAAGGATGAAACTGCACTTCATGCTAAACTGACAATTTAGAATAAAATTGTGACTAAATATTATATGATAGCTGGTTAATAAAAGGCTTATTTGAACTCAATATCATTTTTTTATGTTCCATGCAATTATATTTTATGAAAAAATGATTCGTATGTCTGAGATCAACTATTATTGAAAGTAAATATTATATATATATATATATATATATATATATACAAATAATACTATTGACAATAAATATAAGAGGTGGATTGTGTTTGTAATTATGCATCTTGCTAAAACTTAGAGAAATCAAATAAGGAAGAGAAATTAATGAAACAACCAGAAAGTCATATTTATAGGCATATTAGTTGGGTGCGCGGCGTTAGTTGATAATTAATTCATATTAGTCCGCCGCAGTATTTAATCCAACAGTAATTTCTTTGCCATCACGTGATTAAGAGAGAGTCACATTTTTTGAAAACTTACCATTTCAGGCCCACTTAATTTGTTCAACGCCCGTTAATCGATAAATAATACACTCGGTATTCACCCAATTAGAATACACAGAAAATATCGGAATACTAAATCGAAATGTCAAGCTAGAAGGAATTGAACTTGGGCATATATTGATGTGTAAGTCAAATGCAACAGATTGTTAAAAGTCAGACTATAAATTCGGGTGTTATATGTTTTCTAATTGAAATACAAAAAAAAAATGGTCGGAAAATTAAAAACTGGATCTGGATCATAGCGCCAAATATTGGATCCAACTGTAGCTAACAGCCATCCAGGTGGCCTTATAACAACAACAACAAAATTTATTAAAATCGGTCAAGCCTTTTATAAGCAGAAGAATTATGAGCACACACAACACCGGAATTTTAAATAAAAACATAATCAAATTACATACCTATACACTTTCTGGTTTTTGTATTAATTTAACAACTATATATATATCCTATATAAGAATCATAAGGAGGATGTTAATAATTTTGATGTTTCAACTAAGTTACGGAAAACTGAGTCGGAGACGGTCGTCTATTGGCATCTCTTTTTCAGTGATCAAAAGAAAGAAAATTTAAGGTGGGACAATTATAAAGTATTGGTAATGAGAGGATTTTGGTATCTTAGAACAATCCAGAGAGTCTTTAATAACCCCAACAACTTTATATCAATGAAATACAACTAACTCAGCGCGAGCAAAACAAGACTCTTTATCCAAGAAATTTACACAAAACTGCTTTATTAGCCTCGTAGTTAATGTACTTTAAAATATAATACAATTAGTGAATTAAAACATTTATTTATCACGAACGACGAAGCTGCTTCCCAAAGCCTCCTCTCTCACAAAAGATGTTCTCTCACTTTCGCTTGCACCCAGAGACAATTATTCACTTCTTTTTCCACGGTGCAACAAAAGTTGGTTAATTTATTAATCGTATTACAAGTTATTACGCCGAAGCTAGATAAGTTCAAAGGTGAAGTTCCACTGCGTCGCACGCCATCACGTGAGGAAGCAGCCAATTGGATGTTCCCAGTTCCAGCGGAAGTTTTGTTAGCCAAGTCGTGCAATTTAGCTTGATTTAAAACTGTTAATGTTTCCCGTAACCTATAGCTTCGTCCTAAGGTCGTTTCTCACGTCAATACTTTCTGTCCATTCTCAGCATGTGCAATTAAACAGTAACAGAAAAAGAGACAAAAATCGTAAATTGCGTGACATATTTCTACTTTTTAAATTTAATTGTTTCACTAATTTTCTTACTTAGTAACCAACGCAAGTATCCTGAGAAATACTTTTCCAAGAATATTATATAATTATGTGATTGTCATTCCATAGAGTCTTGTTAATGAAATAAATAGGCACTATCTTTCAAATTCTGAATTGAATGTAATAATAATAATGAATCATTTAATTTTTATTGCAAATAAATCGTTTCAAGACTTAAAACCTAAAACTTCAAGAACTCGGTTATGACATGTGCCATAAAGGCAGTTTAATTAAGAACCTACTAATTTATTTCTCAATTTGTTCTGATTTAGTATTAAATCCTGTTATACATATTGTAATATGATTTTAGGGCATAAAACATTAATTAATCAATTCAACAAATTATAATCATTTTGAAAATTTTACATTTATTAGTTTAAAGTGATTACATGGGCTTAATCACAGGGGATTTTGGGTCTCTCGAGAGATGGAGTATGCAGTTACTGAAAATAGAGAAAATATCATTAAATATTATTCAACCAGCACAATGAGCAAGTTTCACAGCTTTTTAATAACTTACCCACAATTACTGGGCCTACAAACATCCACCTCACGAATGTTTCCGTATCTCTCTGGCGTCTTGCAGGATTTTTATCGATGAAGGTAGTATGAACCAGATCCGCAACTCATGTGATTCCTCGAAACATCTGATCTCTGCAAACCTCAGACAGCATCTGGCGACGTCTGACCACGTCTCAGCTCTCATTCCATCTGGTCGCAACTCATCTGCCCTCTCTCACAGAATCTCCTTCCATCTGAGTTCGTCCGTCCTCTCCTCAACTCGTCTAACTTCTGCTCACCTCTCACAGCATCTGATCACGTCTGCTCTCTGCCCACCTCTCACAGCCTCTGCTTCCATCTGCTTACGTCTCAGCTCTCATTCCATCTGGTCGCAACTCATCTGCCCTCTCTCACAGCATCTCCTTACATCTGCTCTCGTCCGTCCTCTCCTCAACTCGTCTGACTTCTGTTCCCGAGCCACCCATCGGCTCCCCCTTTAAATTCTCCGACGGGAATTCCCCGCCTTAGGTCTATTTCATAAAACTCCGGGGTTCCCCGCCAGTTTATTTCATAAAATTTCGGGGTTCCCCGCCCTCATTCTTTACACACACTCGGTGGGAGTTTCCCGCGGGGGATCCCCATCGTTTTTTAGACACGATATATATCCCCTTCGGGGATTCACTCGCTTTCAGCCGACTTGACATTGTTGTTGGCCGAACTGAGTCTCATAACGCCACAATATCACAAAAATCCGCGTTTTTATATATATATATATATATATTAAAATTTTTATTTTTATATACACTTTATTTCTTCGTTATTAGCGACCGTTTTACGGCTGAACTAATTGGTCGGTCCAGTGTATTTCATTTATTTTAACCGAATTGCTGATTCATTTTCTAAAGGAATGGTTCCAATAAATGTTTTATTATTTGAGTGAAAGCGGACAGAGAACCACTTAAATGTTTTTGTTTAGGAATGATATGCTACGGAAGTGAGATCCCACTTCCTGCCAGATAACTCTCATCACTCATCACGTGTTTCACAATAACTCCTTCCACCTCCCAAACATTACCTCTGGTAGGAAGCTCAGCTGTGTTGGAAACGTCAGATCATACGGGCGTCAAATAGTTCATTTTGTCTTCCAAATCACACCATCACAGGGACAAGATTCATTAGAATGGCAATATTTCGGTTACTATAAAGAATGTAGTCATAACGAATATAATTTTCCATTTAAAGTCTTACGTATTAAAAGGTTCGCTGATCGAGCGCTTTCCAACACTCAGTTCTAATCTTCATTTGTGTTATGCTGTAGATGAGAAACAAATCTTACTGGCATTGGGAATTTAGAAGTATCTCGCCAATGTCTGATGTTTTGTGATTCGATGAATCGAAATAACTTTTATTCCAGAAATTACAAACAAGAAAGCTAACGTTAACTTCGCGGCAATTTTGCATACCGTGCAACAAGCGCCACATTCTTAAATGAGAGAAAGGAATCACTCTCGTTTCTCAAGCTAGGCTATTATTATTCATAGATAAATTATTCAAGTATTAATGACTAAATTAGACTAATTTTGTTTTCCTGAAAAATCAAAGTTCACACTGAAGAAGTTATAATTATGCCATTTCGGTCACTACAGTCATGAACGCCAGTCCGATGGGAAAAAAATGGTTTTAAAATTTCGACATGCCACAGAATTTTATTTATACAAAATTGACATTTATTCTTAAAAGTAACAATTCAAGATCCTTTTGTATTTATAATCTGTATACCTGGGGAAATCCCAAAGTAAAACTTGGAAAGTGGTGATTTGTTTTCGAATATGAAACAATCAATTAATTAAATTAGTATTTTCTGACTTACTGCCGATTACATTTATTTGTTTTTAACAATTATCAAAGTTTATATTAATTTTAATAAACAAGAAAATGTTAATGTTGTCGGACTTTAATAATTGTATCATTAATATTGCTAAGTAACTATCTATCATTAACATCAATTTAAAGGTGGGTTTCATTATTCCTTTCTATGTGAATTGATAAGTTTGGTACTTGTTTAAAAATGTTTTCATTGGTCTATGAAGTCACGTGGTTACCAATAATTAGTAAATATGTTTGCTTAAATTGAAAATTTAGTCAATCATAGGCTTGTTCTCCCAAACACAGTAAACAACGTGCGTTATATGTTATTATTTTACAGTCTTGTCCGTGACTGTCCACAATGCACGGAGACTAATGACCCGACATCCTGGTGCCATTAATGGAAGAATAAACTCGCCAGGCTCTCGACTAATATAACTACAAATAAGTGCATAAAAAATAGCAACCTATTTTATTTATTTGCTACCCGTACAGGTGTCGAAAATTTTTAGAGGGTTGATAATGAGTTCCCGTCAAATGCTATTTTAGAATAAATCAATTTCCGTTATTAGAAAATGTAATAATATGAATCCGAAGTCAAATCATTTGTAAATGGTAAATTAGCACAATTGAAATAGCATTCTTTACTAACACAGTAAATTAAAAACGGAGTACCTTTTTGAAATATTGATTACTAACACAGTAATTTAAAAACGGAGTACCTTTTTGAAATATTGATTAAGGGCGTCAATTATTAATAAAATACATGGACACCTTGGCGGTAGCAAAATGTAGGAAGTAGGGAACAGGTAGAAGCGGTGCAATAGTTATTCTTCCTGCGTCAGACTAGGGTTTGTCAGAAACTGTTTCATCTTCATAAATGACTAAAGCTAACACCTTTTATGGCAAGAAAGGCAATGACGTTGACTGATCTACGAAGATGACACCTTTATTGAGAATCTTACGCAATATCCTGTTGATTTGGACTACAATTCCCCCAAAAATACACAAGGTCAAAGAATTAGTCATCCTCATTTAATTTCTTTTCGTCGTAAAATTTATTTTACTTTCCTTTCCCTGTGTCTTATTTGATACTTCACCCGGCGTGAACTCATCACTACTCTGCTGGGAGCCAGGTTTCGTGTGGCAGGAACTTACAGTGGTGAAATGATTGAAAACAGTGAATTTGTGGTTGCGCTTTAGTGAATAATAAGTGAAGCTGAGCTTCAATTGAAGCAGTTCTCTCTCTCTCTCTGCATTGAAATTAATGCATCATTGACCAATTCACACAATGTGAATTGTTAACTGATTTTCTAGAGTTAGGCGGTGAAGAGTGTGGTTACCACATTATTGGTTAGTCTGAGCTTCAGGTACAGAAGGTTAAAATGATCTCGCATCGAGTCCTCGTGTTGACTATAACTAGCTGACTGGTTGAGATTAATAAAATAAAAAAGTTTTTAATAAAAGAGAAGATTAAAAAATTCACAAAAATTAGAAAAGAATTACAATTTTATTCGTAATCTTTTTAGCTTTCTTTCTATAACCGTAACTTTACCAGCGACTTCCAAGTTCAAAAAACCTCTATATTTTTTCATTATGTAAGAATATTAATCATGCAGTCTGACGCAGGAAAAATAACTATTGCCCCGCTTCTCCCTGTTCCCTACTTCCTACATCCTACCTTCAAGGTGAGCGGATGAAGAATAATCAGTCAAGTATCTTTCCGTGTATTATTCATAATTGAGGCCCTTAATCAATATTTTAAAAAGGTACCAAGATTGACACTCGTTATTTAAATAACTGTGTTAGTAAACAATCCGTTTTCAATTGTGTTATTTTACAAATTATTTGACTTTGGATTCATACTATTACATTTTCTAATAACTGAAATTTATTTATTCTGAGAAAATAATGCGACGGAGACTAATTATCAACACTAAAAAATTTCGACACCTATATGGGTATGATGTCTTTATTTCTAGATGACCGAAATTTTACTCATTTTCATTTTACTTATCTTATAAGCTTTTGAATAGAATAGAAACGTAAAAATGTAAAAAATAAATGTGAATATTTGCTTTGGTTTACAGATTTGTGTTTAGAAGGACGGTTATGGCTACACAGTCCCCGAAAGCTCCCAATAAATATTTCTAAATAAAAATAGTAACGTCTAAAAGGATTTTTCAATTTTTAACAAATAATAGTAGAAAATTTATTGTGAGTGTTTAATTATAATTGAAGGGTAAAATAAATTTCGGCATTTAAGAAAATAAATAATCAGTTCTATAGAAATAATTTTAAAATCTTAAGAATTGTTTATTAATACAACACACAATGTATTCCCAGGATATATATATATATATATATATATATATATATATATATATGGTAAAAGTGGTATCCGATATATCAATATATATTTTTAAGTAATTTTGAAAGTTGAAAATAAAGAGGAAAATAAATCAAACGTTCTGTTAAATAAATAAAAAAACACTGTTCGCATTCAGGGAATAGCCTCACAATTTCCTTTATTATAAATAATGGAATGTCGGATACCGTCTTTACTATATCACAAACTTTTGCCAAGAACTCGTTTCACACATTAGAAATAAGTAATCACGCAGCAGAATTCTGAAGTGAGATGTAAATCGTATTGTAGCTATAGAAATTAGTGACGTCAATATTTGTAAATAAAGAAATTTAATGTTATATACGTATTTTGCTTGACACGAACCGTGTGTTTCAAACTCACTTCCTCGAGAGAATTTACGGATTTGTTTTGTCTTATCACCAATACGTGACATCTTACAGAATGAGTACATAGTTAGAAAATAATTTTTGGACTGAGGGAAGAGTAGCACGAGCCCTACCATGACGAAATCAGAACGAACCGATTTCTTGAATAATGCTTTATAGTTATTTTATTTTGATATTATAATACCCCTTTTCAACACAAGACGGATTCAGTAACTTAAGAATTATATTTTGTGTTGTGTTGAGCTGTGAACTGCGCCAATTAACGTCTCTGTTAATCATGTAACACTTGAAGTGGGTGTAAAATGGATAAGAAATGTGATCAAATGGTTAGCAACCAGTTGCTCATGAAACCCGAAAAGTCGTTAATAAAGATATGTCAGATCTTGTTGGGAGTGCATGGCGATAAATATGGGTTCTATTCTCCAAATTAAATCTTGAAGGGACCTGCAGAAGTACAAATGAAATGAAAGTATGCCGAGGTGAGTTAACGCCATTGTTCCAGCTTTGATGGCGACCACTAGTAACGAGACATATCATGTGAGGAAACAATCAGCGACACTCTCATTATATTTTTTCTGTCATCCTATGTGTGACTTTTACCGTGGAGAGAATCAACTTCAACCTCTTTACCGTCCTCGTTGACACTCTAATCCGAGTGTCATCATGAATCTTACCGAGACAGATGTCTTAAGCACTGCAGGTCGTTTACCTTTGTGGATATCAGAGTGGAATTCACATTCATACTTACAAATTGTTACAGAGAAACCTTAATCATATGTAGTTAACGATGTTTTGGGAGCGGAACAGCGTCGGTTCTTGCTTGGCAGTTCCAAAGAAATGGACGTTGGGCGACTTGAAAACAAATAAGAGAGTTTGGTGCTCATGTAAATATATGTATAGTGACACTGAGAGTATTCTGTTGTTGCGAAAATTAAACCGACAGTAACATAAAAAAAGAGGATGCGTTAGGTGACGTCATTGAACGGACGAGCTACTCTGAAGAGTTTCTCCACGTAAACTAGTTCTGAGAGTGGGGACATACGCATTAAAGTTGGTGAATGAACCGGCATCCTGTTAGCGTCAGCTGGTGGACAACTGCGCCGAGTTGCCCAAGATCACGCATTTCCTTGATGCAGACTTTTCTGAGTATCCAGTCGATTATAGGGAGTAGTTCCCTGTTACTCATAGTTGTGGCTCGTGAACACGCGTCTACTTCGTGATCGCTCAAGGAAGAACCGGTTCGTACCTTAAGCTCATGAGACAAACGCAAACCGTTTAATATATTATTTTATTATGATGAGCTTGAGTTCGCCATTTCATTTGTAAGACGTTTAATAATTTTATGCGCTACAACCGTAGTCAATCTTTGCTTAACGTTTACGAGGCCTGTACACTTTTGATTTACCATAAAATGATAATACTGTAATTGGCACCTTTACAGATGACACGATTGACATTTCTACTAATGATGGGTCATCTAAATGAAATACAACGGTAGAGACTCAAGTGGAAAATTAATAATAACAAAGATAAATCTGTACAAGCCAACTTCACCGTAAGAAAAGACCAGCATTCCCCTGTTTATCTAAATAACACACAAATATAAAAATTATCTAGAATACATAGGGATGCGTTCAGATTAACACTAAAGAAAAATGTAGGTTAATGGTTACTTCTAGGCCCGCTTAATTATTTTTATTATTACTTAGCTGTTATTGGGCATTTGTCCGGTGACAGATATATACTAAGTAAACGCAATGGAATACAAATACAATAAATTACTAATACAATTACAATTTGTTAAAAAAACTATATAAAGTCCAGTAATTTCAAAGAAAAAAACCTTTGTTCCTTCGCATCAACTACATAAAAGATGATTTGTTATTTCTTTCTAGGCCAGTTCACCCATAAATTGCGCACAGCTTTGCATATTTCCCCCTATTACTAAGAGCTTCCAAAGTCTCATGAGGATTCTTTGCGAATCGACTCCCAAACATTTTTTTTACTCGTTTTAGTAATTTTTCCATCGCTAGAGTGTGTCCATTTCTATATGGATCCCAGCAATATTCTAAAATTGGCCTGACCAGCGTTTTGTAAGCATAAATTTGGGGTTTTTTCGTGATTTTCCTTAAGAACCTGTTAAGAAAGTGAAGTCTTGCCTCCGGCCTTTTACTGCGACCTCGCTCATATCATTGCCCCAACTTCATCGTCATCCCAAGATTTTTACAGTTGTTTGACTCCGTTACTACTTCGTTCCCCATTTTTTATCGAACTCGAGGAACATTTGTAAAAAAGATTGCCTTACTCTTCGTTGTATTTTATTTCTGACTGACCATTGTTAAACTTTGTCAAAGTCAGCCTGGACAATCTGTGCATCCACCACGTTTACAATTTCCCTATAAACCATACCATCGTCAGAAAACAGTTTAATATGCGATTTTATACCGATTGTTAAGTCAAGGAACATAAGTGGACCAATCACATTTACCCCTGACGTGATTTTCACAGAGTCCAGACAATTTGTTATTCATGCGAACTCTGAACGAACGATCTTTTAAAAATTCCAAAATCCACTACTTGGTAGGAGGTCCAAACTGGAACTTGAAAATAAGTTCTCAATCCATAAAACAATCCTTGAACAAATATAAGTTTATACTATTGAAATTTAGCAACTGTATTATGGCAATAATACAGATAAGACAAACAAAAGTATTGTGTAAAATACTCCATGGTATGTATGTGTCTAACGACACACTTCATTAAAACCTGAAAGTACCATACGACAAAGATGTCATTACTGAAAACTTATTAATCACTACAAAAACTAGAACCACTCCTTAACCCTCTTTGGATATACAAAATGCAAAAAGAATTAAACTAAAAATACCAAGTGATCTAAAAGATATCTAAGTAAGACTTGATCCTGAAAGACACACTTCATTAAAACCTGAAAGTATTATAAGACACAGATGTCATATCGTCAAAGTCGAAGTTACTAGTTCTTAACTATTATAATATTCTGATTGCCAATAAAATAAATTTTAAAAACGCGTTTGCGAAAAATACTCTAAATACTGTTTTAACAAAACTAAAACGGAAAGGAAATGGCTCGTGTATTAACTTGACGTATTAACCTGATTTAATCATAATAAATTTAGAAAGTTACTTATTTTTTTATATTTGTGTGTGTGGGCGGAGGGGGGGGGGTAACATTCTACTTGATGGTGATACTAAAGCAGGTAACTCTTCTTAAATAGCATTAGAAGGGAATTGAAAAGGGAGCTATTGGGTACTATTCTCACGCCCTTCCGAATGACGGGAGACGATTTTGCTGTGGGTTCGCAGCATTACCTTCTCCGTGTCTCCACAAGTTTTATGAAGCATGTGGCCGACTGATTTAATGGTCTTACCGTATGCCCAAGGTCTTCGACTCCAGTACTTACACCTCCCAATATAGATGAAGGTGCCTCAGTATGTGAGAGCTTTGAAAAATCTAGAAAGTACGAGGAATTCCCAAAGGTGAGCCCCGCATTCAATCTGGGAAGAAATACCTGCGAGATGCATCTTCTTCCTCCTTCATTTAAACCTTGTTTCGTAAATAATGCACGATTTGTTAAATAAGCTGAGAACGCCGGTACGATGTATACCTAAATTGGTTTTATTTCCGCGTCAGGTAAATTTAGTAATTGCTGATTTTTAAAAGTAAATGAAATAAATATAATGTATCCCAATAAATATAATTGAAGTTTCTATCTGTCTGGAAGTTTGTCTCGAAGTTTGTTAACAGGCTACATGCGGGTGATCCTGAAACGGGCAACTCCCCTTTAGGATAGGAAAGGAATTGAAGATGGGGGATGCGGAAGGTAGAGCAAGGTAGCGAAAGGTTTACTAGGACCCCCGGGCTATAGTTTAAGGTTCCGAAACGGGTGGAAGCGGGACCTGTTTAAAACCAACTGCGAGTTATAAGGTTTACTCTGAAGCTTAGATACTAAAATAAAATAGAAACATGAATGGTACCGTACCTTTTAAATTTTCAATGAATTCAACATTAATAAAAATATTGTACCTGTTGTTTTGTTTTTTAGGGCAAAATAAAAATAGCGATGTGTTCAAATTCCGCGCGAACATGCTTCAGTGATTAACAAGGCTGTATCTCGTTTACTTATGTATCGGTTAGTATAAATTAATCAATTCGAAATTTCAGTGACCTTATATATTAGAATACTTGTTTTCATCATGACGCAAATATATTTATGTAACTGGCGTTCAAAGTAGCTTTAATTATCAAGTGAAGTCACACATTTCTTACAGCTTGCGGAACCAGTTTTTGGGCTCTTATTAATCGCGAATTACAGAAAGGTTTAGTTGGGAAGAGAGGTGCGGCTTGACGTTCAGACATGTCTGCTTGAGAGTTTATATATTTGCGCAGTTTCAATGTTACGAGTTTTTTTTCCTGAATTTTCTCTAATTCGTGAGTTTGTGTCTTGCAGTCGGAATCAAATTTAATGAAGCATAGTATAATTTTTATAAACAGACAAGTGTTCCTTAATAAACTGAATGACTGTTCACTTTTTGTGTGCACTTGTAAATAAGAACCTTGAAAGTGAAGCTCTGCTCGAAGAATATGCAGAGTTTTTTTTTTACTGAGTTTACAGTAGTTAATAGTTCAGCCGCAATTGTATAATAGTACTTGAAGGAATTTTTTCACGCGTACAAGTATATAATACGAATTGTTTGCGTTAAAGAAAAGTTTAATTGTTAATGACCATCCAATAATGTTGTCCGTGATTTTCGGGTTCATTTTTTAAATGATGTTTTTGATAGTCTGCACAAAATAGAAGATTTGCATATCAGTGTTTGGTAATATTATTTATGAATAGTGTGAAGAGCAATGGCCCAAGATTCGTTTCCTGCGGCACTCCCGACAGAAAGAAGAAATTTTAGGAGGGACAACCATTGGAACATACGTGAATATGTCCCAGGACATTCCAAATTGGTGCGGGTGAACTGAGAATGCTAGAAGTTGGAAGGGTCCGGCAATGTTTGAGAGACACGGAAACATATTTTTGACCATGGAGAATTGATGAGTCTGCTTCTAGTCTTCCACGACTTGCTAATACTTGCTGAGAAATAGTTCTAATGGACAAATGATTTTTTTGTCTTTATACGTGGCGATTTCATGCATTAATGAAATCCAGTAACTAGGGGAGCTTATAAATACTTGAAGGAGCAGAATATCAACATTGATAGTTTTGGTGGAAAGTAGCGATCAGTAGTGCTGATATGCCCAGGTTTCCATTATGTTTGCTGCGGTATTGCTGGGGGTCAAATTAGAAAACTGGTTTGGAATCTCTGCTTTAGAGGAATTATTGGCTACGAATAACTGCATTACCTTTGAATTAACAACACGTCTGCTATTCCTGGTTGCTTAGGAAGGTGAACTGGTAAAGTATGTGGAAAACATTGCATTAATACGTTGCGAATAATGAATTCACTGCACCGTTGTGTGGGACAACGCAACTTCCTGAGCAATAATTAAATGGATATTTATTCCTCGTTTATTCACAATAAAAGAAAAAGGAAACACGTAGGGAAGAATAACCCGTAAACCAGCTGTGTCAAACTCAATTAATACCCGGGCCATTTCGTGCAACAGGTAAGATTTACGCGGGCCACATCGCATTTACAAAATTTTCTTATAGTTATAAATTATAATGAGGGTTCAGGAATATGGACAATATAATTAAAATACATTAAATGAATTTAATGTTAGTAATTTTAAATATTGAAATGAAACTATTAATTTTTTCATTTAAAAATTAAAGATTATTTAAATTTTATAAAGTAAAATTATTTCTTTTACCGAAAGTTTGCCAGCGCTTTACTTCTACTAGTTTTCCAACATCTGGATTCAAAGACTGCGAACAGACAAGCTTCATTGTGGCATATAGATGTTTAACTGTTAATCTTAATGTGCAGGCCATTTTATTTAATTTCATGGATGAAAATAGTATGTATTCACAAAATAGCATAAAGCTTATAGAGCAAATTTTTTAATGTCTGTTTTCCATCCACTAAATAAAAATATATTTTGGGTATTCGTACTTCTATACTTGTCTCTTAAGAGCAAATCATTTTGAAAATCAATTAACTCCAGTTGTACTGAAGTGGGAGCATTTTACACTTCAAAGGAAAAACGGACCAGTAAAAGGTGAATTAAAAATCATTGTAACGTTTATCGAATTAGAATTTGATTTCTTCAATTTTCCCACTACATTGTGAAAATGAGCAACTTTGATTTTATGATTTTAACAGCACAAATACGTCAAACCTCTTACTGTAGATGATTTTTAAACAAAATCAGTTTTTGTAGAAACCTTGCCATTGCATGGTACATATTTGTTATTAATTGATCTTTACCTTGCTATTTTATTCAGATTATTCAGATCATATCTGTGAAATCTTGTAGGAACGAAGTGAATTGTCGATGGTTGAGAGCTCTCGATCCCATAAAGTCAACTGTCTTTGTTACTATTTTAGTACTTCATGCATTTTTAATATTTTTAAACACAGAACTTGTTGGTGAAGAAGGCAATAGAAAGTCTTTATTTCTGGTTTATTTGGATATATATCATGTAATTTACTATCAGTCTTGGCATAAATCCTTTACTTTCACTCGACATCGATTTAGCGCCGTCAGTTAAAGCCTATCTACAGAAAGATTATAATTCCCTAAAATGTACCATACAGCATCAAATACGTTTTCACCCGTTGTAGACGGATAATTTCCAACAATTCTTCAGTGATCTCCATTTATAATGTCATAATAACACAGTAAGTGGGTTAGAATGTTTTAGGAACACATAATAGGATTTGTAACCCGCAGTTGGTTTTTACGCCGCCCTACGCGCGGCAATTCAATGAGTTTATAAATATTTGTAGTTAATATCTTACAGACATTTCAATTTTATTTATTGGCATTGGTAATCAGGGTCCAAAAAAATCTCTTCGCGGGCCGATAGTTTGACACCCCTGCCATAAACTACACTGTCTTTGGATTAAAAGCCTTTTCACTGACGGTATGGTCAGTTGATTTAATAATAGAACTCCATTATATATATATATATATATATATATATAATGTAAGTCTGCTTGCCTTCATGCATTACTACATCATTCATCAGATGAAACTATACAAAGTTGTTAAGTACACTCTTGCGAAGCTTTCTGGCATAGTACATCTAACCTACGATAGAAAGTTCTATATATATATATATAAAGTGGAAAAAATTAACATGGGATAGGTTTCATGGCATATATGCGCATTGAGATTTCCAAAAGCAAATTCGGGTTGCCTATACTCTTTATGTTTAATACTATTATATATTTTAAATTATGAACATTTCGCGCCATAATTAACCTATCGTTGGCAGAGAAGTGCGAAAGATTCGCACATTGTATATTGATGTCTGTGGTTCTCTCAACACTTGCCTATATGCCAACCAATCAACCCCAGAAGCTTACAGTCGCCACTTCTAAGATCATACGGTTACTTAACTTGCCTAATTTTATACTTCGTATGGCCAAGGCTGAAACAATACTACAAAATTTAGTCTAATGGTATTAACTGTTCCGATTCTCCTCCATAGTACGACTCTGAGTGTATATGTTTGAATCCATTTACAAATTATTGATTTTATGTATTATTTATTCTTGTTTTAATATTAAGTGAGTAGATAATTTTTTTAAGTTGAATTCCTTCATAATATTTTATTTCATAAATGTAAATTTTAATTAAATTAATTGATTTTTTATTTTATCCATTAAAAAATATTTTTTTCCTTGACTAGACATAAAATATTACAGTACTGTTGCCTGCTATGTAGGTACGATCTCATAAAATTTATGATGCTGTCTGAAAGACCAAATGAATGTATTAGTGTTTTCTATTAGTATTTTACGGTTAACAGTGTCAAAGGCTTTTCTGAAGTCAGTGTAGACAACATCAACTTGGCCCTCAGTATCTAAGCTTTTATGAAGAAGTTCTATATAATTTATGAGAAAAGTTACCGTAGATTTTCCTTTCATAGATCCATGTAAACAAACGTGAAGAGTAAAATAGATGGTACTGTATGATAAATAAATTAACACGCCAAAGCAGGTGACATTTAACGTAAACGGAAGATACGGTGGGTGACGGCACGAAGAAGCCATAACGTATCTGGGAAACGTTATCTGAACATGTAACGACCACTAATGGCCTTTATTGCCGACAATACAAGATTCCTTATGACCGTAAAAAACTTTGCCGCTAACTTGACAAAAGAAAATGCCAATTAGTTGTACTATTATCCGACAATTATACTTCCATTTTTGAATGGAACATATTTAGTAATAATTATCAATAATTTTCTGTGGTTGATATTATATAACAAACAGACCAGCCGCATCATATGATAATGACTAGCAAAAATAAAATGAGATTGACTGTTTCATACATTACAGTTCAATTGTATGCTATGTTGTTCCAGATATAATTGACCAAGGATAAGATTTTGCTAATTTCGCATCTTGTTGCCACTGTGCCGTGTATGGATTAATCTGGATTAAAGCAACTTACTTCTGCATTAGACCTAAAATTTCGGACAACATTGTCCGTGCTTGAGCGTAGCAGAACAGCCTCGGCGACATTTGCTGGTGACTTCACAGCTGACTCACGGCCTTGAAGCTAGAAACCAGAAGGACGTGTGAGGCTATTGTCTTCATATTCAACGAGAAACTATTTTTACCCGTTCCTGCGGAGTCTTTGTTGCTAACCTTAAATCAGAGAGATTACTGTTACAATATAAGCGATTGGAAACCAACGGTCTCCGTGCGTGTTTTGCTGACGACTTTTGTTGATCGCTCAGGAAAATTAAACTGTTTACAAAAGATAGTCTTTTCTTTTGTCGTTAAAGACCAACAAAGTTCTTCGATAATAAAAGTGGGCTGTTTGTTTTACCGTCAGGAGGTTTTGTATTATTCCACATTCCATTAGAAATGTACTAACTCTGTATTATACAATTTGCAATAAATTGAATAATTTTTTAAAAAAAGAATCGGCAATATTATCTACTTCTGAAAAATAATTAATTGAATAGAATGAGTGCCTAAGCAAATACTTATTTCTTTACTATTCAATATTGTGTGGGAACGTGTTAAACATATTAATACCATAGTAATGGGATCCTTTCTGAGTGATTGAAAGAGATTTACCAGGTTTTTAAATGACTTTTTTGTATTAATGTTGATGACTTCAGAGTAAACCTTGATCACGTAACCCTTTCTTATTACACATAAACATGAAAAGTGTAATAAGGCAGGAAAAATGGAGTGCAGGATTTTTTTTTAAATATAAAAACTTTATCAGTTCACTGACGTGTCTCAACTACTTTGCAATACTGACATAACAAACCGATTCACCAAATTCGAATATGCAATATCTTTAGAATTCTGTGATAAAAGTAATAAAGTGATGACAAACGGTAAGGAAAATTGTAATACCTGCCGTATAAAACGTTTAAAATCTTATCAATGAACTGACGTGCCTCAGCTACGGCGTAGTGATTAATATACACCACCTGCTAATTCTCCTATACTAGACACGTGTATGCTGAAAATCACAAACATTTTGTGATTAAAAAACAAACGTTTATCTAGCTTCAGTGCCTGTCTGAAACTTCTATGAAGATAAAAGTGATGAAGGAGAGATTGGCATCTTTTTAAAAAGGTTTATCAATTCATTCACGTGTTTCAACAACATTGCCTTGCAACAAAATAACTCTGATTCACCAGACTCGTGCCTGGAATATAATTAAAATTTATTTGAATTCATCTTTGTCGACTGTCTGAATATGTATGAACCATCTGGAAAGGTTTATCAATTGACTCACGTGCGTCAACTACTGTACGTTGCAATACAACGCCAAGCTCTGATCACCGACTCGTGTCAAGAATATCATTAAAATTCTGTGATAAAAATAACAAAAACATTTATTCAACTTTGGTGACTGTCTGAAATGCATGTGAAGCAGAATATTATCAATCCACTCACGTGTCTCGACAAAGTTGCAATATACTATATAAAAACGACTTTGAGATATGATACTCGTGTCTGCAATAACATTAAAATTCTGTGATAAGAATAGTAAAAAAAATTTATTCATGTTTGTCTACAGTCTGAAATATGAAGATAGAAATAATAAAGTATACGAGGAAAATTGGGTTACCAACCTTTCTGAAACGTTTATCAATACACTAACGTGCCTCAACTAAGTTGCATTGCAAAAAACAACAAACCCTTTTATTTAAGCCTCGTGGCTGCAATTTTATTACAATTACGTGATGAAAGTAATAAAAAGGTTATTACGATTTCGCGACTGTATTAAAAGACCTATTCGACCACTACCGTGCAGAGACAACCTTCTGTTACGTCACAGAAAATTTCTTTTAATTGTTAGTTAGTTGTATTTAAAGATATTTTAAAACTTTTGTGGCACCTAACTTCAGATAAACCGATTTTCAAGTAGACTGTATTCCTGAATGGGGAAGATTGTTCACAAGAAAAGGCCCACATTCAATTCTCTTATTCGCTCGAGTTCTAGTACCTATAAGTTACCAATAATCCTTTATTTGGATTAAAATAAACTGTAGTTGATAGTGCCACGAGATTTACTTACGTGATTCATGGCGGTCATGGGTGAGCTTAAATTGTAAACATACTTGATATTCCTGAATTAACTGAATACTTGTACTTCTTAGCCACTAAGTATTATAAATTTTCCCTTTTATGTAAAATTAAATACATAAAGTGTGTTGCTGAAATCCTATTACATACTTCTGTGGGTTGTGGATAGGACTTAGTAGATAAAGTTTTGATTAGTAACCCATGTCGGGACATATATGATTAGAATGAAATAAAAGTTGGAAGATCGAATATTTTCAATTATTACCGTCCAGCTTCGCCGTAAGTTATCAACAGCCCAGAACTCTTACAGTTGATACTATTAACTTTTATAACTGGGACATTCATTTATGGACTCCCTGTATATGTTCAGGTCTTTATCTTATGTTCTGAAAGTCCACCTTTATTTGTTATTTTTATATGATTTCTTTATAGTCGCATCAACAACAAAGTCATTAGAAACTTTTAATTTAAATTTCAGTGTGGAGATTTGTTTTTATTTCAGGAACTTGATGATGCATTCTTCGGCCTTGGTGCCTTGAATAATCAATCTTATTGGTGCCGTTATCTTTCAGTGTTTCTTTCTTAATCAAATTTACGTTAGTACTTAATGAGGGGTTCAACTGTGACCTGGGGATTGCAGAGGTCATACATCGACGTTTTTATTGTTAGAAAGTAAAGATATGTCATTCTTATATGTCCATTTCGTATTAGTTGTTAATAAATATGGAAAAAAGTTTTTATAACTTAGGAGGTCCTCATAGAAGGCTCCATATAAACAGGAGGACCAAGGCCGCTTACATTCAATTTTGTCTTTTGTAGCAATGCGAGAAGTTTGTTATATATGCAGTCGAGCCGTACCCTATCGTAAACGTTTTCTATGTCATCGCATGTTGCTATGGCGTGTTAATTTGTTCTTCTCTGCTGTGGTACGTATCAGCTTGTAATAATGAAGTGATTTTCCCCGTTGACATTTTTCCTCGTGGCTGCAGATAAGTTCCGGCAGCGCTGAGTGCGTAATTCGTGCACGTGAAGCGTCGTGTTTACCCGCCGCGGCGGCTGCGTGACCTCGGACTCTGGCCGCGAGCCAGCCAATTCGGGCGACGCGACGCGAAGACCCGCCTTCCCGCGGACCAATCACAGCAGCCGTCTCGTAGAGGTCAGCGCTGACGTACTTGACCCGGCCACGATTTGTCTCGGCGGCTTGTTGTGATCACTTCATACATGTTTTTTTTCTCCTTATTAAGATTCATTTGCATAAGCCGCTACTGATTGCTCTGAACGTCGCCGTGGCTGGACTTGATAAGCACAGCTCCTGCCAAGATGTCACTCCAGTTCCAGGATTATTTCCATATTACTTATCCTAACGTGTGTCTCCTTTAAAAGACATAGCCGGCAATATGCGCAGCCTTTCTTCACAGTATTTAAATTTTATAATTAGACAGGTTATTTAGGATGTAAACTAACGAAATTGAATGTGAAATAAACGATAACGGAGTAAATTTTTAAAACAAAAAAACACTCTTGGATCATTCTCAGGGTAAATAAACGTGTGGAGACATTACAGCAACCTTCAATTTCTTGAAAACAATTTTGTAACTGAACTTTATACAATTTAAATTGTTCCAAATATGACCGTGTAATGCCGTTTGTACTCCTCCTCGCGAACGATTCCTCTCAATATAGTTTTCATTAAATTACTTATTCTCGTTGAAGTATTCTGATCCTGACATTTTCGTATACAAACTGTATATGTTATATTGTTTCTCGTTTGTCTTTATACTGTCTTATTTTCTTTTATACTGAATATTTGATTCTTTGTTGTTGTTGTACTCAGTCCTTAGACTGGCCTGATGCAACCCTCCATGCTAACCTATTTTGTGCACGTCTTTTCATTTCTACTCAACTACCACATCCCACAACCTCCCTAATCTGCTTAGCGTTTCCATTCTTGGCCTACCTCTTCTGTTTTCACCCCACACACTTCCCTCTAATGCTAATTTACAAGAACCCCGTGTTTCATAACTTGGCCAATTAATCCATCCCTTCTCTTGGACAAAGTTCTCTATATTGTTTTCTCTTCCGTTATTCTGTTTATAACTTCCTCGTTAGTTACTCTATCCAACCATCTGCTTTTCAGAATTATCTTATAGCACCACATTTCAAAGGCTACTATTCTTTTCCTTTCTGCAACTCATAACGTTCACGTCTCGCACGCCACACTCCATACGAACATTTTAAGTAATAATTCCTAAAACTCATACTTATAGTAGCAGTAAATAAATTCCTCTTCTTTGCGAATCCTTTCTTGCATGTGCTGTTCTACTCTTTATGTTTACAATACTTCTACGATCCCTAGTTATTATCCTGCCCAAGTTGCAGAATTCCCTAACTTCCTTCAAAGTAACTCTTCCCAATCTAACATCCTTTGTTATACCACTATTTCGCAATATTACACACCATCAGCGTGGTCTTCCGTCTACTAATCCTCTTGTTCTTTCTCCAGTATGTATTACTTTTTTGTTATTTTATGTATTGTTGTTGTTTTGTATTCTTTTTATCTGTTTTTTAGCATAATTTTTGACCTGTTCTATTTCCTCAGTAGAGGACAGATGGAATTTATAAATTAAACCAAACATCACTCCACTTAACCAAAAAAAGAATTATTGTACTCTTATTTTAAAATCACTTCATTTACATTATTTTCTTCTTTCGCCGAATTAACTATATTAACTTGGACCACGACAAATATTCACAAGCAACTGCTAAAAACTATCGTATCAATACTTGGTCAACAAGTACCTTAAAATTAAACTTTATCTTCAAATTTCGTCTGCTAGATTTTCGCGTTTTATTGCTATTTCCATTAGCCCTCGGTTGCAAAAAAAGAAAAGTCAGAGATTACGCCAAGTGACAAATAAATATAAGACGTAAATAAAATAATATACAATTAACCTTGAAAAATCCATAACAAAGAGAAAGACGTCAATTGAAGCTCAGATAAGGAACGTAATGCTAAATTTAGAAGACAAGAATGGAAAAATGTCAACCGGGCACAGGACTCGAACACAGGACTTCCCGGGGATTGTAGGTGAGCCTAGCTTAGGTTACGGGAATGGAGGGATATAGAAATCGGTCCTTAGGATGTCGGCTCGTACTAGCTCAGTGGTAGAGTGCCTGGTGCCTGCCCTAGATTAGAGTCCTGGGCCCCGTCGACATTTTTCCATTCCTGTCTTCTAAAAGCAAACCACCAAAAATCCTTAAACTAGACATAGTATTAAGTAAATAAAATAATAAATTAATCTGACTTAATATTATAAATAAAATGCAATTGATGAAAAACAGAAAAAGAAATGTTTTTATTTTAAAAAAAACGTTTCGTCCCTAAACTTTTGGGATCTCTTCAGTATAATAAGATTTTAATTAATGACAAAAATTTAATTAAAAATTAAACGTTTCCTCAACAAACTTTTGGGTTCTCTTCAATTCATTAATTAAAATTTTATTAAACACTATTGTTAGAGAAAGTTTAGAGATCAAACTTTTTTTAAAAAATATTATTTGTCTTTTGGGAAATAATTGTATTTTATTTATAGTGTAAAATAACTGAAAACACGATACGCACTCAAAAAATCAACGTAAAAGCCACTTCTTAGAGTTCTTAGTATCTCCAGGCAATACGTGAAACAAGCGAGTGAAAGAACAGATAAAGTTGTACAGAAAGTGTTAAAATTATATAACAGAATATTTTGAAACACATTCAACACTTTTGAAGGGTAATTAATTTCAAATATTAGCCGAACGATCAAGAAACTCCTGTACCGAGTAAAAGGCGCCATTTAATAGAATATTTTTATACTGATTCACTGAAGTATTGTTATTATTGTTCTTAGGCTTTTCTATAAAATTATTCCGGTATGGTGAATACTTTCTGGTACAGAGGAAGGCGATGCTTGTCCGATCTTAGAGCTGAGCGATTTCTAGCCGCGTATTCCTGAAATTCACCACTCGGTTGAAAAACAAAAAGGACACTCAGAACCTACTCCCAAAATATGCCACATAGTTGTTTGAAAATGACTCTCCCCATCCTCTCTCTGTACAATTGTTCTCAATTCATTCTGAGTGAGCTCCATTCTCCTGGCGATACTACCTTTCTAAAAGTCGTAATAAGGCACGGCCAGTTATTCTAGTTTGAAAATTTGGAGCTTAAAAATTCCTCATCGGTATATAAAATAATTTCAATTTAAGAAAAATTACCTCGCATCGTTTTGTAATGCAAAAACACATCTATATACGGAATTTGGCGGTTACGGATTCAAAGGCAAGCGGTGTGAAGGAAGTTGAAGGTTACAGATAGGGGTAATAAAACCCCCGTGAAGTTGGCGCGACTTGGGTTTTTCTCAAGCCTTTGAGATTCGGTGACATCGGGATGTTAGGGTAGATGGTGTTTTCCCCAAAACATCGATAGTGTGGGGTGAATGGCTCCTTCCTGAGATAATAGGGAAATAAGTTTTATTAGACAGGATGGGAAACAAAATAATGAAGTGGAGACAAGGTATTAAAAGCCCAGGAAAAAGGGATTTTGGAAAATTAAGATTGGACTTTTATAGATATTAAGATTGAATTATTAGAGGGACTGTAAGAGTGATCATTTAGTGGTCAGTAACAAATTGGAGATTGTCTTGACCATGGACATTTGAACAACGTGAGGAAGGCGAGCTCGAGAGTGGGGCAGGAAGAGGGGCGGAATCGACTCCAGCGGCTAGTTCCAGGCTAAGCTGAGTAAAAAGGGTAATTACACTGTTTGTAACATTTTGCCCATTTCCTAGTACTGCCAATTCCATGTAGGATTTGTGTTTGTATTCTGCTCCATAAGAAGGCCCGTTTAGATGACTCTTATGATAAAAATCATGTCTCTAGTTTATAAGACATTTAATGTGTGTAAATATTGTCAATATATAGTGTTAATTATTATAAAAATGCTGACTACCTAAATTAAAATTGATTCAATTAGTGTATACTGCCATTGATAAATGTTTCATTTAAATTTCACATTTTAACAATAATTCTTCATTCTAAAATAGTTTTTGCCCCGTCTTATTCATTTTAGTTTACGTGCCATGTTTTTACTTGGCAACATATTTTGAAAATTACTTTGATCGTTCCATATCGCTGATGCAAATTCTGAGGGACACATTTCCTCCAAGACCTAGTTAACCAGCAAAATAATTTATCCTGGCTTGAGACCCTAAGTTCCATAACCACAGTCCAACAAGAAATCTGGCGTTTAACATTATCGTTTTCCCTGATCTGGATAAAGATTGCCCTGAAGATATTACTCCTCATCTTTAAACTGGGTGTCTTCATTGCATTTTTTAAAGATGTAAGTTGATTTCAAAATTAAGAAGTATTAATTATTTATATATCAACGCACCTCGTTCTTCTACACGAGGTGATCAACACTGTCTTGGTCGAGAAGAAGATGCCTTTTAAGATTTCCTATCATGTTTCTTTCCTGTTGCGTAACTTCTTTATTATCTTCTTGACGGTAGTTCAAGTCTTGCCTGCTTCATGATTCCTCAATTTGTCGGAGTCGCCTTGTCGCTGTTTCCAATCAGTTGAATGATTACATTTCCTAGCAAATGACCAATCTATTTCAATTTATGTAGGTCAGCTTTAATTGCATGACCAATTCAGTTTCCTCCCTTTGAAATTGTATCTGAAGTTGATGTCCGGAATTTCCTCCGCCTCTAAAAGAATTGATATATCTATTACCGTCTTCCTTCACTTGGAAAATGACGACCATTAGCTAAATAAGCTAAAAAGATGTATTCGTCCTGACCGATACCTTTACATGTATAATACGAAATTACTAATTTCTGGCGATCACTAAAAAGCCAAAAAAGTTGAAAATCTGGACATTCATGCGATTGCTGCGAATCAGCTTAGTTGAAAACAGCCCTAGAACCCACAGTAGACGTCATTATCAGCAATCTGCATATCAATGGCAGCTGATGGAAGGAAAGAAACGCTGAATTATAAACTAATTGGATAGAGCGGAGTTCTTTCCAGTACCAACATAAACACCCGTTTTCCAGAAAGTCTTTCATTCATATTTTCTTATCTCTTGGTTAACGTCAGTACTTAATAAATGTTTTAAGGTACAATTAAATTAAATAAGTTGTTACAGAATCAATTTTATTGTTTCATTACATCTTCATTTTTCGTTTATCACTGATTTCGTAATTTTTATGTAAGCAAAAGCAATTTATCAAAGTATTCCCTACTTACTGAGATCCGACAAAAAAGACTGATGAACTGAGGGCGGAAGGCAGGGAGGAGAAAAGGAGTACTTTCGCCGCTTAACTTTTGTTAACGTAACATACACCAGGACTGTAATAAACGCCTGTTTGCAGGACAATCTTTATGATTTTATTATGAAAAGTAAAATTGTTATTTTTTAATTTGTCCAACTAGTATGGTGGAAAAGTCGAGAGCTAACTGGAGCTGACGGACAACATTTAATTCCTGTTAAATGACGAAGCAACATAATCGTAGAAAAGTAAATTATAAAAATACGACAGAAATACCATAAACTATAAAAATGTGGCATAAGGAATAAATTTGGTTTATTACTTCCCTACGGACCGAAGCTTTCCCGGAATAAGAGAGCCAAAAAGATGGCCATGAAGACTCAAATTATTTTACAACATTCAACTAAAAAACAACGCATGCCTTTACGATTGTCTAAGGAGTTAATGCGTGATATATGCCATAACATTGGATTTAACATGTTTCTTAAATTCATCGTCCGCTGTTTGAGGCTAATTCTGAACGTCGATTAATCAGGTGCAATTTCAAAAGGGACGAAACGGTATTGCAATTGAGATCCAAGAATGGAAATGGATTGGTAAAGTATTATATGCTGAGAAATGTGTCACTGAACGAGAGGTTCTGATTGAAATGAGACGAGTATGGTATGGTACGATTGGCAGACCACGCTCACGTGCCAGCAAGGGTGTCTTACTCTGTTCTCAACAAGGGAAGGCTGTCGGGGGTCTGAAGAGACTTCTTACGATCCTGTGTATCATACGAGATGATGCAGTGAAAGTGCAAAATCCACAGACTGCTTTATTTATAGCCCAGTTGTTAAGAGTTCGTCAAGCGGCTGGAGTTGCAAGATGACAGCAAAACGTGCCTGAGCAATAGAGGAAAGACAATTGGCAACGTAGAACATGCGCTTCCTGTCATCTTGAAGGCAAAACCAATAACCAACAAAGAGTTATTAATCCTGCTCTCTTGATGCTCTTGATATGGATTTATATCCAGACATGCTACACAACAGGTAATGTTGATTATATCAAATCTTAAAAGACCTGATCAAAAAGTGGTCGACCTTTGCATTTAAAGCGAGAACTATGTTGATAGTGAATTTTTTGATATTTCTTTAAATCATTTTCCCAATAATTTAATTTAATGAAGAAGCGCAATGTTAAGATGATGGAGTTGGACTTAAGTCAGTACAAAATTCATGATCTATTTGAAGAGTAGTATTGGAATTTAGAATTTCATTGACCCGTCTCTCTAGTAAGGGAAATGGTTCTGCTATAATTTGCACGAGCTATTGCGGGAAAAAACAGAAAATTAAATTCTGCAAAAAACTAATTTGTTCTAAAAGTATTAAATATAAAAAAATAAGAAATATTAATCTATCATTTGTGATATTATATGCACTCATGTGTCTTCTAGTCTTACAAAAGTGGTAGGCGCGGCCAATATTATTCGACCACTCGGAAGAAAAGCGATCCTTGACGGAATATTTCCATGAAGAGATATGATTACTAACGGCGTGCTGCATCATTTTGTTATATGCTGTAGATGTCATCAACTTTTGAACTCCACAAGGTTCCCTCCATGACCTAATTTAGGTAAAATGTGTGTCTGCGTTTGATAAAACACTCATATCACACTGGAAGTAACAAATTTATTTCTGACTGAATTAAAATACTGTAATTAAGAGTTAACTACTATTACTTTCGGTTCTTTTACTTTTCGTCTTAATAATTTCTTTTTGAGCTGAATACTTTCCAACATTTGTCAACTTGATTAAATAAAATAAGTTTCACTTTTGATCACAGAATTTTTCACTTATCTTTTACCACAAGCTTCACCTTAAGAAATATACATCCCTTTCCTATGACTAATAGATAATGAAGCTTGCAACTTGCCATAATTAAATGGTTACTGATTATAAGAAGTCATAGGATTCCAAATAATGGTATTAAAGATTAAAAAAAACAGAGATAAATAAAATAAAAATTAAAAATTGAACTGAAAAAAGTACTAATTTATTAATTTTTATTTGTATTTAAACCTAGCGTAATATTCGTATTTTAAATAATATGACAAGTGGAAAAATTATTGAATTTAGAACCCGGTTGAGTAAATTATACAGGACAAATCGAAAAATATTATAAATTTCAAAAGTAGACATAATTTCCTTTACTTTCCGTAATTACCATTACAGTACATAAATAACACCTTCTTAAGTTAGGAACATACAAATATATGGCGTTTATTGAATAAAACCAAAGTTGCACACCAAAAAGACCTTTCAACGTCAACAGATGAACATTTTTAAATAATAATACTGTCTATGCCAGCTCACCATTTCCATCAATAGAAATACTTTGTAGACAGAAAGTATATTTCTACAGCCAGGCTCTCAATTTTTGGTAATATGGGCGAGCATTATTACCAAAAGTATCTACTAATTATACCTTTTTGTGCTTAAAAGCAGTAAAATGGATTTATACCCCGACTCATTCCTGGTTACTAATTGCTGAATAGTGTCAGCAGAAATGCAAAAATGTATCAATATAAGCTTCTATTTTAACACTGTGCTTCCTTGATACATTGCGCATCACTCTCTTCTAAATCATTTACAGCTTCCAAAATGATTTGGATAATACGCCACTGTTCTCAATCGTGTCCCCTTGTCGTTATTACAGCTTCAGATGGAACCAAGTATTTTTAACTTTTCTTAAGTTTACAGAGCCTGGACAGTGATTTAAAGAACACTTTAATACTTGAAATTAATTTATTTGCCGTTGGGAATAATATTCTTACTTATTCTACAAATTATCTGTGTAAAATTATGATAAAATGGGTTCAAGTCCTGCTGAAGTCATGCACGCCGCTACATCTGTCAACATTACAAAATATCCATTGATCATCAATCCTATTTGAACATAATGATTGCTTTTGAACACACTTGTCTTCCCAACAATTAAATTTGTTTCATCTGCAGAAATTCAAATACACTTGCCTACAATGCCATCTGTAATTTCCTTCAGTGTTGCCTGATTGCCTAGGTCGTGATGTTCTTGAGCAATGTCGACTCGGAAGGAATATTTTGCTTGCAATACTGTTCTAAGAATTCTTTCGATGTTAAGTTTACCACAAGATTCCAAGGAATTCCGTACATGACACCTATCATAGTATTTTTTTCCTAAGTAGAATATTTGCTTTAAAGTTGTTATATGTTAGTTTGCTTGAGCTTACGATTACCATCAAGGAACACAATTTTTTTTCTGGCTGAGAGAGATGGCATTTCTTCTCTGCCGCAATCTTCTCACGAGTACCGTGGACTAATGGACTCATGGACTAATGGATTCAATAATAAATCTAAAAAAATTACTCCGTTTTACATACATAGATGTCACACCGTGCTAAACTCTTCCAGGAAAGTAAGGTAAATATACCTTACTTTCCTGGAAGAGTTTAGCACGGTGTGACATTAATGTATGTAAAACGGAGTAATTTTTTTAGATTTATTATTGAATCCATTAGTCCTCAGCCGAGGAAATAGGATTCGTCAAATATAATATTACAAGAAATAAACAATATTTTACAATTACAAGTTTAAGGATGAAAAGAGAAAATATAACAATATTAATCTTCAATTTGCAGTCGACGGAGAAGGCAGCAATAAATCTTGCGTAAATTCCGGTCGAAAAAGAAAATGTCAGCAGTTAAATTGTAGTAGAATATAATTGTAAAATAATACGAGAATTTGACAGGACACCAGAAAACTGTTTTAACCCTTTCATTAGCCGAGATTTCAACTCTTTATAAATAAATGTTGAACCTTTAAAGTTATTTCCTCCGGAAGAATATCGTATAGATTTATACCAGAATAGCGAATGCTTGTTTCAAAAAGGCTTAGACGATGTTTTACAATACGGAGTTGAGAGCCATTTCTTATGTTTTATAAATGACTTGAGCCGTTGAAAGCATATAGCTTGATGGTGTCCCATAAAATTTCTAAAACAAGGCGATGCTGGAATTCCAAGTTTACGAAACAAAGACTTGCAACTGGTATTCCAGTTTGCACCAGTTAATATTCGTACGGCCGGCTTTAGTAGTTTAAATATTTGAAGCGCGTGATGCGCCTAGTTTGCTATGCCGTAACACATGACACAAAGAAAATATGCGTGCTACATCACTTTTGATGTAGCTATGTCGGTTTCCCGAGCTAACACTCGTAATGTAAAGCAGATTTTGCTGAGTTTTCCCCGAGAGTTTATTTATGTGGCGATTCCATTTCAAATTGTCAATTAGCAGACCAAGATGAGGCGCGTGCTCTAAAATGTTTTCCAAATTAGGAGATAAACTGTTTGTATTTGCTGTGAAGTTAACGATTTGGTTTTCTCTATATTAAGAGAAAATTTATTTGCAGTGAACCAAAGATTCAGACGGTACATCGCAGTATCTACTTTCTCGCACAAAGTTTCCGAGTCAGTAGCTGTCCGGAATTACCAAATTTCTGTCGTCAGTGTAGAAGACTGTTTTTAAATTTTCTAAACAATTACGTAAATCTTTAATGTATACGATGAAAAGTAAGGATCCCAAATTGAGGGACACCGCAGGTAATTGTTTTCCATTCTGACAGAACCATCCGAGTTTTCAATCCCAACTTTTGGCGCCTGTTTTGCAAGTATGATGTCAGTAAAGAAAAAGAGAACTCCTCTGATTCGATAAAAATCTAATTTTATGAGTAAAATATCATGATCTACTGAATCAAATGCTTTCTAGGTGCCAGAAAAAATTCCAGTCACTTTAAGTCTTGCATCGAGTGCGTCATGAATACTTAAACGAATTCATATGAAGTCGTTTTGTTAGATTTTCCACTAATGAAACCATGCTGCGATGTAGAAACTAGTTTAAATTTTTTAACAATATATGCAATTTACAGATATTCATTTCTCAAGAATTTTGGAGAATATTGGCGAGATGGAAATAGGGCGATAATTGGAGACGTCTGATGTAGAACCCTTCTTGCGCAACGGTATAACTTTCGCGTCTTTTACAGCATCTGGAAATACACCAGAGGGAAAGCACAAGTTAATTATTAACTACATTGAAATTGTAATTTCATAACAGCAATGCTTACTGCTGATTTCATACGTGTCACAAGCATTCGAAGATTTTAGATTATATTAATAATCTCATTTTTCTTATACGGGAGTATAAAGAAAGACTTAGTAACCGGTTTCCTGGTATTGCGCAGCATTTCGCTACAGTTGTTTTTCTAGCATATCACAAGAAACGTTAATGAGTCGCGAGTGTTTTGGATCCGTGGGAAATCTGATCCTTCCGCTCAATCAAGACCACGCCGAACAACGTTCTTTATGATTTTTTTCATTTGTGAGAAGCATCGAGATCTGAAACACAAAGGGAGATTTTGCGCTCCAAAAACCAAACATGAAAATCCAAATAACATATTCAGTCCACAGATGTAAGTGGAGATTCGTTACCGGTAAATAGGTGTTGGGATAATATTATTCAATTGAAAATGATTTAAACGTATGTTTCTAAAAATAATAGAAAAATATTATATAAATTTCAGAGAAAGGACGTTTAAAAATATAAATCTGATAATAATGTATCTACGTTAAAAAGCCATATATATATATTAATCGACTTTACATATATTCGTTAGAATAAGAATAACAGAATTGAAGGTCAAGAAAAGAGTAAGACAAGGATGCAGTCTGTCGCCCATTATGTTTAACTTATATATGGAACAGGTGGTGAAGAAATTTAAAACGGAGTAAGAAAACGGAATAATACTGCATGAAGAAGAAATAAAAATCCTACGTTTTGCCGATGATATTGTAGTATTAGGGGAGTCAGAAGACTTGGAAATAATAATAAATGGCATTGACGTGGTCCTGGAGAAAGAGTTCAATATGAGGATTATTAGAGGAAAACCAAAGGTAATGGAGTGTAGTATGGGAAACAGTGGAATAACAAACGGTGTTAGATTTGGAAGAGATCTTTTGAAGGACGTTAAGGAATTCTGCTACTTGGGAAGCATAATAACTAGGGATGGTAGTAAAGAGTAGGATAACACAGGCAAGGAAAGCTTTCGCGAAAAAGTGGAATTT